>OZ012668.1:41726701-42423361 GCA_963942505.1 Lordithon lunulatus
TTACTGAGTAAATCAAGAATTTCTTCGCCCAGTTTTTTGCTTTCCTTTTCTTTCGTGGATGGCATGGAGAGTAATGACTAGAATAATATAGTAATATATAAATTTAAAAACTAAAATAACAATGACAATAAATGTTAACTGTACTGGTGCAGTAGATATAATGAAGGATACACTGGTTATAAATGGTAACACTGTTGCTAACACACATTGATAATATATTTTACATCAAGCTTGTAAAGTCTATCATTATAGATCAAGCGCCCGGATTATACAAGGCGTGTTTTTAAAGATTACTACTTACACAAATACTGTTGCATCGTATTCATTGTCAATGAATAAAATAAAATGAAAAGTAGATAAATATGAAAATTCAAGCATTAGTAGATACCAATTGACTAGAGAAGAAACTACTAGAGAGAGAAACGTCAATAATAGACTATTTCTATATATTTAAGCAACATCAAGTCAGGTTATCAGGGTATATCAGGGAATATAGTAAACTATCTCGTGTCAGCACATGACTTTTCGAATTATTCAATTATTATTAAATCATTTTAAGATATTTTTTGATTCGATTCGGTTTGATTTACTAACTTCGATTCAATATTATACTCACTCCCATTCTCAATTCTTAATAAAATTGCGGGAAAACTGCTGCGTGGATCGGTACCAAATTAGAAATCAGCTGAAACCGCTGAGTTAGAGTAATCACGAAAATTTGAGCAAACTTTGTCCAATGTGGAATTATTTTATAGATAGTTTAAAATTTAATTACGCACAAATTAATTTACACCAGATATTTTCCATTATAATTATTTTTTTAAATACAGTTATAGCAAGGACACCCCTAGAATACAGACACATAGATAGGATAAAGAGAAGAAAATCCCAAAAACATGGCTCAAACAAGTACACCATGACCATACAAAAATACGTAAAAATACGTAAAACATGGAAAGACATAAAAGTAGAGGTAAAAGACATGAAATGGAAAGAAACAGTGCAAGAAATAAGCATTATAAAATAAGAAAAAAACATAAGGCTGACCTTATGCCTAAAAACATCCTGTAGGATCTCCCATGCCCAAATGGGAACTCAAAGGATTAAATAATTTGATGATTGCAAGACCCCTTAGTGATTTCACGAAGAAAGATGTGAAACTCAAGTTTAAAGAAGGCTTTTGAACAATTTTGAAAAATGTTTGTTAGCAGATACACTAGTATTGAAAATATATAACCAGGAAGCTGATTTGGAGCTACATACAGATGCAAGCTAAGGAGGATATGGAGCTATTCTATTACAAAGCAATGCCGAAGATAACCAATTACATCCAGTGTACAAAAGAGCAAGAAAGCCACAAAATACTGAGAAGAATTATACTTCCTATGAATTACAAGTACTAGCAATGATTGGAACACTAAAGAAATTTAGAGTATATTCATTAGGCCACAGATTTAAAATTGTGATAGATCTGTATTCACTATGACTATGAAAAACAAAGATTTAGCAACTATAGTATCAAGGTGGGCAATGTTAATTGAAGAGAAATATACCATAAAACACAGATCTGGGTACATGCATGTGACAAGTTGATTCTTTGATTCAAAATCCTGTACTTTGATGTAGAAGACAGAATCCAGAAAGTACAAGATGAGTATATAAAGTTTACAGTGATTAGAGAAATTTTAAAGAAAAGCCCATATGAATGATTATCTACTAAAGAATGATATTCTATATCAGGAATGGCCAAACTGTCACTCTTTGGGTAAAGTCTACCAAAATTGTATGTATTCAATTTACATCTACAATCAATCTCTCTTTACATTACTTTCATAGTATCTGTGTTTAACTAGCTTCCATTGTCATGTGAAATCACAAGAAACCACCAGAATTATATACTATCTTTATGTGAAAGTACTCTTATCTATGGTTTCTAGATTACTATACTTGATGACTAACTAGATGCCAATTAGCTATAGAGAATCCATAATCAATATCAAATATAATATAATTTTTATTTTTTCAACAAGTTAGTCAAGGCTTCTAATACTGACATTATCTAGTTTCTTATATCGTTTTCGATGCATACACAAACTACATGTCATACTCACATGTAGAAAATGATATAGTGGCGGAATAATAATAAAATCACTTAACAATAACAACACCATAATACACAATGTTAATTTTCCATTTAAAAATAGTGATACAGTTTAATATATCAATTCTTATATATAAAACAATATAGGAAACTAGATAATGTCATAGAGGCTTAAATCAATATTGCTCTCACTGTATAAACTTACTAATATATCTGCAGCTTTTGGATCCTTCTTATCCCGCTTCCGCTTCTCCTCCTCTTCAATTACTTTCCTCTCTGGAGTATCATCTCTTTTCCTCTTTACATGCTCCTCTTTAATCTCAAGAAGTTTATTATCATCTACCAATGCATTCAGTTTTGTATGTTCTACAAAAGTAACTTCAAATCCATTTGTACCATCTTTAATATTTTCTTTTATAACAATAAGCTTTTGTGTACTAAACTTCTGCAGCAGATTACAAATGGACTTATGTGTAGCATCCTGTATTAGATTAAAAAGCTCTGTGGATGTAATCGGAATTTGTAGAGTGTCCTCATTCAGTTTTCTGAGCAGCTCACGTTCAATGCCAGGATCTACTTTTACTAGGTTCTCATCATCTGCACCCTCAGCTTGGTCTTCTTTAAGTGTGCTACTACAGGTGGTTGTGGGTTCATTTGTAGGTGCAGCAGCAGTTTTAGTCCCTAAGCTTGAGCATAGTATATCTTGGCGTTCCTTTTTGCGTTTCTCCAGTCGTTCGCGGAGACTGTTTCGTTTACTTTTAATGGCTTGTATTTCCTCCCAAGCATCGGACATGGTGTATTTATTTCGTTTTCACAACAATAACATTGGTTGAGGTTATGTTTATGTAGTGAGCAGTTATTTAACTGTTGCCAATTATAAAATATAATATTACTATTTTGGGCGGGTAAATTAAAAATATTCGCCAGCGGCGGGTGTGTTATCATTTTAAATTCAGCTATTTTTTAAGGTCTCTATTTACTGTGCCTATCAATATTTTTGCTCTTAATCACTAGCTGTTTACGTAAAACAAAACATTCTTATAATCCAATAAATGTACGTTTTCAATATTAGTAGTTTTTATATCTAAGCCATGCTGGCGGCATTTGCACACAAAATTCAATTTTAAAATCCACGGCTGAAAGGGGTAAGGATCCTTTAGATGGAAATCCTATTTCATTCTCAACTGCAGTGCGATAGTTATAGAAAGGATAACAGATTTTGGTTTTATTTATTAAATATTTCATATGGAGGCATTTATCACTATTACAATCCAATCTATGAGTAATTTTCATACTTATTCTATGAGTGCATGTCATGTAGGGTTATCTCGAAAACCATTGGACGTTCCACAAATATGCATAAGAACAATTTTATAGGAAATTGAATTAGCTTTCATTTTTATTTAAAACATAGTCCACCGTTCCCGAGATATAATCGAAAAACCCAAAAATGGGATCTTCTCCTCCCACATTATGCTCAGGGCCGGGGACTTTCAGTATATTTACCTACAACTACTCTTAACAAATCCTGAAGTCAAAAACGCTCGCATCTTTCATGCACTCTACCTCAGAGTAATAAATAAATTTATATATTTATTAGTCTGAGCACAATATTTATTGACTGGAGTATTTATTATTTATTAGTAATTTACCAAAAAATAACTAATTTCTCTAAATAGTACCTTTTTTTCAATGAATAAGTCAACTATTTTCTTTGTATTTAATAATATGGGCCGATCCCGGCGGCACTGCAATGCCGGGCCAACCCGCGACGGAAGTGGAGCAAGCCCCCAACTTCCGTCAACTTCCAAAAATCAGTTTAATATACTGGACCCGCATGCGGGTCGTATCAGATATTAAGCTGATAAGAACAGATACTACACTTTGATCTTAGCCATAAGGCCGAGAAGCGATAACTAAAATTATTTTTCTGCTCCCTTATAAACACAATAATTATATGTTTAAGTGGAGAATATCGAAAGAGCCCTCTGTGCGCAGTTTGCAAAAGTGAGCGGTATGGGACAGGGATGGTTCAACCATAGACAAGGGGTTCAACTACGCGAAATCGTGTAGGACCCGTGCATACACCCATTATTTCTGCCACGATTCCACCGCACGCTCATTTTGACATTTTGGTTTTTTCTTACTTTTTTTTTTTAAATTTTTGACAAAAGGTGAGACATATTAACCTGGCATTCTGACATTTACGTTCTGGAACATAGATAAGTACTATAGATGGGCGACTGTAATAGCGCGAGACATCAGGTCGTTTTAGTTTATCTCCATACCGCATACGCGCTGATCGATGGCGGCGGGAAATATAAATTCTTCTGAATAGAAAGTAGGGAAATATAAATTACTATTATTGTTCTGGAATGTTGACATTTGACACAACTTAGCTATTTCTTCAGTGATACAAACCATCTTAAAGTTTCCTTCTTTTCGTATGGAAGTCAGTCCCTCGCAGTCCCTCGTAGTCATAAAGTTTTCACTTTGAAAGAGGTTTGTTTGTGTGAAAATTATTTATAATTACCTTGGCGGGTGAAAAAAGGGGTATAATTTAAAAAATAAAATTAACACAGCCATTGAACATATAAAACATTTTTCATTTTACACATATACATTGTAGTTTTGTGAACAATATGAAACAATAACGAATCAAAAATAACCGAGATATGAGTTGTCAAGTAGGATCCTTTTCTGAAATTCCTTGCTGATAAGTACAGCTGTTGTCAGGTTTCATTTGAAAAATTTATGTTTTTTTTATTTTGAAAGGTAAATCTACAAAGTAATATTGGCTATTAAACACACATTTTTGTGTGTGTAGAAATGACAGCTGTTTGAAAAAAAGTCTTATTTTGAATTAAATTTTGACTTTTAAAAATGTATCTCATGAATGTGGTACCCAATCAAAAAAATCCTATGCCACCTCATGGATAATATTATCAAGAATATGTATTGCATTTTAACAAAGTCAGTTATGTAGATCTTGAGATATGAGTGTTTGAAAAAAGTAGTTTCGAGGGAAACCCAAAAGAAAAGATACTGCTTGACCAATCGCTACCTGAGATTTGGGCCGGCTCCCAGCCTTCGATTTTCTGACAATCTCAAGGTGGTGTAATCCCTTAATGTCCATCAACTGGCATGGCCCATGTCTACCTCTTGAAAATTAAGTTTAAAACAAATTGCTTTACTTATTTCTTCTTTATTTTCAGTTTTTACAAAATGGTTCCAACCAAACAGGAACAAAGGCACAAAAGTGCAAGATTGAGTGAGTAACATGTATATGAATATTTATATTTGCAACCTACTGATTGGCAAAATTGAGCAACACACAATTGCAACCAATTGTAGCAATAGATTCCCACTTAAAATTGCACCTGTTCTACAGTCTGGCAACTTGTACAAACAATAAATACAATAGCTGTTATTATTTTTATAGGAATACATATTACTGAATTTAGAAAAATTGATAGATGTTGTTGACTTTTGTGACTCATTGCATTTGCAGTTCTCTTATTTCAAATAAGAAAAATACTTTTAAGTATTTATTTTCAACTAAACAAATGTTTAGTAAGAGTTAATATGTAATATCTTTAATACCACCAGTAATTGCACCCAGTAACTATTAAAATCTTAATAATCTAGCTTATATTTTCAGAAGAAAATATTATAAGCTAGATTAATAGAAACTTTTTTTTCATGTAATAATAAATTTCTAACTAAAAAATCTGGTACACTAGATTCCACTGCATCCAGTGATAGATCACCGAGTATAAAAAAGAAAGTACCACAAAATGAAAGGAGATATGGATCAACTAGCTCAAAAGGCTCAACATCAACTACCAACTCTAGACACTGTGTGACGATGCTAGCCAATAGTAAAATTGCAAAATTTTCGATTAAATTATTAGGAGAAATGATGCATCTCCAACACAATACAAATAATTTGATTCCAAAAATACCATTTGCAAGTCAATTTGAGAATTGCTACAGACAATGCAACCTGACATATCAAGGATGCAGCCAGGTGCACTGAGTGGGTTACAGATAGCAGCTGAATACTATATCACTACAAACAGTGCTCTTATTTCAAATAAGAAAAATACTTTTAAGTATTTATTATCAAGTAAACAAATGTTTAGTAAGAATTAATATGTAATATCTTTATTGCCACCAGTAACTGCACCCAGTAACTATTAAAATTTTAATAATCTAGCTTATAATATTTTCAGGAGAAAATATTATAAGCTAGATTAATAGGAACTTTTTTTTCATGTAATAATAAATGTCTAGCTAAAAAATCCGGTACACTAGATTCCACTGCATCCAGTGATAGATCACCGAGTATAAAAAAGAAAGTACCACAAAATGAAAGGAGATATGGATCAACTAGCTCAAAAGGCTCAACATCAACTACCAACTCTAGACACTGTGTGATGATGCTAGCCAATAGTAAAATTGCAAAATTTTCGATTAAATTATTAGGAGAAATGATGCATCTCTAACACAATACAAAGCATTTGATTCCAAAAATACCATTTGCAAGTCAATTTGAGAATTGCTACAGACAATGCAACCTGACATATCCAGGATGCAGCCAGGTGCACTGAGTGGGTTACAGATAGCAGCTGAATACTATATCACTACAAACAGTGCTCTTATTTCAAATAAGAAAAATACTTTTAAGTATTTATTTTCAAGTAAACAAATGTTTAGTAAGAATTAATATGTAATATTTTTATTGCCACCAGTAACTGCACCCAGTAACTATTAAAATTTTAATAATCTAGCTTATAATATTTTCAGGAGAAAATATTATAAGCTAGATTAATAGAAACTTTTTTTTCATGTAATAATAAATTTCTAGCTAAAAAATCCGGTACACTAGATTCCACTGCATCCAGTGATAGATCACCGAGTATAAAAAAGAAAGTACCACAAAATGAAAGGAGATATGGATAAACTAGCTCAAAAGGCTCAACATCAACTACCAACTCTAGACACTGTGTGACAATGCTAGCCAATAGTAAAATTGCAAAATTTTCGATTAAATTATTAGGAGAAATGATGCATCTCCAACACAATACAAAGAATTTGATTCCAAAAATACCATTTGCAAGTCAATTTGAGAATTGCTACAGACAATGCAACCTGACATATCCAGGATGCAGCCAGGTGCACTGAGTGGGTTACAGATAGCAGCTGAATACTATATCACTACAAAGAGTGCTCTTATTTCAAATAAGAAAAATACTTTTAAGTATTTATTTTCAAGTAAACAAATGTTTAGTAAGAATTAATATGTAATATCTTTATTGCCACCCGTAACTGCACCCAGTAACTATTAAAATTTTAATAATCTAGCTTATAATATTTTCAGGAGAAAATATTATAAGCTAGATTAATAGTAACTTTCTTTTCATGTAATAATAAATTTCTAGCTAAAAAATCCGGTACACTAGATTCCACTGCATCCAGTGATAGATCACCGAGTATAAAAAAGAAAGTACCACAAAATGAAAGGAGATATGGATCAACTAGCTCAAAAGGCTCAACATCAACTACCAACTCTAGACACTGTGTGACAATGCTAGCCAATAGTAAGATTGCAAAATTTTCGATTAAATTATTAGGAGAAATGATGCATCTCCAACACAATACAAAGAATTTGATTCCAAAAATACCATTTGCAAGTCAATTTGAGAATTGCTGCAGACAATGCAACCTGACATATCCAGGATGCAGCCAGGTGCAGATAGCAGCTGAATACTATATCACTACAAACAGTGCTCTTATTTCAAATAAGAAAAATACTTTTAAGTATTTATTTTCAAGTAAATGTTTAGTAAGAGTTAATATATAATATCTTTAATGCCACCAGTAACTGCACCCAGTAACTATTAAAATTTTAATAATCTAGATTAATAGAAACTTTTTTTTTCATGTAATAATAAATTTCTAGCTAAAAAATCAGAAATCACCGAGTGTAAAAAGAAAGAATGACAAAATTCAAGGAGATCTGGATCAGCTCAACATTATTATCAACTAACAACTCATATACACAATGCACTATAAATTTGATAGATGTATGTTGACTTTTGTGACTCACTGTATTTGCAGTTTGGATGTTTTGACACCATGATAAACAGTGCTCTCTTATTTCAAATAAGAAGAATACTTTTAAGTATTTATTTTCAAGTAAAGTAAATGTTTAGTAAGAGTTAATATGTAATATCTTTAATGCCACCAGTAACTGCACCCAGTAACTATTAAAATTTTAATAATCTAGCTTATAATATTTTCAGAAGAAAATATTATAAGCTAGATTAATAGAAACTTTTTTTTCATGTAATAATAAATTTCTAGCTAAAAAATCCAGTTCACTTGATTTGTCCACTACATCCAGTCATCAATCACCAAGTGTCAAAAAGAAAGAATGACAAAATTCAAGAAGATCTGGATCAGCTCAAAATTATTATCAACTAACAACTCATATAGACAATGCACTATGCTGCTTGCTAATAGTAAAATTGCAAAATATATGCTAAAATTACTAGGATAAATTAAGTGTCTTCAACATATGACAAATAATGTAATCCTGAAAATGCAAAATAGTCCTGACATATCTAAAATGCAGCTAGGTAACTCTGCCTGGTTTGTAGTCTTGCTGGACATGAATTAAGTGGCCATTTAAATATTGGAATTAATAGTAAATGATCAGTTACTACTATAAATTTGCTGCCAAATACATATTGATGAAATTTTGCCAAACCAAAACAGATAGCTAGTAATTCTTTTTCAATTTGTGCATATCGTGTTTGAACTGTCCATCTTTTGATGCATCAACTGTTACCACTGCTTCCTTATTTACATCAAAATATTGTCTGCTACGACCACACTTCCTACAGTTGTTGATGAGTCCCCTTTGATTATGCTGCTCTGGATATTTCCTCACTGTCCCATCTGGTGTCCTTTTTTGAACTGCATCAACTTGCCTCTCAGTATGGATGTGCAACATCTTCTCCCTCTGATCCCTGGTTGCCTCAATGGTCAAACAGATTTGCACTGCTTTATGCAGGTCAATTTCTTCCTCCTGGAGTAGCTTCTCACAGATGGATTCATCTTGGATGTCCATTAGGTCTCCAAACGAGCATGTTTGAGCCTTATTCTTTAATTCCACTACAAATTTTTCAGTGGTTTGTCCCTGTAATTGTTTTGTATTAAAACATGTGTATCACTCAAATGAAATATTTAGTCTAGGCTTGAAATGTTTCTCAAATTTATTTAATAATGGCTGCAATTTATTTAAATCATCCTTCTCAAATTTGAATGTGGTATATATTTTGGTAAAACACTCCTCACCTTATATAATTTTCAAAACGTGCCCGCCATATTTTCCAATTATTTGCTACATCTCCATCCAGACTTATCGGTGTGATCCCTCTATAATCTCCCATATTTTCTGTTTACTTTTCTTTAATTTGTACTTAATTCGATAATTTCACCGATATTTTATTGTTTAAACCCCGACTGCGCCATGTGGTGTTCGGATAATAGTAAGCATAGATAAGGATGTTGGGTGATACTGGGTGCATAGCAACGAAATAGAATGAAGTAGAATGTGTTTTATACCTGCGCGAGAGAAGCCATCTTGGGTTTCAGAGTATAACAAGAGCCTATATTTGTTTACATCTGCAATTTTAACTAAATATTTTAGCAAACGGAGTATGTAGTGGTAGTAATATATAAGTGCATGATTAAATAATGTTAAATAAGTTAGAACTTCCAATCAAAAAAACTTCCATCAATGTTTAGCATGTCATAATTTAATTGGATTATTTTAAATAGACATTAGAATTCACACACACACATCCATATCGGTACATATATATATATATATATATATATATATATATATATATATATAAAACGATGTAAACACAAAAATAGGCTACTTGTTATACGTTGAAACGTAAGATGGCGGCCACCATGGCGAGGATTATATTTTCTTTGGTGGCGACCCCCTAAATTTGGATGCGCACAACGAAATAGAATGAATTCATACTATTTCGTTGGATGCGCATTAGATCGTTGCGCGTTTACTTCATTCTATTTCGTTGATATACATATATAAGCGCCTCTACTGTATGTCATTGGAACTAATAAAGTAGCAAAGTCGCGACCCACGCTTGGAACTTAGCTATTACTTCAGTGATAAAGCATAGATGGCGAAAAAGTTGGTGCAGTAATATTTCTAGGGACTTTCTCATCTATGGTTGTATGCTAACGGTTTTTCGCTTTAACCTCAAAACTTCTTCAAGTTTTCCTCCATACCTATTTCGTTGCTCCATACCCATAGCATACTGATCTGTCCTCCATTCCATAGACATAAAGAATTCACCGCGAACGACTGCTGTTTTTGGTTTTATTTTTATTTTAAGGATTCTGAATAAGGTATGAGGATATAATAAGTCTAATATAGTTAATATTATTGCTAAAGTTAATTGATACTATTGTTCTAAGTACGACATAAAAAATTTAGTCTAATGATTCGTTTATATTAAATAAGACAAATATTTCAAAATGTTATTTTCTATTATATTGCTTATATAATGGTGACAAAACAGAAACTATATATTTTTTGTAGTTTGTTACCATAAATTGAACAAGTATCTGTATGTAGACTTATTTCTTTCATTTATAGTATAATTTAATTTTATCTTGAAAATTGGTGATATCACACTTTTAACCCATAACAGGTGTTATCCAATTTTTGTTTCATACTATGGTGATTTAGACTCTACCTATATATTTTAATACTAAAAAGCAAAACATGGTTTTTAACTTTAATGAGTGTTATACCTGTAATCACTTTTTTGCATATTTAGGAAGCCAGTCTAGTATATTTTTATCAAAATGTAAGTTGTCTTTATGGCATAGCATTTTATTTACTATATTTTTATTTAAGAATAAGTTAGGGTTGTTTAAAAAAAATGAAATAAGTCTTTCTCTCTCTCTGTCTTCAGCCTTTATACTTCAATTTTTGGATATAATCTCCTTTTTGTTTCCCATTGTCTTCAGACTTTTATCAGTCCATTAATCTGTGCCTTTTCTAGCCACAGACCTCAAGTGGCAATGGGTAGGACCAGAGATGTAGGATATTGCCACTTGAGGTCCATTGTTCTCTCCATGATGTCCATTGCTTTTGGTTTTCCCCAGATATCAGAATTTTATATTTTGTCTCTTATAGTGCATTGCTGATTCCATGGCTTTTTGAATTACTCTCAAGTTTCATTGCTGATTTTTTAGGAAGGATGCAGCTGTTATAGACCTTGCATTTTAAATACAAAGGGACATATTTATCTTTCTTGCTAAAGGTGACCCATGTTAGATGAATTCTGTATTTAATTCCAGCTGTCTGATTGTTTCTCAATTTTAATTGTATGACCTACTTTTTCTATTTTGTTATTTTCTATGACACTTCTTGCCCACTGTTTTCTCAAGAGAGAGTTTAAAAGCTTTGTGGTATCTACAAATGCTATGTGTATTGGAATATTGTATTAATAACTAATAATTATAACTAATGCAACTTTTTCTCTAGAAAGTTGCAAACAAATATAGTTTTTGCATTCAGAGCATAAATTAGATGTTTTTCTATGCAATCTATGTGGAAGATAGTTAGATAAGTTGCACTCTTTATAGGGAGAATATATTTTATGCAATTTCTGACTTCAGTGATATGTATTTTATGATTTACATTTATAAGGAATAACTATAACATTAAGAAAATACATACCTACATTAATGGTGATATTGAGTCTCACAGACTTAAGAGGTTCGTTTGTGTGAAAATTATTTTTAATTACCTTGTCGCGCTGAAAAAGAGGTATAAATTTAAAAAATAAAATTAACGCAGCTATTGAGTATATAAGATAGTTTTTATGTTACATATATATTTTATAGTTGTGTGAACAATATGAAATAATTACAAATAAAAAATAACGGAGATATAAGTTGTCAAGTAGGACCCTTTTAAGAAATTCCTTCTTGATGGTGGTGTACAGCTGTCTGGTTTCATTTGAAAAATAAATGTTTTCTTATTTAACATTTTTGTGTGTGTAGAACTGACAGCTGTTTGAAAAAAAAGTCTTATTTTTAATTAAATTTTGACTTTAAAAAATGTATAACTCATGAACATGGTACCCAATCAAAAAAATCCTATGCCACCTCATGGATAATATTATCAAGAAAATGTATTGCATTTTAAGTCAGTTATATAGATCTTGAGATATGATTGTTTGAAAAAAGTAGTTTTGAGGTAAACCCAAAAGAAAAGGTACTGCTTGTCCAATCGCTACCTGAGATTTGGACCTGGGAGTCAGCCTAATTCTAATTGCTTTGACTTTGGAACAAATTTTGCAATTATTAAGTTTTAAGAAATCGATTTTCTGAAAAGCTCAAGGTGGTGTAATCCTCTAATGTCCATAAAATGGCGTTGATAAGCCCATGCCTAACTCTTGAAAATTATGTTTATGTTGCTCACAGACTCCTGGTCAATAGTTATGAGTTAAGTTTAAAACAAATTGCTTTACTTATTTCTTCTTTATTTTCAGTTTTTACAAAATGGTTCCAAGCAAAAGGCGCAAAAGTACAAGATTGAGTGAGTAACATGTATATGAATATTTATATTTGCAACCTACTGATGGCAATATTGAACAACATGCAATTGCAACTGATTGTAGCAATAGATTTCCACTTAAAATTGCACCTGTGCTACAGTCGAACAACTTGTATGAGCAACAAATACAATAGCTGTTTATATTACTTTTATAGAAATACATATTACTGAATTTAGAAAATTTGATAGATGTATGTTGACTTTTGTGATTCTCTGTATTTGCAGTTTGGATGTTTTGACACCATGACAAACAGTGCTCTCTTATTTCAAATAAGAAAAATACTAATACTACTAAAGTATTTATTTTGAAGTAAACAAATGTTTAAGAGTTAATATGTAATATCTTTAATGCCACCAGTAACTGCACCC
Organism: Lordithon lunulatus; assembly: GCA_963942505.1. Classification (NCBI taxonomy): domain Eukaryota; kingdom Metazoa; phylum Arthropoda; class Insecta; order Coleoptera; family Staphylinidae; genus Lordithon; species Lordithon lunulatus. The sequence continues at coordinate 41,739,853 of OZ012668.1, forward strand.
AATAACTATTAAAATCTTAATAATCTAGCTTATAATATTTTCTTCTATAAATATTATAAGCTAGATGAATACTTTTTTTTCATGTAATAATAAATTTCTAGCTAAAAAATCCGGTACACTTTCCACTGCATCCAGTGATAGATCACCATTTGTAAAAAAGAAAAAGAGCTCCAAAGGCTCAACATCATGTACCAACTGTGTGACGATGCTTGCCAATGGCAAAATTGCAAAATATTCGATAAAATTATTAGGACATATGAGACATCTCCAACACATTACAAAGACTTTGATTCCAAAAATGCCATTTGCAAGTCTCATTCGAGAATTGCTACAGACAATGCAAAATCAACCTGAGATTTCAAGAATGCAGCCAGCTGCACTGAGTGGATTGCAAACAGCTGCTGAATACTATATCACTACACTGTTTGAGGATTCCAATAAGTGTGCAATGCATGCCAAGCGAGCAACAGTTATGCCCCCTGATGTTAAACTAGTGTTAGATTTGAGAAGTACATATGAAACAAATATTAAAATTTAATACTTTTTCCTGAATTTACTCCTATATTATGTGATTTTTATGTGATTATCGTATGTCCATGTGATTTTTTATTTAAATAATGACCTAGTACAATTTTACCTTTTCTATAATAAATGTTTATTTTTATATTATTTAAAAAAGACGTTTATTTGTACAATTTTACCTTTTTTATAATAAATGTTTATTTTTTATATTATTAAAAAAAAAGACCTTTATTTGTCATAACCCCCCCCAAAATACAGAATTCCCCCAATAAACAATGCTCATAACAGAAAGAACAAAAACTGATCTTATATTATTATATTTCATCTTTATTTAAAATCAATGTACCCAAACAAAAAACAATTTACAAAAAAACTGAAGTACACGTTGAGATGCACGTGCTAGATACTCTTAAAATGTAGATATGAGTAACTAGTAGTGATTTTAAAATATCGGTTTTTGGTAGAATAGTGTTTTATACCATAACAAGTGCGGGAAAGTATTAGTGTCGAGGAATCATAAAAACGCGAGAAATTTAGTATTTTATTACTTTCTGAATACAGCACTGTTGAAAATCGAAAGTATTGTTATCTGGAAAAATTTCGAATTGTTACTTTTGACTTTTCTTTACGTTTCATGACTAATATAGTTAGGTGACCATACAACAATGCATAGCGCCGATTCATGCTTCAACGTCTTTAAAGGATTATATTTTCTTTGGTGTGAACGGACGTAAAAAAATATACTGTCCGTTTTGGAACATCACCTTAAAATTATATATGTATATTTAAGAAAGCATTATTTTTAAATCAACATATAAAATTATGTACATGCATTAATTAATATATAATTTTAGGGTTGAGAATTGTAGGCAATAATTGCTATTATTTGGAATTGGAGCAACAAATAATCTGAATTAAGGTTCAATTTCAGCCGTCACAAGAAAGATGTAATGGAAAAGGGAAATAAAAATTATATTACATTATTGTACTTGAAAAAGGCGTACTAATGAGATACATGCCCGTATTCATACATTTCTATAAAGCTTCGTTCACGCCGATGCAGTGGAGTGGTTAGCACGATTTACGTACGTGTGACCCGGGTTCGAATCTCGATTCGGGTAGTCCATCCATTTGTCGTTGGGATACAATTAACCTAATTTCCGAAAGTGTTTTAGGGACAATTTTCTGAAGTAGCAAGTCACTCATATATACATACACTAACACACGGCAGAAGGGCCGGAAGGTTTATAGCAACTACTACTACTACTACTAAAGCTTCTCTAAATGCAAAATAGACCTTTCAATTTTGACAACTGATTTTGAGATCTTCCAAAACATTTTCTTACGCCCGTTCTCACCATGATCGGTTAAAGTACTAATCGCCGGTTATTTAGTGCTTTATTATTTTAATCATTGGTCAAGCACTAATCCTCGATTAAAAGTAGTATTGTCGATTTCGGTCCGTTATGAATTTAATTGGTGACATAACCCTAAAATTCGTTCAGTCAAAATATAATCGTATATTTTACATATTAAGGGATCTTTATGAATACGGGCAACAGTGTTGTAAATAGCGGATAATTTCGATCAATGACAGGGTTAAATCAAGAAAACCTGGCTTCTGATTGAAACTGTAGATAAATAAAAGTTACACAAAGCTAACAGCTGATTTTGACAGGTGATAGCTATACCCAAGGATACTAAACTAAAGTTTGAGTTTAGTATCGTTGAGTGATAATCAGAGAAAATATAGTTCAATGATAACCAGCTTATTGTACTTATGTGAGAAATACATAAAAATATATTTATTTAAAACCCCCACTGTTTGCGGCGCTCATGAACCAAATAAAATTTACATTCACGTTTCTAAAGAGTGACAAAAATGTGCAACCAATAGCAACAAACTTTTCAACGTTATTAGCCAACAGCAGACCGACTATTCGTCCTTGTTCTCTCTCACCAGAGTCAGTCGAGCCATATTTCTCCCAGTTGGTAATAGCGCTTGACATCGACGTCAATTGTCGCATTCTGCATGCATGTAATATCACTGATAATCGAAGTTTTTAAATCCAAACGATGTCCGCTACACAGAGGAAAGTGCTGCAGCTGTATAAAACCCTGCTGAGGGAGTCGGGACGATTCCCCTCGTACAACTTTAGGTGAGTGCCACTGCTGAACCGCTAATAGTGAAAGAGACTGTGCACGTGAACAGCGAGTGAAGAAGTGAAATTGATTATCGCTGCTCTTAACGTTGGCCGCAGAGAAAACAAGTCCAACGGAAAGTCTGTGTTATGTTATAATATTGATTTTAATACAAAACTATCTTCTTCAAACTCAACCTATTTTCATGATTATCACCTGATTGTCAGTTTAGTACCAACTTACTCGTTAATTTCTGTATTTATTAATTTGCTTAGAGGGTTCGACAAAGTCATAGGTTATCAATTTCAGTTAAATCCTTTGTTCATTGTCTAAAAATAATATGGGAATTGCAGGTTAAAAAAATAATTCTATTTATAGAATTATTAGTTCATTAGCATTACAGGGCCGGACTAAAAAGAAAACAATACAACCTGTTTCTCATAGTTAAAAATAGTTATATTAAAAAAATGTGCATGTGCCTCATAGACAAGATGGGCCTGTTAGTGAATAAAATTAGTTCATTAGAATTACAGGGTCGGACTAAAAAAAAACGGTACAACCTGTTTCTCATAGTTAAAATTAATTATATTCAAAAAATGTGCATTTGGCCATTTAGTGAATAAAATTGTGGAAATATGGTCTGTATGAATATTAATCAAATTCTACAGAATGACACTGAAATGGTTTGGGTGAAGTCTGACAGCTATCTGAAAAAAAGCAAAAAGCAATCAGTTTGAACAAAAAATGTTTATATTTTCTTAATATGTGATTTGATTTCCTACTATAATAATAATAATTTTTTGCTGAATTGTTATTTTATTAAAAATGATGTAACAAAGGTAAATATTTAAGAATTTGGGCCAGTCTTTCCATTTTATTTTGATCCTTTATAAGGTATTAGTTGCCTAATAAGTAATTTTGTACATGATTATTGAGTAATCTATCCATATAATTAGTTTGAAACTCCTTGTGGAGTTTGAGTCCTTTTTGTTTTGTTTCCTCCTTTCAGATTTGATTATTTGGTTGAATCAATCCCAGTAGAGTAGTATACAATTTAAAGTGGTGGTTACACCTTCCATGTGAAAAATATGATTTACTATTCATCCTAAACACATGGCCACAACACAGTGCTCTGCCATCCAGCAGTTTCAGCTGCTCTTTGCAAGAGTCTGCCAGTAGTATAGAAAATTATGCATGAAGGTGATGTTTTTAGGTTTCACTTTATTATTTCCAGCTGGGCCTTTGCACATAAAGTTGAACTTTGGACCTGCCAGATCAATTTGTGTCTACTCTACCCTTCTTAATTTGTTTAGCTGTTTCCTGTCCTGTTATCCACACCTAGTTCTCTCAGGTCTTTTTCTACCTTCTTCCTTCCACCTATTCCTTGGTCTTTCTCTTCAACTGTTAGAGTAATAACAAAATGGGAACTAAGTAATTCCCATTCTGTTATTACTCTTAGCCTTCCCTCAGGATTCGACCTCCATATATAACCTAGCCATCAACTTATTGCAGATTTTATATAATTAATTCTAGGAGATATATATATATATATATATATATATATATATATATATATATATATATAATTTAAAGTTAAGTAGACCAAAATAGACATATCAGCTTTTGGCAAATAGCCACAGAAATATAGGTGTAACTAAATCATTCATTATTTGTTTGGAGAGCATAATTAACTATTTAAAGAAATATGCTGGCTGAATATTGGAATTATTTCTACATTTAGCTAATCTTACAAAGTAAAAATATTACCATTTATTACCTGATTACCACCTGACTTAATTAAAATAAATGTAATTTTATGACGTCAATTATTATGTAATACATATACTTAGAAATATATTCATTCACTGGAAGTAATAGGAATTGAATTGAATTATTTTTTGTAAATTCCAATAATTACATTTCATTGCTATTAATTACCACAAAGAAAAATCCCGATTTTAATTGTATCTATTGCATTACTAAGAATTTAATTTTTCAATGATTTAAAAAAATATGTTAGCTATTATGCTCAACATGTGTAGTGTAATTATAATATATACAGAATATGGGGTGGGTTCAGAAGAAACAAAAGTTAAAAACTCTGTATATATAGACCACTAGATCAGTGATGATTCTAAGAAATAAAATTCACATGAACAAGGTCTGATTTATTACTGTTTCTAAGTTTGAAAGATTTTCAGTGGCAATGGTGAACACACAAAATAACATTATTGGTTATTATGATAAAAGTTGTATTATATTATATACTAGGTGAACTTAAATTAATTAAATCATAGAAAATTGCGGAATACACCATAGTGCAAAGTTCAAGTAGCTTGAAATCGTAGTATAGTTGGTCTTGATCCACTAATCATCCACACCTCTGTTTACATAGTTTTTTATATGGATATATTCATTATTTTGAATTTATAGTGCTAAAATAATAATAATAAAAATATTTATTGTGATACATCCAACAAAACTATGCTCATTCACAATTTCCAACAACTTTAAATCTGCACTACATTGTTTCTCACAATTTGTTATGTATTACATATAATATGTAATAAATGACATTGAATCATAGAAAGTTACAGATAACAGTGTAGTGCAGAGTCAAGTCATTTGAAATTTTGAGTGGGCATAGGTTGGTTGGATTTGAAATCTACCCACCCCACTTGTTTCCACATATGAACATTGGATAACACTACTTTTTGTTGTTGATGCCATACTTGGTGCGAATTCAATTTCATATATTACATAAAATATGTAATAAATGAAATTGAATTATAGAAAGTTACAGATAACAGTGTAGTGCCAAGTTGAAGTCATTTGAAATTTTGAGTGGGCATAGGTTGGTTAGACTTGAAACCTAACCACCCCCACTTGTTTCCACATATGAACATTGGATAACACACTTCTTTTTGTTGTTGGTGCAATATTTCTGCATCCATATGATGTTATTTTAAAATAAATCCTTACTTTAAAGAGTACTATAAATTAAAAATAATGAATATGGTGTATTCATTATACACACCATATTAATGTATGAGTTTAAAAATATAAAAACAGACCATCAGTTTTGTAATGACAGTACAAACATATAAATGACAAGTCAGTCAGCTTCAAAACATTGACTTAGCATTTGTATACAGAGTATTTTTTTTTAACATGGAGTTTGTAATAGAAATTGGATATTATACAAGTGTTTATTAGTACCAAGTGGAAATTGCTGCATATCAAGGCATATTACAAATAATTGAAAAATAACTAAATATCATAAGTAGTGTGATAGATTATTTGATTGGCTTTTGTTCAATTGAATGTTTCAAATATTATACACAATGTTTATGCTTTTAATAACTTTAATTAACTTAAGAATGAAGAAATGTGTTCAATCTAAAATACCTGGTGTTGACACTGGGTACCACATGACTTTCTGAATGAACAAAATAATTTTAAATAAAAATAATTTATTCCAAACGAAAGTTGTGTGTAATTATATTTTTTTTATAAAATAAAAAAAAATGACTACATTTATAACAAAATATTAAATTTAGACCCAGCTCGGTGGCCTAGTGGTTAGAGGCGTCCATTCCGAGCATTGGAAGAGTGAAAACCCCGTTGTGGACAAAATGTTACGAATTATCTTTCACAGTTTTTCAGATATTTTTTGGGAAATTACACTCCTCTGAGCTTCTCCCTTTACCAGTGGGCTAATATATTAACAATATTTTTTTTAACAAAAGTGGATCCCTATTATATAAAAAAAACGAAGACTATGTTTTGAAGCCGACCGACCTGTCAGTTATGACATTTGTTCTGACAGTGCAAATGTGAAGGTCACAGATTTGAATCTTATTGAGGGTGGTATTTTTTATGTTTTTTATTCAATATTTAATTGGAGGATTAACTGTTATGAATTAATAACAAACTTCTCGTAAGGTTTTTTTAAACATATTTAAAGTTAATGTAATCATTATCTGTCATGCAATAAGCATTTCACCCTTTGACAATTCGTCGAATGACGGGAATTTCACCTAGTCATCAATATAAATTTGTATTTGATTTGTAAGTTAAGTTTTTATGGTAATGTTTTTATTCTTTTTTCAGGCATTATGCTCTTAGGAAAGTAAGAGATAGTTTTAGAGCCAACAAAAGTTTGACAGATCAAGAACAAATTAGGAATAAAATAATAGAAGCAACCAAAAATCTGGAAATTATTAAAAGACAAGTAAGTGACAATGAATAAACTTTAAATGTGTATGTATGTGTGTTAACAATATTGTGTGGATATTATATCAGGGCTAGGGGATTGCAAAACCGGGATATCCCGGATGATATTTGGCATTCTAGAAATTAAATTGATATTGTGTGACTGTGATCCTGAAATTTCATCATGCTAGTTAAAAAATAAGTCTGCCAAAGATAATTCAGTTTGCATATTGCTTATTAAGGTAATAAATTACATTTATACTCTACTTATACTTTATTGTTGGCTCTGACACTTATTTTATAAAATTTGATGATCTATGTTTTGTAACTAGGGATTATGGTCATCAATTTCTACAAGATAGGTTTCAGAGTCAACAAAAACGTGTTTTAATCAACTAGTAAAAATTGTATGACATTTGCTGCATAGTTTTTGCTAAAAACTCAATAAAACTTCTCAATTTGCACCATAAGGAAAGTATGAAAGCATACATGTCTTATCACTGATAACTCCTGATTTGCATCATAATCTAAATGTGTGAATTATATAAAACTGCGGAAAACAGTTTTTTTAAGTCACTAAAAATGGATATTGTTTGGTATATTAATACTTACTTCTATTTGTTATAGGTTATAATTGGACAAATGTACTCAACAGACAAATTAGTAATAGAAAACGTGAGCAGGAAACAAGTAAATGGATAAATATACCTAGAATATCTCATCTTGGCACCAATCAATCATGCACTCATACAACACCCATACTATTTTCAACAACCTCAAAGGGTGTATATTCAACAAACAATATATAAAAAACTATATATTACAAAGCAACTTTTATATTAATATATTTATTTTCGCACCACATCAATGTTCTCCACCATGCCGTTACCTAAAATTTTGAAGTCATCAATTAGCACCTCCGTATTTAGTGCTAATTGCCCTTTTGTATAGTGCCTAGCGTTAACGGCCAATATCTGTAAATAAATCGAAGTAATGTAATTTTAGCTTAAAATAGAGAGTAAGTTTTATTAAGTTGGTTTGTTTACCTTAAAATCTACATTTTCCAACGCCTTTTCCTTCCATAAAACTCCTATTACACTACCGCCGTAAGTATCATGGAAAAATAGCGCATAATCGCCATAGTTTTCCTAAAATCATCAACGTCATTAAGATAAATAATTACCTAAATATATCTGTAATCTATTTGCTTTAGAAATCATGTAGATAAAGTTCATATCAACTATTAAAGTGACTTTAATGATGATGACTCGCTCATAATTTAATTTAATTAAGTTTCATGACTTTTTATTGAATATTACTAAAAGTTTTGCAATGCTGCCCAAAACGGCATTTTAAAATGAATTAACTTGTTGCTATTAATATTGGTTTAATTTTGTCAATTATGTTGATATGCTAACTAAATTATGAAGAAATAAACAAACAAATGTTGACCTTTACATACACCTGCATAAAGATACAAAAAAAACAGAATCAATGCTAATTGCACTGTTGAAGTGGCACAAGCCTATCACACAACTGATAACCGTGCATTGTAGTTTCTTTTCTGCCACCACATACTTACTCGCAATTCCTTCAAATAAAATTCGACTGGATTAAAACCTGTTACAGGTATCAGCGCACTAACTTCGGGATCGAAATCTCGTAATCGGGTCACATGTTGAGAATTGTCAGTAATATGCTCATACCGACGAGGATTAAATACTGGTTTTATATGAATTAGTAAGTTGTAGCCTTCTAAATTCGGGATGAAAAAAGGCTAAAATTAAATAAAAACAGATTTAGTAATCTTTAAAATTTCTTATAGAATTACTGTGAACAACTTTTTCAAATGCTTTTGCTAGACATTGAGTAGTAAAGAACAATGTTCAGTACTTCAGTCAATATTTTGAAATCAACTGCTTTGTCATTGCAAGAGTGCATGTCATAGGTTCGAATTCCTATTGAGGATGGTGCCTTTTTATATTTTAAAATTCATAAATTAATTGGTCCATATGTAATTTGAATGTATTAGAACCTTTTGCCTAATTTTCTTTTATTTTATAGAAATATCAAACTATTATAACACATGAATTAGTCTTGATTGTATAAAGTAGATAACAATCGCGTTAATTTCCAATCCGTGATTCAAATGTCACTGTTGATAACATTGACACATAATGCGGCGTTGCCATATATAAACAGAGGTACATGAGGCTATGAAATTAGAACCTTTTGCCTAATTTTCGTTTATTTTATACACATATCAATCAAACTATTATAACAGAGGTACATGAGGATATGAAATGGAAAGAAACAATTTATGCAATATTAACAATATAATCACGGGCTATAGTTAAATCGCCTTTAGACAAGCGAGCCTAAATATTTCAAAAAACACTGTAGTGTAGTATTTATTCTAAAAATAATTTGAAAATTTATTTTTAAATTTAAATTTGATTACAAAACAAAAAATTAAATAATTTCTTGAAAATGTGAAATATGATAATTTTAAATTCCAGTGAAATCAATAAACATTATAATATTGTCTATTTCAATTTTTCTAAATACGATTTAGTTGCGATTGTTATCAAAAATATGGGATAGTTTAAATCTGTACATGGGACAGTTCTGGCAACACTGGCATTCACTCAAAAACTAATGTGGACTATTGCCAATAAAGGTAGTAATACCAATCAAACTATGTCCATTCAGTGTTACAAATGACTTGAATGTTGCACTACATAGTTTCTAAAAGTTTTAAATCTTATTAATTAATCAATAAAATGCCTTGAATAATTTATTTACAAATTGCAAATATTCGTGTAGTATTAAGTCCCAATTTTTTGAAATGGTTTATGGGCATTTTGATTGGGTGTAAATTCAGCAACCTCCCGTCCGACGACAGGAATTTGACTTAGTACTTGAATTAGTATATAATAGTCAAAGTTTTATTTTATTACCTTGAACTTTAATGAGCTTCCTTCATCTATACACTGAACTAAATTCTTGTAAGTAGCACCAGCTAGCAGGCGTATTCTCCTTAATGTATCCTTATTTGGTGAATATTTAGTAAATACTGATTTACCATCATCATATGGTGATAAAATGTGTAAGCTGCTGTAGTTTTGCCTATTTTGCAAGAATTTTGCTTCCAGCTCGTTTAACTCATCGTCTAAAAACATAAAGTAGAAAATAGACTCTCCAAGAACTTTTGCTTTAGAATGTCTATTAATATGTAAATGGATTGGTTACCCTATATAATTTTTCACCATTTACAAAGTAATGCCACTTTCTCTCTATATAGAAAGTTTAACGCCATAACGCCCATAACCAGGTAACAGAAATTTGCATTACCTTATATATAAATCAATTGGTATTTTGTAAATTCATCCTCAATAGCAAATGAGATCTAATAAGATCGAAATTTAGATCTGCAGATTCCTAAGAGGTGAAGGTTTATATAGAAAAATGCTAGTTTCTTGATATAAACAGCAGGCCAGCAAGTGCTATTCTACATTAAATATTTATCAGGCCAGAGCTGCAAAGTACTCTTGAAAAGTGCTTGAAGTACAAAGATTTGGCATTGTGCTTTAGAAATTGAAACACCAAGCACTAATTTTATTGAATTAACAAGCATTGAACAAAATTGTGTTTTATTTTCAAAGCTCAAAAGTACTTTTCAGATATAATAAGTGCTTTAAAACTGCAAGACTACACAAACGTTTATTTTTTCCATTGAAGACAAGAAGTAGGGGATTCCAGGATCCTGGACTAATTCTACCGGTATTTAAATACCAGTATTCGTCAACAAATGCCCATTTTTAAATGTTTGATCAAAATAAATAAATTTTAAATAAATGATATCTCGAATGTTAAGATAACATGAATGGAGAGAATATAACCCACAGGAAAGTTGCAGGTGAACCATTAGGAATGAAACACAATTTCCATGGTTTATTTAAAAACTGTGTTGCATGAAAAAAGTGTTCTTATAATATTGAATGTATTTTATTGGAATTAAAATCAAATAAGAAATATATTTGATTATAAAATTCACGTAGCAGCATTGCTTTACAATTATTATAAGACAATATACATTCTGATAATGACTACAAGTATGAAAATGTTTAGGTTTATCAGTGGAAATACTTTGTTTGGATATTTTGTGAATTAAATATGAGATTACTTATTCCTAAAATCAATAAAAATTCATATATACCTTATTAATTCTCGGTATTTCTGTTATCGAGAGATTTAAATACAGAAATACCGGTATTAATATATAATACTTTGTGCTTGGTAGTTGTATTACTTTTGGGATAGTAATTGTTAGAAGGTGCTTAGAAGCAATTTTAAAATGCTACAATCTCTCTAATTCACTACGAATGATTTTCAGAGAGTTTACGAAATTCACAAAGTGTACCTTAATAACTGAAAACAATGAATTTTAAATTTATAAAGTAAATAAATTACCAAGCTGGAACAAAATAATTGTGATTTCCAAGCACAAAAGTGATAAATATAAGAAGTGCTTTCAAACTTGACAGTATCACATTTCAGATTTGCTGCTGACTCTCTCAAAGTAACAACGAGAAAGTTTAGGGGTTTATAACATTACGTAGAACCTCCTTTTATCAGTTACTTTCACAAAAGATACAAATACTGAGCACAAAGAACTCAAGTTAGAAAGAACATTAATTACCATGTTGTGAACAACATAACAGCTCTAGTTTATGGCAACTTACAGAATAGTAAGATAAATGGTCTTACTAATCTTTTCGTGATAATTATTATCAGTCAATAATTACTAAACGTTTTATTAAATGATATTTGTTAATCTGAGGAATTGAGCAATTTTATAGTAGTGGTTACAGTATTTGTGATAATTCTGTAACTGGATATCGTCCCTTCGGGGTTCTTCTGCCGTATGTTAATGTATTTGTATATAAGTGCTAGGACTTGCTACTTCAGAGCGTCGTTAATTGTATCGCAATGACAAATGTTACCGACTAAAAGATTGATATTATCGGGTTAGTCTACCTTTGCTCCCAATGCCTCATATAATATGAGTCTATGAGAATGAAAGTGGTGTAACTCACATTTGAATCGTTTTAAAAAGGAGAAGATTTTGTATTTGGTTTTTATGTGAATCAACGTACGCAGTTACATATTTATTTATGAATAAATTTACTTCAAGTCTGTAACTGCGCACGTCGATTTACATAAATACCAACCGTAAAATCATCCTTTTCAAAACAATTCAAATATGACTTACACCACTTATCATATATAGTATGTCAAGCTTAAAAATAATAAATATTGATGAATTCAAACACTTACTTGATATTTCATTGTTAAAATTCACAATCACAGGTTGGAAGTTGAAATCATATTCGGCCATAAATTTCAGGAACCTAAGGAACGCAACCTGCGGCAATATAGCCGGTGTAAATGGGTCAGGATGCAAATAGAGGGACGCGTTCAGTAGATTTATAACCGTATCGGAAATATGGTGATCGTCCAATAATTGTGAACGTAACCATCTTTTTATCAGACAAGTACTTGCACCAAAACAGGGATGCTCTTGATGTATGCTAGAAAATAATAATAATAAATTATATAATATATTCATATATTATAGCTAGCTATGCTAAACGAATAACGTGCATCACTACATTCTAGAATGTAGTGATGCACGAGGCGAATGTGGTAACGATTGGAAGAATACTTAGAGAAATTAGCTAAGTATGAGAAAAAAGTGTACAAAATAAATGAAAAATGTCCTATACAAGAAGTGTTTGTGGAAATGAAGCGCAACATAGAACGGAATGGAGTAATGGGTGAATGGGAGCTGGAGATATATGACAAAGTATGAATGTCTTTGGAAGAAGTTGAAACATTGAAACACAATGGTGCCGTGCTAGATCTTTTGTAAAAGAAGTAGAACTACAAGAAATATAAGATAATATTGAACATAATAGATATTGGATATACAAGCAGATGCAGGTTCACCAACACCTGCCAAAATATCTAGAGGAAATTCAAGTAACAGATAAAATTATAATATTAACCTGACCATAAGTGTAAATATTTAGATTCTGAGATCAATTTTATCAATAACAATTTCATAATTTTCTGTAACAGACTTCAATCTTGTATTTAACAGCTACGTTACCACTACAACGCTTATTGTGAAAGGCTCAATTCACACATAGGAGGTGAAGAGGCGAAGGCGCGGCGAGAGGCACGATGCTTTCACGCCCCTTCTATATAAACATATGGGCCCACTTAGGTAACGAGACGCGGGAATTTGCCTAGTACCTCTGGCCGTGCCGGCACCGTGTCTTAGCCTCTTCGCCTGAGACACAGTGACTGCGAGGCGTGAGGCACAACTCTTCCACGCCGATTCTATGTAAACATATGATGCAATGTCCACCCCTTCACTTCATATGGACATCACAATCGCCTGTGCGACGTCTCGCCTGCACCTCGCCTCCGCCCGACGCCGCTTATATGTGAATTGAGCCTTAGATTTACATACAGATTAATACATTATATCATGAAAGTTTCAACAAACACTTTTGTATTATAAGCTGAACCTGTTAGATATAGATAAAAAACTTACCCATTTAGAGCTCCTGATACTTTAGGCAGAACATCCAACGTCCTTTCCATCTCCAAACTTTCTTTTGTGTTTCTATAGCAAGTAATGCCATCACTAGTGGCATCTTTTTTAAGCAAAGCAACTTCTTTAGGATGGTACAACCTTGTACGGAAAACAAAGCCCTTATAGTAAATATCCAGATAATCAGCATGCACATTTGATTTGATCTGTTGTGCTTTCAATAGTTTTGCTATCTGAAAATTAAACGTTTGTTTCATAGCGCGCAGTGCGGCTAGATCTTTTGGCCACTTGGAGTTCAAAGCTAAAAATGAACAAACGAACATGAAATTTATTATAAACTCCGGGACAAAATTAGACAAAACTTCTTTACTTTGAAACTATAGGTGGTTAGCACCACCGCTTTACAAACCGGCAGCTCGGATGTCGGTACCATTTGTCGTGGCATACTTATTAACGACACTTTAGAAAAGTCAGAGACAATTTTCTAAAGTAGCAGGTCCTAACACTCACATACATATACGCGGATACACGGCAGAAGGCACCGAAGGTCGATAGCCAGTTACAGAATTGCAACAATTCAGTAACTACTACTACTACTTTTAAATTATGAAACATTTTATGTAAAAAGGGAAAAATAAGTAGCGAATAAAATCAATGGACGCGCGGATTTGGTTTCTATACGGGAATAATCCATAAATGCATATTTCAGAGTATAAAACTTCGCAGAAGAACTTGTGATGCCATTTGCCCAATTTTCCGGGGACAATTTGATTTTATGCAAAATAACGCTCGGTCCCAGTTGCTAGAGAAGCACTGGACTACCTTTGTGAATATTTCAACTATAAACTAGCCACCAAGAAGCCCAGATATGAATTCCTTAGAATATCTAGGGAACTAACTAAAATGATCAGTTAGGCGCCACATACCTGCTCCTATGAAGGTTAATTAATATAATGGGATAACTTGAACAATAGTATGGGCAGAGGAATGGAAACAGTAACAAGTGAACTACTACTGAATTCAAATTCTTACTTAAATCTTAAATTCTCCCATTTGACAAGAACAATCACCTTCAATCTTTTTAAAGCTTTTTTTATTGAACGGATACACGGTTGTCTATGATACACGCTTCGTAAGCGAAAAGTGGCATACGGAAAATCACGTATGTTGTTACTAATATGTCAACGGACAGGTGTTAATAATGTTTTCATTGTATTTGACATTATTGTTTCTTCCTGTTATTTATTCTTTTTTTTTTTCGACATTAGTTAGAAACATTAGGTGTCATCATTTAATTATAACATCATGAAGGTACTATGATTTAAAACTTACAAGAAGTTTTGCTAATGCATTAATTTTGTCCTGGATCATATTTGTTCTTTAATTAACTTACCTAGCTGTATAACACATTCAATTGGTCTGACTAAAGATGGAACCTTTCCAATTTCATCCTCCTTTACAAATACTATATTATCAGATTCATCTTGTGTAATTTTCTTTTTTGGTAGATTATTTTTTTGTATTGGAGGAAATACATCTGTATAACTAAAAATTAAGAGTAATTTAATGATATGTAATACACTAAGGCTGGATTGTATAAAGAGGAACTAATTATGACCCTTGATTACGAATACTAGTAGCATGATGTACCTCTGTTTATAGCTGTTTTCGCTTATCGTTTCTTGCTGCCACACACAGTTTGTACTAGAGATACTTGTCGCAGAAGATAAAAGAAGTCGTCACAGTTGTGAATTTTCTTGGTAAATTGTGTAACATAATACATAATATAGAATTTGAAATGATGAATGCGTCTGAACATGATAAGGGTTAGGAACGAGATAAACTAGTATATTCTAGGAGCAGCTCCTACGGATAATCGAACGGTTTATACCAGAAATACTCGTCGAAGAAGATAAAAGAACAGTCGTCAAAGTTGTGAATTTTCTTGGTAAATTGTATAATATAATCCATAATATAACATTATATACAAATTGAAATGATTAATGCTTCTGAACATGACAAGGGTTAGGGACGAGATAAACTGGTATATTCTAGGAGCAGCTTCCACGGATAATCGAACACGAGACGAAGAGTACGTAACAGCTGGATAACAGAACGATAAACGAATGCGGCTTATATGTGGTAATTAGCTTTATTTGTCAAAGTTGTTAGAAGAAGCGTTCGAATCATGGATTAGATATTGTGTCGGAGTTATGGAAGTAATCTGTTTTAAGCTGGTTTGTACAAATGAGTTAATTGTAAACTGTCTCTCTCAAAATTCTATTCCAAATGTTCTGAAATTACCCTCTGTCTGATATTTGTATGTAATAGAATTGTCCCCCTGCTTATAAATGGCAATATCACTTAAGTATTAAAATTGTCAAAAGTAAATTTAGAATAAGTTTTTAAAATTAATCTATTTTTATACAACCCAACCATCACATTACCAAAATTCACCTGAACACATCCGAAATCCCTTGCACAGCAGTTACTGACAATGGTAATTCCAACTCTCTGAGAATTTTACTTAAATCAAAGTATGCAGCTTTAATTTTCAAAGTAGCTTCCTCATTTGAACCTAGGGGTACAGAAGTTTCCACCGCATTAACCTTCAATAATGTTTCCGTCTCATCAGAGTTAATAATATAATTCAATTTCAGTTTCTGTTTCAGTACAAATTTAAGAATTTGTTTAAATATCAGTCGTTTTTCTTGTATGGACTTGGCATCAGAGAAATAAACTGCTTCATAAATGGATGAGTCTTTAAACCTATAATTTAAATAAAAGTATTATTCATTTCTTTTCATTTAATGACTATTATAGTTATATGTTACCTTCTTAATTCGGCTAATGATCCCCAAAAAGCTTTAAACTCCTCTGCACCAACATCAAATTGTCTAGGACCTTTTTCAACCACATCAGAGATATGTAAAGGATTAAAATTAATTCCATATGTTAAGTGGTGTAATTCTTCAACGTGATTTGCAGGGAATATTGGCACTATTTGAATGACTCGCTTGTTTAATCCTTGTTTTATATATTTTGTTACATACTTATGAATTAGTGTTTTATGAAAGCCTAGGAAGTAGAATTTTTCAGAGTCTATACAGTTTTTGTATATTTTAGAAAAATTATCTTTATCTTCGATTCTGAAATTTAAATGATATTAATATTAATTAAACACGTAGTTTGTGAATAATGTTTAATTGTAAAATTTAATTTAAATGCATACAAATAATGAATTTATCAATAAATTCAACAATAAGTTGATTGCAAAGGATATAGTAATAAGTCATATCCCAAGTATAAGGGCGGAAACCGAAAAGTAAATGATGCTTTCATTACTTTCTGAATACAGCACTGCTGTATAAGGATGGTATTGTTTTCGCGAAAAAAATTGAATTGCTACTTTTGACTTTTCTCGTTTCATAACTTTTTTAGTAGAAATAGACTATTTTTAGAAAATGTCTGTGTTTGTGTTGGTATGAATTTGTCTGTGAACAAAATTCCGGGAAAACGGCTGAATGCATCTCGGCCATATTTGTTTAATAGTTTAATTTTATATATAGTTTACAATTTAATTACGCACAAACAAATTAAAATTAAACAAAAAGACAAATATAGTTAAATATGGACAAATACAGTCAAATATTGTAAAATTTTGTCAATTATAGTCAAATATAGTCATATATCATAAAATATTATGAATGTTTTCAAATATAGACAAATATCTTCAAATAATTTTCTCAAATATTGTCAAATATAGTTAAATATCGTCAAATATTGTCAAATATAGTTATATATCGTCAAATATTATCAATGTTATCAAATATAGTCAAATATCTTCAAATATTGTCCAATATTGTAAAAAATGCCAAAGGGTTAAAAATATCAATGTAATTCGAAATGTCGTATGGTGCCCACGTATGGTGTATATTTTTGTTTAATAGTGGCCCTGTCCGTTTGGTTACTACAAGTGACTAGCAGTGACACATGCTGACGTCACGCTCATACTAATAGTATAGCGTGACGTCAGCATGTGTCACTACTAATCACTAGTAGTAACCAATATAGACAATGAAATCAACTTCCTATTTTAACCATTGTAACGGAACAAGAAACAGGCCACCCTTGATTCTCAAATACTATTATTTGTCTTCTTATTTTCTGAATATCCAGAAACTGTGCAATAAATACATCCACAATTAAACACGCTAAATAGACAGTAAAAAAAAATTATGAAATCTAGATGTAGTTTACATAAATCTTATTATCTAGGTAATCAAGAATTACAACAATTACTATTTATTCATCTTACCTTACTATTGTATCATATTGTAACCCCACAGGCATCTTCGTAGTGAACAAAGTTGTAAACGTATTAAACTTATTACTATCCAAATTACTCATAGCCATTCTAGCTTCCAACTTAACTTTCTCAAAAACATC
The DNA here is from genome assembly GCA_963942505.1 of Lordithon lunulatus. NCBI lineage: Eukaryota > Metazoa > Arthropoda > Insecta > Coleoptera > Staphylinidae > Lordithon > Lordithon lunulatus. The sequence continues at coordinate 41,757,806 of OZ012668.1, forward strand.
GGCATCCAAAAACGCAGCAACATTATAACAACCAGTAGCATCCAAAACAACCAACGGAAATTTATCCCTCAACAACTCCATATTACCCATCTTAACTTCATCACAAATACTAAGAATCTCCTCATTGTGTGCCACCAAAAAAGACCAAAAAATCCTGACAACCTGATACGAACTCATATGTTTATTAATCTTCTTCTTGATACACAAATAAACAGTCAAAAACAGCATGAGGTCATCCGTAAACCCACAAAATGATACATTCAAATTCCTTTGTGTGAGCCAAATAGTCAATAATTTAATCCCATCTTGCACATTTGTAAGATCATGCAGGGTCTGTTCAATCACATCATGGTTTGCTTGCAAAGTTATGTCATGCAATACAACAGAATTGTATAATGGGGTTGGCTCAGTTGCAAAGTTATCAACATCCAAGTCAGAAAAAATTGAGAGCAGTTCAACACTTTGTTTTATATTATTTTTGTTAGGTAGAAACCGTGTGGGTTTGAATGTATTGTTTTCAGGCACTACAAATAGCTTGATATTGACCTTATTGGAATAATTTGGTGTGATTAATAAAATTGGCAACCATTCATTACCCAAATAAAAGTCTAATTTAACATCTTCGACGTCACTGCAAGTTTTGATGTGTTGCAGCAAGTATTGCAAGTAACACCTTTTTTTAATGCCATACTTGAAATTCATGTAATCTTTTTCATAGAAGGTGGTTTTTGATATTGTAACGTAAATGTTTGGACTGTATGCGGTGATGGAGTTGTATTTTCCAAATGTGCTGACTGATGTTGGTTTTGTTAGTTTTAGGATAGTATTTGTTTTATATGCAGGTTCTAACTCATCGAGAACTGATTTTATATATTTTGTCGATTTCTTTTTGAAATTGTTTTTAGTGATATCATCCAAATGCACTTCGCCTAATTCCAAAAGTGTATCTAAATGAGTTTTGAAAGTAGCATACCACTTATCATACTGGTTCACATGTTTTTGCTTGGGTTTTACTTCTGTTAAAAGTTCGTCAATTTGCAATCGGAAAATGTTTGAGTTGAAAAGATTTTCGGTTTCTTTTAGTTGATTCAATTCGTCAGCGGTTGGTTGCTTGTATAGATCATTTTTTGTTTTTCCGGTTTTTATTTCTTTTGGCGAGTCCTCAATGTCATCATGTTTAGTCCTTTTGTTGGTTTTAGCTGGTGTGGTTAACTTGCGCTTGAGAGTGTTTTCTTCTGTTTGTGGATCTGATTGGGAAGAGCAGTCAGAGAAGGAATCTTCATACTGAAATTAATTACGGTTACTGTGAAATGAGTATTATATACCGGGAGAGTCTTTAACTGAAATTTCTAGAGAAAAATGCGCACTATACGTAAAAAATGTTACTAATCAAAATTTAATCTTTCCGAGTGGGAATGTATTAGCTTTAAAATTTTGAAAGGGAATCACTAGCTGCAAAGCTTTCAATGCATGTAGGAAAAAGCTCTTTGGTTCAACACAAATGAACCCAAAAGATCTGCAAGCCCACCCATTAATGAGACTTCTAGACTTCAAGAATGTATACTAAGAAGTGGGTTTTCAACCAAAATAACAAACCCCAGCCATTTGACACTCTAAGAACAAGCATGAGATCATCACATATTTTTTATATTACATCAGAATCAGATATCTGTAAATCAAAGTATAGTGTTCAAGTATTTCAATATATAACTTGCTGAGTAGTATCACTGAGTCTCCAAATACAATATATTTTAAGAAACATTTTAAATCATGGCTGTGTGACAACTTCTTTTACTTGATTGAAGAATTCTATTCCAAAACTTAATTATTATAATCTACATTTTTATAATGCATTACTATCATTGATTAATCATCGCATGATTAATCAATGTTACTATATTATATTATTTCTAAACTTACTATATATAGGCACTGCATTTTTAGCTACATGTAGTATGTAATTCTGTGCTCCTATGAAAATTATTGTATTTACTGTCTTAAAATTTGAACAAAAATCAATTTTAATAGCTTTATCTTAATTTATAATTTATGGTTTTCATCTGGAGGAATAGATGAGGCATAACCAGACACAGACTGATTGACATTTGTGTCCTCCATAAGCTGTTTAAGCATGATATGAATTTCCGAGAACTTTTGTGTGAATTCAATATACGAGTACCAAATGTACCAACCAGGAACAGTGATGTGTTCTCCATGTGTGCTAAAAACACATTCAGTCATAAGAATTCATGACAGTATATGGAATATGTGCCAAATATAATAACCTCTTCTCAGTCATGCCCAGATCTATTTAATTAGTCATAGGCTTGTGGTATGTCTATCCCATAACTTTTATGCACCCGAAACAAATAAATAACCAGAAGTAGAGCACTGATAACTATAGTAAGTTTCAAAATGGAATATTGTATGAAATAATATCAAGATTAGGCATATTAGTATAGAGTAATTATAATTTTACGATATATAAATAATAATTATTTTTCATATTATAGAATGATTCAGATTTTCATTGGGTGTCCCTGGGAAAGTGGTGTCCCCTTAACGGCAGCACTGAATACACGATTGTACACTAATTAGTTCATAGTGTACTATATCCAAAAAGACGAATTTAACTTGTCAAATCAAAATTCCTTCTAAGAATCAACTAATTCACAAATTGAGAAACCCATCTACAACTTGGACAATTCATAAATTACTTACAGTATCTTCCTCCATTTGGACCATTTTAACAAAACACCACAGAAAACTAAATAAACAAGAGAACTCAGGTTAGGTTTTTAAAAACACGTTGTTCGCCGACTGACAAATGTTGATGCCAACCATAGATATAGAAATTACTAACTTTTATGATTACCAACTATATAATAGTTCTTGATTAATTAGATAGATGTCACTTACAATCTTGTGTGATGTTTGCATAAACAAGATGTTTGAAGAGGAAGTGTACATAAAATGTCTATTACCCGAAAGCCAGGATGGGTTTAAAAAGGGAAGAGGGACAAGGGAGCTAATTCTCACGCTAGAATGAGAAGAGGAATTACTGGAATGCAAAGATGCATGTGATGTTTATGGACTTGAACCAAGGGGCAAGTTTGTTCAGTGTATGGAAAAGTTAATGATGGAAGAGGATGATATATATATATATCTAACATTGTCTATGAGGATGAGCGAGAATGCCCGCCAAGTCCGCTCCTGTACAATATTTACACGTGAGTTGGAGAATTTGTTAAGGAGGGGACAAGCGGGGGGTTGCAGTAGAAAGAACGAAGGTGTGGATAACAAGAGGGTGGAAAAGTTGCAGATGTTGGAGATAATGAGAAAGTACCTTGATAAGAGGAGATTAGTTGTGTATGTGGAGAGAACCAAATGAATGTTGTTTAAGAATGGTGAACCCTGGAAGCCTGTGCAACCTCGTCAGAGATGCGGTAACCAATTCGTATGGAAGGCAACCCCAGAGCAAACGAGAGCGGAAGAAGTACCGCCCGATCATTATTGGGTTGGGCGTGGGGCTAGAATCTCCACCCCGCAATACACAACTTTCTACGAAATCTGCTAAAGAAACCTCAGAATACATTGGAAACAAACGGAAACGACTACAGCAACGGAAAAACGACAACGAATGGAGCTTTGTCACCTGGAATGTACGAACCTTACACCAAGAAGGCGCGCTCGGCCAAGTAAGGCAGCCACACAGAGCCAGGATAGATCACTATAAGCAGGCAACTAGCTGCTACAAGCTGAAGCTAGTTGCGCTGTAAGTGGTGAGACAGCAAGACACGGACAACTATGAATCTGGTGAGTACGCATTATGGTATAGTGGCTACATTAGAACGCGAGAATTCATTACTGGCTTCCTGATCGCTAAAGAAAGCATGAAAGCAGTTAGCGAACGCATATTCCACATACGAATGCGCAGTAAATTCTTTACCATCACTTTTATCACCATACAAGCACCGACTGAAGAGAAAGACGAACAGACGAAACAAGAGTTCTTTACGACGTGGAAGAAACAACATCTCTATGCGAATATAGGAAAAGAGACAACTTTTGACAAAACCATCTGCATAGCGTGTCCGCTGTCCCATACGAAAATGGATCGATGTCCATCGACTTTATCAGGGATAAACATGGTGATCGCCAGTACCATCTTTAAACGCAAGGAGATTCGCAAGCATACATTGGTGTCACCAAAGGACAACAGGAACCAGATTGACCACATCATTATAGATGCTAGACACCTGTTAAATATACTTGATGTACGTAGCTGTAGAGGAGCCAAATGTGAGGTACAGAAGCCGTATATCAAATATAAAAAAAGGGAATAAGTAACAAGCAGTGAAATCTAGAAAATATCAAAAACGACAATCAATCACAAGCACTTTTTCACGAAAATGTCGACACGCTGCTACACAGTAACAGAAACCAAAGCCCCGCGAACATACTGGAGAAATTCTGGGAGCACAATGTTGAATTGCACTAACTGTTCATAGAGTTCTTCAAACAAGCCTATGACAGCATTCACAGAGGCCAGCTTTTTGGCATCATGAACGAGTGGGATATACAAACAAAGCTAATTAACCTGACCAAAATAACACTGCGAGAAGCAAAATGTAGAGCCTGACAGAAAGTTTCCTAGTAACCACGGGCCTACGGAGATTAGCAGTCCACAATTCTATTAGACCTAGCATTAGAAAAGGCAGTTCGAGCAACAAGAAATAGCTATAAAGGCAGAATTTGCAATAAGTCAATAGTCCACCTAGCTTTCGCAGACGACATAGACATCGGTGGAAGGAATACCGGGAAAATAAAAGAAGCCTTCGCCCTCCTGAAAAAAGCAACGGAGGAGATTGGACTACAAATAAAGAGCAGTAAGACGAAATATAGGGCACTCTCAAGAGAAGGCAGAGAAATTGGACCCGAAGTAATTTTTGGCGAGCAGAGGTTTGAAGTGGCAACTACCTTTAAATATATAGGATCTAACAAATAATAAAAAACAATATATCCGAGGAAGTGAGTAACCGCATTAAGCTAGCAAATAGATTCCTCTTTAGCCTACAAGCAATGTTGTGCATTAAAGACCTATCGGCGGGAGAATATGGGCTTCAGGCAAAGGCGTTCCAAAGGTTACCGGAGGTGGGAAGAGATACGTTGCTATAGGTTATAAATTAGGGTGTGAAGTGGAAAGGAGGAGATGCCAGAAGAATCGCGTGTGGATGTGGTGGCCTCGATACATAAATTGGGTGTGGCCTCGTACGTAACGAACTATAGGGGAATCACTGTATAAGTACGGGCTATAAGGTTATCATAACAAAGCTGAAGCACAGCTTGGTTAGTGACGTGGAAAGACCTATCGGCGGTAAAACATGGGCTTCAGGCAAAGGCGTTCCAAAGGTTACCGGAGGTAGGAAGAGATAAGTTGCTGTAGGTTATCAATTAGGGTGTGAAGTGGAAAGGAGGAGGTGCCGGAAGAATCGTGGAGGCCTCGTTACATAAATGGGGTGCGGCCTCGGATGGCAAGAACTATGGGGGGATCACTTTATGAGTGCGTTATATAAGGTTATCATGAGAAAGGTGAAGAACAGATTGGTTAGTGACGTGGACAAAAAAGGGCTGCTACCGGAATGCCAGGGTGGGTTCAGAAAGGGAAGAGCGAGAAGCAAGAGGACAAAGTGTGCATGGCAAGAGCGATGTGTGGGTCATAAGAGAGAAGAAGGAAAGTGTGGATGGGGCTGGCATACACTGCGTGTACGCTGTGGAGTACGGATGGCGACACGTGGCGGCAAGGTGATGGAGTGAAAGCAGGAGTGGGTTGGAAACTGCAGAAAAGTGAGTGAATGGTTAGGAGAGGATGGGAAAGGCGTGAAAATCTGCAAGTGATTGACTTTGGAGAGGAAATTGGCTAGGGCATAGGTTGTCTAGTGTCTAAGGGAATATGTATTTTTTTTTTACACTTTTACATGTGCAATACATATACACACACATACAAACATGTACTTGTCTAAAAGGGAAAAAAATAAAAATAAAAAACATGGTATCCTTCCCCCTGTCTTCACCTCGGGATTTGTGGGTCTTGTTTGTCCATTTGTTTAATCTATTTTATTTTATGTTGTCGTTTATTAGCATGTTTTTGATTTTTAGCTTAAAAGGGATGTATTTTAAGAAGGCGGTATACCCCCCACCATGATTTTATGTTACAATGTGTTGCTTATGGGGCGACAAGCATCAATTCTTTTGAGCATTTCTTAAGTTGTATCAAAGTAATATTTTCAAAATATATACTAATCAATTCCTGAATCATTGTAGTTAATAGTAAGGTACTTTAATTACTTGAAATATGGTTCTACATTTTGTATGTTATTGTTAAAGTCAGTACATGAAAAAATCGTATATGCTTTTACCAATGTACAAGTATATAGTTATATTTCTACATATTGCTCAGTCTCACTATACGCGCTATTACTTGAACTACATTTCCGTGTTATGTTTTTTGAAATTGGTCAAGTAGTTTTTGAGAAAGTCTCAAAATACTAACAAAATATTAGTAATTTTACATTCGAAGCAAATTCATGCAGAATTCCGCAATTATATCGAGATATTTGTTTAGCCGTTTGGCAATAGAGAGCGCTGAAAATATGGACCATGCAGTCCGCGTGACCTTGAATTGAGTATGCGATAGTGCAGCTGTGCCGATCTACGAACTATATTGAAAACGAACGGATAGATGTATTATTTTAAATACATTTAAAATCACAACTAACATATTATTTTAGTTTGTGATTTTCAATGTAATTAAAATCAACAAATAGCTTGTATTTGAGGGTAAAAATAAAATATATATATATGATTTAATGGTATATTTCAATTTCAAACTAAATAGACATTTATATAACATACATTATATAATATTATGTACATATAATTATTGAATGACATATGAAGCATATAACCCAGATATTATAGGTTTCATGTTATTCCTGCTCTCAGTAGGCTTCTTAAATACAAGACTGATGATAAACAACTGTACAAAGATATTTTGTTGTTAATATTTGTTGAAAGGATTTTCAAATTCACAAATATCTGAAAGAAAAGGGACAGGATTCCACTTCACCTCAGCTTAAACATATCAGTGTAATAATGATGTTTATATTACTTTGTATGGTCAGTTAAAGACCTTACAAAGTAATATGTTAAGCTGTTGTTGTAATGTTAAATACCTACAAAAACCAAAAATATTAACAAACTGAGACATTTTTTCCGTGTGTTTTCTTGCTAAATGATATAGTCTAATAGATAGGTAACAATTTGCTATTGTTTAAATTAATATATGATAATGGTTCCATTCAATGTCCATAGCCAAGTAATGGCTAAAAAGGTGTGGAATTATTTGCCGTTGTGTAGCGACTACTCACGGTAAGTAAAACAACTATAAAATTGATTACTAATGTTTTACGAATAACAATGTGCAATTACGCTCATGAAATGTTAATTTATATGGCCACTGTCAGACGCTATATGAGGAAACAATTTGTTTCAACTAGACTTATTATTTTGGAAGTGTTAAAAGTTACAAGTTTATTTATTTAACTATAATTAGTACGAACACTCTGGAATTGAGTCAAAAATATATTTCTTGCTTCCTCATATAGTGTCTGACAGTTGCCTTCTTGTAATTTATACAATGTTCTCTTGGTCATTATTGGTATATTTAATACACTCATCATTTCTTCAGTGTGACTGTAGCACCCTCCGATAGATAGTGTTCCCCAAATAATAGCTTTATTCGCAACCTTAACTTTCTCTGATTGTATATGTTCAGATATATGACATCCACTACATTTCAATATGAATGTGCTGCTAATTCCCTTCCGTATTTAGTCCAGTTGTAATGAACCACTAGTGCAATATGTTCTTGTTGCAGAATCAAACACTTCTTAAGGAAATAGTCAATTTCCACAATTCTGTATCCTTCCATGGTTTACAGTATTATTTTCATTCTCCACGCATAGAGGGTGATTTTGAATACAAAAATGCAATAAGTAGCACTCATAACTCAAAATTTCACAGGGACACATTTCACACTACTTTACGTATCATAATAATCTTGGAATTTTTGTTGTTATGAAATATGATTTTATTTGTAGGATTTTTATAATTTTTTAATGTTATGAAAATCTGTATACGTGCCTAATATTTAAGTCTGATATATTGATTAAATTATCTATTCTCGAAATTTTCAACAACAAAAAACATACTGTACCTAAATGGAATGTATATTTTGAAAAAATGGCACAGATAACAGGTGACATTTCAGTCAGCGGTACATTTTTTCTTTCTAATAAAATTATTTATTAAGTATTTTGTACAAACCATAGGAATATTTTTTCAAAAGCGGAAAATTGCAGTTGTTAATCTAAAGGTCGTTTTAGACAAGACAATTTCTTAGCTCAAAAGTTGTTCAAGAAATTAATTCATATATCCTCCTCCTATGCAATTTGTCCTTGACAAATAGAACGCGTTATATTTTTCCATTCGATTTACCATCCAATTCAATATTTCAAATAATTTGCTGTATGATACGAGACAATTTAGATTGTCTCGCATCTTGACTAACTTTTGAGTCAAGAAATTGTCTTGTCTAAAACGACCTTAAGTCATCTTATAACAGTAATTAGTTTGACAATTCAATAATAATGAATTTACTTACGTATTCGAGACATATACAATCACCATTGTATTGAACGATTTAAATATACCCGGGAAAATATGCATTTATAAATTGTGTTCGACGGTAAAAATTAAATTTGATACCACTGGAGATGTAAAGAATCTTAAGAAGAAAAAAAAATTCATGATGATAATGATGCAGCAATATTGGTAGCTTTGAATTCGGTAAGAGATTAGACAAAAAACGCGCAGGGAAAGTTAAAAAGATTTAAACATAAGTTATTTGCAAAAAGTTTTATCTGATGTAAAATTTCATCTATATAAAGCAATAAAAGTACATATGCTTGAGGAAAGAGATTATGCCCTTCGTCTAGAATTGTGTCTGTCTATAGGAGAATTAATTATGGACGATAGATATTTTTATAGAATTCTTTTTTGGGAGGAATCAACATTAACCACGAATGGAGTTGTTAGTTCTCAAAATAATAGTAGTAAGTGTACAGGCCTTACAAAAACTGCACTTTCAATAAGGTTGTCTTGCGCATAGTGCAATTCGTATAGAAAGTGACCATAATGATTCGAATACATATGATAATGAAATGTTCACTGGGCTCAACTTCCTAATTTTTATTTTGAGTCCAGTGAATATATATATATATATATATATATATATATATATATATATATATCCAATTCGCATAGCACACGCGTAATATATATATATATATATATATATATATATATATATATATATATATATATATAAGAATTATATAAAATAGTATTTCTTAAAATAATATTCTTTCATTATTATGATAGAAAGAAGGAATGTGATATTCATTCGTAGCCGAAGCTACTAATTCGTCCACAAAACAATTTATTTTCCTTTTTTTGTTTATGGTATTTTCGTGTTGCCTGACTTTGTTTTGATCGTTTATTTTTTCCAAATACAAACGACATATTAACAATTATTTATATATTATTTTTTTTCTAATTCGCGTTTAGAATGGTTACTTTGTGAAACTACTTCCACAAAAGCACGCTTTAAAACAATTTATCGCTCTTAAAGGTAGTTCACGGGCCTAAACCTCTTAAAGAACTAACACATAATTACATTATCCAAAATTTGTGAACTACGTTAAATGGTGGTGGTAAAAATATATTCAGAGGGCTACACTCAATTACCAATGAGATGTATTAATGATTAGTTGGGCGGAAATGTACCCAAGATTTTAATGGTGGTACTTTCTCTCAGTTTCTAGTATTATTATTGTTTGCGCTTGTTTATGGTTTTGGGGATATATTTTTTGGGGGCACGAGTGTGCGCTAGATGCAAGGTACAATATTCAGATGAAACCGTTTAGCGCATTTGTTTATTATTTACTATATTATCGATATTGAAGTGAAATAAAGGATTTCGGCGGTTTCTAGGCTATAAACCGACCCATCGCGTGTCCAGCCTGTTTTAGGCGACCACATCGGTACCCATATCGAGGGGAACGCTTCGAGGGATGTAAATATTAAATAACAATTTCAAAAGAAAACTGCGTAGTTGCAATAAAGCATTATTAAATTAACGCAAAACATGTTGCAGCTATCATTCATATAATTCTTATTTTCATGCGACATCGGTTTAGGTAGACCGAGATTTAGATAATTTGATCCCAATTTATTATTACTAGCGAACTTTTGATTAAAGTTCATAAAAATATATTTTCTGACGCATCTATGTCATACTCTCCTACTTCGTCAACGATTGCCGAGTAATATGCAAATATTTTTTTATTCTATTTTCGATATAATTCAAATAGCAAAGTCGTCCGATAGTGCGCCCGTCTGCAGCTAGCTAATGAATTCACATTCTATAAATCACATGTGGTTTTCGTCTGTTAGCGGGAGGGGTGTGGTGGGGTGCGTTACGATGCGTAAAAGCGTTTTCTTCTGCACGTGCAATACCTTATAATCGTAATAATAATACTCTTATATAGAGGGCGCGGTTTCTATTTATGTATTAGTTCCGTGATTATTCACTTGTTGAATAATGTCTCTGTCGATATTCGGCGCTCTTAATATCTTTATGTGTTCGTTTAAGGTGTTGTATTGTTTGACTGTTTCTCTGGTTAGAGTTTGTGTGTACTTTACTTTTGTAAACTTTTCGGTTCTTATTGCTGATTTTCTTCTTGTTAGGTGATGGTGTATTTCTTTGTTGGCTATTAGTATAGTACTTGTTTTATTTGGTTGTTTTTAATTTTGTGTATAATAAGTAAGTTGTTTAATGTTATCATTTTTTGTATGTTTAATTCCTGTACTTTTTTATACACCTCATTTGTATGGGTTCTCTTGTCTATGTTGTACAGTATTTTTAGAATTTTATTTTGTAGAATTTGTATTTTGCTTATGTTCTTTTTACTTGTATTTCCCCATACATTTATAAGGTTATTCTGGGAGGTACATAGTGCGTGGTATATGGCTTTTCTTGCTTCTGTTGGTATGTATTTCTTTATTTTCTAAATTGCTGCTATTGTTTTTCAGTTTTTCTTCGCTAATTCGTTTATGTGGTTATTCCATTTTTTATCATTTTATTATCCTGTATTTTAAGTCCTAGGTAGTCAATTTCTTTTATTTGTTTGATTGTTGTTCCTTTCATCGAAATTTGAATTTCTGTTTGTTGTTGTTTACAATTGAAGATTATATATTCCGTTTTCGTTTCGTTTATTGTCAGTAAGTTGTTGTAGTACCATTCTTCTAATAATTTGATATCTATATTAATATTTGCTTGTATTTCTTCATAGCTTTTCTCTGTATATACTGTACAAGTATCATCTGCATATATGTACAGTTTCCTTTTAAGGTTTAGTTCAAAATGTCGTTTGTGTATATAATGTACATTGTTGGAGGCAGGTTCCCTCCTTGTGGTATTCATATTGGGCTTGAAGTGGTTTACTTTCCAACTTGTTTATTTTTGTTGTTTGTGGTATGTGTGTTAAGTATGTCTCCATTAGTTTTAGTGAATTTCCTGTTATGCCAGTACCAGTTTGTTTGCATCCTGTTGGGACTTGATGTAATTTATCGAGTCGTTTATGGCCGATATCGTTCCCGATTGTTTTTGGAAGACATATTGTGCTTGGTATATTATATTGTTTCTGTTTAAGTGGTTGGTGATTTGGTTTAATAGTGTATTTTTTAATATTTTGTTTAATGATGATAAAAGTGAGAGCTGTCTGTAGTTTGCCGGGTTGCTTTTGTCGCCCTTCTTGTGTATTGGAATTATAATGTTTTTTTAATGTGGTTTGGGTATATTGCTGTTTTAATTATTTACGTTATTTACGTTATTTTCACTAGTATTAAGGCACCTTACACGGTCAATAATACTGTCAATACTAGTACTGTCAATATTTGCTTCAATCTTCTTTTTATATTTATCAAGTAATCAATTATCCGGATAAAGATCAGTATTCTCTTCAATGCATCATTAATATACATTACACGATGAGTAATACTGGCAATATTTTAGAATAATGAAGATATTAAACATATTATAGTACAGTAATTCTGTCATTATTCTAAAATATTGACAGTAATATTGATCGTGTAAGGTGCCTTTATTGGTATTAGTGCTGTTTTGTATTCTTTTATTATGTTGTTTGTAATTTTGTCGAATCCAGGTGCTTTATGGTCTTTTAATTCAGTTATTATTTTCTTAATTTCCTCGTGGTTTACCAAGGTCATTGTGTCAGTTTGTCGCTTTGTGGTAGATGTTCTTGGGGTTATTTTGGTGTCGTTTATTTATTCTTCTATGGTATTTTCTTTCTTTTCCGGTTTGTTTAATTGGTTGGTAATTTGTATATTATGTATAATGGATTATTTGTGAGGGCTATACCTAATAAAAGTTTTTTTACCAATAATATGATAGGTAGGCATGCCATTAAATAAATAAAAACAAACCTGACAAACGAACATTTTACATGAAATCTACAAACAATTTAAATTACATTTTGTCTCCAGATTTTCATAAACATTTTCTTGAATACATATAAACGCCACTTAAACCTACATATATAGTACCGTTTATTAGTTTACATAATAGGAAACATTATATCTACATGATTTCAATGCTATGATTTTTTGTTAAAATGGCCGAAAATTTTAGTAATTATGACAATTTGACCTCTTATTACTCCCGAAGTTTCTGCTGTATTTCGCCGAGGGTTTTATTCTTTGTTTCGATAACAAAGATCATGATGAAAAATAGAGAAAGCACAGAGAACACAGCGAACGCATAAAATACGGAATCTGTGCCAACAATATCAACTAAATATGGAAAGCACGATGTGACGACAAAAGAAATCATCCAATTCACCATTGCTGTTATTGTGGCTCCAGCTGCTTTGACTCTAGTAGGTAGCAATTCCCCAAGCATGCACCACGGCAACGGTCCTGCTCCAAGCGAAAATCCGAAAATGTAAACGCAAACAGCAATCGTAGGAGCCATGCCGAACGTCGTACCTGCATCACCATAAGACCTGGCTAATGAAAAATACCCTCCAAGTATAAAATTGCATAAAGCTAGAATGCTCAGAGATATATAAAAGAGATATTTTCGTCCAATTCTATCGACAACCGCAGCGGCTACACCAGTCGCTAGAACTTGTACGATGCCTAATAGCACTGCCGAGTATTTCGGTTCAATATTAGTTTCAGCTGATTCGAATATTTGGTTTGCATAAAACATGACCGCATTTATTCCGGTAAGTTGTTGCGCGAATGCCATTCCCAACATCATTACCATTCCCCTGCGACATTCCCGACTCTTGAAGGTTTGCCAAAAAGACGATTCATCTTTTTTGGTAACATTCTTCAATTCTTCCAGTTCCTCATCAATGTTATAATCCGGTCCTCGGTAGTATTGTAAAGATTTCTTCGCATTCTCTATCTTATCTTGTTTCAGATAATATACGGGCGATTCTCGCGTTATGAAAAGAGTTAACAGCCCTAATGCAATTGGAGCCGGGACACATGCGATCGAAAACCAATTTATGTTCTCCAGAAAAACCATCGCGTACGAATACAAAATTCCAATCGTTATCATTAACTGGAAAAATACTCCAAGTATACCTCTTATACTCTTATGGGCCAACTCGCATGCGAATGCAGGACATACCACACAAAACCCACCCGTGAAGAAACCCAACACGAAACGAGCCGCAATGAAGACCTCGAAATATTTAAAGAAAAACAGCCCCCATCCCAATAACGACATGAATGCGCATATGATGATACTCCATTTACGACCCATCCAGTCCATAATTAAAGATGCCATTGGTTGAGAGCACGCAGCACCCACATTGAAAATACTTGCCACCCAAGAGAACTTGCTCGAACTTATATCTAGCTCGTCCTGCGCCTTCTGGCCATTTGGGGACGACCAGCCTATAATAGTGCCCAGTGTAAAACCTCCCAATGTTACTGAAATAATTATTTTAATAATAACACTTAAATAAGTCCGTATAAAACTTACTTATTATAGCTGAAATGTACTGGACAGCTATGCGCATCTTGGGTTGCTCCATTTTGAATAATTTGAAGAACTATTTTATTAAATCTAGTATTTGATTATGTAGGTTGTTAGGTCATCTCTTTCGTGACAAATGTCAATTTTTATTAATAAAAATACATCATCAGATTTAAACAAAAGTTGGCTATTCTTATAGATATAAAAAGTCGAACAACTATATGCAACCAAATATTCATTGAAAGTGCTGAAGAATTGCTGCAGATTTCAAGACCATTCTTGATTCTACGATGGTTTACCTTTTTTAAAATAACAATCAACTTGTCTAGAGCTTCATTTTTTTAAATATTTATTGTCATAAAACGGATGGGTTTTATCCGACAAGACGGCCAACGATTCAAGATAAAATCTTTCTCCGGTTCCAATAATGGAGGTGTCGTGGCTGGATGAAATGGGCTGCTGGGAGAGGGGTACATGCGGGAGCGGTCCGTATCCATCGCTTTCGTAGCTCTGACTGCCTGATGAGAATGTTTTTACACCCACCAGTCAACGCAATAAACGATCAGTTTCCCGTTAGTCTGACCAAGATCACGGACTGAACTGATACCAAATTGACTTATAGACCGCCAGATCCTACACGTCAATACCGCATTACCATACCACCTCTCAATCAATCTTCCTTCCCATTTCTACTCTTCCGCTCTAACTATCCTACCCTTATTTCTAAACATCATCCATTTGTTTTTTCCACTTTCACTACACAACAACTCCTTTACATACCCTACAAGCTATCTACGGCATTATTATATACGGCATCTCTTGACCCTTGGCAACAAGCATCAATAATCCTGTACTGAATATTATTCTACTGAATTAATCCTCATAGCCAATTATTGTTTTTTTATTGCCAACTTTGAGGATCTCTAACTTATTTGGTAAACTTTGGCTAAAAAGCAAAGAAAATATAATCCTAAAAAGTATAGAAGATAATCACCATTATTAGAGCTAAGGCATAGGTTCATGAGAGTTTGACATGCTAGTATGTAACACCCTATACAGGATGTTAGTTAATTCGAGGTCAATCTCTTAAGTGGTGGTAGAGGCGAGTTGATCTAGCAAGCATTCGATTTTTTTATTTGTAAATTCGTCTTCGTATGGTAACTGGAGGGCTTTTAAGTTGACCAATGAGAGCGTGCTTCATATTTTCGACGAAAGAAATAATCACATTGCCATGATAGAACTCTGACACTGACGTATATAAATCCCAATCAATCTCAGTAGCGTTAGACGTTTTTTTTTTAATTTATGGTGAAGTGAAGACTTCGGGGCTGAAGGTTATTTTCTAATCTTATCCAGCAGTTAATGGATTCTGGACAATTTTAGAGGACGACCTCAAACATTTTCTAAACAACTAGGAGAATTATCTCGCTGGTTTGTCACTACAGAGAAGATTTCATATGTGGTACAAGATGTACACCCCATGTGCAATAATGGAATGTTGTTCGACATCTGAATACAGAATTTGGTGGACTATGGATTAGACGCAAAATTAAATAAACAATATAGCGGACCGCTACTGAATATGATTACATTTTATATTCGCGATTCAAACGTTAACGGTTTTCTTCAAGGTAGTAGGAAAACAGCTGATCTTTGTTAGTGTTTGATCAGCTGATTGCATTAAAATCATATGATTTCAGTCACTTCTACAATAATGCGCTATTGTTAATGTACTTTTAAGATATAAATAGTATAACCTTGGCTCTATCAGCTCTATAGTCATATATAAGGTGAAAAAACAAATGTTATACAAACAAATTCCCTACTAAATGTAGTTCATTTCCTGCCACCAGATGGAGTATCAGCCGGCTTAAATCGCCAATACGTCAGTGTCAGGTTTCCATCATGGCAATGTGATTATTTTTTTCGTCGAAAATATGAAGCACGTTCTCATTGATCAACTTAAAAGTCCTCTAGTTACCAAACGAAGACGAATTTACTAATAAAAAAATCGAATCCTTGCTAGATCAACTCGCCTCTACCACCACTTAAGAAATTGACCTCGAATTAACTAACATCCTATATATATAAAACACGTATTTTTCAACATAAACCTCTTAAAATCTAAAATAAAACAAGCATTATTTAAAACCATATAAACACACCGGCTAATCGCGATTGCTCCAATAAAACGCGATAAAGCTTCCGGGCGGTTTGATATAAACAGAAATGACGGTTACAATTCAAATGGTAGCCGCTTTGCCGCCACCAATAAAAAAGACGGTAAAGTAAATAGGCGCTTGCGCACTGATATGCGACTTTCGTCCCCACCTAACCAATTTATTTTGTTTTCAAACAAGTCCTCGCTGTAAAATGTCAATTGTTACAATCGTCTGACTTTCTTGTTTTTATATAATTGTAAACATGTTCATAAATGATGTGCATAAAAAGGAGGAAATCAGAAACATCGCCGTGCAGGACTTGAAGCAGCTGGGCATCAAGTACCGGAGCAAGAAACCCCGCCAGCATGTACAGGTTAGAATTGATAGAAAATTATGCAAACATTCAGATACTGATCTTTAATTGTTGTAGGGTCTTGTTGTGGTTCAGAATACTTGAATCTATGTATAAAAAGGAATTCAATTTGGTATTATATGTTTATAAATTTGTTTCTATTCATCAATTTAGAGATTTGTTAAGGGTATTGTGTTATTTTAGTGGTGTGAATGACTCAATTATGCTACAGTTTAGGCATTGATTCAATATAAATAACTGAGAGTATTGTAAAAAAAAACTGGATAATCAGTTTGTTTTAAAATTTAACTCAGCTCTTTTATTATATATATATATATATAATATATATATATATATATATATATATATATATATATATATATATATATATATATATTTAACAATACTTTGTACATTTCACTTTCCCATGTTTATTGACCTTTTCTATTGCTTATTTTGTCTATTTTGGTTGAATTATTTTTCTGGGTCATGGGCTGCAAATCCTTCACCCCAACCAGGATGACCTGGTAATTTTTTATTTATAGATTTCTTCCATTAGACTGATTACCTTACTGGGCTACAGGATTCAGTCCATCCCACTCCAACATTTATTTGTTATTAAGTTATTAACAATCACATTATGTTTAAAGGGAAACAGAAGTTGTATAATTTGTAAGCACCAGCTGATAAATTAACAAATAGTTGTTCATTCAATAGTTATAACCATTAATGTTTGAACCACAAATACAGTATTAACATTACACAATTGCAATGGTGAAACATATTTTCAGTTTAATAAGTAAGATAAATAAACCACCACATTTGTGTTTTACATTTTTGTTTTATTTTAGGAACCGAGGAGTAGGAAGTTGTTTAGAACACATTTACAGTCTCTTCCCATGGAAATAGTTACTTTGCCCAGTGGACAGCAACTAATAGTGCCAAAAATAGTACATGAATTGTGTTCATATATTGTAACTAAAATTGATACAGAAGGGCTTTTTAGAAAAGGTGGCTCTAAATCAAGACAGAATGAAATTAGGGTAAGTACTATTTACTCTATTTGTAGCAGTATCACGTTAATATACTATTCAGTCACTAGTTTATGGTAGAGGATTGATTTTCTTATTGTACACAATCTCAATTCTAAACAATAAGTGGGCTAATATTTCTTACCTCAGTTCCTAGGCTTCCCATTTCTCTCAGCTTCTCCTCTACCCACACCTCAGACATACCCACTCTTTAATACAAACTTTCTCCAACCATTTTCCATCCTACTCTTACACCTCATCCATACCTCCCGCATCAGTCTATCCTCATCCAATTCCTGCAATCTTTCTTCAAACTTCACAACCCTTACACACGACTCCCACCACATACTCATACGATTTGTCTCCTGCAACAGCACTGCTCTCGGTGTCGACCTTTCGAGACCTAGCAGACTCTTCAGGAGCAAACCTTGCTCTCTTACATCCCACTCGCGCAATCCCCACACGTCCACTCCATAAAGCAGAATAGGTTTTACACACGCATCCCAGATTTTGCACGCCATTACAACGTTACCGCCCCACAAACTCTCCCATTTCCATCTCGCTACACCCCCCCCCCCCCCCCCCCCTTTTGCCTGCATACATTCCACTTGCACCCTAAATCCTCCTCTGCTGTCATACCAAAAGCCCAAATATTTAAAGACATTCACTCTCTCAATCATCCTTCTCTTCCATTTCAGCTCTTCCACTTTACCCCTTCTAACCCTATTCCTAAACATCATCCTTTTAGTCTTCTCCACATTCACCACTAGCCCTCCCCTATCCAGGTACCTTCCCATTCTTTCCAACATCTCTTGCATCTCTTCCACTCTCTTGGCTACTAATACAATGTCATTTGCATATGCCAACATCCACACCTTGGTTCTCCCCACCACTACCCCTCCAGCCTGTCTCCTCAGCACCTTCAGTTTGAAATAGATCTACAGTCTTCTTTTTATGCAAATACCTCACCGCCGGTATTTCTCTTAGCTTGAATAACTGCTCCACCATCCTCTCCAAATCTATATTGATTTAAAGTTAAAATTAATAGATATCTAGTTTTAATAAATACTAAATAAACACATTTTGTTATAGCTATCCCTTGATGCCGGTTGTTTATTAGGTGATGAACATCATGAAATAGACGTGGCCAGCATCCTGAAAACATTTTTTAGAGAGCTACCAGAACCTTTAATTCCATACTCATACCATGAACTATTTCTTCGATGCACTCTATTGCCCAAAACTCAAGTTGATGCAGTTTTGTTGTCATGCCTCCTTCTGCCCACAGAACATTTGAACACTCTAGCTTATTTTATGCAGGTAAAAAATCAAATCAATGTTTTTAAAAACTGAGGATTTAATATGTAATTGTTTTAGTTTCTATATAGGGTGTCTGAATACATGCAATTTAATAAGATGGATGCCTATAATCTAGCAGTAGTTATGGGACCAACATTATTGCCAGCTGAAGAAAAACTGCCACACAGCACTGCACAGCAGAGACTATTGAAGACATGTGAATTATTTAAGGTAAATATAAAATTTGAGCATATGGACTTTCTTGGTTTATAGTTTGGGTTGATAGCATGTGGTAGCCTAGTCACCTAATATTTGTAGGAAAATTTAAATGCGATTCAAAAATATATATAAATGGCTTGCAGAACCTCCTTTTCAGCCAATGCAAAACAGTTTTTTTTACTGTGCTGAAATAACTTTACTACCCTCTCGTTTTCTAGACCTATCGTCGAAATTTTAAACTACACAGAAAAACAATAATTGAGGTCAGGCAGCTTCTAAACATTGTCTTCATTTTTATATATTATAGGGATCTAGTATAAAAATCTCTGTTAAACGTGAATTACATTATACTAGATTCGTCAGTAAACTTCGTAAACTTTCTAGTTGCAATAATCATAAGTTTTGTACGCGACATCTTCGTGTGCGATGTTTAGCTCTTTCTATGACCAACATAAAAAGGTAAAATCGTAAAGTTTACTATGTCCAAACCAGTAGTTGTCTATGGTCCAAACTGCTAAACGGAACAGCGGATTTGATGCCGCCCACCATATTGCTGTTGGTAACGGCTAAAGTGACATACTGCGCATGTCCGAATAAAAACTTGACTGAACATTGAGTAAAAGGCCCTGTCCGTTTGGCTACTACTTACTAGTGACTAGTAGTCAGCATGTGTCACTACTAGTCGCTAGTAGTAGCCAAACGGACAGGGCCAAAATTGAGCCGGCCCTACTTTTTCTACCACGAAACTTTTTCTGATTTACACGGATGTTTCTGTTTGGCGCAATCTAGCATGAAACTTGTACTAGTTTATTGACGAATCTAGTACATTACTACAAATTATGATCATTATACTTTACTTATATGAAAAATCATATTATTCATTATTAAATTGAAGTATCAAGTGTTTTGAAGTAATAGCAATATTTTAATGTTGGTCTTTACCCACCCCAATTAAGTCCTTTTTGTAATCAAAATTGAATCTCACCTTGTACCTAAATAGAAATTATTTATATCTGGTACAAACTGATGAAGGTGTTAGAAAGTACAATCGACATCATATATATATAAAGTCAATGTTTTGAACCAACCTACCATTTATATTTCCTGTCATTATAAAACTTGTGGGATTTAGTTTCCATTGACTGTGGTGCCTGTAGTTTTTTATTCCATTACTTATTTGGTGTATTAAGTACAGGGTTGCCAACTATTCTTATTTCAAAAGGGGGACGGATCGGAAAGCTAGGCTAGGTTGAGGGTGGTGAAAAATGAGTTTTAATTTCATCAACATAGTTTATTAAAAAAGTTTTAATAAATATTCCCATACACCAAAAAGTCCAAATACGAAATAAATAATAATAGATGAGAAAAATGAGGGCATTTTAGCAAGGCGGAGAATGGGAGGACATTATAGGATAGCCAAAATGAGGATTGTTCTCCCAAAAAGAGGACGGTTGGCAACCCTAATTAAGTATTTTGAAATAATTGTAATCCCTAAAGTATTGCGTACTTTTCTTTTGTAAATAATATCATAAATATTAAAAAAAATATTTTGGCTGTAGCTAATAAACTCACTTTTCCAGCTCTTAATAGAGAATGCTTCCAATATTGGCGAACTCTCTGAATCAATAATCGAACGAATCGCACTAACTTCCTCATCACATTCACTAAATGACGAAGACGCTATGAGTATCAAGAAAAAGAAGAAAAGAAGAAGTGGTTCATTGACTAGAATGTTTAGCGGTTTAAAGAAAATTGTCACGAATAAAATTGACGAGGTTGCGCAGACACCGGACATACTAATGACACCTAGCTTGACGCGGTCGGCTAAAAAGAGGAAAGTTGAAAGCAACGGCCTTTCAACTAAAAAGAGGTATGATTGTTTTAATGGCGTTGTTGCTTATGTGTTTTATTATGATTGGTGCACCTTTTAGACGGGAGATTTTGAGTAACTTACCCCACAATGCAATATTAAATACACCTTATACACCCTCGAGGACCCCCGTAAATTGTCACCCAAAGTAAGTGCATATGTGTGATTTTTAATAGAAACAAGTAGTTTCTTTAGGTTTAATGTTATGGTGATTGTATAACTATTGCTTTAAATAATGTATAGTGCCTTAGTAAACTACTATCATGATTTAATCTGTGTATGAAGCTTGTTTAGATAAATTTCGGAAAATTAACCATTTATGGATATTAGAAGAATTACAATTAATTTGAAAATGATTGATGTGCACACTATTATCAAAAGTTCTATTAGATTCTTTAAAATGTATTTTGCATGAAATAATTATATTGTGATTCCTTTTTGACAATTGCCATTGCATGTAACTAATCATTTACAATATACTTACCATTCTGCATTATTTTCAATGCACAATAATATTGGTGTATTCATCAATGTTCCATATTGCGTTCTTGTTATGACACTTTTTGATAGTGTGCTTACACCTTGATGAAGGCATGTTATATATTATTTGCTCTACTTCACAACTAGATACTCTACTCTTCTCTACACTAAAGAAAAACAACATGTAAAATAATTTTAAAACTGGTTGGTTCTAGAGGTAGTTTGTTTGTGCCTTACATAATCATATGAAGTAGTCTATGAAATTTAATTATATGCCTTTGTTTTAGTGGAAACAAGAAAATCTCGCCAGACTCATCTAAACCGGAACTGATGTAAGTATTTTAAAGTTTTAGTAAAGGCAATATTACACATCAGCGAAAATGATACATTGTCCCTCTGTACTCGAGGGGGTCTACTCTGTAAGTGTAAAAATGCAGACTGGTCTGTTGCCCATGGCAACCAAATAAATAACTGTTTCCACATTGGTCTGCCCCAGGCTCCGCGAACGCTGGTGTAATACTACTTATGATAAATGTAACAAATTTGCCAAGATTTACAGGATAATAACCTATTTCACTATTTTAACGTCACTTTTGACAAATTTCTGACATTTAATAATAAGGCAGTATTTCACCAGTGTTTGCAGATTCTGGGGCATACCAACGATGGGACAGTTGTTTATTTGGTTGCCATGGGTAACAGGTAACCGGTCTGAACTTACAGAATAGACCCCCTGTACTTCTTCCACCATTCTCGCTAGCGTGAAAATCTGCTCCCTCGTCCCTCTTCCTTTTCTAAATCCACCCTGGCATTCCGGCAGCAGACCCTTTCTTTCCACTTCACTATCCAATCTGTTCTTCGCCATTGTCATAATAACCTTATATCCCGCACACATAAACGTGATCCTCTCTTAACCATCCACTGCAGGAGGATCGAAAATATATCAAATTCCTGTCTCCATTTGAACACTACCATCATTATGTCGTCGCCATCGTATTGGCCGCTCTTAAATGAATACTCCATTACCTTTAATACAACAAATAAATCAAAAGATAATATTAAAATGATTTCCATTCAGTTGGTTTGAAAGATATTTTACATATATTTGTAGGTAAATAGGAAAATTGTGTTCTAGAACTAGAACACCTAGGGGTCTATTCTGTATAGTTCAGACCGGTCTTCTAAAAAATCAGACTGGTCTGTTTCAGTTTGTCCAGATTAAAAAATTTAAATACTAAGTAGTACTTAGATATACTATTGGTATTTGCATCTTTAAACATATATGTTTTTACATATTAATATCTGAGGCATGATTAATGTATAAACAATAAATAAATTGGCTGACCGGGCTAGTCGCGGGTACATATTCTCTTCATGGCCTATATTTGGTTTCAAGACATAAATTTAGTTTACAAGTATAATTTAATACATATATAAGTGTAAACCCACCTCTTAGCAATCTACAAATCTAGATTTCAATCTTATTAGATCTCATCAGTGTAGCTCAGCTAGAGAGGATGAATTCACACAATATCTCGAGTGGTTATATACAAATAATTTAATAGTTTTATCCCGGTTTAGTAGAGATTTCAAACAATCATTAATTAAACTTAATAATTTTTGCAGAGCAAAAGAAAAGCGACTACTCTGGTCCACTCGTTCAAAACCGAAGAAACTGCCAGAAGAACCAGCCGCAACTACCCGCTCAAGTATCGGTCCAACATCAATCCAACGTCGATGGTCCGCAGTGAGTTCGGCGGCGGGTTTCAAAAAGAAAAAAACTCGCAACTCGTGCGCCGGCTCGATGGGCCATCCCAAACCAAAAATTTTAGACAAAGACCCTCAAATTGATAACCGCATCAACGACCTTTCAGAGGAACTAACAAAGAAGAAAACACCGGACGATGAAAACTACGTACGCATTTCCAAAATAGAATACGAAGATATCAAAAACAGAGTAACTGCAATAGAGAGACGAATCTCAATTGAATTAGACCAAGTAGCAGCACCAACTGACGAATGTGTGCCGCAAAACGGACTGGACAACGTTGAGAAAGCTTATGTGGAGACTCTTGAGCAGGCCCAATCGTTAAGCCCAACAACAGATCAACTAGCGAAACGATTAAGCAAGGACCTGAAGATCAGAGGATCATCCGAGCACAAAGTGTTCAGGTCACCTAGCGCTAGAAAAATTGGCAGTTTACGGAGACGTTCAAGAGAGGGCAATCAAGTGCGTTTAACCCGCACTCAGACATGGTGTGTCTCATCCGCTGCCCCAAAAACGGCCCTCAAAAGAGGCCGCCCCAACACCGTCTTATCTGGTCTACCACAACCCAACACTGATGAAAAAATGGATGTGGTGCAAAATATACAACCTATACAACGTGTAACTAGATCAAGTTCATTCCAAGCGGATGTAACAAAATCGCCAAAAAATATATCAAGTTCTTTACTTTCCAACGCATCTACTACTAGCTGGAAGAGCGCTCAGGGATTTTTCAATACCCCACTTATGTCTAGTCCTAGTTTTGAGAATTGCAGGGCGTCGTTGGCGAAACTGCGTAGTCAAAATGCTGGGATGGTGCTGGCCAAAGCACGTTTGTTTGACAATTTAGTGGATTCTGGCAGTTCTTCACAAGCTGAAGACGCAGCGCCTGCAACAAGACCTAATAAATCTCATAAAATTGGTGCTCCACGGGCCGAAGCGCGTCAGTCGAGTCGAGTTCGGACTTTGCGCATGGAGGATAGACGATTGTCCAAGAAAATGATGTCACCCAGGAAGAGATCTTGTAAAAGTCCTGGAGGTGCTCGTATGCATAAGTTGCAAACTTTGAGGAATAATATTAGTGGAGGTAAATGTTTGGGTTTTGATGTAATTTATATAGTTGTAAGATTGCTGTTGATAGGTTTCTGCTTATTGGTTTTATTTGCATGTGCTGTTTGGGCATTTGGAGTGGTTG
The DNA here is from genome assembly GCA_963942505.1 of Lordithon lunulatus. NCBI lineage: Eukaryota > Metazoa > Arthropoda > Insecta > Coleoptera > Staphylinidae > Lordithon > Lordithon lunulatus. Next base: position 41,782,376 of record OZ012668.1, read on the forward strand.
CTTAGCTTATTTTTAAATGTTTTATCCGCTAATGGCTTATTTGTTCATACACAGTATGACTTGAGATATACAGGATGTTCAACGTAAGGGTTATTATTTATTAAAAGTCCAGTTATTTCAAAAAATAAATTCAAAATAAATAAGACAATTTTATTATTTTTTTAAAAGTAGTTTTTTGCTATCCTGTGAATTGTTATGCCTTTTCAACGGTACACCCTTCTCCTGTTCATTGCATGTATATACTTCAATCTCTATTATTATTTCTGGTATCTAACTATTATCCTCTATACCAGGAATGGCCAAAGCGTCGTTTTTGAGAAGAAATCATTATATTCTCTTATTAAAATAACTAGATATAGATATTAGTATTATCTATATTTATTTTAAATTTAAACTTATTTTTGGATTTAAATGACTTTTTCATTTTCATTTTTCTTAGATCAAAAGTTTAGTCGCCCCCTGCTCTATACCTTAGCCTTCTCCTCTCTTGCAATACTTTCATTTTGTTACCAATGCAATATTTGCTTATGTTTTTTACATACAGTCATTGAGCTTATACAGATCAATATGTTCACCTTGAGATGACAAGTACCTTAGCCTTCTCCTCTCTTGCAATACTTTCATACCACTTTCTTACCAATTCAATATTTGCTTATGTTTTTTACATACAGTCATTGAGTTTATACAGATGAATATGTTCACCTTGAGATGACAAGTGTCGTAAATTCCAAAATGAATTTTCAGGTCTTGATTTTTGTTTTGATGATTCTTATGTATATTTCAAGCTCCTATAAACCTATTTTGCATTTAGAATAAACCAAATTATTATTTAAAAAAATAGATACCATTATACTCAATGGTAAAACTACTGGAACTATTGCAATCTTTAAAATGCATTTATACAAAAAAAAACTGGTTTGGAAGGTACGACAGTTGTCATCTCAAGGTGCGACGTAGTGATTTATTTTGTTGTTGCTGTAAATTCAGCATAAAATAATATTAATAGAAATAGCACTTCATCACAATTTTATTTTAAATCCAATTAAAATCCCCTATTATGAAATATCATAAAATCTATTTCCACATATGAAGTGCATCACTTGGTATAAACTACATACTTTTCTATATTTTAGGTACAGATGAATCACTGTACACCTTAAAAGACTCAATCAGATCAGGATCTCAGTCACCGAAATTCACCACCCCTAGAAGTGTGCCCCATATCAAAAGGCCGTTGAACACGAAATCTCCACGACGGATATGCCGTACTCCCAATGTGGAAGGAAGACAGACACCTTTAAAAGTAGTTGCCCAGATGAAGGAACAATATTGACGACCATTTGTACTAGCAGGGCATAGTTTAAACACTTTCGGCCTCGAAAACGTGGTTTTGTTATGCAGTGTTAGGGTTAAGACATATTTCTGCCATATTACTTATATAACGATGATGCCATATATTACAATGTCTATTTTATAGAGGAATCGTACTGTACATATTGTGTACATACAAAAAGTATCGCACAAAATTTTTAACAGATATATTTTATTATAGTGTGTATTTTATTATATTAACAAAATGCGTTAAAATTTGGTTGTTTTGATGAAGTTGGATGTAATTAAAGAATGATTTTATTAAAAAAAAAACTTATTCCTATCATCCATGAGAAGATGCCCCAGACAATATAATTTTCATCAGATGTGTGGTGGATCTCAATATTAGTAAGCCTCTCACTAATAAGGGCTTGTCAACACAGCAAGCACCTAGTAACTATACCAACAATTATACCCCAGGTAGTACAGTAATAATTCTTAAGATTGCTCAATATTGTGTTTTTTACAATGGTAGTTGTGAATAATTGGCTGGTTGGTAAAACCACGTATGCGACAGAGTGGAGCTATTGTAAAACCTTTTCAGGCCACGTACTCATCTTACCAATCAACCCTGTGCACAAGCTGCCTGTGAGGAGGTGGCAGTTCTAGCTATGATATACATGGGAATCACGTTAACGAGTAACGATGACCATATCGAAAAACAGGCTGGAAGGTGAAGAGGGATGCTGCCGGAAAGTCAGCCAGGGTTTAAAAAGGGAAGAGGGACGAGGATGTAGATTTTCCTGCCAGCGAGAATGGTGGAGGAAGTACTGGATTGTAACGAGATAATGTGTGCGGTACCATATATAGTCTAGGAATTGAAGTCAGGGAGATAATGAGGGATGTTGAGTGGCAAGAAAGACAGATGCAAATGAATGAGAGCTCGTACAACCCTGGTGACGTTAAGTGGTTAGTGCGAGGGAAACCCCCGACGTACATATCGATTCAGAAGAGAGACGAATGAAGAAAGTATGGAAGAGGCAAGGATACACTACGTGTGTACTGTGCCTAGGAGAGTGACACATGGTGGCATCTAGATAACGAATGTGAGTGTGAAAGCAACAAATAACAAATGGTACCGACCATAGAAAATCCATTGCGACTACCTGGGTCGGGATTTGAACTTGGGTCGCATATTCGTTAAACAGGAGCACCCCAAGTTCGAATCTCGGATTTTCTATGGTCGGTACCATTTGTTATTGGGATTCAATTAATAACATTAGAAAACTCGAGAACGATTCTCTGAAGTAGCAAGTCCTAACACTCACATACGCTAACACACGACAGAAGGACGATAACCACTACATCGGCGTGTAATAATTTCCTATAATACCGGTAAAGATCTGAAAGTTTGTAATCTATTTTATTTTGTGTTACATTCAATTTAATTCCAAATTGGCGGTACGTGTATCTAGCCGCCTCGCCGACCAATCGTTTTCCTCCACGCGTGTTGATACACGCAACGACGTGCAGATAGCGCTACAGAACTGCACACACAAAACTTTGACGTTTACGAACTTGACACTTACCAAAAACATATGAGTGACACCGAGCCAAACGGAATCGGCTACAGGCAGAGAAAAGCGGAAAGCGCAAAAATTACAGTGATGTGTTGTTCGGGCTGAGTGCACGGAGAACAACAGTGCGCGAAAAAATGCGTTCGCTGGGCATTGCGGTGATAAGCTTGGCGCTGACCACGGTGGTCCTGGCCAATGCTTATTACCAAAAGAAACAATTTTACCCCTCGGTTGTGTACATCACCAAATCAAATCCTAGCATGGCTGTGAGTATATGGAGTGTGGGTGTATTTTGTGAGACTACATATACAAATATTGTAGGTTATTTACATCCAAGCATTCATTTGTGTGTTCCTTACTGGGAAGCTGATGAGGAAAGTATTCTTTGGGGAGCTACGCACATCAGAATTTGAGGTAATTATTAATAATTAATTATAAAACTAGTAGTTATCAGTACAGGGTGTTTTATGAAATCACAGGGGAAGGGCAGGGACATTGTAATCTTTTGCAGCACCTATAACTTACTACTATAGCTGCTTTAGTTTATTGTTCAGGAGCTATTCCAGGCTGTTATAAGCCATCTCAAAACCAACTGAAAACAGCTTCCAAATGATAAACAAAAGGCTATTATACAAGGACTATATAGAGCTTATATCTACTATTACTAATATTAAAAAAATATTTTAAAACAAACACAATTTATTTATAAAAAAATTATAAATGGGTTAGTATCACCACAGTGACTTTCCTTTCTGTACATTCTGCAGTTATGAATTTATTAAATTTATTTGCAAATTCTTTCTAAAAAGTGGGCTGTATAGAGATGTCTGTAGCCTATAATTAAATGTAGTCCATTGATAGATGTTGCATAAATTATTATAAACTTTGAATTTCATAGCCTCATGTACCTCTGTTTACATATAACACTCATTTGTATAAACTAGATCACTCTGGAGTTAATTTCCATTCTGTGATTCAAATGTCACTTTTGACTACTTTGACACATAATATAGACAAGTTATCTGTAGTCTATAATTAATTTTAATCCACTGAAAGAGTTTGCACACATTATTATAAACTCTGAATTTCATAGCCTCATGTACCTCTGTTTACATATAATGCTCAGTTGTATAAAGTAGATCACTCTTTCCATTCTGTGATGTCACTTTTCATTACTTTGACACATAATGTAACATTGCCATATCTAAACAGAGGTACACCAGGCTACAAAATGAAAAGTTAACAACAATTTATGCAACATCTAATAATATAATAACAGACTATAGTTAACTCACCTTTATACAACCAAGCCTCAAAAATAAATTTTTATTTAGCTCAAAGTCAATTTTATTCACGATTGAAATCATTAGACAATTTTGAGACAAAGCAGTTTTGCTATATATAAACAGAGGTAGATCATAGTATGAAATGCAAATTTAACAAAAATTTATGCAACATCAACCTGATGAATTAATTGTTTCCCATGACTAAAGGACTTTGCTAAAGTATCATTTTGCATATCGAAAATCATCCAGAAACTAACCACTTAGAGAGTGTATATTAAAAACTTTATTTATTAAACAACAAATTCATACTGGTGCCTTATCTAGCAAGAAACCTATGGCTGGGGCCACCTTACTTATATAGTGTCTACAGTACTATATGTAGTGACAAAATATGAATTGAAAACTAGTGGCTATTTATAAATTATTGTATTTATATCCATTTATCTATGTTTAGGTACTGTGTTTGTTGTGTTTAGATACTGTGTGTGTGCAACAAATTCTAATCTAAAACTATTTAAATAGCACTGTTAGTTACTTGATAAATATTCATGCATGATATTATTATTAGTATATTATTAAAAATAACTTATGTTTTTTTTATGTTGAACAAAACAGACATTGTTTGTGTTAGTTGCTCTGTGAATGTTATTGGTTTCTCAACATATTTTTGTGTTTTAGTCATCATAAATTACATACATTCTAACAGTCATTCAAATAGTGGCTTAATAATGTAGCAATTATATTTGAATCAACTTAAAATCAATACTGGTAAACTATTTATACCTATTTAATTTTTTAATTGTTTGCATTTAAACCACCATTCAACCATTGATATAGTTGTATAGATAAAGTTGTTGTAATCATTAATATTTTTAATTGGTTCACTTAATATGAAAATTTGTTTTATACTTCAATAAGACAAAGGAACATTTTCATCTGACATTTATTACATGATATTTATGTCCAACATGCATCTATATTAATGTAAATGCTTGTCTGAGATATATATTTCAGTTATCATTTCAAATATGTCTGTCCCATTTTAAGTTGTCATGTAGGTTAAGGGGGGAATATAGAGAAAGGAGCTAGACGTGTGAATAGACTAGAAGGACATAGTGGGTTTGGTGGAAACATGGATAACAGAAGAGGAGTTGGTACATAAGTGATAAGAAATAAGCTGCCAATATGGGACTGGGTGATGTAGGGGTGATTGGGGGTCCTTCCCATAGGAGGAATTGTGGTGGGAGTGTGGAAGATAATGGTAGCCTTGAAATGGGTGTTAATTAGGGAAACTACTGGGTTAGTAGTAGGAAAAGTAACAATGGGTACAAAGATTAGGTTCTAGAGGAGATGAAAATTGTTGGAGAGAAATGGGTCATGGGGCAGGAGACTGGAATGTAAGGGTGGGGGAGTTGGTACAAGGAGGAAAGTGGAGAGTGAGCCAGCAACGGTCAAGACAAGTTTCTCAATCAAGAAGGAAGGGAGTGGAGCAAGGCTACAAATAAAGGCAATAAATGTCACCTCACCAGCGATGACTTCTGTTATCCGTTGCACCCTGCTGGACAACAAACGAGCGACCGAGTCACGGCGTTAGAACTGGAGTGATGGAAATGACACTCCACGACCTCTATCAACTGGCAATGGCCAGCGTAAGTGGAAACGGCTAAACCCCTCTTAATATGGAAGACACACCAAGCATGCGGCTCTCGGCAAAAAAATTCTCAAGTCACAAACTACAAGTACCTAGGTCATGAAATTAAAATCGGTAGAGACAACCAGACACATGAAATATGGAGGAGAATTGCACTAACGTGGACAGCATTTGGAAACTGAAACACATCTTCAAATCCGATATCCCTATATGCCTCAAGCGGAAGGCATTTGAGCAATGCATCCTACTAGTCTTAACCTACGGAGCAAAGACCCTAACCATGACACAAAAATCTGTCCATACAGTGAGAGTACCACAACGAGCCATGGAACGCTCTATGCTGGGAATCACCCTGAAACACGGGGTTCGGAATGAACAAATACGACAGCGATCTAGGATTAGCAATGCAATTGAGAAAATAATATATCGCAAGGCTACCGAACGATCGATGGATCAAAAAGATTATGGAATGGCGAACCAGGCAAAAGACACGCAGGAGCAGATGACGCCCGCTGTCCCGATGGATGGATAACCTGAAGCGGATCACCAAGAACTGGATCCAAGGAGCTCAGAACCGAAATAAGAGGAGAATATTAAGAGAGGCCAATGTTCAGCAGTGGATGAGACAGGCTGCTATAATATCATGATGATGATGGAGAAGTTCCTGAAGACTCTGCTAGGATCAGAAAGATGGACGCCTTTGATGGTTCTCCTGCATGAGTCTAATCGTATGAGCACGTGGTGGAAGTTCTATGGAAGGGTGGTGAAGTACGAGGAAATACTGCAGGAATTGGGGACAGAGAGACTGGTGTGGAAGGTGTGAATGTAGGGAGGATTGAGAATGGATCTATGTAAAAGTGGGTATGTCAGTGTGAAAGAAGTGGAGAATATTAGGAGAGGCCAATGTCCAGTAGTGGGTGAGACAGGCTGCTATATGATCATGATGATGATGGAGAAGTTCCTGAAGACTGCTAGGATCAGAAAGATGGACGCCTTTGGTGGTTCTCCTGCATGAGTCTAATCGTATAAGCACGTGTTGGAAGTGGTATGGGAGGGTGGTGAAGTACGAGGAAATACTGCAGGAATTGGGGACAGAGAGACTAGTGTGAAGGGTGTGAATGGAGGGAGGATTGAGAATGGATATATGTAAAAGTGGGTATGTCAGTGTGAAAGAAGTGGAGAATATTAGGAGAGGCTAATGTCCAGTAGTGGGTGAGACAGGCTGCTATATGATCATGATGATGATGGAGAAGTTCCTGAAGACTCTGCTAGGATCAGAAAGATGGACGCCTTTGATGGTTCTCCTGCACGAGTCTAATCGTATGAGCACGTGGTGGAAGTGGTATGGGAGGGTGGTGAAGTACAAGAAAATACTGCAGGTATTGGGGGGCAGAGAGACAGAAAGAATATTGGATGTATGTAAGAGTGGGTATGTCAGAGGTGTGGGTGGATGAGAAGCTGAGAGTGGTGGGAAGTATAGTAAATGCGATCATGCAGAGAACGAGGATATCGAGTGGCAAGAGAGAATGAATGAGTGCTCGTAGAACCTAGGTTATCTAGACTGGCAAGTACAGCTGAACCCCGCCGGGCTACATACCCAGGTTAGTGTGAACCTACAGTGAAGACAAACTATGCATGACACGAGCTAGAGGGGGGGGGGGGGGGGGTGTTGGCAAGGGTACACCGCGTAGTAAGCAAAGTGAAACGTGGATGTAGTCGTATGGTGTCCATACCAGACATTTTCTTCCCAATGTATACTCATTTTCCTTCTAATTGTTCTTTCCAAGCACCGTTTTTTTTTTCAGATTAATTGTAAAAAAATAACCTATCCACAACTGTATGATTTATTATTCATACACGGCTCAGTTCAATTAATTATGTAAACATATTGGTCATTGTTTCGATTTTATCAATACGCTGTAGGTATCGTTTAATGTATTTTCGTTTTATTTCTTTTTTAGCACCTGATGGAGCGCTCATGGTACGCAATAACAGAAACGTGTTTAGCATTCACCGTATTTCGGGATGACTTCAATCCGAAATTCGTGGCGCTCTTCACATTGCTGCTATTCCTTAAATCGTTCCACTGGCTGGCAGAAGACCGAGTGGATTTTGTAAGTTATACACTTCTTAATAATATCAATACAGCAATAAGGGTTATACGATAAATACAATCAATACATGATAGTTTAGTCACCTGTTTATAAAAATTGCGATTACCAGTATGTTTATATCTATTAATTAGGTGTCGCATTTCTATAAGGCACCTTTCACGGTCAGTAATACTGTCATTATTCTAAAATTTTGACAAGATTCGATCCGAATAATTGATTGGTTGATAAATATTTAAGCAAATAGTATTATTGACCATGTAAAGTGTCTTTAAAGGATTGAGGGTGTGAAATCATCATCATATATAATTAATTACAATCAAACATTACAATAGGATCTCATATTGACACTTGATATGGTAATAGAGATGTGTTTATCCTTTTTTAAGTATTGAGATTAGCTCCTATTGTAATTAATTTTATGGTTCTCACAATTGTCTCTTTCTATTATTTTCTGTTCCTAGCCATTTCATTTGCATTATTTTGCCCTGTGTTGTTTTTCCTTAATATTTCTTTGATTGTGTTATTCTATCTTTTAGAAGGTCTTATTTGTAAATCTGGTTTGACATATCATTTTTGTGTGTATTCTCAGACATTCTTATTAGATATCTGTACTATTCCATCCATACTGTCTATGGTGTTAATAATGCTATTTTATATCACATTTCTTATTTTATCCAGCCTTGTTATTCCCTCAACTTTTCTCAAAAACCTCATTTCTACCACATAAAAAACTTGAATTTCATTCTTTGGTTTAGTATCCATGTCTCACTTTTTTTGGTATACTACCATCTTTGTTTCCTTTTTACAATAAGCTACACATTCCCCTGCCTTACATTGTATGCCCTCCTCCATATGAAACCCCCTCAGCCCTTGCCAACTTCCTTTCCCATGACAACATCTTGCAGATTTTCCCATCCTCTCCTAACCATTTCCTTACCTTTCTGCAGTCTCCAACCCACTCTGCTTTCACTCCCTCACATTCTTTGCTGAGGTGCCACCACAATTTTGCTTTCCTGTTCTATTGTTTTTCACTAAGTTTTCAAATTGCAAATATGTGTTGTTGAGTGCCTTTTCCTGAGCCCAATTTGAGATTTTTTAATGTTCCCTCTATTCATTGTCACACTCTCTATTATTGCATGAAATACTTTTTTGTTATACATATCAATGCTACCTCCTGTAGTTATTGCAACTGCTATTGTTTTATTTTTTTAATATAGGGAATATTGCTGGCCTTTCCCAGTCTATGGTTATGTTTCTTCCTGTGCATATTTGATTTAGTACTTAAAGTAAAAGGTTTTCACCTTCATAACTCATATACTTTAATTGTTCAGGTTTTATATTATCATGGCCTTTCCATTTTTTTAGTGATTTTAATGTAATTTTTAGCTCCCTTTCCCCATGTCATCTTATTTTACTTGCATTGTTTGCTTGTTGTTTTTCATTGTTATTACCCTTTATATCGGGATTAAAAAAAGTTTGGTATATATATATATATATATATATATATATATATATATATATATATATATTAATTTTAGTCACCATGAGATTGTGGTCACTATTTTGATGTCCTTTTTTACTCGTACATCCTTAACTTCTATTCCTATTATTTTTGGTGCTAAGATATAGTCTAAGATGGATATTTCTTATTTTTTCTTGTGTATTTATGTCTGTTCTTGTACATGAAACATGTATTTAATATTTGTATGTTATTTAAAATGCATGTATATTCTTCTGTTTCCATTATTTTTCTTTGAATGTCCTTGTGAAATCTCCCATTATATATGTAATTGTATCTGACATTTCAAACACCATTAGTACTAGTTCCTTGAATTGATCATACATGGGTATTCATCCATTATTCTCTTCTATTTGTAATGTCATTAATATATTTCCAGATTACAGGTAGATCCTGCATTATTAAATTTGTCACTTGTTTACTATACAAATTTTTATATTTCAGATGGAAAGAAGTCCTGTTATCAGTTATCTCTTCCATATCAGAGTGCTAGCACTGTTATTTGTCTTAGGACTGCTAGACATCTACTTTGTAGAGCATGCATACCAATCAACCATGTCAAAGGGTGCTTCAGTTCAACTAGTCTTTGGCTTTGAGTATGCAATATTGATTACAATGGTAATTAATATTACCATTAAATACACGCTGTACGCAGTGGATCTAAACAGTGAAACCCCGTGGGATAATAAAGCTGTGTTTTTGTTATACACAGAGTTGATAATGGGTTTAATTAAAGTCGTACTGAACGTGGCATTTGTGATTATAATGGTGAGAATATATACGTTGCCGTTGTTTGCGCTACGTCCCATGTATTATACAATACGGAATTTCAAAAAGGCTTTCAATGATGTTATATTATCCCGAAGGGCAATACATAATATGAATACATTGTACCCTGATGCTACTTTAGAAGAACTGCAAGCTGGTGATAATGTTTGTATTATCTGCCGAGAAGAAATGACTACTGCTGCAAAGAAGTTGCCTTGCAATCATATATTCCACGCCTCATGTTTGCGATCATGGTTCCAACGCCAGCAGACGTGTCCGACGTGTAGATTGAACATTTTACGGACACCGACTCAGACTGAAGCCCCACGCCCTGAGCCGGCTCGGCCCAGGGTGCAACAAATGCCAAACATTCCTAATCAATTCAATTTTAATATGCCAAATCCTTTCGTTTTGTTAAATAATAATATAAGAAATAATGGACAACCACCGCAAAATCAGCAGGGTGAGAATGTTCCCCTTAATAATCTTAGACCGCCACCTTTTGTGCCACCTATCCCCACAATGGGTGCTGCAGATGGCAATAATGCTCAAGCTTTTCCACCATTTTTCCCATTTCCACCTTTTATGAACGCACCGCCACCAATGCCACCACCAAATTTATCCACACTATCTACTGAGCAACTGAGGAGGATGGAGGGGATTGAAAGAGAAAATGTGGAAGCCAGAGTGCAGTGGTTAAGGAATATACAGGTTCGTTTTAATAATTATAACACTATTTTTTAAACTTTCATTAGGCACTGGAATTGCTACTCAGCGATTCCAATTTAAATAAACAGTACTCAATAGATATTTGGGTGCCAGTGATATCTTGGTCATCAGTCATCTATCTACAGTGCTGTGACCTATTGTGCTGTACATAATAATCATCATTAAATTTTCTTTAAAAATACTTATTTACTAAATTTTAAAAAAATATAAAAAAAATTTCAAAATACACTCTAATTAAGTTTTAGCCAATTATTGATTTTTTCTTTTATATCAGCAGTTGGTAATATAAAAAGTTCAATTATTTGGACCAAGGAATATTCCCGTAAGAGATTGACATACATTAGTGTAACAGTATATAGGCTGTTATTATACAATATAATTTGAGGGAAAATATCGTTAATAAATAATAAACAATATTGATGACATAATTATCAATGGCATATGCGAGGGTTGTAAAGACAGTATAGCAACATAGATATAAATCAATTTATGTTGAACATGCAAGTAAAATTGCATTATATTCCTTCAATATAACCACCAGCAAAGTTTATCACCCTTAAAACAATTGATTCAGTTAGATGGGGTTGTTGCTGTGTGGCGTTGAAATCGAGCGTCGTTATGAGTGCTCAAAGCGTTTTTACAAAATTAATGATGAAAAAATGAAGAAAAAAAAAAAGATTAAAATCTAGGTTGCCCATTCATCTAAATGTTATCAAGGATTACGTGAAGCCAATGTGTTACCATATAAGACGGTTTCACATCCCTGGTTGAACTGGGTCAAAGGGTTTCGTGCGGTCGGAATGAGACAAAATTAATGATGAAAAAATTAAGGGAAAAAAAGATTCATATCTAGGGTGCCCATTCATCTGAATGTTATCAAGGATTACGTGAAGCCAATGCGTTACCATATAAGACGGGTTCACATCCCTGGTTGAACGATGTGTCACAGGATCCATTCCTCAACATCAGATTGACATCGTGAGTGATCTCATTTCCATAGACCGTAGATGAAAAATTTAATTAAGAAAATACTCTCGGACAGTCCATTTACGGTTCATGGAAAGGTCTATGGTATGATGCATTTTTGCCACGGGCAACCTCGATTTTAATCTTTTTTTTAATTTATCATCATTAATTTTAATTTTGTAAACATGCTTTAGAGCGATCATAACGAAACTCTCTATTTTGCCAAAGAGTAACAACCCCATATAACTGAATTGACTGTTTTAAGGTAATAAACTTTTTTGGTGATTATATTGAAGGAATGTAGTGTAATTTTACTTGTAAATTCAATATAAATTAATTTCTGTTGCCACTACTTTCTTTACAAACCTCATATATAAAATTTAAACCTAGTTATTTGTTATGGAATCAAATTTTATCATGCTTGTTTTCAGTTAATGCTAGACGCGGCATCACTCATGCTGCAGCAGTACAATACAGCCGCAGCTATATCAATGTCAATGCAGCCGCCGCCGCCACCACCACCACCACAACCCCCGGCGACTGCGACGACAGTCCCTGAAACCGCTAGCACAACTACAACCACAGAGGAACCTGAAGCTACCACCTCTGGAGTGGAAACACCTGAAAGTCCTGAAAGCATAAACAACACCGTCGATAAAAACACATTCACGGACAGTAGCTTTTCGGAGCCCTCGACGAGCGGCGCCAACTCCTCGGTGTCCAACGACAGCAGCGAAACATCGCCTGAGGCGGAGGTGCGCCGACGTAGACTGCAGCGCTTCGTCCAAGCCGAGTGATGCAATTTGATTTTCAGACAGCTGTGAATTATCCATATAGTTTTCTTAATTTAATCGTAATATATTTAATTGTTTAATCGGAGCACGATGCTGTACTACTGTTGGGATTTTAAAAAGAGGGACGGAAAGAGAAAATATGTTATATTCAATACTATGTTCATATGAAATTACTTAATATAAATATAAAATTATTTAATGATACACCTACAACATTTACATTGCAAATTATCAGGTTTTCTTTGCTGTATGTCATTTTTAGCCTTAACTGTTTTTATTGTTGATTATGTTTAAATTGTTATAATGGCATGTTTTTTTTGGTTGTGCAACATTTTGTATTATATATGTATATTGTTAAAATGCAACATTTCTCAAGCTCTGTTTTATTGAATTGTATGGTTGTTAACCATGAGTTGCACCCTTTACAACTTTTGATGACATTTATTGCTCTGAAATCATTACTGGGTGACACCAGTTTGTTATATGATGAACTATTATTTTTCTGAGAGCTTTATAATGGAAGGATTCTTATTTGTCTTGGGACTAAGCATCCTAATACTGTTGGATACATACAGAGCCCAAATTATAATACTATCTAACTACATTGAAAGGTGCCATGAATGTTTCTGCTTTCTTCATTTTTAATCATTTTGTATTGTTTTGTGCATATTATGTGATAAAAATGGGTCTATCAGTAAATAGTCATCCACTGGGCAATGTTCTTAAAAATTCATAAAATGCAATATAGAAATAAAAACATGCTATAACCATAATAAGACCAGTTTAAAAATTTTAAAAATATATATTTTATCATGAATATAAACAAAGTGCAACATATACATATCCAATTGTTTACATTAATATGACAGTTAATGTGGGTTTATGCTGACATAAGAATAAGAAATAAATCAAACAAAATAATTACTAATAAAGATAATTTTGAAATGTGTGCTCATAATAAGAATTTCACTTATCATTTAGTTCTTATTACTTTGTCATAATAAACTCTATAATTAATTCCTTGTTTTATTTTAGCACAACATAAACTCAGCTTTATGTATGAATCTAAATGTGTTGCTATCTAAAATTAGTTTCTTGTTTTATTTTAGCACAGCATAACCAAGTCAAGAAACAAAAATAGTAAACGGCGTTTTCTTTAGTAATAAATTAAGCTTACTTCTTAGGAACGTTCATATAGCTGCAGCAAAGAAAATATCAAAAAATAATTGAACAGTTTCAGCATTCTCTCTATATATTGTTGAGGTAGGACTAATATACACGCATAACAGTATTAATTATGAACAACCCGTCTCATCAGCTAAGCTCTCCTTAGTGTAGCTCATAGCACATTGACCCTGAGAGCCAAAAAAATCACTAGTCATAAAAACTACATTCTTGAACAGTTATAGTTTTTTAGATGATCACCCCAATATTTTTCAATAGTTTCAGCTTATTTTAAAGGTAGTGAAAAAGGAAAAATCAAGGGGTGTTAGATCAGGAGATCATGGTGGCCACTCAATTTCACCTCTTCTACCAATCCAATGGTTTAAAAACGTGCGGCTTAAAATGGCTTGAACTTGTTGGAACCATATGAGGCGCTTTCGTTTAACATGCTTTATCATTGCTAGTCGCCCCCGTGGCGTGCAGTATCGCTCAGGTCTTGTGGTCGTGAGCCGCCGGCTGTAAGGGCCGAGGTATAATTATGCGCATCGGAAGCGACAAATAGAACAAGAAACAATAAGCCCGTACCAGCCCAAAGTGATAAACGAAAGGCACTGTGATTGCCAATACGATTAGTGCCTACAGCACGTACACTTGGAACCACTTTTCTGCGTTTGCATATATCTGTCCCCGCCCAAATTTCCATTAATAAAAAAATGTACTAATTACCTTCACTCCCATAATACCAGCCCATACATTAATTTAATTTTGAATATAAATACCATTCATCCATTACATACAGAAAAAAATAAAACTAGAAAAAACTGTGTTCATTTTATTAGTATACATCACATCGCGTCTGTACAAGAATTACATTAAACAATCATCATTCAGCTATGTGTGGCACTATGATAGCCCAAATAAAATTACGGAAACACCCGCGTCCTCATATATATGTCTGTACTTAATTTGACTAAATTTACTATTTGAACGTGGTTGTCTGACCGCTGTCAAAATCAGACAATCAGGTTTTTACAGTAGTGGAAATTACGGGTAATCGAACATTTACTTCTTCCAGTCGTCCTTATCGTAGTCCCATTTTGAGGCCAATCCTTGGATGGGGTTCATACGCAAGTCGAGCATACGCCTCAACTGTGCGCGCTGGGATTCTTCGCTGAAACTGTCGGGAAGGGGATTGTAGACTGAAAGAAAAATACATTTGTTAGATTCAGGAATGGAGTGTATGTTAAAGTTTTTTTATATATAAAAATAACATCTGTTTCATAGTTGAATCAGTTTTGGACCAACCACAGGTGGTATATAATAGTAGTTTAACCTCAACAACCCAGAATAGGAACTGTATGCAATCCACAATATTATGATACATATAATATTACACCTTATGATTTTTTAAATAAATACACACTAAATATTTCTCTTGGTCAAGCATCAGGTCGCTTCTAGTCTGGACCCAAGGACCTGTATACAAGAGGACGTCGCATCACAAATATTATGCTTCATCGGATTGGTCGACTAAAGAAAAACATTTGGCGTCATCAAACTGTGATCTGGCAGGGATATTTAGTCCGATTGAGATCTGAGAAATATTCCAATTATGAGAGATTTTTGTATTAAACAAATTACGTAAAAATGGAGAACAACCATCCATTTAATTGTCTTCTTCCCTCTGCAATTTTACAATGATTACCAAACATAACTTACCAAAGAACTTCATTCCCATGAACATCCAGATTGCTACACCAACAAATGCTGCTGTCAGTCCAATAACCTGTTTCCATTCCCCAGTGGGGGCTTTGAATTCAGAGAATGTCTGACGGAAAGAAGCTCTGTACAGAGCTTTCTTTTCTTCTATTGACAGCTTGGACCAATCCCCCTTTTCCTTTTCACGGAGCGCCTATAATTAAATAATAAAAGTGTGTTGGCAAATAAAATTAACAGAGTTTCTACAGCATAATTAGAGAAAAAGAAAATGTCCATAAGTGAAGAAGAAGGTTGCAGTTCATAAATCAATATGTAAACATGTGTGATGTAAAATGTCAGTGCCGTTCAAAACACCGACATTTAAAATACCATCATTCTAAATCTCGATTGTATCAAAAACCCGACATTGAAAATTCCGACAGTATCTAAATACCCACAGTAACGCAAATTCGGCAATCAAAATCTCGATTGTATTATCAACATTCAGACAGTATCGAAATACCGACATTCTAAATTCCGATATTCTAAAGTCCTAGGGCGAAGTTCTGCTAGTATGTAGTATTATTATTATAGTATTTGAAAATGGCCTTCCTATTGCCACTGGTGTTTTGCAGAATGTCATCCGAATTTGATAAAGGCGCCCGAAGAGATATTTATAGATTCACTTTACAATGGTATTATTTAATGTGTATTTCATTGTTCCTTGCAAAAATTCCTGCGATAGTAAAAAAACGTGGCGTAGTCCTGTGCGTAGGAGTAGCCTCATATGAGAATCCTACTGGGCCGCCGTGTCCGTGACCAGTCCAGGCAGCTGAGCTACCTCTACTTCATTGCTATGATGAATTTATTGTTCTATGAAGATATTTTCTTTAATTGAAGCAATATTTTACCGAGAATAGAATTTAAATATCGGGATCAAATTTCGGCTGAAACTAGAATGTCGAGATATCGATACCGTCAGTAGTTTGAATGTCAGTATTATTATATAGACCCGTAAAATGTATGTATTTTATTTAATTCTGTTAATATTTGCTTAGTATTCACATTGATTATTTGTTATTCTGGATAAGGATATTAAACTAACAGAGCCCTACACTGCATTATATAGCACAAATTTAACCTTGAACGCAGTGGGACATCAAAAGAACGTAAAGAAATGCGTTAAGTATCCTAAAGAATCACTTAGGGTCTGGTTTCCTAGGTATCGCGCGATCTATTTTACTTGTTTATGGGTATCACTTCCTTAAAATCGGCCATATGTGATATCATTACAAGTACAAGTGCAAAATGCATGAGTTGTTTGAATGGCCAATGAACAAAAGACAGTTTTTTAATGTTATCAAAATTTGTATTAGTTCCACATGACACCTCAAGCGGTGGGGAAGTTCATGTACGTGTATATAAAACAGATTTTATGATACTGTATAACAGAGGTGGCCAACTTTTGTGTACATAAGATTTTTATCTTAAAACTATGCCGTGATCTTGTTGTTATTAGTGTTCTATTTAAGTACGTAGTCGTCTAATTGACTTCTAAGACATCGGGAGCGATCGACCAAAATTGGCTTCGCGATCGACCGGTCGATCACTAATGACTTGTTGGCCATCCCTACTGTATAAGTATGCTAAAATACAGCAATGTCCCAGGACTTTCTGTTGAACCCTATTGGCGATTCAAATGTCAACGATTTTCGTCGAAAAAGTGGGTAAACAGCTGGTCTTTGTTAATGTTTGATCAGCTGATTAGATAAAAATTACATGATTTTGAGTTTTGGACAGTAATGTGTGGTTGTTAAACTTTTAATACATAACTAGACAAACCTTACACATATTGTCACATATATGATGAGAAAATACATTTTATGCACAGAGATTACCCACTAGATTTTAGTTTATTTTCTGCCACCAAATAGAGTACCAAGTAACTTGATTTGCTCATATATATGCTGCATTGTAGATAATTTTGTAATTATAACTAGTAATGAATAAAAACTAAGAAAGTATGAACTTTAGAATATCAAACAATCTAAAACAGGCATAAAAATAAAAAATAAATATAAAATAAAACTCACTTTGATGTCACCTGAGGCTTCACGCCATCTAATAGAAGGCATGGGAAAGTCTGCCCTGTCAATATAGGTGGGCTGGCCATTCATGCCATATCCTACAATTTCTCGGTTGCCAATTGCTGCCATATAGGGATCTGCAGCAGCTCCATGAGCACCTGCTGCCCCAAAGGGAACTGAACGAACCTTGATGGTTCTAGCACCTACAGCTAGAAGCCTATTGGCCATGTCTGTAAAAAATATACTTGCTTATAACAAGAGTCAAATAATACTTAATACCAAATGATAAACCATATTTGAAACAAGAATAAAAAATGTTAATCAACAAAATTGTGGTTAGGTGTTCGCATATAATAATAGGGGCAATTAGTGTAATTGGTATACTACCAAGCAATGTATACAGACCACATCCTATTATTAAATATTTGCAGTATTTTATTACATTCAGTTCATAAGACTAACTTGCAGTGCAACATATGCACTGCCTCCTTTCACATTCAAATTTTGTTTCCATGGTTTTTTTATGTAAATAACTATTCTGCTTTGTAGGATGCTGACTAATTAAAAAGACTTCATTAATTCTCCAATTGTTGGCCATAAAAACTGATGACTTCAGAACATCATTGAGTTTTCAATTCTCTATTATATCAACATTCAATGTCTAGGTCTATGTAATAGTAGTTACTGTATTGACAGACGCTACCAATGTACCATACCTTACTTTTTTTTTATATAATCAAAAATATAAAATATCTTTATAGAGCAGCCATGAGACTTCTCTGCCAGTCAAGGGAGAAGCTCAGAGGAGTTTAATCACTCAGTATTTATCTTAACTTCACCAAAATTCACAGTTTCTCAGATGTTTTCATGAAAATTCATGCCTGTTTGAACCTTCACTCCCCAATACTCAGTATGAGACAGCACCTCTAACCACTAGGCCATTGAGCTGGGTTTGTCTATGTAATTTTAATGTAATTATAGCTGTTTTTATTTATCACTATTTACTGCTCCAGGTGTGTCAAATAGCAGAGGGCCAATTGAGGTGGTTTGGACATCTGTGCTGGATGAATGAGGAACAAAGGCAAGAAGAGTATACAAAACAAGAATACAAGGAAAAAACTACAGGGGAAGACCAAGAAAAACATGGGAGGGCAGTATACAAGAAGCAGAAAGAAAAGATATACCATGGGAAGGAATAAAACAATTGACACATGACAGAAAAATTTAGAAAGAAAAATACAAAGCATAAAAAAATGCCTACACCTCACAGTAGAACTTATGATTACTGCTCCGGGAATATTGTCTCTTGTTCTATTTGTCACTCCCAATGTGCACAATTCTACCTAGTCCCTTACAACTGATGACCAACTGCAAAACTTAGTGTGATACAGTACACCATAGGGCAGTTAAATGAAAGCACCTTATATAATATTATTAACAATTATATTTGATAGTCCTATGCCCCATAGGAGAATAAAGGACCTAAGATTAGATATTGCACTTAAATTATAAATTAAATCTTTATGTATGTAATATAAATTTTATTTTTTATTTTAATGACAAATTGTAAACCAACTGTGCAAATAAGTAAAATATTTATTTATATTATTTTTATTTAATAGTATGAATAGCATAGTTGCACTTATAAAGTATACATATTTACTTCCTAAATACAATTTCTAAATTTCATAACTACAACTGTAAATATTCAACTACAATCAAGTAAACAAACAAATATAAGTATTACATAATATGTAATATTTATAATAATAACAATCCCTAAATATTGGTTTGAGTGAACAATCTTGTCCATGATATTGAAATTTATGTAACCAGGTGCTAAAATTATCAACACAGATACAAGTATTCTACTGAAGTTAAGATCATGAATAAAAAAAATCACTTACATATCATTCTGGTAATATGTTAATAAAAACCATGCATAGGATAAATTGCGAGAAATAGCATTTCAATTTATATGTGGTATATAATGTCACAGTGATTACCTAATCAATGTCATTGCTTAAATTATTCATTATTTGTACTTCACATTTCGTCATGGGTTACTTTGATTTATAAATATGAATTTCGTGTACTTGCCTACGATACGCTTTTTGTTTTTTTGGAAAATATAGATTAGCAATGGGAATACTCACTGGAATAATTTCACAATATGGCGAATGAAGTGATCGAAAGGCTGCCAGAAAATGCAGGCTATTCGAGCAAGGCGGGGCAACGAAAAGTCCCTAGATAAGCGGGCACTTTAAAAAAATCATGTTAAATCAAAAAGAACATATTTCTCATTTGAATACAAGTTAAATTTTCAACTTATTATAAAGTTTTTCATAAAAATTCACTCTTGACTTAATGTTTGGACTTATAGTTTTCCCCCAAACATGTTTTAAATAAAAGTAGTGCGGAATGATATTTTGTAGAATTTTATAATTTACATACAAATGAACCTTTATTATTCAAAAGTGGTAAAGCGTTTTTGATTTTTAAACAGCTATATGCAAATTACGAATTGTTTGATAAAGCACGGCATTTATTTATTTAGTTATTGGACTGAACATAGCCCCAATGCCTATTCCTTGATATTCTTGCCTCGTTGCTCCGGCAGCGGTCATGCCTCAGCCAATCAGAGGGCAGGTTTAGAACAGCTGATTTCACGTTTTACTTCAAACCTGGCCTATGTTTGGCTGACGTAGCAACGGAATGCATTAATATGGGCTATGCTGTGTATTTCTAGGTCTGCGTCCAACCGGCAGCCAATCAGAGGCGATATTTCTCACTTCTCCCGCGCTGGAATGTCTATTCCTCCGTGAGTCATTTGAGTCAAATATACTGGCATATTGCTTATTCGGAAGAAAAAAGAGCGGCAGTTGTATCAATCTTCTTCAGAAATGGGAAGACAACTACCTCCAATGGACAATCTAGGCTTATGACACTTTTCAATCCAAAAGAGCATACAAATTTGCCATATATGGCGCAATTACCCATAAATGACTTTTTGAGTTGTGTCGTTTTTCTTCCGAACAAAACATATATTAATTTCACGATTATAACTAAAAAAGTTTTCCAGATCATAATCTACGGAGTGCCTAAATTCCTGCCTTCCACAAGTCAATCAGAGGTCATAGACAACTATGTCAGAGGTCAGATTTGGACATCATTTATGACAGAAACCTATACCATGCTCTCCGTTTCTGCGACTGCGTTCATCCGTTGATATAAGAGTAAATTTATGGCAACAATCAAATACACCATTCATCTATGAACCAATCAGAGTACAGTTTTGAAATGAGAACAGCTATCATTTGAAAACTGTACTCTGATTGGTTCATAGATGAATGGTGTATTTGATTTTTGCCATAAATTT
Organism: Lordithon lunulatus; assembly: GCA_963942505.1. Lineage (NCBI taxonomy): Eukaryota > Metazoa > Arthropoda > Insecta > Coleoptera > Staphylinidae > Lordithon > Lordithon lunulatus. The sequence goes on from OZ012668.1 coordinate 41,803,419, forward strand.
ACTTATATCAACGGATGAACGCAGTCGCAGAAACGGATAGCATGGTATAGGTTTCTGTCATAAATGATGTTTAGTGATACCATTGATTAATTATATGATTAATCAATGGTGATACTCAAATATAGATCTCGGTAAAAATAAAACTATTCAACATTGCAACGATGCGGCAAATATTAAATGAAATATTTTTCTATGGTGTTGTCAGTATTGCGTGTCATATCAAAATGTCAAAATAGTTTATTTACAAACTGGACCACCTTTATTCAAACTAAAAATATGGGAAAATGTGCAAAAGTTGTGGTATGTGGCATGAAAGGTGTCGGCAAGACGTCGATTCTAGAACAAGTAATATATGGTAGCGTCACAAGTGATACGGTGAGTACTTAAAAATAATGTACTTGTTCTTGTCTATCAAACTTCTGTTTTAGGATTTCTATCCAACTATTGAGGATATTTATGTGGCAAACATTGAGTCTGATCGTGGTACTAAGGAGAAGGTACGTTTTTATGATACTGCTGGAATGGAACAGGCACAGACTAGCACCGCCAATGGAACTACCAACCAGCAGTTGCCCAGGCATTATTTGGTGTTAGCAGATGGGTATATGCTTGTTTATGATACTGATAAGCCACAATCATTGGAGGTGTTGATGTCACTGAAGAAGGATATTGATAAAAATAAAGATAAGAAAGAGGTACCATAATTTCTATTGGATTAACTAGGTTTTTAATTGAAAAAGTCATGGTTATTTGGTCAGGGTAGGTGGTGCATTATTGCAGAAGTACATCCCCAAATTGAGGGGTCATTGTCCTTTTAACTCATTTAGCAACATCCTGTTATTACCCCATACCTCAAATTTGTTGTTGTTACTATAGTGCCTTTCATTTAGCACTCTGTGCTGCTAAGAGTTTATTGTCCTTTGTTCTATTTGCTGCTGCCAATGCACACAATACTACCTTGCCCCTTACAACCAGACATATAACCACATGATACAGCTTGCCACAGGGCAACTCGTAATGCTAAACTATGCTAAATGAAAGTGCCTTATAGTTCTCACTTGGTGTAATTCCCATTGTTTGATGTCATATGATGAATCAACTATCTTGTTAACTCTGAGCTTATGTGATTATTAGTATACTTTTCAACTCAAAACATTATCAAAGATAATTCTACCTTGGCCCCTTGGCCAGGCACACAACCACAAGATACAGCATACCATGGGGCGACTAGTAATGCTAAACTATGCTAAATGAAAGCGCCTTATACTTCTTAATAGGTATAATTTCCATTGTCTGATGTCTGATGAATCAACTATCTTGCTAACTCTGAGCTTATGTGACTATTTGTATACTTTTCAACTCAAAATATTATCAAAGGTAATATTGTGTGCCCTGCTTCTTCTTCTTCTAATAATGCAGTTGCAACTTCTGATATAACAATAGATGCAACTATCATACTATCACTTTGGTTTTGTCCCCATTTTATGAATAAAACTGTTAGTAATACAAATATATGTTACAACAAAAGCCATAAATGACAGATCAGTTGGCCTTAAAACATAGTCTTTGTTTTTATATTTATAAGGATTGTGTGGTAGTTATTTCATTTATTATTTTGTTGTTGTTCATATTTCCAGTTAACATGTTTTCTACTAGTTCAATATCACTATCTAAAGGTGCCATGCTGTTTTGAAATAAAAATTATTTAGCTCATATTCTAAAACATAACTTAATTTTAATTATAACCTTAAGTAAAGTACCTACAATATTTAAAACTCCTATTTGTTGGCTTATAGAAATATGTTCAATGGCATCAATCTTATTCTAGGCATGATGGACATGTGCATCACTGGCAGTGAACATGTTATCTGCCTAGGGCATTTGCCACTTTCTTGAGTAGCACCATATCTTGAAAATCTTCAGCCTTTTGACCTGTAGTTGTTTTATGTACCAGCCCTCAACTCCATACAGTAGTGTGGTAAACACATAGCACCAAAGTATTCTCATACATACTTCCGATACTGCAGTCCTGTACCTATTGCAAAGGAACTTTATCATTTTCATGAACATTGCTCTTGCTATCTCTATTCTTGTGTATATTAGTGTGAACCCACCTCTTAGCAATCTACATATCTAGATTTCAATATTATTACATCTCATCAGTGTAGCTCAGCTAGAGAGGATGAATTCACACAATATCTCAAGTGGTTATATACAAAAAAGGTACAACTAACCCCAGGAGGAAAGTTAAGCGCCATCTGGCTGCACCAGATTAATTAGCAATGCACACCCATATGGTAATATCTCAATCACTCTGTTGGAATATTATTCCCTAGAGGGCACTACCCGGTTATCCTGATGGCATGAGCATGTTGCCGGTTATTACCATATGGGTGTGCATTGCTAATTGATGTGGTGCCGCCAGATGGCGCTTAACTTTCCTCCTAGGAGGTTAGTTGTACATTTTCTATTCTTGTGCTTTATCTTCAATGCTTGGCCCCAGTTTCAACAGCGCCTCCTCAAAAACCGCTTCACTGTAGATTTTAAATAGTAGACATAGAATACACCCTTATCTTACAACATATTTCTATTTATTCAGTCATGTCATTGTCGACTTTCACTTTGTTCCCAGAACGTTTCTCGAGAGATGACTTGAGAAAGCTTATAGGAATTGTAACGGATCATTGTACGCTAAAAAAGTAACTCACCTGAATTGGATATGCTGTCAATCCACTATGTAGAGGATGCAAGCAATAGGAAGAGACACCGGTTCATGTTCCCTGTTAATGTCCTGTAGTTACCTGCGAAAGACTAGCTAGGTTGTCACCTCCAATCTACACCTACGCACGCTAAGCATTATCCCTCCAAAGACCTTTCTACAGTTTTTCACAACTGTGGGATGAATAGAGGAGTGATAGTTGAATCTGGGAATGCACAAAGGTCCCACACAAGTGGACTAAGTGCAGTTTGTAGATGAGCCCCAACAACCTTCAGTTATTTTACATCAATTATTAATTCTGATTATTCTGACATCCTTCCTTGGTTGAAAATTGATGAAGACATCAGATCACTAGGTTGTAGTTAATTTTCTGCTACAAACTAACTTGAATTACAATTACAGCACCATCAAAATAAACTAAGTTACAGAATATGATTTCTCAATTTTCATACATGTGTGTATTTTTTCAGGTCAGTATAATTGTAGTTGGTAACAAAACTAAAGAAATTGACCAAGGTGAGTATGACTCAACATTAAATAAGGCTGTGAATTGGTGCAGCCGAGAGAAAATCAAACATTTCTGTGCATCAGCCATGCAAAGACCAACATTATTTGAATCATTTGTGTACTTAACCAGCAAACTGAATCCTCCACCAAGCAAAAGCACATTTCCACAACTATCTATGGGGAGAAAAGCGTTATCAAAAGATCAAGGATAAGTCAACTATGCATATACAAATTATTTCTTATTTTATCACGTTTTATAAAGCACATATATATTTATTTATTTACAAACATTTTATTTATTACTGTTTACAAAATGTTATTTATTAGGTGCAATATACTGTTCTATATAATTCATAAGTTATATTGAAATAAAATTATTATTTACAATTTATTGAATTTTAAATTGATGCAAAGCCCTGCAATCTTATAAATTGTATACTTAATTTTGTAACTTGGCAGTTGGTGCAAACATAATTTGACACTAATTTGGTTGAGCAGGAGTCATATGTAAATACATACATTATTATACGGCACAAATACAAATAATGTATTAAATTTTATTCCTTAACCGTGCACGCTGACGTAATTGTGTCATTAAATATGAAGCGTTCAATGTTATTCCTTATGGGTTCTCTAGTATATGAACCTTAGTGCCTCACCGGGCTAGTACGGTCTTATTGTTTCTTGTTCTATTTGCTGCTTCCGATGCGCATAATTGCACCTTGGCCCTTACAACCGGCGGCGCACGACAGCAAGACCTGAGCGATACTGCACGCCACGGGGGCGACTAGCAATGCTAAACTATGCTAAACGAAAGCTTATGAACACTCAATTTTATTATTCCTTACGCGCTATTCCTGATACCTTATATTATATTTTTAGTATATACATATCATAATTATATAAAATTATGTTATTATTTATAACCGTCAATGTCACTAACGAAGTGATAATATATACAAGCACACGCCGATGTAGTGCCAGGGATATTGTGCAGTGGTAGCACCCCCGCTGAAGAAATGGGCGGCCCGGGTTGGGATACAATTATATATATATATATCAATTGCCTTTTACCTTTCGGTGTAGGCTAAGGCTAAGATTGGGATACAATTAACGACACAAATTGTAACAAATTTGCATCTACTACTATATAGAAACGAACATTTCCTAGTTCCCGATTGGCCTAAATAAAAAACTTTATTCCTTATGCTTTATTTTGGTGTGTGATCGCCTAGATTTATTATTAAGCATTATTACTTGAGCTTTGGGCATTATTCCTTGGGCCTTAGGCGTTATTCCTTGGACATTAGGTGTTATTTATTGGGGCTTGAGCGTTATTCCTTGGGTTCTTAGGCGCTATTCCTTATTCTGTGTATGAACCAAGCATAATAATAATTCTACAATTTTATTTCACACAACTTTTATTAGAACATTATCGAAAATTAATTAATAAATAAAACTATCTTAATCGGGTTATCAGCCGATGAAGGGATTTTAATTACCCGGTATAACTCATGCTCTGTACGAGACAGACGGAATAATGGACGTCACGTAAAAATATGATAATATTTCAAGAACACCCAACTCAGTGGCCGAGTGGTTAGAGGCGTCGTCCGTCTCGTACTGAGCATTGGGGAGTCTGAGTTCCATCCCCAGAGGGGAGTGAATTTTCGCGAATCACCTTTCACAGTTTTCAGAGGTTTCCTGTGAAGTTTGAATATACCGGGTGATTAAACTCCTCCGAACTTCTCCCTTCACCGACGGAAAAGCCTCACGGCTGATAGCCCTACAAAGATAGAAGTTTTCATTATTTCAAGAACGTTTTTGAGGTTTTGTCAATTCACTCTAATGAACAAAAACGTCTGTTAGACAGGCGAACAATCGTACAGCAAATATAACAAAAACTCAGCAAAAGTTTCGAGACTGTCTAAAATACTATTTTTTGAACAAATATTAAATTAAATGTTTGTGTTCATTATAATTTATCTTGTATTTATTTAACTATTTTCAATTTTTTCAGGATTTAATATTTCCCGGGTTACCCGAGAAGTTTTATTTAAAATTTCCCAATTCCGGGAACCAAAATAATTCTGGAAAAGTGACCTCTACTCTACCTCTTAACACCTTAAGTCGGCTTTTATCATAGCTTTTACATTCCACGTCCAATTTCCGCTACGATCAATTAGTTGTAGTTGCAAGTAGTTGATTATAATTTGAGAAAATAAAATCAAGCTATAATTGTTTTTTTTACTATTTTAAAATATTTTATTTAATAAAATAAAATTTAATATATCACATAAATAGCAACTTAAAGTATAAAATTATATAAGTATACTGTTTTTTTCTTAAAAATAATGAAACTTATGAGAGATAAAAATATGTTCAGTACAATCTCACATCCTACATGTTATTAACGCGATTCCTAAGATTCCTCAGCTCCTCCGCGATTTGTGGGGGGAGATCGGCGCCGACTTGCTCGTTGAAGTACTTCTCAATGGCAAACGCTTCCTCCAGCCAGAAACTCTTGGGAATATCGAATAGTTCATCCATATTGACCTCATCCTGGACTCCTGCAAGATTCAAACTGTTTTCCGTAGGAACATAACCGATCGCGGTTTCTTTGGCACAGTCTTGGTTTTCAATTCTTCTTAGAACCCAGTCGAGAACGCGCGAGTTCTCGCCGAATCCGGGCCACAGGAATTTCCCGCTGCTGCCCTTGCGGAACCAGTTCACGTGGAAGATCTTGGGCAGCTTGTCGGACTTTTGCTCCATGCTGAGCCAGTGGCTGAGGTAGTTACCGAAGTTGTAGCCGAAGAAAGGCCGCATGGCGAAGGGGTCGTGCATTATTACTTTGCCCTGAAGAAGAGAAATAATATTAGTAAATATTCAAGTTCAAGTTTAGAATAAGACGAAATTACAACTTATTTGGGCCAGTTTTTATTTATAAAAGTATTGTAGGTTTTGTCTAAATTCATTATTGGCATTATAAGTGGCAAATATTCTCTGCTATGATATTTGGTGACATGTGTTTTATTGACTAATTGTAATTCGTTAATGGTAGAAAATATTTGTATAGTAAGTGTTAAGGGATAGTAGCTTCCGCTCACCCGAGTCTGCACATAACTTTAATATATAACTTCTAATGTACTAGAGTGATTTAATATTTACCTTATGTTCGGCTGCTGCTGTAGCTTCACTCCTCATAGCGCTACCAATAAACACACCATGTTGCCAATTTCTTGCTTCATACACTAATGGAACCCCAGCAGGTCTACGTCCTCCAAAAAGTATAGCGGAAATTGGAACACCTTCAGGTGCCTCCCAGGCGGGGTCAATAATGGGGCATTGATCGGCAGGCGAGCAGAATCTGGAGTTGGGGTGAGCTGCAGGTGTTTTCGATTCGCCTTTCACCCATTGTTTTCCCAACCAATCGGTGATTCTTACGCTGTTAAAATCGATTTCATTTTCCATTCCTTCCCAGAAAACTCCGCCGTCACTGGTGGATGCGACGTTAGTGAAGATTGTGTTTTTAAAAATGGTTTTCATAGCGTTCGGGTTACTCGACACGGATGTGCCTGGTGCCACTCCGAAGAAACCGTTTTCGGGGTTGATGGCTCTAAGTTGGCCGTTTTCATCGAAACGCATCCATGCGATATCGTCACCAACGCATTCGATTTTGTAACCGGGGAGAGTTGGGTTCATCATGGCTAGATTTGTTTTACCGCAGGCCGATGGGAAGGCAGCTGCGATGTATTTCTTTTCGCCTTTGGGGTTTGTAATGCCTAGAATTAGCATGTGCTCGGCTAGCCAGCCCTCGCGTTTGGCGATGGTGGAGCCGATGCGGAGTGCGAAACATTTCTTTCCAAGTAGAGAGTTTCCTCCGTAACCACTTCCGTAGGATACGATCTCGCTGTTTTGCGGTTTGTGGAGGATGATGGTGCGTTCAGGATCGCACGGCCAGCTCGGCATTTCAACGGCTCCGTTAGCTGGAGTGCCGACGGAGTGCAGGCATTTTACGAAGGTTTCGTTTTTGTTGAGTTCGTCTAAAACGGCCTGTCCCATTCTGGTCATGACTCGCATTGAGGAAACTACATAGGCAGAGTCGGTGATTTCAATGCCGATTTTGGATAATGGTGATCCAATTGGGCCCATGGAGTATGGGACAATGTACATAGTGCGTCCTTGCATGCAACCAGCAAAACGTTCTTTAACAGCGGCATCCATGTCTTTTGGAGACATCCAGTTTCCTAGAGTTCCTTTAATACCATCCTTGGCTGTTGGGATTGTTTCGGATTTCTTCTCCGTGCATATGAAGGTTTTTGATTCGACGCGAGCGGTGTCTGCTGGGTTTGTTCTTGCCAACCAACTGGAATGAAAATATTTAAAATTAAATTTTATTCCCAATATATAGAGGTTTATAGATTATTAGATTATATGTCTGTTTAAATATAGTAAATAATTTGGTATACTTGAGTAACTTTTAATTAATTGCAGAAATACAATATTAAATGTATAATTAATTTCAATTCGTATATATACGCAGGCCTTTTCTACCACAGTGTGGTGTAAAGGTATCTGCGCAAAACATCCAAAGGACCTTTTGTATGGCTTGAAATTCTATATAACTTTGCAATTTGAATCACCCTTCCAACTTTAAAAAGAAAAACATTGCTGCCGAAAAACCGTGAAATATAGCAAAATGAAATAGTTGAGAAATATGTATTGTAATTTTACTACTTTTCAGGAAATGTTCGATATGTTTATTAAATTTAAAGTTCAATCGCGTATATAAATTTTTATGGCGCTAATAATGAAAAATGAAATGGCATACAATTTAGTTAATAAAAACGCTTTATTATTGGCATTGAAACAATTATTGTGAAAGTGTATTGAGTCATCAATTCATAGGACCAGTAGTTCAATAGTCGGTTAAACCAGGGTTAAACTGTCTTAAACCGAGTTTATGCTAAATTCAGTTTAAACACTGTGCATCAACACGTGAACAAATTACAAAATAAACTTCCGAGCTAACAACTTGCATAATTGTTTTAAAGTCAATAATAAAAGGGTTTTCTTACGTTGCATAAATTGTATGCCATTAATTATTTTCATTATTCGCACCATACAAATTATTATACGCGATCAAACTTTAAATTGATTTCCCAGTACCATTACTAAAGACTACAAACAATATTAACCTCGCACCTTAAAAAAATTGTACAACTCAAATTCAATGACTGTTATAGATGAAAATAATCAAAATGCCTATATAAATTATATAATGCAATATAATTTGCAGTTGGCACGAGAATCGGCAGAATATTTTCCAATTTTTATATCTGTCAAGAATAGCTGCTCTAATACAATAAAGTTTACAAAACTAAGCGCAAAACAACTTCGAAGTAATAAAATATTGAACAATAAGCTAGCTACCCGTGTAGGTTTTTAAATTGCTATTAAAATACAGTTAACGTGTCCATTTATACCCGAGTCTACAAGTTGAATCGTTATCGTCAAATTAGTGTTTATAAAGAGAATTGTTTACCGCATAAAAATATCATTAACGGAAATAATTTGTACATTCGAGCAAAACACCCATTATTCTATAGTTTTATAACAAATTGAAAAATATAATGCGATAAAAGTGATTGTAGATAGAAAACAAGTATCATACGATTTTTTATTTGATTTAAAACTTCTAAAATTCTTCTTAGCATGAGAAGCTCGGGATGCGGTTCTTGAAACCAGTCGTTTCGAACGCATTCGTTTAACTAAGGCAAAATACGTACAATTCACGATGTGAGCTCGTAAAATTGTTTGTTTTGTTTTACTAGTCTTAAAGAACACTAATAGACAAAATTCAATCAACGAATTCAAATCGAATTGTTCTTATTTTGCAGAGCGACAGTTAAACGAATATGTAGGAAACGAGTGGTTTCAAGAATCGCACCCTTGTCTTCTAGGAAATAATTTATACATTAGAGCAAAACACCCATTATTCCATAATTTTATAACAAATTGAAATATATAACGCACGTGATTGTAGATAGGAAACAATGATCCTGTGATTATGATTATGATTTCGTTAAGAAATACATAAAACATTTTCTCAAAGGATAACTGAACCATGGACGAAAATGTAAACAAAATCTCAATCCTAATAGAAGTGTATGATTTATATAAAACACATCATGTGTATTGTGCTGAAAATATTCGAAATTTTGGTAAAAAAATATTTTGAATTTGAGAAATAAAAATCAATAATCAGGAGATTCAGCGACAAACAATATTGGCACAGAACTTTAGAGATTATAAAACTTATAAACGCGATATAATAATGTTTGACTAAAATCGTAAAGTTCTAAAGTAATTCAAGTATATTTAAATTATTATATAAACTTCATCCCAAAATGAAAATAGAATATATGTTATAATATAAATACCATATATAAACAAAAAATATTAAAACTTACCAATTTTGGTATTTGGGAAGTGGCACAATGGTCCCCTGTTGCTGCAGCAGGTTCAACAGGTGCTTATTCTCGGTATCGCTTCCATCGCATATGTGAATACTCTCCGGCTGGCAGAGCTCCACGTTAGTCTCCACGTAGGAGCGCACCTTCGGCGACAGCCTCTGCAGGTCGCCGTGCACCACGCTGATGCCCCGCAGGTGGTTGAACAGGCCGACATTGGGGTGGGCCAGCTGTTTGGCGAAGCGGCCGACATCTCCGGCGTATCTGCAAAGGAAGATCACCATGCTTGAGTCCTGTCTGTGGCAGTGCTCGATCACGACAAATCGACCGCACGCGAATTTACAACTTTCTAGCGTCCGTAATTGCACGCAGGCAAGTGCGTTGCTAAAAATGTAGCCCCCGCTTTGGGGCTTCCCCGTGTACGTCAAAATAGAGAGTAAACTTACGTGGTGGGCTTTTTGTCTACCAAATCCGGCATCTTGTTCTGGTATTTGTGTTTGGGTTAATAATAGCAATTATTTCTTCGCAAAAAACTTCTCGGTTTTGGGACCTTTTCGTATCTCAAGTGTAGCTCTTGTGGTACATACAATAGAACCCGAAGATGAATTTGAAGTAGTACTGTTTGGTACTAGACACGAAACAGTTTGTGCGGTGGAATTTTGGAATTAGTCTAATTAAACTTGCGTTCGCCAGTGTATTAGAGGATTGTACATCTACACAAGATTACTTTACTATTGAAAGCACCGAACTGGATTGATTTTATTCGATCGACCGCGCTGGTTTTATACGGGGGCCGAGCCCCCACGCCGAGTTTGTGGTGGGGACGGGCATCCCGTACTTATCGTTTAGGCCGGAGATAATGATTGATTCCAGGGGTCTTATCACTTTTTTGATTTCTGTCAATCTCATTCGACGGTTTTTGCTATATTTGGAGACGGTTACCAGTTTTTTCCCGGTAATTACTCGGTATTTAAGTTATCTCTAAATTTTTTATCAGTAATGTGTTTCCGACGGAATTTGCGCTTTATAACGTGTTTGAATTCCATAGAAAATAACGTTGGCTAATATATTTATAAATATTATAAAAGTTCTTTATGAAATAATAGAGATTTTTACAACTTTTGTAAATAATATTACTATTTTCAATTGTTTAAACAACTGATACAATAAAAGTGTTACAACCGGATTACAATTGTTGTTTGTCCCATTTAATAATTATATCATAAATATCATAAAAGAAGAGTGAGTACATATAGATATAAGATTAATTCAGTTTAGTTTACATTAGTTACATACACGACAATATATAGCTGAGTTTAGGTGTAGTCAAATTAATCACAATTACCTCACAAGTCACTGTAGTAAGTTTCAAAAGTATATTTTTCGAGTCTGAAAACAGTACCGGATATTACTGTAAGAAATTTTACAAAAAATCGAAATCTAAGCTCTTAGTCTTAATACATTCAAAAGACAAATTAGTGATTATTTAATAAGTAAAGCATACTATAGTATTAATGAATTTTTAGCAGAAGTTTTTGTTTACTATCCTAATTGTTTTCCTGCAGTATACAATTATACCTTTTAAATATTAAATTTTAACTTCAGTTATGTACAATATTTATATTTTTAACGTATTTTACTTTTTTTTAATCCGCTGTATTTATACCTCTATTTTCTCTTTATGCCTGTAATTTTTGACGAATGTAGACAAAAGAAACTTCCAACTTTATAGAGCTATCAGTCGTAAGCCTTTTCCGCTGGTCAAATGAGAAGCTCAGAGCAGTTTATCACTAGTATTTACCTTAACTTTACAGAAACGAATGTAACATTTATGTAGAAACATGAATAAAGTAAAGTATTGTGGATTGGGTTTCTATATATGATGTGGATTTTAATTTGTATTTAATTTAAAAACAAAACGAAATGGCATGAAATTTTTTCGGAATAAATTTATTATTATTACATATGTATAATGTCTTCATTATATATTAATTCATTTATTTATTATTTAATTTATTAATTCATTTATTTATTTATTATTTAATTATTCAAATGTTTCCCTGTGGTGACTTTTCATCCCTCTCTCTTCACCTTAAGAATCTTGGAAGTAGTTCCATCTTACCGTTAATTCAAAACATTTTGTGAGCAAGCAATATCTCAACTTGAACAAACCTTATTTTTACTAATTAATTTTGCAATATGTTCAACAATAACAAAGAGGCTTTCTTTAAAATATTCTATTTCAGAACCATTTATTAATCTAGTATTACAATTTTAAAACCATTTATACCGGACGGTTTAGAATTACTATAACGCTCAATAACAGTATCCCAAATTCCAAGAAACTATGTTTAAACTCCTCCTCGGTTTGGGAGTTCCAAAAAGAAATTATCTCCAATAAACCTATTATATTATAAAATGATTTCATTAAAAACTGCTTACAAATAAACCTAATATTGTGATGATATAATCTGATTATGATCTCAATTAGTATGAAATGGGTGGGTGGAACCTAAGTGATTATATTTTATGTCTTGGGCGGTACGCTGCGTTTCATAGGAATTCGTATACCTTCTCTTTAAAATTAATTTTATTTTGGAAATGTTAAAGCATCATTTATAAGGTGTTACAATGAGCATTATTATTGCACTGATTTTCATAAATATATACTAATACTCGAGTTATTTAAGTAGTCAATTTTTTAATAGTTATTTAAAATTGAAGTTGAATTGGTGAAATTAAGCTTATTATTCTATTCTAAGTATGGTATTTAAAATTTGTATTCTAAAATGATGTATTGTAGTAAATTATGTATATCATTATATAGGATGAGTTAGAACGCCTATCCTGCGTTTTCAAGTTAAGAAATTATGAAGTTGAATTGGTGATGAAATAAGCTTATTATACAATTCTAAGTATTGTATTTAAAATTTGTGTTATAAAATGATGTATTGTAGCAAATTATGTATATCATTATATAGGATGATTTAGAACGCCTGTCCTGCGTTTTCAGGTTAAGAAATTATGATATTTTTATTACATAGATTTCTAAATAGTAATTAGAATACGACATCGGTGAGCAATAAAATAAGATCAACATTTGTTTATATGTGACCAGTCAACTGAAAGATAAAACAGATGCAAATAGTAGATGTAAAACATTTATAACTTAGAATCAAAATCAAAATATAATTACAGAGAAAGTAATTCCAAAAACAAATGAAATCACCCTGTATGCACATTTTTCACTTATTACGGTGTTAGGCGTTACTTATTATATAAAGAATTCCAGACAAGATAAAGTTTAACATACGATTACGTAATTATAAATATTTTGTTATCTATATGATAATTATATGAATTTTTAAACTAATAAAATGACAGAAAAAATATCATTATGATGAATCTACCAATTTAATATAAGAAATTTTAAAAAAAATTGATGTGACCCGTGTTCACTACTTATATATTTATTAATTGAAGACATTACGATGATTAAGGCTGTTTCAATATTTTTCTTCAAAAAAAAAAAAACATATTTCAAGTTCAATAATTGTCAGGACAGGGCAGGACAACTAACCACCTAGGAGGAAAGTTAAACGCCATCTGGCGGCACCACATCAATTAGCAATTCATCCTCACTAGCTGAGCTACACTGATAAGATCTAAAAAGATCAAAATTTAGATATGTAAATTCCTAAGAGGTGGATTCACACTTATATATACTTCAGCATCGTACTTCACAGTATTAATGACCGTGTAAGGTGCCTTATACACGGTCAATAATACTGACAGTATTCTAAAATATTGACAGTATTACTGATCATGTAAGGTGTAGGATTGATGAACAGAATACCGACGTTAATTCGGGTAATTGATTGGTTGATAAATATTGAAACAAATACTGACAGTACTAGGAATGACAGTATTATTGACCGTGTAAGGTGCCATATAATACAAATTTGAAATTCTGCATTTTTATGTTAAAAATTTAGATATAAATTTTAAATTATAATGATTCATCAGAATACATTGCTACTTTTTAATTCTAATGAATCATCAAAAATTAATCTTAATTTGAAATTTATATCTAAATTTTTACCAAAAAAAGCAAAATCAAATGTCTACAAAATCGAGTCAGATAAATTGCCATTTTTTACTAAAGATACATTTGTTTAATGTTCGTTTTCACAAAAATCGTAAGATTTATTGAAAATAAAGTTTTTTTGTACCACTTTATTTATTCTTTAAAACAGCCGAACAGAGATAACTATGGCAAGTTTCTGAACGAAACATTCTATTAAAGGATATCAAAATTTGGCATGTTGATGTTCATCAATATTTCGGAGCTTGAGGATTTTATAAATTGTGTATTTTTCCTCTTTAAACATCTGAGGAAGGTTATTTGTATGAAGAAATAAATATGACTATGACTATTAGGCATTGTCAAGTTTCCCCGATGACACTGACAACGCTTAGGCGAAACTAGTTGTCTTGAACAATAATAATGTATAAAAAACTATAGTATGTAGTTTGATTCATCTCCTTTATTGAATTTCCACATAGTAAACGCCACAACCATTCAATTATTGAAAATTTAAATATGTTTTTTTTTTCGGATGAAAAGTATTTAAATCGCCTTCGCAAATTGTCAAATATTTGCTTTAAAAAAAAAGTCGGGGTAAACTGCCATTTTTATTAATAATACATTTGTTTCATTATATACTCCGGTCATAAGGAATATCCCTTAACATAATTAAAATAGGAACATATTTTTTTAAATATTTTATAGGACAAGGACACAATAGTGCGAAAACTCCACTCCATTCCATAGCATATATATTATCTGCAATTGATTGAGCCAAAAAATCGCATGGATAGTATCTATATACTAACTAAACTATATTGATTTATTTTCAATTAAAATAATTGCCCCACAATCACAATGTGTTTATAATTTATACTGAAATTTTCAGAAAATGTGTAATTTATTTTTGGTGTTTATTTTTGGTGTTAACAAATGTCAAAATAATTAATCTAATTTACTTACTTTTATGCAAATAAAATATAATTTGAATTTTAATAATTCTTTTATTAAATAAATATAGTTTCAATTTCTGTCAAATATGCCCAAGACAAAATGTACAACAGCATGCAGTTTTTGAACAATTGACTGGTTTTGATCGTAGTAGAGTAATTGGGCTTAGAGAATGATGATTATTATTGTATTGAGTTTCGTCCGTTACTATTGGTATCACATTAAGTGGATTATAAACAAAAGGAAAATCTTTGTAAAAGGGAAATGTTTTTCTTTCTTCATATGATTTATTTACCGGTCAAAACAAAAGTTGAAAAATTTATATTATTTTCCTCATCAGTTAAAAAACATATAACTTAGCAAAAGGTGTAGGTACTTAATTGACTGATTTTGATCGGAGTAGAGTAATTGGGGTTTAGGGAATGACGATTATTATTGTATAGATTTTTGGTAAGAGTATTTTAATTGTTATTAATAATTGAAGCACATTTCTTAAAAGATTAAAGTTAGATTTGTTCTCATATAAAATAAGAAATTATGAATCAAAAAAGAAAGGAATCCATTAATAGGAATATTTTCTATTATATTTATGATATTAATCATATACTTATTATTATACGGGGTATCATTTATAAACCAACTAGTTTCGTCTAATCTGTAGGCATTGTCAAGCTTCCCCGGTGACTAAAACGAAAACTAAATAATCTTATGCAACTAACTTTTATAATTTCTATTAATAACAAAATATTTGCTTTTAATAGAGTTTGTTTAACATTTTGCAATATATTAAAAATACGATTACATATCTACAAAGAGATTGTAAGCTTCTTCGCTGTTGCCAGTAGAGATAAGAGTATTATGTACGATACGTCACTAAGATTATTTATTGCAAATTATTTTCGTCACTAATAATGCCGTTTTTTAAAATAAAAATATTAAATCGAACAAATGCGCAAACCATTTTATGATCGAATGACAATGTCACGCGTATAAGGCATATCTTTATGTCCCCGGAGACTTAATTGTGCAATCACGCCTATACTTTCCTTATGGCCCGAAGTGTGAAATTGTATTGAGCTATTAATATAAACTAGACAATAGAATAACATAAAAATATTGTTAGTTAATAAAAACATTTTGTTAAAGACTATAAAAATAGTTTGCAAGAAATACAATAGTTATATAATATAATAAATGTTAAATTATTATAAAATAACTTTGAGAACCAACAAGGTTATATTAACTAGCATAAATCATACGACCTTGCATTGATTATTTATTAGTAAATTACAATTAAAAACATAAGAACATGACCAGAACATTAAAAATACTGTTCATTTTTTGGCAATTTTGCTGGTAACATTTCTAGAAGAGTTTGAAGTATATATTAATAGATCAATTTTAAAATAAGAGCAAACATTATTTCCACTGTAACAAATGAAATGAAGTATTTTCTGTATATCTGCAACAGCAGCTTCTGTAGCAACAGTCGGCCGAGTTATTTTCTCTAGTCTACCTGTCTCCCAAAATCTCTTAACGACACGACGAATATTTTAAACAAAACAATTGGTAGCTACTTTTACATAATGAAACTGTTGCTCATACGTTTGATAAATTATAATACTCATCAACAAAAGAGAGACAAAATAAACTGCAACTAACGAGGTATAAGGCTAAGAAGAGAATAAGAGATAAGCACACAGGCGATACTGTGCAGATTTAGGAGAGGAAGATGCGCCCAAGGCCTTATATTCTCAATAAGGCAAATAAGCGAAAGTTCATAAATAAATACAGGGATGCCCATATAAGCTAATGTCCACATAGACCTATTAAATGCATTTGACAGAGTGCGAAGGGAAGACATATGAAATGAACTGGAAAATGAAGTAAAAGATAGAGGAACAATAGAAATAACAAATGCCACCGACAAAGACAATACAAATATAATAAGAACAAACAATGCGGAGTCAGGTGTACAACAAAAATGTGTCATGAGCCCGCTACTATTTTCAGTGGTACAAGATAACGCAATGAAAAAGATAAAGACGATATACAGGATGTTAGATAATTCGAGGGCAATCTCTTAAGTGATGGCAGAGGTGAGTTAATCTAGCAAGAATTCATTTTTTTTATTTCTAAGTTCGTCTTCGTTTGGTAACTGGAGGACTTTTAAGTAGACCAATGAGAAGTCGATTCATATTTTGTAGAGAAAAATAATCATACTGTAAAATGAATCAATCATTATCATTTCAGATATCTGTAATATCAGAAATGATATTCGCAGACGACATGGCGATATTTGCAGAAACAGAAGAAGATCTACAGAAATATATGCAAGTAATAAACAAATAATTAACAAAAATTAACATGATATAAAAATAAACAAAATCAAAACCGTGATAATATCCAGAAAAAAGAAAACACATGAAAAACATTAAAAGGAAGATACATAGAAACGTTAGAAAGTTTCGCGATCTGTCAATATAGCCTGCCGACAAAATACCCTCGTCTATTGTTATTGATAGAGAATACAGTAAATTCCATAAACGAATTAATGGTGAAATTCTGTGTCACAGACAGACATTTATTTTATATTTATAATACTGGATCCAGAAGAGGTTAGATTAGGTTGTGTTGGCGAGGGACCACATTTATACAAAAAATATATTTAATTTATTTTATATTTATTATTCTGGACGCAGGTGAGTCAAGATAAGATGGTGGTGTCGGAGGTCCTTTTAATCATAACCATTTTATCAATAAAATTTTCATAATTTTCTCTAACTCCCTTCAATAATCTTTTATTTAACTGTACATATTTGGTTTTGGTTGCTGGTGTTCCTGTAAAGCCTGCAACAGTCGCTCAATTTCAATTTCCACTCGGTCTTGCTGAAATTTCAGTTGCTCCGGCAATTTAAAAATATAGCTATTTTGTCAAGGGAAATTTGGATGGGGAGATATTGTGAGGAGGGCTATTTTGTCAGGGGATATATTGTCGAGGTACTAGAAAGTTTGAAGTATCTGGAAGGAAAATAGGAAAGGATAGACACGCAGGAAAACGAGAGGTTGGGTCAAATTTTAACACGATGAAAACAACGTTCTTTGGAAAAAAGATCTTTAAAACAGATATAGTGACATATATAGTTACACATAAGATAGAAAATCAGAAAACACAAAACAAAGATACATACCATGGAAATGAGATTATTAAAAATAATTGAAAACGGGACAAGAATAGATAAAATAAGAAACAAAACAAAAAGACAAATAGACTCGATACACCAGAAAATTATAGAAGGGCGGCAGGGCATAGGTGGTTTGGTTACGTATGCCGAATGCAAAATGAAAGACTACCAAGAATACCATACGAAACTACAGTAAAGGAAAAAAACGACAATGGAAGACCGAGAAAAAACATGAGGACCATATAAGAGAAGAAGCGGAAAGAAAAGACATACAATTGGAAAAGATGAATCAATACAGGACATAAAATGACTAGAAATCTACACACGGACCAGTTAAATGTGCACCCTTACACCTAACGGTAGAAAAGGACTAAGCTTAAATAAATAAAAAGTATGATAAGAGTATACCCATTCGTCGATAATAACTAAAGTATTAACGATAATTTAATTGTGAAAGTATTCCATAAGGCCAAACGCTGTTTTAAATTGAATTTTAGCGGAAATGTACAAAACGAGCCAACTGTATGCAAACATGAACTTTTATTGTTATATTTTGTACATGAATTGTAATCATCAATACATGAATATTTTTGCAAACGAAAATTCACGTATGAATCTAAATGGTAGTAGTAGTTGCTGTTTTTGTTGCATTTCTGTAACTGGCTATCGACCTTCGGGTCCTTCTACCGTGTGTTAGTATATGTGTTTGTGAGTGTTAGGGCTTGCTACTTCAGAAAATCGTCCCAGATTTTTCTAAAGTGTCGTTAATTGTATCCCAACGACACATGATACCAACTACCCCGGCCAGGATTCGAACTGTAGCCACCCGTTCGTAAAGCGGGGGTGCTAACCACTACACTACTTCATCTAAATATTGATTTAGCTTTCTTTATTTTTAACACAATTCGATGTAACATTCTGCATCCAGAACCAAATTTTGAACTATTTTTGTTTTCATGGTTCTAGAATAAATATTTAGTTCGTTATTTCCAAATATAGGAAGCATACAAATTCGAAATATGTAAAAAATAGTTTATGTTCACCATGTAACATACAACATGTATAATATCTCGATACCTGATGCATCCTTAAGCGCAGACAAAACATGGAAAATGTTCACATTTAACGGTGTATATAGTAGTAGTTACTGTATTTGTTACGTTAGCTATCAACCTTCGGTTACTTTTGCCATGTGTTAGTATATGCGTATCTAAATTCCTGTTATTTTAGAAAATCATCCCAGAGGTTTCTAAAGTGCCGTTAGTTGTATTTCAACGACAAATGGTACCGATTATACGGACCGGAATTCGAAACCGGACCACCCGCTTGTATAGCGGGGGTGTTAACCACACTGCACCCTGTCGGTGAAATGAATAAATCATAGCAGAGAAACGAAAAAATTACAAACAATAAATAATTCGTTTTTTTATCAGGTTAGTGTATTTTCGACTTTGCTCGATTATTATTATCGAACGGACTCGATTAGGTTCTAGAGTACACAATCTCAGTAGTTTAAATAAAAAATTACAAGTGAGTAATATACTGACTTTGGCCATTAAAGCAAAGATTCTAGACATTGGGTCCGAACATTTAAATTTGTTTATTTCCGTATTGCAATTGTAATGAACGAATTGACTAATAGAACGAAGTATTAAGATTCTGTAATTATAATATGTTATTAGCAATATCTGTTTATTAGTTACATATAAAATATATATATTTATTTCGCTTCAATATCATTTCGCCTCATTTGAGCACATCCGAGTAAACAGATACGTATCGTAATTATATCAGTATTCCGAAACTTGAAATACCAGCCTCCAACTTAAAAGTTCGGATGATACCAATTTTTACTATTACTTCCAGATGTTTTTACTGAAAGTTGCTACTTACTTTTTATATTTATGATCATATCATAAAATAGCTTAAGCTTAAGCACAAAATGCCAGAAAATGTCAGAAAATGTCAATAAAAATTCCAAAGAGAAGGGAAACATTATTTTATTTCATTTAAAAAGAACTAAATATTATAATTGTAGTTAACATTTTCGAAAATGTTGAGTTTTCTTTCAATTATAAATACATTTCTGATTGAGGGCAAATGACAAAGAACACTCACTAACAAATGATAGTACATTAGATTTCGATTGTACCAATATTTTTTTATTATAAAATTCCTAGTGAACTAAATACCATTATTATAAGGAAAACATTTTATTAAATTTTTTTTTTAATTTGTTGTTGCTGTTATGAGTATTGTTTATTGGGGAAATTTTGTATTTTGAAGGGGTTATGCCAAATAAAGGTCAATTTTTAAATTTAATTTTTTTATGTATTAAACGACAATTTTTTATTGTGGGAAATTTTGAATTTTTAAACTTATTATTTTTAGTTTATTTATTTGATTTATCTAATAGTTTTTTATAAATAAGTTGTAGCAATTTTTATTATGTATCATATTTATATATATATATATATATATATATATATATATATATATATATATTAAGTGTTATATTTATTATTATTAATGTTTAGTTATGTTCTTATATCATATACTGACACTAAATGTATGCAACATATTTAAAATATGTTTCTATCATATTCCTGTAATATAAAAATGAAGACAATATTTTAAAGCCGACCAACTTGTCATTTGTGTATTTTGTCCTGTCAGTTCAAAAGTGGAGGTCGCGGGTTCTAATTCCTATCGAGAGGGGTTTTTTTATGTTTGATCCATTATTTAATTGACGTAATTCTTGTCTAGCTTTATTATTTTGACGTAAGTCTATGTTAAAGTCGCCTCCGATAATGATCGTGATGTTTTCTTTATTTAAATTATATAACTTATATAACTAATAGTTAGTCTAATTTTGTTAAAAAGTAATTATAGTTCGTCAATTGTGACTGGTATATTGCAAGCACCAGTAATTTATCTTTATTTATGACGCATTTAGCAGCATATTGTGTAGCAGGTTTCGCTTACAACATGGAGACCACGGTTCAAATTCCCAATAAAATAAAATAATATTTAAGCTTGTTTTATAACCAGAGTTAAGATTATAATAATAGGTATAGATTAAGGAAATAATTATAGAGGGTTGTTTTCTATTACATTGTTTTCTGACATTTTCATCGATCAATATACTTTTTAATTAAAAATTCTCAATACAAAATCTATACACCCAAAACTTAAGCAATTCGTTGTACAGTTGTTGGGTCCGCAGTTAAAATTTCATTTTTATTACAGTTTTAAAATTATAAAATTGTAGAAACGGGAGGGTCTATCTTTAAACCCTTAAACTCGAGTAATTACCAATTTTGTTTCTTAATATTTAATTTGTGGATTAATAATATAGGTATTTAAATCTCCGCAACAGGCATTTTTATGATAGTATTCTAGTATTCTTAAATAAGTAAGGAGAAATATTACACGTAGAGTGGCTTATGATGTAAGGCATCTGGATAATGAAGTTGATTTCCTCATTGGTAACAACTATTTATTTGAGGCTAAACGTATAGAAATAGTTGTCATATGAAGCCGAAGTATGGCGAGATAATTAATTCATCATACCCCGTGGTATAACAGGTATATATATATATATATATATATATATTCAGACCTGGGAAAATGGCATTTTTTAACTTGGTAAAAGGCTTTAAAAATGTATTGTATATAATAATAATACTATATCCCTGTACATAACACTCTAACATATTTTGTTTGTTTTATATATTAATGCATAGATATGCCACGACCTCATTGGGGTATTCAAACTTTTGTGAAAATAAATATCTTTTAAAAATATCAGCCTGTTAACGTATTTATCTGCACAAAAGATATCTCTAGACAAGTTTACTGTCGTCAACGAACTTTATTTTCAAATAAGTAAATAGTGGATAATTTCCATAGTTCCCCGAGATGATTTATTGTCGACCGTCCTAAACTGTTAGGCCTATCTATATACCCATCTGTGCCATATTGTCACCATCTGAATGAAGGGTATTTCCTTTAAAAACCATTATCCACAAGACTTTAATGTGATAAAAAATATCATACAAAACTAGGCTCACTTCTGCTCACCAATAAAGTGCATGAACTAAATTCTCTCGTTACATTTATTTTTAATGAACAATTTTTGTGTCAATTACTTGTAATAATAATAATAGTAATATTTAGGTATTTATATGTAATACTTAATTATATTCATAAATACTGAAACAAATACATAAATACTACAAATATTTTTTAGATGTCCTGTTCTTGGTATTTAAGCAAATAGCAATCGAACAAGCAATTACTATCATTATGTGTTTTTTTTTATAATAGAAACTGAATATAACCGAGATAAAGGGTACCACATACAGGGTGATTTAGTTATAATGTTGAATATTTTAACACAATATTCTCCTTCAAAGATCTTTGGTTTAGGTTAGGGTTTGTTTACATTATGTGAATTTTAGTAGTTCACACACCACCGTCGTATGAATACATTAGCTTTTTTTGTTCTTGCCAAATTTCCACCAAAAATATCTCATATGTCTTGAATGGATGAATGAGCAATCCGTAATTCAAAATAGTAATAGTAGTTACTGTATTTGTTACAATTAGTCACTGGCTATCGACCTTCAGGTCCTTTTATCATGTGTTAGTGTAATGGGCCATTCACAATAAGCGCGGTGGTGGTAAGGTAGCGGCAAGCAATATTTTGCATGGCTATAAAAATTCAGACGTTTAGAATTGGGCAGTAATGCTATGCAATAATTATGGTAATAAGATAATTACCCATGTTCCGTCATAGTTTTACTGCGCTGCTGTATACGTCCGCATGTTTATACATGTGTGCAATTTCGCTTACCGCTACGCTACCCCTACCGCGCTTATTGTGAATGGCCCATAAGTGTTAGAACTTTTCTAAAATGTCGTTAATTGTATCCCAACGACAAATGGTATTGGCTACCCGGCCCGAGATTCGAACCCGAGCCACTCGTTATTTCAAAATATTATAATACAATATAAATTACATTTTTTAATAATAAAAAACATACCTGTCACACGGCGCAAAATCAGCCATAATTATTAACCCTCTAAAATTCTATTCACGCAATAGTGTCACATTAACCAATACTACGAATCTCTAAATGAATCCCTTTTTATACCTGTGTCCCTTTATCAGACATTATCGCGAAATTTTGATTGACTTGTGCAATTGCATTAGCTATCGATTATGAAAAGTGCGGATTAAACTATTTATTTTGTTGCAAATATTTTCGATAGAATAATAGTACATCAATTACTCATTCATTAATAGAAATAGGTCTATCTGAGGATTGTAATTAAGATTAAATCATGATAAATTTGTATCTTAAAAATGTAAGTAATTAAATGAGTAAAAATAGATATTGAATTTGCGGGTCAATAGTCATATTTATCACAAATGAATTATAAAATTTATTATGATTAATATTGATATTTGCGGTTTTATCTTATCCTGATATTCTTTTTGTAGTTATGATAGGTTATAGTGCGTCGCCACATACGAAATCAATATCAAATTATTGAATGAATCAGAATGAATATTCTAGATCAGAGGCAAGCTCTATCGATACTTGTGCGGCCCTTCATATATATTATTGAAATTGTATGTGTACTAATGTTATGTATAATAAAATACTCGACATTTCGAAATAATTAATTAATTAATATGAAATCAAAATTGTTCCTCAAAAGTTTAAGTAAGCAACTTTAACATATTAAAGTAATTAAACTATAAACTTTTTATAAAACATGTTTACATCTAACAGAGAAGCTACAAGCGTGTGCCATTCTCATTGATTTTAATTTTAATTTTACTCAAAAATTATTTAAATATAATTTGTTCAGAATCAAATTATACAAAACAAACTTATTATTATTTTTATAGCTATCAGCCCGAGGGCATTTCCGATGGAAAAGCTCAGAGGATTGAACCGGGCATTTACCTTAACTTCACAGAAATCTTCTAAAAATTGTGGGACGCGAAATTTTGACCACGATAGGTAAGGTTTGAACTCTCTCACCCCAATGCTCAGTACAAGGTAGACGTTGCCTCTAACCACAAGGCCACTGAGCTGGGTCAAATTATACATTACCTGGAATGTATGAAACGTACGTACACATGGACCGTTACAAGCAAAAGTATTATTTGTTTCAGATAAACTGTCAGTTGTAACTGAAGAAAAGACAAATATTAGTGATATTTTTTTCGCCATAACAATACAGGCTACCAGCGGGGTCACAGGTGGCGGATAGTAAACAGCCTCTATATATAGAGGTTAGCTGCGAAATAAGCAGTCCCCGGCCAAGTAGACCAAGAATCTGCTGGTATATCAGACCTCTCCTGCCGGCCAACAGTTTCGGATGGATCCTGCTAGCAAGGACACCCTCTTGCCCAAAGAATGAGAAAAATGTTCTTAAAGGCGGACGAACCAGTTAATTGGTCAACGGCAAGATGCAGATGGCAACGGAAAACCGCGGCATTAAGGATCTCTTAGAGATATTCCCAGGATACATCATTATCACTGAAGAATTTAACAATGTCCCCGAGTACGGGCGCTTCTTAAATGGAGCAGAGGTGGCAAGAATCTCGCGTTCAGATAATGTCTGATATAAAATCGAGACTCAAAATAGGCATGTGGATCGTGAGAAGCCATACGAACCCGGAAAACACCATGAAAGAGATGAAAAGAGTAGAGTTTAAAAAACAAATATTTTGAAATACATTTATGATTAAAACATACAAAATCAAAATAATTATTTTTCTATGTAATACTAATTTTACATAAAAACATAAAACACCAGATATGTTTATTATGACTTTAATGGATACACTAGTATATTCCTAATGCATCAGTAAATTATGAAAGATATTCATCGAGGGATTCTTAAAATATTTGCATATTGGAGATTTATATAGACATAATCTTATTTTTTTGAATAAATTATTAACTTTGGTATTAAATTAAATGGGATAAAAACTAAAACAACGTAATTTTCTTATTATGTCTTTAATGGATAGACTAACAGGGATCGGCAAACTGCGGCAATATGGGTGCGGCTCAGAAATACAACAGTTTATATTATGTATGATGAACAAGGAGGTCGAATGGTTGGTATGTGATACAGAGGTCATTTGGAGTGCCGATATCATACTACGACAAAACTAAATTACACCCACAGAAAAAATAAGTCCAACAAATCCCAATTCCTCGTCGTAATCTCTGGGCGCATGGCGTACTATGGGTGTACGTGGTGCCGCAGATGGAAGGAAGTGAAAGGCGAGCCTCCGACGCCTCAAAACTCGGACAGATCGCATTGGGGAACAAACGCCAACAGACAAACCTTGAGCCTGCAAGCCTAAAGGTGGAATCGATATGCCAAAACATCATCTCTCGGGAAGAAAATCCTGAAACTGAATGGACAAAACGAGACGAACCACGCAACGGATATTGGTTATGATATTGGCCACATGGAATATGTAGCTAGAAGAGGAAGACCTGGAATTGTAGTTAAGAGATATCAAAAAAAGAAATGAATTCAGATATCTTTGAACCATCAACTCGAAAGAAGGAACTTTGAAAAAATATATAGCATACTGAGTGTGCCGAGGAAAGAAAGCTAAATGCTATACTAAGTACAGTACTGTGGTCCAAAGAAATTAAACTGAACACGAAGTTGAGAATCTACAAAACTATAATAGAACCGATGACTACGTATGGCGCCGAATGCTCGCAAATGTCAAACAAAGAGAAAGGAAGGACATAGAAACAGTAGAAATGGACTTCCTAAGAAAAGCATGCAGAATATCCAGAATTAATCGTGTCAGAAATGAAACCATAAGAAGGAAGTCGAGAAGATGTTATAACACTATGGAGAGTATAAAAAACACGAAGATTAAAATGGTACAGTGACGTACAAAGGATGACACGAGAAATATGGCTTAAGATAACGTTAGAATACAGGTCAGCATGCAGAAGAAGAAGTTGCAGACCAACCACCCAGTGGATGGACGCCATTACGGAAATAACGAGAGACAGAGCTATAGAGGAAGACAAATGGAAGAATAAAGAGAGGTGGAAAAAGAAATGCGAGATGCGGCAAATGCTGTAGGAACTTCGCCACATACATACACGATGAACAAAATTATGGTTCTCGAATCAAAATTAAATTTTTGTAATCAATACATTTGGCTCTTCCGCTAGGTACGGTTTTTATCTATTTTTATGAGTTGCATAGAAATTGAAAATATCCTAAAAGAGTAGTCGTAGCATCTTTTATTTTGACTTTAGAGCAATATTATTATCAAAATAACCGTGTCATTTGTAATCCAAGTCCAACATTTCTGGTTGATATTAGCAACTTACATTTGAGGCATTGAGAGTAAAATGGACTAACCCTCAAATTTTAAAAATCTAGTTTTATGTTATTATTATTGTAGATACTAACATAAAACCAGATTTTTAAAATTTGAGGATTAGTCCACGTTTCCCCTCAATGCCTTATTTATAGCATTGTAATCCTAATATTGACAAAATAATTAAATCTATGTTCCTAACAATAGTAAATGCTAATATATGTAAATTTTTTCATTAATTTCATATAAACTAAAATTAGAACTATCTAACATGAGGTATAAGATATTTACAATGTATTCCTATGGTTTATTTCCATAAAGTAATCTATATACTTCAGTATAGATAGATAGATAGATTTATTTTCGTAAGTATATGTACAGTATTATATAAGAGGCCGTCAGTATATTACAGTTCGAAATTTGAAATTAAAGCAATGAACAAATATAATATAATAAAACATATTAACTATATAAAAATCATGTTAAAGAAAAAACATTAGTATCCTAGAAACTATCTGGGAATTCAACAACGTCAGATGTTATAAAATCGACCAATATATAAATAAAATAAATATGCTATAAAAATAAATGTCATGATGAGAGTAAGAACAATTAAAATGACAATAAAGTGCTTTTTATTTGTTCTTCAATATCAATTATATAATAGATTAAATCTCGAGAGAAACACATTTCGTTATTCAATAGATATTTTTTCTCAGTAGGAAAGAATCTTTAATTCCACAAAGGAATACCAAATTTAATAAAATTATTGAGGCATATGTATGATCATTAGTTCGCTTTTGAGCTCTTTAATTAATAACTTAATAACAATTTAGCGTATTGTTGATGGTAGTCATCAAATCGATGGTTACATAATAATTAATGATGGGCACTTATCGAATAAATAGTTAGATTTATTGATATTTCGGAAACTATTAGACTATTGAATACAAATTAACTAAAAAATAAAATGTTTTAGAACCTGGAAAATCTATGAACTAAATATATTTGATATAAAACTATTAAAATCTTTTATAAGGATAAATAAATCATACCATTAAATTTGTTCTGTATATATCACACTTACATTATATGAACATATGTAAAGTCAGTAAAAAAAAACCTCTTATTGACATAAGAACATAATACGTAGACAAAAACTTCATTATTACAGCCATATAATTATATAATATTAATATAATTATTTAACATATATAAGTGTGAATCCACCCCTTAGCAATCTACATATCTAGATTTCGATCTAATTAGATCTCATCAGTATAGCTCAGCTAGTGTTAGTTATATATATTTTATAAGATTGGCCTTGTGCCCGGTGATCCTGATGGCATGAGCATGTTGACGGTTATTATCATATGGGTGTGCATTGCTAATTGATGTGGTGCCACCAGATGGCGTTTAACTTTCCTCCGGGGGGGTTAGTTGTATCATATTTTATTTATTATTTATTTTAAATAGTGTATATTTACCTTTACATTACATGAAAATAAAATGTAGTATAATATAAAATAAAATATAACATAACATCTAAACCTAAAATTATGACCCCTCTACATACACAAAACGACCACAGAAAAAGAATATTAAAAAAGGACTCGTACTAGTGATTAATCAAGACACAGCCTTTATTCATTAGTCCACATACGTATCTGATATCCACGCTCTTTAATATATACATATACAGGCTGTCTCTAAAGTATGGAATAAATTCGATAAAGCCTTTATGTATGATTTTTGCAAATATTGCGCGACACACGATTTAAAATTTCTATTTTTTAATATTTTTTAATGAAACTATCAATTTTTTCGGTCATTTTTGAATGAGCAATGACGTCATCGACAATTTTTTCAAATGACAACCCCATTTTTTATTACGGATTCTGAAAGGCATTATTTTACATATTTCATACAGAAATTTCCGAGAAAAATCATTTCAAATGTCCCGGTATTCACCAACGTTCTATAAACCTATCAATAGCTAATGTACCCATAAGTATTCCTTGTTATAGGAACAATAAATACATTATCTAGGGAATGCAGTTACTTTAGATTTGCTTTATTGAAAAACACTGAAAAAGTAAACAAAAGGTGTCACCAAAGCTGCAATCACAAGCGCTATTCAAGGTTTTTGACATTTGTTTGGGCATATTCGGTCACAATGACATTTTAAATTTATCCATTCAATAGCTTGTGGGACCTATAAAGTTTATGGTATGTTGGTGAAAGCGGACAAGAGTAAAGAAAAATACGAAACGCCAAATAATGTTTAAATAACAATAAAATGCTAAAATAAGTGCTATGCAGCATTTATAGTCGGACAATATATCGAAGAATAAATTCGTTTTCAACATTTTCAGTAATATCTGCAGATATTAATCGTGCTTCACGATCAATGCTCGCCTTTGTTAATTACTTGTATGTAGTAACAATGTGTAATGTGTAACTATGATTTTTGGTTTCTGTGGTTGGTGGATCAGAGACAGTTCTTCTTCCTACTGCCTTTTGAGCAGCTTGGCAAATATTGCTTGAGATCCGAGAACCGTCTTAATCTTCCAACAGGATGGTGCATTACCAAGCCCAAGTACGTATATACCTTGATGAGGTTTTTCTAAGCAGGTGAATAGGGCGACGGGGGCCAATTGAATGGCCAGCCAGGTCTCCAGATTTGACACCCTAGATTATTTCCTTTGGGGATATTTAAAAAGTAAAGTTTACTCAAAACGCCCAAGGGATTTAGATGATTTAAAGGCTAGGATTTATCGTGAAGCAAGTAGGTAGTTCTTTCAATCTATTAACACTTTTTCCAGATGTAACAGTTATTTCCAGGCATCACCTTTGACATTATCCATTTTAACTCATTTGCTTCTTCTGGTAGTAGATTGCGAAAGTGCGACAGCCATGTTTCCATGCTAATCACGCCCACCTGATCTTGCGTTTTCTTTGTTTCAGGAACTCCCAGATATTCTTCATTTATTCCTCAAATGTGGGATCGTAGTATAATTTCCGATTCCGCCTTTCTCATAGATATTGCTGCCTTCAGCTTCATATTACCTTCCCTAAAGTCTCGTTGGATTCCCTGCTCTTGTCTCCAGTCTGTTAACGCTACTCTGGTCGCTTTCTTTGCTTTCTAAAGGTCCTCGTTGAAGCATCCATCTTTACTTCTCTTTCCCTCATCACTACTTCTTTCCATAAGGTTGCTTTATCAACAGCTTTTTCCAGCCAACAGTGGCACAACTGTTTTTACATCCGCTAGATTGGCTTAATCCAAGTTAACTTGGTACTGGGCTATTGCCTTATCCCCTTACATGGATACCATGCGTTTTTGACTTTCTATGGTATCCATTTTACCAAATCAATTGGGAAGTGATCAGACATTAATTGGCCCCAACCCAGAAATTTGTTACTTTGCCTACGCATTATCGCATACTATCGCGTCGTCTATAAAGGAGCTGCCCCTTGGTCCACAGTATATGTATTCTCCCGGTTGGTCGCTCTTAAATGCTCCGTTCAATATAATGCAGCTTCAATCTTCTGTCCACTGTACCCATCTCCTACCATCAGTATTTATCGTTTTATCATTTGACGTTCTTGGTTCAACTTCTTTCCCCATTAACGTTTACAATGTCTAAAAGTCCTACCCACCTACCCTACCGTGTCCCCTGTATCACCACAACCTCTTTTAGGCCATTTTGTCAATCTTATAGTTAACCCCGTCATTATTCCCCCATTGCACGCCCTTTGGTAGTCTCTCTCACCGGTTGGCATTCCCACACCAAGCTAATTGAAAGTTCCTTTTCCCACTCTTTTTCTTCTACCCATGGTATAATTAAGTTAATGGCATCGAATTGTTACATAACACGTATTAGTTTCCCTTGAGTTACGTCACAGCACCAATTTCTTTTCAATCCTGCAATATTCCAAAATCCCACATTTCTCAGGATATATTAATTAATTTTACCTGTTTTCTACTTTGTACTCATATTCTTGCTAATACCGGTGTTTTCTCTTGCCCATCTCTCCGAATTTATCTGCTTGGCAAAACCTTTGACGTTATATTACACCCCCGATGCACTCTTACTGATTGATGAGGGCGCATACTATTCGATACTACTGAAATAAATATCGAACTACCGATCACTACTAATGATAGTATAATTCATTAGAATCTGACCAGTCCTAATAATAATGTATGAGTTAAATCGCAGATGATAAAAGCGTTTCAAGAACGTTATGGATGTTTAACGGGGACCCTACACCATCAATATTGTTGTCAATACTTGAAATGATATTAATTGATAATAATATTGGTTGATGGTACGTCAATATTTCTACAGCGGTAATTAACGCCGCAAACAAGACTTACAAATTTAAAAAAATCTTCTTGTATATTTATAAAAAAGGATAAATTGTTTCTTTCCTCCTTCCTCGCTGCGACATTTGCTTCTGTTTATTATTGCCAAAAATATCTACTTGCATAGTAATAGTATTGACGAATAGATATTGATGGAATTTAGAATATTTTGAAAATAATGCCACAGTTAATCTCAGCTACTTACAAAATAGTGACTTTTATTGGCTCTATATGGTTATATTGTAATTTGACTCTTAAGGTATCTATAAAGAAATTTAGGCTTCAATCTCTTTTGAAAATGTTATAATACACGCCGATGTATTGCTGTAGTTACCACCCCCTCTTTACGATTTTGTCGTTGAAATACTATTATACTACTTTTGAGCTAAGAAATTGTCTTGTCTAAAACGACCTTAACCACACGGGAACAATTTTCGGAAGTAGCAAGTCCTAACACTCGACTACACATACACTAACACACGGCAGAGTTCGAAGCCAGTTACAGAATTGTAACAAATACAGTAACTACTACTATTAATTTATGATAAACCATTTCAATATTGCTGATTATAAGCACAAGAAAATAATGAATAATAATAGTCAAATATTTCTCATGTGATAAGATGGCAGTGGTACATATTGCCATATTCCAAAGTCTTCTGCGAAATGACCTAATTTTCAGTCACACATTTCTGATACGATGTGATGGCAGTTGTATATATCGCGATATTCCAAAGTCTTACTCCAAAGTCTTCTGCGAAATGACCTAATTTGTAAATGAATTATTAAAACAGTATGAACATAGTGCTTAGAAGCATCTAATATTAATGGATGATGCATAGCGTTCACGAAATGTCATATATTAATTTCACCCAGCACAAAATATCATATTATGAATACTAAACTTAAAACTAAAACCGTTTTAAACCGCTATTATTATTCATTGATACATTTAAAATATCTTCCTTAAAATATCGAAACAAGTTATGCTAATTGTAGCATACGAGCTCGAGTCTTGTTTGTCTATTTTGGATTGGGTGGCGTGATTTCAACCGGAATAAAAGACCATATTCGTTCCCGGTACAATATTAATTTGGTATTTAGCATAATGACGATGATGACGGCAGAGCATGTTTAATTAATGTAATATCTCTGGCTTTTAAAAAAATGGTTTCTGAATTAAGCCTGCTGACGTGGGTACGATTTAAAAGTGTAGGAAATGGCTATGAAAAATTTAATGTTGTTTTGATTTGCTCGGGCGTATATAATTTTGAATGACGACTGTAAGAAAAACATTAATATTTATTATTATCGTTAAGTGATTACGTATTTGATTATATTTAAAATAAATTATATTTATGGTATTTAATACCAACAATTTTCGAATGAACATAAGTAATAAATGCGTTTTATAACGTCAACTTATTAGCCAATAAAAATATATTTATGGAATACTGTCGTATCAAAATTAAACTCACTTCCCCAGTATGGCTGCTGTCAACGTAATTCCCGTCATTAATAATGGAACAATTCTAGCCCGCGTATTATTTGTTTATTACATATTTTATATTCATGATAAGTATAAAAAACAACATGGCTTTGTCATCAATTATCAGGTGTAAGCATTGATAAGCTAATATGCTACGGTACCGTCAATTTGTTCATATATTTACTTAATAATTCTGGTATAAGATTATGGGTTTATGAATCGTCAATAACACAATTGAAAAAATAAATGAATAAACTTCGCTTGCACCTCACTCAGTGGATTAAGTAGCTCAGTAACGGTGTTGCTTTTACGAAGCCCGGATAAAGGAGGAGGGTTTGCAGGTGAGCTTAGCAACCTACCTGCAGTAAAACAACCCGCAAGCTCAGGACCAGTAACAACCCTCGAAAATGGAGACAATACAATAATTTTCATGTCATCTAAAGGTAGTGTTTGTTTATTTATTGTGATTTTATGGCAATAAAAGGTTTATGACCATAATACTGTCTTATAACAACATGTATTATTAATGTATTTAGCGTCTGTTAAAAACTAAAAAATAACACACAAAACTTTTTTTTTTGTTAAAATGGAAGGTTACTGGACGGACAGTTATATGCATTAGGTTCTTCACAGACTACACACAGTATAAGTTAGTACTTGTTAACCGTCCATTTTAACGAAAACTGGTTTATAATACATGTTGAATTATTTCGCACAACTTTTTTGTAATATTTATTAATTATTAACAAATAACACATACATTTTGGACGCTAAATACATTAATAACACATACACAACAAACACACACTCATACACAACGGACACACACATACATACACAGTAGGCATTTAGAACAATAACAATATATCTCTTATACGGCAGTATTTAGAAAGTAAATATATAGTAAATATTTGTTATACTTTCCACAAAACCTTTTTTAATAATTCTGGTTTGTGTGTTAGGTAGTAATCTATGAATTAATTTATGTTTAAATTTTTAATTGGGTTTTCCAGTGTTCCACATACTGATAGCTAATGCATATACTCGTTCAGTAGGGCATTGGATCAGAGA
The DNA here is from genome assembly GCA_963942505.1 of Lordithon lunulatus. NCBI lineage: Eukaryota > Metazoa > Arthropoda > Insecta > Coleoptera > Staphylinidae > Lordithon > Lordithon lunulatus. The sequence continues at coordinate 41,836,662 of OZ012668.1, forward strand.
CGAATACGCAAAATTTACCGATTATTACTTTCTGAATAGATATTTCATGCCTAATATAGTCGTAATAAACTATTTCTAGAAAATATATATTAGTGTATCTATATCTGTGAAATTTTTATTTGAATTTTATGATCAAGATTTCATAAATATACGTTTTTAAATTAATAAAAAGTAAGTGATGACATCTTTTTGGTTTACTTTTACTTTCCGAATACAGAACTGGTTTATAAGGAAGGTATTGTTATCACGAAAAAAATAGAATTGTTAAGCTTTCTTTATGTTTTATGCCTTATTAGTTATTAAATGAAAATTGGAAAATGTCTGTGTGTAAGTGTGTTATGTGCGTGTATGTGTATGTTTGTAAACAACATTGCGCGAAAACAGTCGTATGGAGCGAAACGAAGAAAATTGAGGCAACTATGGGACGAATCCGCAAGAATTTGAGAAAAATCTGACGACCAAAACTGACTGTTTATCTGAAACAAGTGATATATTATTATATGAATAAACGAAGGCATTGAAATTCTTATAAAACAATTAATTTTGTTTTGTGATAAATTGTCATTAATAATGGAATAATTCTAGCCTGCGTATTATTTGTTTATTATATGTTTTATATTCATGATAAGTTTAAAAAACAACAGCTTTGTCATAAATTATCAGGGTTAAACATTGACACCCAGTGTCGTCAATTTGTCCATATATTTACTGAAATATTTGTAATACAAGATCATGGGGTCATGAATGAATAATTAATTTGAATGAATATATTAATAAACTACACCTGCACCTCACTGAGTGGATCGAGTAGCTCAGATGTTACCGGTCCCAAGCCCGGATAAAGGAGGAGGGTTTGCAGATTATGTTAGCAGTCTATCTGCAGTAAAACAAGCCACATGCTCATAGAACTAGAAACACGCCTCAGCCTTACGGGATGGAAGGTGGCAGACGAATATACCCTAAGCGATCACAAACTCATCGACTATGTGGTCGCTGCGCTAGGCAGCAACAGCAATAGAACAACCGTAGCAGCAATAGGCATGAGGTGGAATGCGAGACGGCTCCAACTCGAGGCCATAACCGACACCCAGACCAAACCTCGAGCATAAGGCACCCGGGAGCCAGGATAAGGCAAATAAACCACACAATGCAGGAGGACTGCGACACTACGATTCTAGCCAGAACGGTGGTTGGACGGAAACGTGGTGCCAGGAGTTGGCGCTAGCAAGGAGGACATCCTCCTCCTACAAGCCTCGCGGGGAGGCGCAGCGGGCAGCGGCAGGCCGACCAACATGCGGCCTGCTGGCTCAGTATAGAGACAAGAGCGGAGCCAAAACCGCTGCAGGACCGTCTGGGCTAGAAAGTGGAGGTCGACCCTTAGAGACTCCCCTAAGAGATAATTTTGAGGAGACTTGGGCAAGGTCTCCAATGACCAGAGGTGATAGTAGCGGGTGGAACGATAGCGGTGGTCGCTGTGCTCTCCTGGAACGCGCACTAGTCACGACATACCACCGGACGACACCCAAGATGGAGCGAGGAAGAGGTCGGACAACGACCCAGCGCTAAGGAAGTGCAGGGAGAAACGCCGGGCGTGTGTATACGCCTATGGGACATGATACGATGAAGAAAACACCTAAGAATATGTAACAACAAAGATGTACAGATAAACCACTTTAAACAAATGTTCGAAGAAGATAGTGATATAAGAGGAAGCGCTACCAGAAACTACCCGCATCAGTCATAAACTGGTAGTAATCCAAGAAACTAAAAAATAGGAAAGCTCGAGGGATTGACGAACTAAACAACAAACAGGTAAAGTATGGAGGCAAACCATTAAGCGACTAACCAGCCAACCTTTGGTGTTTTTTCCTCAACGACTTTGCTCTCTTACGGTTTGCTGCAAATAAAAACTGTTGGCAATGCCCATCTGTTTGAGATCTTTGTTCACCGTTGTTATCCATTTTCTCCCTTTGGGCCTTGCTTTAACAGGCATTTCGTTATTTATTTGGCGCTGGTTCAGGTTCATTTTTGCACGCCAGCTACCATCCTCATTTTGTGCGGGTTTTACGAAACTACTGCTCAATTATTTCCCAAGAAAAGCACCACGAATCTAACCACGACCCGAGTCCCCGGCGACCCAAAAGGCAGCCGTGTTAAAAGTCACCGGAAAATAACCAGGAAAACCTGCAAAAATACTAACAATAGATCGACATGCGACATGGAGCGTACGCACCATTTACGAAGCAGGCAAACTATAAAATATACAATTAGAAATGACTTATGATACAGGCCCTAGCAGTATGTGAACCTCGAGAGCTTGGATCAGGGCAAAGAACAAATAACGGATATACCACATACTACTCCGGGACTCTAGATAATACCCATAGGAACGGAGTTGCCAGAATGAGAAAAAATTAACAAAGCCATCCAGGTCTCCGATCGTGTTATGTTACTGAAACTAACAAGAAACGCAGTAAATTTGCATCCTATCTAGGGTCCTGTCCGTTTGGCTACTACTAGTGACTAGTAGTGACACATGCAGACGTCACGGTCATACTAACAGTACAGCGTGACGTCAGCATGTTTCACTACTAGTCACTAGTAGTAACCAAACGGACAGGACCTAGGTGTATGCACTGGGTAAAAGAAATGAGAAGGATGAGCGACTGGTCAGCATTTGGCAAGAAAAGAAACTCACCATTAACAACACATGGTACACATTATCGAAAAGACGACACTACACTGGAAAGTCACCGGCAGACCACCAGAGAAACATACTTCGAAATCAGATTAACGTCTGGCTTATGAACTCTATCAAACGTGTAAAAACGTATCCAGGCGCTGACGCAACTCTAGACCAAAACCAATCATTTATTTAGCCAATCTCAATATCAGACTAAAGTAAATCAAACACCAACGCACAAAAACAACATTTGATCGACAACTACTAAAAAACCGAACCACGTTGAAAAGCTTCACTACGTCAGTAAATAAGAACATGCAGACAGTTGTGTACCATTTACCTCCAGGCACAGATGTAGGGTAAAAATGTTAAACAATGAACACAACAAGGACAGAAACAGGAACATGTATAGGAAACAAATTAGAAGATAATACGCAAGCTAAAAAGCAGACCTGGATGACAAATGAAATAACAGCCTTAATGGTAAGACGTAGAACATAGAAGAATATAGACGAAATAGAATATAAAAGAACACACAAGCTCATATGCAGGAAAATAAAGTAAGCAAAGGAGGAATGGATAGAAGAAAGATGAATAAATAGAGGAACTTAACGTGCACAAAAGGTTAACGAATTTAGTTATCTATTCCCAAGAAAAGTAACGCTAAATCCTGTAGTGAGTATCGGTTAATAAGACTTATGAGACACCCTAAAACTATTATTGCGCATTGTACAGAACCGCATCAATAGGAGATGTGAAGAAATAATGAGCGAAGAGAAAACCAAAACATTAGTTGTGGCAAAAAAATCCATAAGATGCAAACTAGCTATTAACGATGAAATAGAAGTAGAACAGGTAATGTGCGTTAGGTACTTAAGAGTAGAAATAACAGCCCATCAAGACACACCCCCTGTGAGGTAAAGTACCAAACTCATGATGGATACCCGAAAGACATCATATGGTACCAGCTTTTAAAATGAGAAGCAACTATCCGTATAAATCATGCGTTAAGCCACATTAAACACATATGCTGCAGAAACCAGAGCACACTCAGAGATGAGAACATTACGTGGAATAACGGGATACACACTATGTGACTGAATACTCTGACTGACTGACTGACTGACCGACACACAGGACATATTAAGATGGACGCACAAAATGGAACCATGTCTACAGAGGCAGATTTTGTTAAAATCAGTTATTGTAAAAATTGAATTGTAAAAATCGCGAGACGTTAAAACACCCTCCGGCCCCCACAGATATGGAAGGACAGCTGGATGTCAACATCGGAAGCAACGCTTTAAAGCTGGTAAATAGTCTGTATTTCAAGGAGAAATTAATAAAAAATCCATCTTTCTGGCTGACAGTCGTAATCAGCGCAAGGGGTTTCCCGCAGGGCAAGGGATAAGCTCAAAGGAGTTTCATCACTCTGTATTTACCTCAAATTCACAGAAAACCTGTGAAAAACTGTGTCTCCCACAATAGGATCTGAACTCAAGTACGAGATTTTTTTCTTGATTCTTCGCAAATATTATTTTAATAGAGTTGTTCGGAATATAATTTTACCTTCATTATGAAAGAATTTCGTGCAAATGGAGCGTTATTAATTTATATAATATCACTATAATATAAAACTGAAAACAATGATTTGAAGCCGACCGACTTGTCATTTATGACTTTGCATGTCGTGACAATGATTTTTATTACTGATAGTTTTGTTCGACAAATGGGGACAAATAGAAACAGCGCGCACATTGTGTTTGGTAATATTTTCAGAGGAAAAAAGTAGTCACACTGGCTCAGAGTTGACGAGACAGATTCATCATACGCCGTCGGACGACGGGAAGTTCACCTAGTATATATATATATATATATATATATATATATATATCCGCTTGCCTTTTCTACCACGGTGTGGTGTAGTAAGGTATATATATATATATATATATATATATATATATATATATATATATATATATATATATATATACCAATATATGTGAATTTCAGTAATATGACTTGCAAAAACCAACAAATATAATAATAATCAAGCTATTTGTTCAGTTTGGCTGTCTACGCTCAAATTTCATCGGGTTCGACCAAGAGGCGTATATTAAAGTTACATTACGCTTTAAAGGACTTTACCTTTAAAGTTGACAAAATAAAATATATGATTAGTACAAAAAAAAAACGTCTATCTCTATAGGGCTATCAGTCGTGAGGTGTTTCCGCTGGTAAAGGAAGAGGAGTTTAATCACCTGATTTTTACTTTAACTTCACAAAAAAAACATACACCAAAAAGTCGCTTTAATTTCAATATGAAATTGGCCGTATGAGTGTAATATTGACTCTGCTTCGTTACATATTTGGGTGGATGTCAGTAAAAATAAATAAATAAAATAAATAATATAAATGGTACTGTATTTCTGGGAAGGAAATAGTAAGAAAGTAGTTTGATTGGTTTTCTCCCCTAAATAAATTACTACTTTAATCTATAGGGTCGAAACGAGGAAGATATTCGAATATGTATTTTATTTATTAGCTGTATCAGCTCATAATATTCGTCAAAACAGTATTTGAGTGGTTGTAGCTATGGGAATTATTTCCATTTCATTCGATCATGTTCATCATGTATTTTTAGGATACTCGTAAAGCACATATTTTTAAGTATTCATTCTTCTCAACTCGTACTTTCTATGAGATTTTATTGAAATTATAATATCGTCCCCAACGAATATTGTTCGCTTCGAATAAAGTAGAAAATTAAAAGCAGTGCATCATTATTAATTGAAAACAAAAACATGTACATTACTGGCTGTAAGATCATATATCGATAGCCATTTGATACATGTATTATGTTCAGACATAATACATTTTATTTGTATGAAGAAACTTTCTGTGACTGAAACATTTCATCATTCTACCATTGGTATTCTTATAAAATATTAACTTGAAGACAACTTTCCTGATGCCTGTACAAGATGTTAGTCTGAAATTTACACTTATGCGTGTAAATTTGTGTTAGGTATTCGTTTGTAAATTCTAATTTAAAAACTAATTTAAAGATTCTTATTAGCATATTTAGTAATAGTAATATATGTAAATATATAAGAGATAATAATAAAAATAGTTGTGCATGTTACATACTTCATGTTGTTGAACATGAAAGTAACTGTACTAATTAAATCTCTTCATACAACATTACGTCAATTGCAAAAAGTAATGAGGTTATTTTTATCACTCGTTGCTGCGATGGAAAAGTTGAACGCAGCAGACGATGAAATGTCATATCAATAATATTGCGCCAGACAGCATTTATTGTTAATAACTGAGTCCACTTGATTTACCACTGCTGCGTGGAAGATTTTTTGTATACTATATCTATCAGGAAACTTTACTGAGAGGATTGTGGAATAAATAATTCGAGAGCGGTTTATAATTTTAGCTAATTAAAATTAGGTAAATTAATTAATTCAAAATGAATTTGTGACAAATGTTTAAATATTAAGTCGTTTAGATTTTCCCGCTGTGAATGCATTTTACCTTTGATGGAAACATTATTTACAGATCTATATAATATAATAGATACGAGGGGCGGTTTTTAAGTTATCTAACATACATAATCATTAAAATATAACCCAATCGCGACAATTTTCTTATGTTAAGAGTCTGTGAGAATTAATAGTTTCACTTCCAAGTTTTGTACCAATCGCTCAACTTTTGTTATTTTTATGTGAGTTTAAAGAGACGAAAATGAGTGGTTTGAAACTTGAACACTGAAGCATCAATTTTTATCGAAAGAAGACTGTAGCCTGATAAATATCAATGGAGATATACTAAGGATGAGACCTTGGTAGAACACTGGTATCATCCCACAAATCAAACGTGATGGTCACAGTTTTTTTGGGATGCTGAGGGGATTATCTATATGCCAACAGGGAATACAATAACGAGGCATGTATACTAAGACACAATTAAGAGTTCTTCATATTATATGTTTAAAGCGGCTATTGCAGGGGATTAAAGCACGAAGTAGTCAATGAATGCGGCTTTAAGGAATTACAACATCCGCCTTATAGTCTCGACCTCGTTCCCTGCGTATCTATTATCTCTTTCCAAAACTCAAAAAACACTTGAAAGGGCTTTGCTTTTTATCGAATGAGGACTTGGAATACGTTGACATATTTTGCAGAATTGACAGTAATTTTTATCGTAGGCATAACGTTAGTTGTTCGTTAGTGTATAGTACTGTTAATGGTTCTTACGTTTCGGACATCAAATAAATACGACTCCGCTTCGCGAATTCAAACACAAAGTTGATGAGGACATGTGCTTGTGTGTAATAATATTAAATATAAGTAACATATAACTTTCCCAAACAGACAAACAAACTTTATCAAACCTCCAGGTTAATGACGTCACTGATCCAGTGCTCGGATCTCTCGGTGCCGATCACCGAATAAGGATCCGAAGGAGCCGAAGCTCGGCTTCTTATAACTGGGGTAGTTCGGCCCTGGTAAAGCCGAAAAACACTTATTTTTTCTTAGTGTACATGTACGAGACACACACACATATTAACAATATTTATTTTTATATCAGCTATCAGCCCGAGAGATTTTCCGCTGGGTCAGATTTACCTCAGGTATTTACCTTAACTGCACAGAAAACCTCGGAAAAGTGTGATTAGCAAAATGTATGATTGGGAGGCCCATAATCGGTGCCATTTGTTGCTGGGATATAATTAACAATACTGTAGAAAGTTTAGGGACGATTTAATGAAGTCCTAACACTCACATACGCGTACCCGAAGGTCTATAGCCAGTTACAAAATGTAACACATACAGTAATGATGATATTTGACCACAATAATAAGATTTTCTGTTTTCTTTATAGTGTTTGTCACGACCATAATAATCATTACATACATCTTTTATATTTGATCTGCATAACAAAACGTTATTTTTCTGATGTACTTTATTACATGCCATACCGTTCTTAACCATTGATACTGTTAAAAAAACTTCACTCCACACTTTGTAATTATGCAAAATTGGCAAAAATGCAGCACTAACCACGCTTTCACAACAAATGTCGGAAAATTTTGTCTAGTATTTATTTATTTATTAGTCTGAAGCAATTTAGATACCATGCTGTATTTTCTAAATTATCTATTTACTATACGGTATAAGGTCAATGCTTGGGCACGACAAACCTACCTGGATTTTATAATTAAACCCCTAATTTTAAGCCCCACGGACCAGACAGCAACGGCAATGTTCAAATAGCCTTCGTAAAATCAAATTCTTTAAGCGAGAGGCCTAAACGTCGCGACACTCCGGTGCCCGGCTAGGCACCAGACGTCTCAGATTATAATATTCAGAATAGTTATGCTATATGTACGTTTTATGTTACTCTTGATAACTAAGTTATTTACTTCATTACTTTATTATATAAACAAGTAGCAGTAAACAATACTTTCGATACTATTTGTGAATGAAATGATGTAAAATATTATGTACATTATTTTATCATACGTATCATAAGAATTAAAAAGAAATTAAATGAAAAATAAACTTCTATCGGTCCAAGGGCTTTTCCGCCGGTAAAGGGAGAAGCTCAGGGAGTTTAATCACTTCATATAAAACCTCTACAAATTTATGAAAGGTGATTCGCGAAAAAACACTAGATGGGTATGAAATGTTATTTAAAAAAATATTTTAACTTTTAAATTTTACATTATTTTTATCAATTTCATGCCATTTGTGAACATTGTAAATTTTTAATTCAGTACTATTTACTTTTACAATGTTTTTTACCAAAAATACATTTTACCTGAATTGAATGTATATTTGTCATACATTGACATTCATTTATGTTGAAGATACATTTTTTTCTTTATAATAAAATACTCAAAATAACTAATACACATTTTGTAGAGAATTTCGTAAACATCGTGTTTAACGTTTCCCAAAATGCCAAAATCACAGTTTATAACCGAAGTTTCTCCCGACAGATTTTCGTCAAAGGCTAGTTACGTGGGATAATTCACCCATGCAAAATTTGGTTTTAAAATTTCAATCTAGAAAACGTGGCACTAAAATTTGCCAGACATGGACAGACAGATGACAGATTATTTTTATGAATAGTCAAATTATCAGGGGTTTCCGCAAAAATATTTTTTTGCACGATTACAATTTACTTTGTATGATAAAGTAATACATCGTTGCATATTTAATTTAGATTCCAGTAAATGTCAGTTTATCTATTCTTTATACTATAATAATTTGAAATAATAATTATTATAACCTATATTTCGTTGCCTAAGCAACAACACCAAACATCTAAAATTTTGAGGTTGACAGGAGAGAGAAAAACTGATGTTAAAATGTTTATTGGAGTAATTAATTACTCCTGGTTCAAATAAATAACATAAGGAATAAATTTAAAAAATGATAACTTGTTATCAGAGTAAAATAACTTCAATAAGCATTTTATAAACAGTTTGTTTCTGTCTTGTAAATCTAAAAGAAAATTTTAAATGTGTGGTGTTGCTGCTTAGGCGACGAAATATAGGTTATATTAATTATTATAGTATAAAGAAAATCAGTCTGTATAGATAAACTGATATTTACTGGAATCGCAATTAAATATGTAAACAATTAATCTGAATAATGAGAGATATTGTCTACTCAAGAAATATACAACTACTTATTTAACGAAAATTTTACTGATAATTATTTAATAATGAAAACACTTTCAATACTATTTGTAAATGAACCATAAAACTTGTTATATCCAGAATGCACTGTATTTGTCCAGTCCGGCCACAATCTCTTTTCGTATCTATACGAGTTTGTCCATAATGTCTATAATTTAAAAGTAGGTAATTTACGATTATAAAATAATGCGTGTTCTTTCATATTCCGAACAGAGGGAATTCCTGCTGATTTGTTATCTCGATCGATTGAAGTCCAACGTTATCTATGATATATATTGTAAATAGTATTATCTATAATAACATAAATGCTGTTTGAAAATAAAAAATAATAAAACAGTTGAACTTTGGCAAAGATCCGTTTAACTTTGAAACACCGTTTTTTTTTCATGTGTTGATACCAATGAGTGATTCAGCTTTATGTAATTTCAATGACATTTAAATGGTATAAATACAACATATATATGTTATATCTACAAATTATACAATACAGTTACATTACTAAACCACATTATCTTATTTTTTTGGTTAAACTTAGTACTTAGTAAATTAGTTTGAATTTGTTATAAAAAAAGCGAAATTTTATATTTACAATTTTATAACCATTTCAGATTGCATTATATTGTGATTGTTTTAATTATGATCTGAAGTTGAAACATGCATTATATATTTCTACTCATTTCGGGCTGTTAAATTTGGAAATTGGTAAAACCACTAGAACTGGTTAGTTAGAAAAATATGCTCTTAATTGCTTTACAAATGTTAAAATTTTATAAAAATTTCAGATTCAATTTTATCATACTCGTTCTAATCATGATCCAAATTTGGAAGCTCTATGTTACATATGTGTACTCATATGAAGCTGTTAAACTTATTAATTAAATTTAAAATTAGTAAAATCTGTTTGGTTTAATTATAATAAAGGCTATAAAACGCCTTGTAATACTTACAATTCTATAAAAAAAATCAGATTTCATTCTGTTATCGTTGTTTCAAATCATGATATAAATTTTAAACATGTAGCTTACATATTTGTACTAATTTAGACTTAGATATTAGTAAAACCAGTATGGTTTAATTAAAAAATATGTTCGAAAACACTTTGGCACATTTAAATTTGTATTTTCATTTCAGATTGCAATATATAATGGTTGTTTTAGTCATTATTCAAATTTGAAACATGTAGCTTACATATTTGAACCCATACAGGGATGTTAAACTTGGAAATTAGTAAAAGCAGTATGGCTAAGTTACAAAAATATGCTAAAAACTAAAACTCTTTGCAACATTTAAAAATTATAATTGATTTTAGATTGTTTACTGTTATAGTTTTAATTATGATCCATAATTTAGTCGAGTAGCTTAAATATTTATGCTCATTTCAAGCTATTCAACTAATTATTAAAATTAGCAAAATCTGTGTAAAACTAGTTAGCAGAATGCTACACATACACCCTGGGTAACGCTAAATGAACTAGCACAAAAGACAATCAGATAATCCGAGATCGGATCTCTTGGCCAAAAACACAATAGACAAAGAAAATATAGATCGTAAAATATCGTGACCCGTTAAAAGAGTCCACGAAAAAATAGCCCCGACAAAATAGCCCGTGACAAAATAGCCCGCGACAAAATAGCCCCCCGACAAAATAGCCTCGGTCACTGTTATTGATAGATAATATAGGAAACAGATTCGTTATTTATTATAGTTATTGTAATTTCACACACATAGTTGATTTATAATTTACTTTCATTGAACTTTATCCATTTAGCTGAGGTTAGTAGGTTAGGTTGGCGGCAGAATATGTAATAAGAGTATACGGGACTTTGCCATGGGCTATTTTGTCGCGGGCTATTTCTATCGGCCAGTTTTGTCGGTGCACCTGAAATGTCTATAAACACAAACAGAACAAACGAACCTTCTAAGATCCAACCGACTAGAGCATTATGGCCAGACCTACGAATCTGCCACATAAATATACAAGGTATAAGAAGAAGTAAATGCGAATAGCTCCAAAAGTCTCTCACCGAAAATGATGCCGATATAGTTGCGATACAGGAAACCCAAGTAGAAAACGAAGCCCAACTCATCTTTAGAGGAAGAATAGACGGATACGACCTACTAGGAGCCACTTGCCACCTGGTATACGGAGTAGCCACCTACGTACGAAATATAATAGAAAATGCGTACGTATACTCAGTAACCACAGACAATAGCATACATGAAGTCACCATTAAGATTGGCGAGACACATATCATGAACATATATAAGCCCCCGGGAGCGCCATGGCACGCCGAGGCTATCAAATATAACCTCATCCAGCAGTCTATGTCTATGAGATTTTAATAGCCACCATGTACTGTGGAAATATAGAGAGAACGATGCGAGGCTCTAGTAACTGGACTGGAGTGAAGAATCCAACACCTATCTAATCTTCGACGCCAAAGACCGATGAACGTCTATCTGCAGTTTAGAGACAAGAGTTTAACCGAGACCTATGTTTTGTTTTTGAAAACGGAAACAACCAACGAATTGCAGCAGCGTCCCGAAAAGTACTAGGAGATTTCCCTCACAGCTAACACCGACCATTTCTAATAAAAGTCGATTCCAATATACCAATTATAACATTATTTCCTGGTCCAATATGTAATTTTAAAAGGGCTAACTGGACTGGATTCACTGAGAAACTGGTTACACCCCTGCGATGGATACCATCAACAAGGCCAAATTACAACAGGTTTGTTGAAGTAGTAATTTCCACAGCATAAGAAACAATTCCCAGAATATACCGCAAGGAATATGTCCCGGGATGGGACAAGTGTGAAAGACTAAATAGTTCACCGAGAGCCAGAATCGGGAAGTTGCTTACTAATTACTGAACAGCCTAGACGCAGTCAATCGGCAAAGATGGAGAGAGACTGTAGAAGGGCTGGAGTTAAGTAAATCAAGCCGAAAAGCGTGGTCCCTCCTTAGGAAACTAGGAGGTAGCAATCGCCTTACAAGAGAAACCCCCATGTAACTCCAAAAAAAAGATGTCCACATAGTTGACACGGACCCACACTACAAAAGTAAAAATCGACCTGAAAATATAACAATCTGGCAGCTGTCAGTCACATGAATTCTCTGCTGACTTTACTATAGATGAATTTTCCACCGCAATAGCAAAGATAAAGGCAGGAAAAGCACCAGGTTCTGATAATATTCATCCCGAATTCATATAGCATTGTGGCAAATACGCTAATGGCTAACAGAATGCTTCTTAGGCGTCTTAACAACAGGCGAAATCGCCCAATTGCATTGCTGAGCTATATTTACAAACTACTGGAGCGTGTAATATATAACTAAATCAGTAAAAACATTTTTGAACAAATACTGAGCAAGCGGGTTTCAGAACCAACCGTAGTTGTACAGACCAAATCATGTCCCTGACGACACTCATCGCAGCGGCCTTTCATAGACAACTGAAAACATTAGTGGCTATTATAGACATGTCAGCTGCTTATGACACAGTGTGCAGACAAGGACTAAGTTATAAAGTACTTCGGACAATACCATGCCTAAAAATATCCTCATCAACAATATGCTAGTAAATACAACAGTCATCATGGATAACACAAAAAGCAAACAAATGAGTAATTGATTGCGACAGGGATCCCTGTTATTTACATTATACATAGCTGATATACCTGAAATGGAATATCAGAAATTTGGGTATGCGAACAACTAGACGATCGCAGCCAGGCACAAAAGCACGGTGGAATGGTTAGTGTTGCTTCAGGCACTAACCAACGAACTTACCATTCTGGCAGAATATTTTCGCAAGTGGAGACTAAAACCAAATGCATCGAAAACAAAAGTGTGCTGCCTTCAACTAAATATCGCACAGGCTCACTAAAAGCTTAACGTGTATTTCCAAAATAGGCTGCTAAAAGCAAAATACCTTGACCTCACCCTAGACAGGACCCTAACCTTTAAGGACCACCTCCTAAAAACAGCAGGAAAACTAAAAACAAGAAATAACATCATCCAAAAGCTACACACACACAAGGGTCTTCTCGGCACCTGTGCTAAGATCCACAGCTATTGGAGCCGCATAATACGCCGCTCCAGTCTGGCTAAACAGCAAACGCACCAAGCTTGTTGATGTCCAACTAGATCAAACAATAAGAATAATAACGAATACGATAAAACCAACCCCAACATACTGGCTTCCCATCCTAATCAATGTCCCACCACCAAGCTTTCGAAGAGAAAACACCCTACTAAGAGAATTCAACATCGACATTGACACCAACAACATAGAAATAAATATACTGCGCTCTAGACACCCTCCAATCCTAAAAGCGAACTCTAATTCAGAATTCAACATCACCAACGCCTGGCAAACCATATGGAAATATAGATTCCCGCCCGAGGCACGCACAATGCCATCAGCACCAAGCATCTGGGACTAGAACTACCACTTAAAATATAAGCAACATTAAACAGAATTAGGACAACTAGCGGTATATGCGCAAACAACCTCTATACATGAGGTAACGCACCCAGTATTGAATGCGACTGTAGAGCCCCTCGACAGACCATCCGCCACATTACTGGAGACTGTCCCCTCAGACGTTGTCACGGAAGTTTTGATGAATTGTACAAAATTACAACTGACAGTGCAATATACTACAAAGACTTGTTTGATTTGTACCATTTTGGTGTTTAAAAACAATTAACCATACAAAAAGAAAACGCCTCGGAACACTTTTATCTATTATAGTTGTTTTAATCATGATCCTAATTTGAAACATGTACTTTGCATATTTGCAACCATTTGTGGCTATAAGATTTGGAAATTTCCCCGTATAGTGGTTTTGTTACAACAATATGCTATAGAATGCTTTGTAACACATTTTATGAACATTTAAGATGGCATTTTATTATAGTAGTTCTAATCATAATCCAAATGTGTAGCTTACTAATATTTGTAATCATTTCAAGCTGTTTAACATGGAAATTATTAAAATCAGATTCTACTAGTCACAAAACAATACAATAAGACGCCTATCAATATTTATAATGGTATGAAAATTTAAGATCTTTTATATGGTCAAACAATTGAATTTAAAATCTAAATAAATTCCTAAACATTTTACACGTTCAATTTTTTAATTTCATAATTGATGTATTAGACATTATTTCACTTGGTATTATAATGTTAGATCTATTTGTTTAAACACAATGGCTTCAGTTTTATTTAAATTTAGTAATAAGTTTTATTGCACCAATTTGCAATTTTGATTTTATTCTTCTTTATATCATTTAATAATTTTTCTTTTTTTAAACTAATATCATTTGTTAACACTATATTGTTATTATATGCATAGCAAATCATATTTAAGTTGAGTATTTCATTTTATTACATATGGAATATCGTTTGTGTACAAAATAAATAGTAATGGACCAATTATACTACCCTGAGGAACTCTGATATTTATATTGTGTAGACTAGACCTATATAATGAATATTAACAGTTTATGTATGTTTAACTGTATTAATTGTTTATATTTTTACTTGGCATGGTACCTTTAAATGAATCAATGGGTTACAAATTTTGTGTTTTATAGCAATTTCTTTTATTTAAATAGCCGTAGCAATAAAACATGAAATACTATGACGTACATAAAAGTATGATGTAATAAGAATGCACACCTATAGACCATGTATAATTTATTCTATTCTACCTATATGCAAATAGATTTATTTATACACATAACTGGAATACGAATTGTCATAACAAGTATCGCCACAAAAACAAAAATAGAAAGGTGAACCTTTACTATGTTAAAATATGCAGAGAAGCAAAAAACCGGTGCCGATCCTCAATTTAACAAATCTGTTTGTGTCAGATAAAGCCGAGCCCCCAACGTTTGATAAATCAACATCGCGAGATTTTTGCTCCTTGACCTTCCTTTCCTCTATCGCGCTCCGATTTCATCAGACTTGGGCTCGACTCAATCGAGCGCTGCTATTGGCCCAAACGGTGGGTGTGCGAGCTGCGAGCTGACGCAACTGGCCGCCGTATTACTAAGCGAACTCAAGTTGCTAAGCCGGCGACTTTCGCACACGTTACGACACCCAAGGATCTTTGACACCGCGTTCGCGCGACCGCCATGGCACAACATATGAGTTGGCTACGTGGAAATAAACTGGGTCTCGTGACGTATTTTATTTTCGCTCCGATATCGGGCCTCAGCTGACAGGAAATCGCGCTCTTATCGCCAGAAAATGCCTTCGTTATATACGAACCGTTTCAATTTGCAAACGAAAATATCACACGTCGCAAAACAATCAGTTGTTGTTTTATTGGAATTGTGTTGGTGATTGCAATTTTGTTGCATGTTCAATAAAAAACAAGGTGGTGCAATTGGACTGATGCACGCTGGTCGGAAATGCAAATCTAGGGACTGAAAATTCGGAATGAAACAAGTTTTTGTCCATTTCGTCCTATATAATTTTCATGTGTACCCTATTTATCTAACAATCCTGGATATTTTTCTTAAGTTTCAGTAATCCATTAGTTAAATCTGTAATGTGAAGGCATTTAGATTCTCCTAATATAAATGTTTTCATTGATCAATAGAGACTTGACTTTTCCAGTCAGTCCTAGTATATCCATAATCATATATTGTTTATTATTTTTAGACACACAGATATTTGTCAAAAATAGTATATTTCTAATATATTAGCCATGAAACATCAAAATTAGGAAATCGATGTTTTTCACGATAACCATACCTTCCTACTTGAATTTATTATGATTTCTGTAACACATTACACCGTTCGCGGGACGGTATTGCATGGTCAATGAATTAATTTAATATATTTGTTTCCGGCAAATTTCTTCAGTCAGTTTTCTTATTATTGAATAGAATAATATATAGTTATTATTAGTAAAATAATATTACAGAACGAATTTGATCTAATTGAGTTTTTGTCCACGTGAAAATCAAGTTAGGTACAATTTTTTAATAATAAATATTGCTGATAATTGTGAATGGACTTATTTATTCATTTTACCGTATAACAAAATTATAGCTTTTAACCGAAAAAACTTTTCTAATCTTTCCCATAAAAGCCTTTATTTGATGCTTAAAATAGGACTCATCCCGAAAATAATATAAAAGAAATTAATGGAAGCCACATATAACATTAGAACCATGAGACTATCCGCACACATAGAAGGAATGAAACAAAAACTTAAGAATGTCAAATAGAATATTCTAGGATTATGCGAAACTAGACTTGTTTGATAAAATGCAACTGTATTGAAGTTAGCCCCATTGCTATATTAAAAGAATGCCGAAACAAACTCTTACGTCGGGGAAACGGCGCGAATGGTTAACAAAAACAAATCGAGTCATCACACTAAAACTGAATTGAAGGTATAGTCTACAAGTTATTTACTTGAGCGTAACATGCTCCAACAAGTAATGTAGAAGACGCAGAA
Source organism: Lordithon lunulatus (assembly GCA_963942505.1). Lineage (NCBI taxonomy): Eukaryota > Metazoa > Arthropoda > Insecta > Coleoptera > Staphylinidae > Lordithon > Lordithon lunulatus. The sequence continues at coordinate 41,853,560 of OZ012668.1, forward strand.
GTCGAACAACGGTTACTGTTACTACAGCAAGAAGAGCAGAAAATACCAAATTCGTAATAATAATGAACGATTTTAACGCAAAGATTGGTCCAGAAACGACCCTCCAAATATAGGCTTTGGTTTAGGCTCGAGGAACTCTAGAGGTAAAATTCTGCTCGATTATCTCTGAAGCGAAAACCGATACTGCATGAATTCCTTCTTTAAGAAACCACCACAGAGGAAGTAAACCGTACAAAATCCATTAAACAGGAAAGATACCAAACTGTATCTGTTTTAAATCGACAGCGACCACAGACTAGTACGCAGAACCTTAGTACTAGTCTTGGACGCAACAGTAGAAATAAACAAGCTACTCAGGAAATCAAGATTTCTCGAGAAATACGAGTGAATTATATCAAAACAGTAACGACTTCCGAAACGCAAGTGGTAAACTCCAACATTTAGTCTCTCAAGCCAATAAAACTAGATCAGTTATCCAGTTATCGTCAGTAGTGTTCAAGTGGCAACTAAGAACGTGTGTGCCAACCCGATACTAAAGCAAGGAAACATCACAATAAGTGCAAATACACCAATACTAATGCAACGTAGAAGGGAAATAGGCCGTATCTCTACAGACTATCAAGAGCTGAACAGAAAAATCAAGAAGCAAATTCAAAAAAAAACTACGATAGAGCAAAACACAAACATGAATCTGAGATACACTATCAAACTTATAACAACCGATTGACATAAACAAGAACGGGAGTTGTTCTTGAAGCTGTTTAATCACATCTACAACACTGGTAATATGCCTGCTGATTGGCAGAGATCCCTTTCATTAACCTAACTCAAACGCTGCTGATCAGCCTTATGATCCCTATGATGATATCACTCAAACTATTTCTAAGAACATATATAAGTGTGAACCCACCTCTTAGCAATCTACATATCTAGATTTCGATCTTATTAGATCTCGTCAGTGTAGCTCAGCTAGTGAGGATGAATTCACACAATATCTCGAGTGGGTATATAACCACTCAAGATATTGTGTGAATTCATCCTCACTAGCTGAGCTACACTGACGAGATCTAATAAGATCGAAATCTAGATATGTAGATTGGTAAGAGGTGGGTTCACACTTATATATGTTTTATACGATTGGCTTTGTGCTGATATCTCAAGCACTCTGTTGGAATATTATTCTCCAGAGGGCACTACCCGGTGATCCTGATAACATGAGCATGTTGACGGTTATTATCATATGGGTGTGCATTGCTAATTGATGTGGTGCCGCCAGATGGCGTTTAACTTCCCTCTACGAGGGTAAGTTGTACTATTTCTAAGAATCTGACACACTCGTTTATGACGAAAAAACACATCGGCGAAACATAGTTGGAATGGGAATGGGCTAAGCACGAGACGCCTTGTTGTCGCAGTGACTAAAGTCGGGGACCACGTAATGGAAGGAATTCGTATAATGAAGGGAGTGAGACAGGGATGCATCCTATCGCCAACTCTTTTAAATTTATACTCAGAAGAAATATTTCAAACTGCCCTCGAGTAAGTGGAGAAATGAATTAATATTAACGTAAAGTGTCTCAACAACATCCGTTATGCAAACGACACAGTAGTAATAGCTAACGATGCAGAATATCTCCAATTCCTGATGGATCGAATAAACGAAGCAATCAAACAATATGGTCTCAAGATGAACATACAAAAGACTAAAATTATGATAATCAGCAAACATACAATATCAAACGTCGTGTTCAGTCTAGACGATAGACAAATTGAGAGACTACTTAAGTTTAAATATCTTGACTACCGAAAATGGAATCCTAACATCAAACTAAAAATCAGAATCGGGTTGACAAGAAGAGTTTTCCTGAGGATGAAAAACCTTATATGCCATCGCAGCCTTCACTACTAAGTGCTACGTACTGTTAGTTCTTCTATACGGCGTGGAAGGCTGGATCTTGAAGGTAACCTCAATGAATCGTGTCGAAGCGTTCGAAATGTAGATGTTGCAAGGATTTCGAAGGGTGGACCATCCCACTAATGAGGAAGTCCTTTGAAGGATTGGAAAAACACGTGAAATCCCGACAATTGTGAAGCGGCGTACTTGGGCCATATTTACAGAAACAGTAAATACAATCTCATGCAGCTTATCATAGAAGGAAAAATCGGAGGGAAGCGTGGCCTCGTTAGGAAAACGTTTTATGGATGCGGAATTTTCGTCATTGGTTCGACATCAAAGAAAGGGCCGCACTGATCCAGCTTGCACAAGATAGAAGTCTGTAAAATAGAATGGCCGCCAAACTTATGTAAGAAAATACCGTAAGAAGACACTATCAAATTGGGTAAGAAAAACCAAACCACGGAAATATCGAGAAGGATCGAATAAAGCTAGGGTGCATTCTACGATTAGTTTTGCCAATTACAACATACGACCCAAAAACTATGGTATTAACGCAGAAATGTGCATACAGTTTGCAAACTACACCAAGAATAATGGAAAAAGCCATGTTGGGAATTAGTTTGAGGGACAGAGTGAGAAACAACGAAATTCGTGAAATGACAAATGTCTTGGAAATTATACAACGTATTGCTCAACTCAAGTGGTGATGGGCGGGCCATGTGGCTGGGCGGGACCCTAGTAGGTGAAACGTCAAAATTACAGTGGCGCCCCAGAGACAGATTCGGCAACCAGAAGCTATTTTTTAAAGCTAAAGAAGAAAATCACACAAAATTGGGTATCTAACAAGTAAAGAAGGTTTAATGAAAGGTAACAAAGAAGATATAATAAAGTGATGGAAGGAATACTTCGAAAAAATGTTATAGAGCAAGCACAAGAAGTGGAAGAAGCAACTAATAACATAATGCATGATATAGAGCAGTAGAATAAGGACCAATACACAACACTATGGAAAGAACCGCAAAGACAGCATGTAGTTGGAATGCGGGGAGCAAATAAAGGTGTGACTGAGTGCCAAGACTGAGCAGGCTCTCCGGGACCGTCATCCAGCGACTGCTTAGTCCGCACGGTGCCAAACCAGGTCGGTCCTATTAGTGGATTATTGGAAATAACAGGTGAAGGAAGCAGGGCTGAGAGATCTGACCCCTTCAAGCGACAGGACTCAACCGCGCTATCCTCACCGGAACACGGGGTCATAGGCCGAGAAGAGGCCGGAGTAAATCGGGAAACCTAATCCCACAGGAAGGGCAAACAACATAGGGGAACCCCCGCAGATAATCACGCATGGACCAGACGACGTAGCAGCATTGATAACGGTCACCGCTCAGGAACACAAGCACACCTTAGATCTGTGGCTAAGGGTGACTGTACGATCAAACTAGCCTTGCTGATCGCGGAAAACCCCATAGACCCAGAAGGGGATCAAGATAAACGTGGCTAGGCTAGAAGAAGTCACCAAACGGCTTACTGCCAAGGCCCCACTGGATTACGTAGAGACCATCTTATATAAACTGCGCGAAGCCGACGCACGACAGACCTTTGAGTGTCAGGTAGCGGACCTTAAGAGGGCTGCGACAAATTGGGACAACCAGAGTTACTAGACCGACAGGGAGTCCCAAGAATTGGTAGACAGCTAGGTAGCGGCAACTATTACTAGCCTTTTTGATAGAGAAGGCGCCTATGACTACACTCTTGGCAGAGGATACCTGGCCGGAACTGACCTTTAAGAGCACAAAAACCTCTGTCGGAGAGGCTATTCGTGACCCCAAAACATATGACACGGCAAGATTAATCGATGCTGACTATAACGTTATGATTAGGAACAACATTGACAGCTCGTAGAGACCATCTTATATAAACTGCGCGAAGCCGACGCACGACAGACCTTTGAGTGTCAGGTAGCGGACCTTAAGAGGGCTGCGACAAATTGGGACAACCAGAGTTACTAGACCGACAGGGAGTCCCAAGAATTGGTAGACAGCTAGGTAGCGGCAACTATTACTAGCCTTTTTGATAGAGAAGGCGCCTATGACTACACTCTTGGCAGAGGATACCTGGCCGGAACTGACCTTTAAGAGCACAAAAACCTCTGTCGGAGAGGCTATTCGTGACCCCAAAACATATGACACGGCAAGATTAATCGATGCTGACTATAACGTTATGATTAGGAACAACATAGACAGCTCGATATCAGACGAACTCGCAGACCAGCGACTAATGCCGTGAAAAGCCGGATACATCGTGAACATCACATACCGTACTATACCGGTTCAGCTAGAAGGGCGGAGAGGTCCTTCAATTAGCCCATGTGCGACCGCACAAGCCCGGAGATTACTATCAACACATTATTCGAGGCGGTGAAGCACCTGAGGGATATGGTGCTACATAAGAACTACGTAAAACTAACGTTGGAAGCCCCGGAAGTCAATCAGGATACGGCCAGGATTATCCTGGAATATTTATTTACTGACGCTGAGGCGGATAACCCTAAGCGTGCCCAAACCGAAGATCGTTTCCAAATCGCGGCCTATTAGGAATTCAACCGCTCAGCTGACAGATGAATGCCCCGGAAATGGTACGAGACTAGACCCTGGTACTGAAAAGGTCCTGCTAAGGGTCGTGGGTATATCATACGCCCACCTACTTTCTGGTAATGAATACCCAATGGGAACTCGGTTTACTGTAGGGTGGCCCTCCGAATGGAGACACCGGCATGCTGTACCATGCAGGACCAGACAGCTCAAGGAGTTGCTAGCGTTGCGAAGAGGATGGCCACTTCACCCGGGTGTGTAGAGCCGCCACAGTAGTCCTCGCATAGAAGTAGACTAACAATCGAGGTCGGGGTGGGACTAGTTACTGACAATCTTACAGCATTTCTTGGACGTGTTAACGAAACGTCACCACATAGTTCTGGTACGATACGTTGCATACTGAAAGACATGCTGTAAAGGACCAGACAGCTCAAGGAGATGCTAGCGTTGCGGAGAGGAGGGCCACTTCACCCGAGAGTGTAGAGCCGCCACAGTGGCCCTCGTATAGAAGTAGACTAACAATCGAGGTCGGGGTGGGACTAGTTACTGACAATGTTACTAGATGACATGAAAATGTTGCGCCATTGCATCCTACATTAACAATATTCTAAAGATTGATTGACACAGCAAGAGGAAACTGACAGGCAGAGTAATACACCATCCAGCAATTCAGTACAACTAGAAGGAACAAAAACAAAAACACTTAATGTGTTAATAGCATAAGACCTCTTTAACTCGAAGAAATACGAGAATTGAAGTAAGAACGGAGTTGTGTCAGTAGGTCTTCGCGCTGATTCGTGTACGAATCTGATACTCCTGGTAGAAGGCCGGCGACATAATGGTTCAAAAAAAGGCATGTACAGAAAAAGATGAACATTCATCATTTTTGTTAAACATTGCTGTTCACCTTGATCGACGAAGGAAGAAGAGATCCAGGAAGACGGATCGAGCTTAAAACTCTAGAAACTTCGTTTGATAGAACGGTAACAGTTCTCTTTTCTTTTATTTGTGCAATGACTTACATGGAATTTGCTATATTTTATAGTCAATCCTTCATACAACCGTGGATACTTGAAATACTCAAATCAACCATACAACCCAATATAAGGTGCTAGCATTGATAATGGTAACAAACTGCCATACATAATCTAATTATATCATCTCAAACAAAATCACGGACGACCTGCTTATAATAGCTGTCTAAATTTATTTAGAAATTTATTAGTAAGTTTATTTACTCAGTACATTTATGCTAAAATAAAATAATAGTCATGAAAAAAAATGTCATATCAAACTATATAATTGGAAATATGCCTCTAAAATGAATTCGGTAAATTCCCTCTAAAATGTACGGAATTTATTTTAGAGGCATATTTTCCATTATATAGTTTGATATGATATTTTTTTCATGACCATTATTTTATGTTTCCATTATACGTTTACTATGAGAACATAAGTAGTAATGTGACTCAATGAACGGTCTAATAGAATCCTTATTTCTACTAATTTATAGTGCCTTATTTCTTATTTCTTGTTTTATCTTAGTATAAACTTTACACGCTCATTAATAAATAATGATCTTACCTGCACAGCTGGATTATATTAAAAACACATGCCATTTTGTTTGAACTAGTTGTGTATTTTTATACTTCTATATTGTTCATACATGAAATTATATAAGGCACTACACTGACGTTCCATTGTGCGATAAGAGCATTTCTTGGACGTGTTAACGAAACGTCACCACATAGTTCTGGCACGATACGTTGCATACTGAAAGTCATTAAATTTATGTATGTGCTCATACTCAGACGTAAAGTCGTAATTTAATATTTATTTAATTGCTTGATATATATATATTTTATATTCTCATATATAGTTTATGCCCTCATAAATAATCTCCAATTCATAAATCATGTGGTTTTGGCACGGAACGTGGTGTCATAATATGTTTTTACTCCAGGTAGTGCGAATGTCCCGGATAATCCTGTTTGTGAAATTTTCCTAAGCTGAAATTGAAAATGCCGATATTTTTAGCCTTTGAAAAGTAACTTCATAGTTTAAAACAGCAATATAATTAACTATTATCGGTAGTACAATTCATTTAGTGGTGTACACTATTGCATCACTACATGAAACCGTTGATTGAGAAGTCTTTGACTCGTCAATCAACGATGAAATCGCTTTGGGAGAAAATGTAGGAGTAAGAATTGGTGGTAAAAGTATCAGTTCATGTAGTGTGCACTGGTCGCATCATATTCTTTGTAACATCATAAAAATAATTCTAGATTGAATGCAATGATCAATTTATTGGTTGGGAATTTAAATAACACAGTAATATCTATAGAATGTACATATTTTCAGGTCTACATATAAGGAGTATATAATTATTTTGCAACATTCTATAAAAAGTAACCGCTTATTAGGATCCTAGGCAAAGATTCTGAATTGTTGCATCATCTGCTCGCCTCGACGAAAAACAAAGTTATGCGATAAGAACAAACAATTAAAATAAGATGTTTGTACAATTATATTTTGCGAATATTGTTTTCGAAAACAGGGAATCCAGTGCGGTGTCGACATAAAACTTTTACAGCGATAATATTATTCTGTAATTATTTGCGATAATATTTTCTACGTGTGTGTGACATCACAGTTGATTGTAGCTAATTCCAGTTTTTCCCCTAGAAAATAATGTAATGTACTGATACAAATAATGGTTGAAATTGCGTGTTTTCATTCAATGTTTTTATCTTCTGCAATACAATACAATACACTCGAATCAGAAACTCATTGACATGTTTGATAAAAATGCCTTCAAGAGTGTTTAATGATACTTAACTATTAAGAGGATTTTTATCTATTTAATTTGCTTCCCACTCGAAAAGAGAGATTTAATAAAAAAAGGTGTATACATGTGTTGAAGTATATTAATTCCAAACAATATAAGATATTTCAACAAATATTTATATAATCTTTTTAATTGATAAATAAACCATACCAAACCAGTTTATAATCATTCACAGAATCACATTAATCTTTTGCTTAGAAAACATTACAATATGATTAAAAAAGTATATTTTGTAGCATTGGTGTTAATGCCAATTAGCGAGCTGCCTACAGACATTTAACTAATGTTTAATGTTCTGTTGTGGATTTAATAAATTATTTATGATTTTTTGAAATTTTATAATTTTAATTAATAATTCAAATATTATCTATTTTTTGAGTCAGAACAAGATATTTTTTAAGATAATTAATAATATGTTAATAAATGCTTACAACTAATTTACTAATAATTCACAGCTTAATTTTCGTTACATTAAGGCAGTGTTGTACCATATGATTGAGAAAAATGCCGTCGAAACTGCTGTGATTATTATTTTCACAATCAAATAAATTGAATGTTATTGTACAGTGTCATTAACGACTTTTATTGTGTTTTGTTTTCGTATAACTTTACATTTTTTGTAAAATCTGAAAATGCTTAATATCGAATACACAATAGTTATGCATTATATTGAAGCAAATGAATATTACTTTGAGCATCTTTTCTAATTGAATTTTATGAATAATTGTTATTGCATAGTAATGCATTTTGGCAAAATATTTGTTTGTTACCCTTTTTTAATTTTTTTTAGTTTGTAGTTTTTGTAAAAAGAAAGTTATTACAGTTATTTTATATATATAATTTAATTATGATTATTTTTGAAATAGTAGTAGTAGTAGTATTTCTTAAAATTTGTAACTGCCTAATTAACCTTCAGGACCTTCCGCCGTGTGTTACATACACATGTGAGTGTCAGGACTTAAAAATTGTTAAAAAAACCTTCATAGGCTTTATAGGCTTATAGCCCTGAAGCTTTTCCGCCGCTCAAGGGAGAAGCTCAGAGGAGTTTAATCGCCCGGTATTTGCCTTAACTTCACAGAAAACCTGTGAAAAACTGTGAAATGTGATTCGTGAAAATTCGCCCCGATAGAGTTTGAACTCACGCAAAATTCTCAGTACTAAGCCACTAAGCTGGATGGTAGTTTTTATTTTTTAGTTGACATCTATTCTGTTATATATTTAGAGAATCAATACTGTTGAAGAATTAATGTAATGGCCATATACGGTAGCAATCGATTTATGGGACATCGGCAAAAACAGGGCAACGTGCGAGAAATCACCTTACTTCATGAAAAATGCTCAATAGGTGGACTAAGATATTCTAGGTACATGGACGTCTAGACATAAATAAAATAACATACTCATATTAATTCCAACCTAGTTACCTAACCATAAACAATTCTTATCAAAACTATTAATAAAATATTTATTTGTATAAACCGCCTCTATCTGCAAAAACAACATCTTGTTCGTGTAAACACCGGGGATCTTCCGACAAACAGACTGAATCCCAGCAATTGATAAACGCCCAATTATTCAGCACATTTAGTTCAGTTCCCTATAGTAACACATTTCGTAACACGAAGTCACGTTTTTATCTGCCTGATAAGATAGTTGGCGTTGGGGGCTCGACCGCTATGTCACAGCTTGAAACAAGGTCAGCTTATATTTGCAAAATGCTGTTCTGTGAACTATCAATTACAATCGTCTTACACCATAAATGTATGCGACGACGCGTGTGCTGGCAACAGGTGTACGCGTTACAAATATTTGTAATCGCTGGGGGATTTTCAGATTACTTCGAGATGGAGCGATTACGGCGGAAGTGATCAATAATTGAGGAGTGGGTACAAACATTGTAATCCCATTGTTTATTGCTAACTTGAAGTATATAAAATTAAGATACTCATGCGATATCGCTTATAACGGTACTGTACCTAAATTATTTTGTTTTTAAAGTGTGTAAAACTGAAGTACTTGATATTTTGGTATTAATATCGTTATTATTAAAAATAAGGGTTATTTTACGAGTCTAAAAAGCACTTTACACAATCAATATTATTGTCATTATATTAGAATAATGACAGTATTACTATACGATAATATGTTTAAAATAATCATTATTCTAAAATATTGCCAGTATTACTCATCGTGTAAGGTATATTAATGATGTAATGAAGAGAATACTGATCTTTATTCGGATAATTGATTACTTGATAAATATAAAAGGAGCATTGAAGCAAATATTGATAGTACTAGGATTGACAGTATTATTGACCGTTTAAGGTGCCTTTATATGCTTTCAATAAAAACATTTGTTTTAAATCCATGGCCCTTGATACAGTAAATGGTAAATGTGTAGTTGTATCATAGAAAGTTACTTCCAGTGAACAATATTGCCATTTTGAGAATATTCTTGGAAAGTTGCAAGGGTTACATCATTTTGGGATTAATAAAAATAGAAATATTTCCAAACATATCAGACAGTTCTCTGCAGAAATGTTTCTCGTGCTTAATAATACATTTTTAATTATTAAATAATTACGGCTGTGCTCTTAATTGTAATTTTTTATTAATTACCTAATTAACTAACTACTTGTTGTTTTCATAGTAGGCGTATTTATTCTAAAAATAAAGCATTTTTATTTTTCTAGCAGATATTCTTAAAAGTTTCTGTATATATATATATATATATATATATATATATATATATATATATAATTTAACTTCATATTATTTCATCGAAGCATAAGATATTTTAATTTTTAGGCAATGTTGCTTTCAATTGGGGAGAAAATTGTTGAGAAATTGCATATACACAGTATTGATATTTCATTTCTAATTTAGATATGTTGCTTTTTGCCCATATTTTACTAGTATTTCTAAAGTGACACAACTCAAAAGTCTGTGTTTCTGAAAAAAAAAACGAAATAGCGGGGGTAACTTTGGGTCAGTAAGAGGACAAAAATGTGCTCAGGCTGGCAAGCTCTGATTAATACACTTTTGATTATTGATAGAGGGATGTTTTCCCTATTCTTACATGGACTCAACTCAAAACACAGGATTTTGAGTTGTGTCACTTTAGAAATACTAGTGCGATATGCATCATAAAAATATTTGGAAGATGAGTGCTAGGGATGTATGGACCAACAGCGGGGAACCCGATAATGGAAAAGGAAAAATGTATACAAACACTGTAGGAAGAAAGAGAAAAATCAAAACCAACCGAAGAACTTATAACCGGCGGACCTAGACGGCAGAACCGAAAGCAATAAAGGAGACACTACGGTCGGACCATTTGGAGAAGACGTGATAAATGGAAGTGGAGAAAGGTTAATTGAGCTCTGCGAACTAAATAATCTTATAATAATAAATAGATTCTTTAAACACAGGAGGATTTATAAATATATCTGGATCCAGACAACTGAGATCGATTATTGATTACATCATTGCAAAAATGAATAGCTCAATTATCGATGATACCGCATTCATGCACTTTTTAAAAGCCCTACAGGTAACAGAAATAATAAATACGGTGGAAAATAATATAATATACACCTACTATGAGATGACTCAACCAGAAACCTATAGCAATGAATTCTAGACCAGGAAATTGGAAGCATTTAGATATGAAAGCATAGAGGAAACATACGGGGCAATAAAAGAAAGTATAAAGGGAGAAGTAATGGAGGCACTGGGTGAAATTACAACAGAATGGTAGATTTATAAAGTAAATGTCAGTGGAGAAACCAAAAGATGCACCTTAGAAATAACAAAGTCCTACACATGAAGTATCTAAATAGAAAATAGTAGAACAGAACAGAACAATATATCGGAGAAACAAGGAACTTGGAATTATGACAAATTCTTAAAACACTGAAGAGCAATTTGAAGGAACGGACACGTATTGTATGCATACAACCAGAAAAATGGGGAAAATATTATAAAAAAAACTCCTGACACAACCCCGCCCAGAGCTTGTGGAACAAGGACATGGAGAAGGCGGACAAGAAACGGCTAACAATGACAACGAACTAACTGAACTAGAACTGGCAGAGATAAGAGCAGCGATAAAATCCGTAAAGAACAAAAGATCGGCAGGATCTGAAGGAATAACACATGAACTAAATATGTATCCGAAAAACTACTCCGAATCATACACATAATGTTCCAAAGAGTTATAACTGGAGAGTAGTTACCTTTCATGGCTGCTCCACATTACCAATAGTATTTAAAAAATTCCTAGAATAGACGCTGAAACTATGGAAGACGAAGTATGATCCCTTCTACATTCGTCTTTCATAGTTCAGCGTCTATTCCAGGAATATTTTTAAATACCAACACACACCAATAAGAGGAAATTACCTGTACACACTAAGCTTCGCAGACGAACCGGTTTTAATCACGCAGGATGAAGATGACCTAGGCTGTACGAAAACTAGATGAAGAATACTCGCAATACGGGATTGAGATCAGCTTTTACAAGAATACCTAATTTGTTTTCTGTACTACAACATGTCCGTCGACAAGCTCCGACACAACCGTCTTATTCAAATGATCCGACAGAAGAAATTGAATATGAAAGATATTACAATCATATACAACTTGTACTTTAACCCAGAGGCGTAACTAGGGTATGGCAGGGCACGTGCTATAGGCGCCACTGAAGGGCGTTTTTATTTAGCAAAGAATACGTAAGCAACCTATCATCGGATGGTCGGACAGGGGCGCAAGATTTTAACGTAGGTACGCCTCTGCTTTAACCTGACTGCCCATATGAAGAAGAGAAACGAGCTTTTACAAAAAATAAGAAATTCAACGACAGGGTTGCGTATTTTCACCAATGCTCTTCAACGTATATTCACAGGAAATAATCCTAACAGCAATATCGGAGGAGACAATCAGTCTCAAAGTTAATGGAAGATTAACAACTTACTATTCGCAGATAACACTGTGGTGATAGCAGAATGCTTGACAGACTTGCAGAGATTGATTGACCAGATAGTAGAATTGAGAAAACATTAAACATCAAAAAACTAAATTCATGATCTCCAAAAGCCAACACTCACAAGAGAGTGTAAGAATACATGGAGATTCTATAGAAAATGTAATAATAAGTATAAACACTGAGGAACAATTGTCAACGAGTACAATGACTATAAGAGAAATTAAGACCGAGAATTGGTCGAGCAGGAAGTGTATATAACAAAATGAGTAGGGCTTTTTGCACTAACAAGTGTATTTTAAATCTTAAAATATTAGACTGCTGTTATGTGTTCTCAGTTATATTTTATGGAATGGAAGCCTGCACGCTGAAGAAGTATATTATAGATAAAAGTGGAGGCATTTGAGTTGTGGGCTTATAGAAGGATACTAAAGATACGCTGGGTGGAAAGTGTGTTGAACGACCGGGCAAGCAATGAAGAAGAAAAAAGAAATAATCAACACAATATAGATCAGAAAATTGCAATATTTGGATCACAGGATGTCGGGAGAAAGATATAGATTCCTGCAACATATCGTGCAAGGCAAAATACTGGAACACAGGCGTCAGGGAAGGAGACGAATATCCTGGTTGAATAACCTAAGAGAATGATTGAATTGTATTTCGATCTACGATAATTAAGGTGCGAATCACCATGATGAGGAGACAATTAAAAGGAGATTAAGAAGAGCTTCTCTAGCTATAAAGATAGAGGTTTTGTTTATTTAGAAAATATTAATTTATGGCAACGATTACAATACTGTCTAATTAAAGTAAAAATATTGCATAGATGATTATTATATGTCTATATGTTATATTTACTTATTAGTGGTAGTTAATAAAATAAACTAATTAATTCATATCGGGTAGTAAGCAATGATTTTGAACAGAGATATTTGCTTCTATCCATAATATTTGTTATTATGGCAAAAAAATATTAAAAAAATTAATTGTAAGTGAATATTCTTATTTTGTGATCATAAATAATCCAAAATATTCCTTTTTATACTTGGTTCATACTGTCGTATTAATGATTTTATGTGTTAATTCTGTCGGTATAAACCTAACTTAATTTAGCTTAAATTCTTTAGTCAATGATAATACCGACTATGTATTATCATTGACTAAAGAGTTTAAGTTAAATTAAGTTAGGTTTATACCGACAAAATTAACAAATAAAATCATTAATACGACAGTAAATGTGTCTCCACGATCCGTTACAGACATCAGATAGATATTTTTATGGTAATAAAATATTCTGGAAACATTCAAACTAAAATTTAAAAAAAAATCTAAAAATAAAGCCGATGTTTCTGCCTTTTTCTGCTAATAAAATCCGAATATATATGCGAGATATGTTATTTGTATAACATAAGCTAATTGTATTCCTAATAGTGAGGTATTACGTCAACACTCTATGCAACTAAATATACATGTATTAATATTTTTCAAATGCCGCTGCCCGCCGCCATAAGTAGAGACCCGCAAACCTTAAATATTAGATTAACTATATATTTTTATTATATATTTTTTATTTTATCCGCAAAATGCAATTATAAGGACCAGTCCTTTAAAATCTATCAACAATAAAGTTATTATAAGAACACTTTAGGACCCAAAGTTTAGAAGACTATTAGAGCTGTCACGCCCTTTAATATTCCATCCATGCATGCATATACCATAACGTTTACCGAAGTCTACCAATAATATGGTAATATTGTTCCTGTGATTCCTTCCAATTTAAAGTCACTAGACTGCTAGACTGAAATTAATAATATGTAACTAATTTTGCACGTGCACTAATGGACTATGTGGTTAGACGATGGTGAAGTTATATTGAATTTTCCAAATGCTTCGAATGTATACTAAAAATGTTGTATGTAATACCTAGTACGTAATACGTTGAAATGATAATAATATTGAGTTTCGTCCGCTAAACTCAATTTTTCGTACTTGAAGTATTAATTTTTTTTTGCTAGAGCTATATTAATAAATTATTAGCAATATTATTAAATTATTATCAAGAAAAACGAGATTTTCTTCTTTTATATTAACTATATGGCCTCTCCTCATCGGTTATGCTAGCAATAATTTTATTTATATCATCCTCGGGTATTTCAATTTCCCACCTTCTTGAATTACATACGCAAAACGTCTGGAGCGAGCGGTACTGGATGAATATGACTCCAAGCTATCATTTCCAGGACATTTTCAATAAACTAGTGAATGAAAAGCATAGCAAGTATTGAAAATACATCTAGAATAAGGATAATAAGATTTTTCATCCTGTGAAGATATGGGATTATTTCTAGCACAATGTTAAATGACATTAAATGTGCCTGGAAATATTCTAAATGTGTACTACTGCCATGGGCGATACCTCTCTTATCATCACATCACACACTATGTAGGTCGTCCGATTGTAAACTTAACGCTCTCGTTCGCGACATTTTCAATACAACTATTTTTGTTATAGTTTCAGAGAGATTTTCAAGAAAATGAGACAGTTCAATAGATGAAAGGATTAAAGAGTTGACTAATTTAAAACGAGCTTTTCCATTATTTAAATTTACTCGAAGTGTAATATTTATGTATGTTGACATACCCATGTTTACTAATGGATCAACTTCCAAGTGTTAGATCTACTTACTAGAATGGAATCTTAAGAATAATAGTATATTTGGTCGTCTTATGTTGGATTAACGTGGGTAAATCAATAGGAAAGCTAGTTTGTCCTCTAATTTTAGCCGAACGCTATAGAATGAAAAAAACATATCCAAATCCATTTCACTGGCGGTGAAGCAGCTCTAAATGCATTAAAGGCAAATACATCTGTTAAAATAATATTTGAACACCGAGAGCTTATTATAAAACTGAATTTCGGGAGGACTATATACATATAATATAAAGGAGTAGTTTCAGGATTAGCGGCATAGGGCTTAAAGCAAACTCCTTTATTTTGGTTTCTTCAGGATTCTTTCTACAAAGGCACAGATATAATTCGTGGTTACAATATATAAGTTAAAACTTTCACTCACAATAGAGTTTATAGAAACAAGCAAACCAGACAACCTTAGTGTTACACATAATAACAAATTTGTAGAAAGAATCCTGAAGAAGCCAAAATTATATTGACGAAATATAGATCGATTTTAAAAAGGAGTTTCCTGCCGCTAATCCTGAAACTATACTCGTCTACCTTTTTCGTCACAATAACTACTCGACTGTTTTGTATAATATTATATATCGCGAGAAAAGCTGCACTAATGGGAATCTTTGTTGTTCATAAACTATAAACTATTTCACTATCTGCTTGTGACTAGTCAAATTTGTCAAACATTAAATTACGAGTTAGATTTTAACGATACCCATACTTTCCCATGCGGAAAGTAATAATATAATATTTCTGGCAACATAATTGGCGATTTCATAAGTCTTAAGATAAATGGCGGTTTCATATAATGAACTAGATTTTTATTTAGTTGTTTTTATATAGTAACTTTTGTTATTATTCATGAATGAAAGGTGGATTTTTATAAATAATATAAACAAATGCACATGCAGAAAAAGACTTACCTTGATAAAAAGAAAATCATATTGGATTGTCTGAAAACATAAATAGAATACAAATTTTAATACAAATTATACATAGTTAATTAAAAACATGCACCATTCTTATCCTGTCTATTTTTCGTAATATTTAATATTTCATATTCAATATGCATAACAATGAATTACTGTTTGAGAAACACTATTTCAATTGTTTTCAATATTTACGTAATCATCATTTTCTGCTATTGCGGGTTTGCGAGTAATTCCGATTAAGCTAGGCCTCCACACGATTTATAGACTTGGTGGCGAAATAATATGCCCAAACCGCGAACACAAGGGATATGATTTCAAAATTGCAATTCTGTAATTATGTTGGAAGAGTGCCTGGGATATTTGATCAAGTTCGGCAATCGTCTTTGCTTGTATTCAAATGCAAGGTAATTTACTTTATTCATGCGCAGGGTCACCGCAATTTAGTTATTTATTTTATTTAATCGACTGCCTATCTACCGTAATTTACTTATAATGTATAATTAATTCTTTGTCGGATTGTTGAATAAAACAAAACGTCTTATATTTTTATATCAAGCGATCGGAGTCAATATAATTTTTTTCATAATTTTGAGAAAATAAAACAATTTCCAAATTTACCTTTTCCGGACATCCTCTATATAGTAAATGCATAATATAGTGTTTATTTGATAATACCAAGTGCCCTACACACTATGCCTGAACTTTTATGATAATTTGCGAGTTATATTATTAAGGTAATTATATGTTTATTTTTTCTTAATATTAAAAGTTTTGATGTCTGTTAGAATAAATATAGTTTTCTCGTTTATTACTATGTTCGTTCTATAAACCATGTGTGTGATATAAAACAATTTGAAGAATAACGAATCTGTTCTTTGTAAAATTCAAACAATACCACTTGGCTTATTTTGTAATTTTTCGTTGTTTCTCAAAACACAACGCCCCAGTTTTACACAACACACCATCGCATAGAGGTGTTAGTAATACTTATTTAAATTATGTATATGCCCTTCACTGATAATATATGAAAACGCTCGTGTCTAGTCGTAATGAATCACATAAATAGTTTTATTGGTGTCTTAAATTTGATAATGATATATAATGGCATGCAATTGTTTTGTTTTAACGGTGTTGTAATCATGGTCGATTAGTTCCTTATGGCGACAAATAAAACTCCGTAAAACAGGTCATCAATATATTGTTTAAAATTAGGCATATACAGATTGATATTAGAAACTTTAACTAGCCAATAATAATAATGTACAGGGTTTCATACTGGGCATTGGTTGAAACTCCACTGGGGCGAATTTTCGCGAATAACCTTTCACAGTTTTCAATGGTTTTCTATGGTTGTCCTATAAAGATTGAAGTTGTTTTATTATACAGACTAACGTGAGATACTTTGTGTTGGTCACGAAGAAAGTTATAGTTTATAAATCTGCATACGTTCCTAATTTTTAAATATGATTTTATAACTATTCTCGATAGTTTTAACCAAAAGTCTATCATACAGAAATGACTAATATTATAAAATATAATATCACTAATTATTTCTACCTTTCACAGAGTGTATATTATTATTATTATCTGTTCGGAATACACACATTTTTTTATCAAAATAATGTATAGTCTTATTTTTTTTTAATTGCAAAAGGCGAAGTAAATTTATTGCTTAATGCTCATATATTAAATATAATACGTCGACAATATAGTTAATTATGCCAACATTGGTAAATATCTATATTACGACTTACTGTACTTACATCATACGCCCAAATCTATAAAAATCTGGGTATAAATGTAATTCTATTTTTCATCATGCTTATAAGATTAATTCTATATAAATCATGTTTTTCGGTACGTCTGCAAAATGTATATCGCAGTCAAAACGTTATCATAGATTTTTAAATACGATGGTGGGGGCACCTAATCTCCTTTAAATACAGAATTTACAAGAATTATTTCATATTTAGTTTCATCATCTGCATATTCATATAATGTTTTAAAATATTTATTCTTGAATATTATTTTTAATCATACATTTCTGTTTGAGGTAATTATTATTTTTTAGAGGTAGTTCTTTCGTCGAAAACTATTATTATTTTTTAATATTAATTATTATTTGTGTGTTGAGTGTAAAGTGTTTTCGAGATAATTGACAGAAAATTTACTATTTAAACAATTAAAAAAACATTGCCAAGTATTTTCGTATATTTTTAAACATACACACACACACACACACACACATATATATATATATATATATATATATATATATATATATATATATATATATATATATAAGGTAAAAACTTGTTGAGTGTATTATGTTAATATAATATTTTTTCTATATGCATATCGAGTGCAAGAAACACATTTAAAAATAAAAGCATTGTTATATTAAATAGCTTTTAAAGAAAAATATAGATTATGTGAATAAAAATATAATTTTGTGCTGTAATGGAAAATTACTCGCTTCTCAGCACACATACAAAGAGGGATCGACGTACACTTTAAAACTGACGTACTAAAATTGCTAAACATATTGAATATATTGAAATAACAATTTCACATTATTTTTGCGATATTTAAAAACCGCCAAAATACGCCTGTCCACTTTGTTATCATTCTGGACCATATGCGCGCATTGGAAAACAAAACAAATGCTCCGATAAGATAAAACAGCGTATACTCACGATTCAACTCTGCGTTAGTCGCCGGCGCTGGAACAATTAATTATGCACAGAAGCCCGAAACACCCTGTCTTCTAATTTACGGAGCGTATTCTGATGAAAAATACAATTATCGCCAGTGTCTTCGCTCGTTACGAAAATAATATTGATACTCGTGTCGTGTATCTCGATCGGTCGAGCGTTATCTATTTTTCTTCTCCCCGATACAGAGTTGACGTGACCCACGGCACAGAAGATCATAGCTTGATTTTATGTTATGCACAACATAAATAAATTTAAAAATCGTTTATCAATTTATTTTTATGGATAGATACCAGAAAAGATACAAGCCAAAAATTTGCTAAATAAAGTGTATATGATAAACTATCGTCTATATGTATTTTCAATCTGTTAAAAATATTTAGTTTTATTTCTTTAAAATTTCTGATTTTCTAAAAAATGATTTTAATAAATATATGATTTTACATTACTAGACTAAATAGATATTTTCGTGTCTGTGATTCTTTAAAATATTTCTAGGTAATTTTTGGATGCAGTCAAGTCAAAATAGCCATTATATTTGATCAGATCTATTTTTATGAGATCCGGTATACGTCTTTTTAGATTAAAATTATTATCTTTTTAACTTATGTACCTGTTATTACTATTACTATTTGCACTGCCAGTTAAAAATATATTTATTTCACAAAGTAGATTAATTACTTATCACTTAATTTTTTTCTTTTATATGACTATCTAGTTTAGAGTTTACCAGGACTGTCTCTCAGAAGACACCAAACAGTAGTCGGCCACCATGTCTATCCCATCTTCCTTGATATTGATCTTCCATAGTTTTAATGTCCTGATGCAATGTTTACCTCTGTGTTTCACTAACAGTGCCTAGGTTTTCTGAAAATCGATCGTGGCTATGGAGGTAATGAACTCTTACGCAACATGTAACTCGTATGCTCGAGTTCATTACCTCCATAACCGAGAATCTTAAAGTTGGAAAATACACTTTACAGTAATTCTATGTAATTCTCAGCCTAATGATTTCCTAGAAAATGTTGTACTACTTGAACATATGAACACCTAACCTGAGGACTATCGGCGTTAGTTTCTTTGTCTTGTTCTAGATATTTCGATCTGTTATTTACCTGATTTGTGTGATCAGATTCGAGTTAAACTTATGCCGAAGGCCTAGAATACTGAGGTGTTATGCGTTCCCGGTGCTGTTATATAGGTGCGAAAGCTATAGACTCGTCTATAGAGAAAATAATTAAAGCTTTCGAAATGCACTTATAAAGACCTATAATGCGAATATCATGGGTCAGTAACATCGAAGTCCTTAACTATATGTGAAAGGAGACCGAACGCCTGTTCACAGTTAAAGAGAAAAAGAGCCGGTACTTGGGCATGTCATGTGGGGAGATCGATACGAAATTCTAAGACTTGTCATCGAAGGAAATTTACAAAGAAAAAGACGCCAAATCTTATGGCTGAAGAATCTAAGATGATGGCTGGGATGCACCTCAAGAGCTTAGGGTGGATGAACTAACAAGAGAAGGGCACTCATTTGTCATTGGGATGAGAAATCATCACTAAAGGCGGATGAACCATGAAGAGGTCAACGGCATATGGATGCTGAAGGCAACGGGAAACTATTGCATTAAAGACCTACAATGGTATCCTTAGTATAATCATCACAGAAAACACAATCATGATAACGTTCAAAACGAATTATTCCGGAGTAAAAAGTTCACTAATCGGATCACCTGGGGGGAGCAGTGGCTAACAAAATTATGAAAGCAACAACAAACAACCTGAAGTTAGGGACATGGAATGCAAGAAGTCTTTTCGCAGCAGGAAAATTAGACAACATCGTAATAGAAAGGGCAAGACTAAACATAAATATATTAGGAGTAAGTGATGTTAGATGGCCAGGAAGTGGCTAGTAATGGTACATTTTATTACTCTGGTAACAACGACCCGAAACACCTATATGGTGTGATAGGAACATTACAGGATCAGTCCTTAGCTTCACACCATACTCAGACAGAGTCATGATGCTTCTATTGAAAACACACAGGAATTATAAACATTATACAAACATATGCGCCAACAGAAGAGAAAGAAGAAACTGAAGTGAATATTATGCTGAACTAGTCGTTATTTTTAGAAGCATCAAAAATAATGATGTCACATTAGTAATGGGGGACTTTAATGCTAAAGTAGGCAAGAACAAAGTAAAAGGACATTGGCGGTTATGGCCTGGGAGAGGCGACCGACTAATCGAGTTGCCAGGACAAAAATCTCATGATGACAAATACCTTCTTTAAACTCCTAGAGCGTAGACTATACACATGGAAATCACCAGCCGACAGCCCAGAAGAAGAAGAAGATATATTTATTGTAACATACATACATACAAGATATAAATACATGTACAAGAAGCCATCGACCGTGGTCTTAACAGCCCAGTGAGAAATCAAATAGACTATATTCTCATTAATAACCGCTATAAGAACGCTGTCAAATATACAAAAGCATATCCGGGCGCTGACATTAATTCGGATTACAACCCGGTAATAACTAAGCTCCGTATAAAAATGAAAAAGATAAAAAGTGTGAAAACAACTACATAGACACGAAACTCCACAAAGATCCTAAAACTCAACTAACAATAACACAAGAGATAAACGAATGTATGAGACCCATAAGTTTCACAAACGAAAACAGTGTGGATGAAAAATAAAAAACATATACAAACAAGGTTAAAAACAATAGCCAACAATCATCTAACGAGCAAAAATATCAAGAAAAAACCTTGGATAGCAATAGAAATTATGGATCTTATGGAATAAAGGAGAAAGAACAAACACAACGCGAAGGAATATAAGAAACTACATAAAACAGTGCAAAAAAGAATTATAGCAGCTAAAGAGAAATACCTAACTGATCAATGTGTGGCGATAGAACTACTAGAAAAGAGATATGATTGTTTCAAAATGCACAAAAAGATAAATGAAATGGCTGGATGTAATAAAAATAAAAACAAAGGTACTAGTTATATAATCAAGGACAAAGATGAGAAATAATAATTGACTTGGAAGATACACTAAAGAGGTGGAAAACACCTGCTGGAACTCTTTGGCGATGAAAGATCTAAACTAACAACGTAAAATTAAAAATATTAAGAACAGAAATAGAATATGCCCTGAAATCTATGAAACATGGTAAAGCAGTTGGACCCGACCAAATAGCTATTGAGCTTATTAAAATGTTTGACGACGACATAATTGACATTCTGCTGGATTTATTCAACATGATCTACGAGATAGGGGAACTCTCTAAACAATGGATACTGTCTACCTTTCTGCTCATTCCCAAGAAACCTATCCCGAGAGAATGCTCAGATTATCGAACCATTGCACTCATGAGTCATAGCCTAAAATTGTTCTTTTAATCATCCATAAGAGAATATAAAGAAAACTCGAAGATATTAAAAACACGCAGTTTGGTTTCCGTGGAACTGGGGACAAGAGAGCTCTATGGGACCAATATTCTTTTCGAAAGATGTCTAGATATAAATCAGGACGTGTTTGGATGTTAAATAGATTTCGAAAAATCTTTTGATAGGGTAAAACATAATAAATTACATCAACTACTCCTGAGTAAAATCATTGACTCGAATGACAATCTGCAACTTATACTGGGGTCAAAAGTAGAAAAACACCTAACAGAAGAAATAGAGATCAGGCGAGGTGTAAGGCAAGGCTGTATTCTTTCGCCACTTCTATTTAACCTTTATAGCGAAGCTATATTTAACGAAACGTTGAAAGAAGAACAAATAGGAGTGGTTATAAATGGAGAAATAGGAACATCAGATATACGGATGACACAGTTTTGTTCGCAAGTAGCCTTAGAGACGTACAACATCTAGCAAAACTAAATGATCGATGTCGTGAGTACGGACTACAACTAAATTTTAATAAAACTATCTGTCTATGGGACCAATATTCTTTTCAAAAGATGTCTAGATATAAATCAGGACGTGTTTGGGTGTTAAATAGATTTCGAAAAATCTTTTGACAGGGTAAAACATAATAAATTACATCAACTACTCCTGACTAAAAACATTGACTCGAATGACAATCTGCAACTTATACTGGGGTCAAAAGTAAAAAAACAGCTAACAGAAGAAATAGAGATCAGGCGAGGTGTAAGGCAAGGCTGTATTCTTTCGCCACTTCTATTTAACCTTTATAGCGAAGCTATATTGTAACGAAACGTTGGAAGAAGAACAAATAGGAGTGGTTATAAATGGAAAATTGTGAACAGCATCAGATATACGGATGACACAGTTTTATTTACAAGTAGCCTTAGAGACGTACAACAACTAGCAAAACTAAATGATCGATGTCGTGAGTACGGACTACAACTAAATTTTAATAAAACTAAGTTAATGTTAATTACAAAATCCCCGCCGAATCAAAATGATAGATAAAGTGAGAGTAGTGAACACCGCCATAGAAAATGTGCAGACGTATAGATACCTTGGAACCTGGATAGATCAATCGGGTAACCAAACAAAAGAAATTAAAGCAAGGATTGAAATAGCGAGATCAATATTTGTGAAAATGAAAAAGCTCTTCACTAGTAGGGATATAAGCCTAGAACTTAGAACAAGAATGCTACGGTGCTATGTCTTTTCTACATTACTGTATGGGGTCGAAGCTTGGACTCTTAAGAAGAATCACTTAGACAAACTAAATGCCTTCGAAATGTGATGTTACCGGAGAATGGGGCTTATTCCATGGACAGATAAGGTAACTAACACTGAAGTCTTAAATAAAATTCAAAAAGAACTGGAAATAATTCACACCATAAAGAAGAGAAAGTTACAATACCTAGGCCACATAATGAGAGGACCCAAATACGCGCTGCTACAATTGATAGTACAAGGAAAGTAGTACAGAGGAAGAAGGAACATCGTTTGGCTATAGTAATACTCAATTATTCCGATCGGCAACCAATAAGGTTCGGATATCTGTGATGATAGCAAACCTCCGATAGGAAATGCACTGCAAGAAGAAGAATTTAGTAAATATTATATCGTGTAATACACTCACAGTTTAAATCATGTATTATCTAATTAGGACTATAGCGTAAGCGAAATCAAAGATTTAGGGATAATTTTCGATTGTTAATTTACAAGACACCTATTCACTATATTGTGAATTATTCTTCTTTAGAAGCCTTCTCCGCTCGGAGGTTGGCGATTATCACGGCCATGCGAACTATTGAGACAGCTGCCCCGAATAGTTGGTTTGTATTGCAACAAAACCCTTCCCACAGTTTTTAAAGCCATGAGTGGCGTCTTCTTCAAACACTTCTTTTACCCTGTATCTTTCCCTGTATTATTATTTGCTGTAGGTGGTATTTTTCTCCTCTTGTGATGTGTCCTATTGCAGTTTTCGTGTTTTGATGTTATTTAGGATTTCTTTTTTTTCATTCTTCTAACTACTTCTGCATTGGTTACCCGTCCATGATATTCGTAATATTCTTCTATTTCGTCTCCGAATCGTACTTCGATGTATTTCTTCCACATCAATGTGGGCCGTATTTGCCTATGTGTTTCACGCTTTTCTCTTTACCGATTTTGGCATTGAAATCGGCAGCAGTATTGTGGTGTCTCGTGGTTTAATTCATTTCAAACTCTAGTAGAAAGTTTCTACGCTCGGGTTTATCCACCGTCCACACATACAATTATGATCAATTTATAAATGTCTTGTTTGTAGTTGTAGTAGTTTTACGCGTTCTCACATTGGGATAAAGTTTACTACTGATGTATGTGTGTCTTAAGATATCATTAATGCCACTGTATCTAATGTGAGCGTAGTCGCTCCCTGAGTACTAAATGGTCCTATTTTATGTGTTGTATTAGTCCCTCGAATGGTTTTAGGTTCATTCTTTTCATTTCTTGTACTATATTTTGTGTTTTTTCCGGATTTTCATGACTTTCTCACAATTAATATTATAAAAATATAGCTACGCTATTGTTACGGCGGTGTTACTCTAACTGAACTGCTGTGCTATTATGTATCAGCAACCCTGCTAGGGAAATCCAGTGACTTCTCTTTACAGCATACCAAGAACAAACCGTTTCATTGAATCACCATTTTGTTAAATGTTCATAGCGCATCACAATGTTTAATCCAGGGTATTTGTAAAGAATGGTGTTGCAGAGAGTCTATTTGATAAAACTGAATTATCAATTGGTGTTATATAATAACTGTTGTGCTATTAGTAGCAGTATTGTTATTTATAGTAGTTATATTTACATGTTTATTTAATTTAGTTATTTACCTATTTAGATTTCCTGTATAGGGTTTATAGATGTGACTGTTGAATATAATACTATTTAATAATATTATTATTATATTGCGTTTTACCAACTTCTGATAAAAAAATAAAACAACAATCTTACGCAAGTACATTAACAATCGAATCTTTATGAAACAGTCAATGTTCTTTATGTGCATTCACAATAATACTTGAAATTGATAAAGTGAAACAATATTGTATGAAATAAACTATAATTAGGTTTATTTATTACTAAATTATCAATAATTGCTCAACTTTTTGAGGAGATATTGTATACATATATTATTGCAATATCGGTAGATTAAATTTTATTATTTCACATTTCAACGGGACTGATAGCGCTGATTAGTTGCTTATAGCAGCTGGTTCAAAAGTGCAGCATTACGATCTCAACCATTAGAAAATATCTACAGAAACTCATTGTATAACCCAAAAAAGGTTAAAATTCGCATAAACAGATCCTGCGTTTTTTGATCATCTTCCTTAATTCTGCATGTATAAATTCAAGATAGTCAAAATGTATTGGCATAAAAAAGTAGGCAACATTGATAACATATTTCCTACTGACACAAGTAAGCCTTGAGTGATTTAGTAAAAACTTCAAACATAAGCGATTGTGTCAAGATGCTGAAACTCTTCATTATCCTAACGATTTTAACGATTACAAATTGTACTTGGGCTTTTCGACATAGCGTACCTAAGACATCTACTGAAAATCTATTGATAATATACTTTAGTTTATTTGGAGGTGTTCTATGTGCAGCATTGCTACATAAAATGTTGCTAAAAGTCAACTTCTACGTAGCACCTAAGTTATTACTGATTATGATGGGAGTATGTTTGGGTACGTGTTCTGTTCTATTTGATGTATTATATACATTACACTCTTTTTGCCTTAATATGAAAGTAAGATATATATTTGATGTTGCCTATCCTTTGTTTATTCTGTCCACATGTTATGCAATGGACATACATCTTCTTCTGAAGCTTCTGCCCCAAATGCTTATACTTGTTACCTTTGGAACGGCCATATATGCTATGTGTTTTCTTGTGGTAGCAATTGTTCTGAGTCATTTTGAATTTAGTTTAGGTTTTATGGTTTTATATTCTTTCACAATGAGCACGGTAGATGATACTGGTCTATCAGGTGCACTATTCTACCACGAGAAGTTAAAGAATGTCGTAGTTATTATTGACGGAGAATCTATCTTAGGGATATCGATTTATGACATATTTTATGATCTCTTCAATGATATTTTATATTCAAAAATAACAACTCCGTATACATTTGTTGTTAAATTTCTACAGCATGTACTTGGTGGAATGATTATAGGATTTGGTGTATCTAAATTCGTACCTAGTATACTAGGAGTATTAGTTACCTGTCATAAAAGTATTAATATTTGTATTTTATGCTTAGTTTACGCGACTTTTTTATTCTGTGAGTACTTTGTTAATGTATCAGGATTGATTGCCACTTTAGTTCTAAGCATTTATATCTCAAAAGAAAAACCGCGTACTCCCAATGAAATCTCATCCATAGTGAAACAAGTATGGTGCGCTATTAATTACATCATCCAAAGCCTTTCATACATTGCTCTCTCAGCACGAATGCTAGTAATAGTTCATCAGCAGAATTTAAATTTCATGTCGTTGTTTGTACAACATTTCATCACGTTTATGTGTGGTACTGTGATAAGGTTTATCGTTCTTTTAATACTTTATCCGCTTTTGAAAAGATTGCCCTATGCCATCAATTTCAAGCAACTGATTTGCATATTCTGGTTTACAAAAAAGGGCGCCCTGCAGATGATAAACTTTATATTACTCTACGATAGAAAATATGAATATTTGAATAAATCTATAAGCTCAATTTTCATTTACGTTGTGTTAAGTCAACTCATTAATGGATCAACCATATATTATTTCTTGAATATATTTGGAATGACCGGCATTTCTAATGAAAAACGACGAAATATGAACAACTGCATTAGCAAAATGGAATACACCAAGATCCGGTTTATTAATGCAATGAAATTACATAGGTGAGATATTATTTTATGTTTAAATTAATTATACATATTATATATCGTATAAATCTATATCTATAATAAACCTCTCATTTCAAAATTATATTTAAAAATTGTCTGAAACAATCATTCAGAGCAATATTGCCAATTTTCATTTACAGTTACTCTAATTTAATACGATCGTGATTCGTAGGTAGAGATAAGTAGGAGATTAATTATGGACCATCCTATATTTTAAATATTGTTGTTTTAATTCATTTTAACTAATTAATGTAGGTAAACTCAAAATTTAAAATCTCTAGATTTAATGCCAATGTCAACTGGAGCAATGTAGAAGGTCTACTCGAAGTAACTAATCCCTATAAAATGGCTGGAGAGAAGATGAACGATGATGGTCATTCCCCGACGGCATATTGCGGCGATTGTCAAATTGAAATACACTCGAAACTTAGCAGACGGGAAATGACTCATATGAGGAAGTATATATTTATGTGGCATACGCCGATGTCGTAATAAAATTGATTTATTATGTGTAGCGAAACTAGAGTTACAATTCTAAAAGCACAAAAGATTTCATTAGTACAACAGCACGAGATGGGCTTTTTAACCAGGAATGGATTGAGAAATGCATTGTTAATAATGGAAGCTGATACAGATCAATTGACTTTCAATATCAGCGACTTATTGAGGAAATTTCGAAAATATGTGCGTAATTTTATCACACTATTATGATTAACTGTATTACCGTGGAGTTTTCCACCTGCGCGAATTAGTCAAATGTTTAATATTGTGACTGTAGATTACCATTATAAAAATAAGGATACGTATCTAGATATGTTGCAGACATATTTATAAAAGAGTAATTTGTGTGCATGACTTTCCTGATTTTATGAAATTATTTCATTTATTAAATCATAAATTAAAATATTCACACAAATCATTCAATTCAAAGTTGTGCGCAATTAAATTTTACCATTTTATAAACTATCCATCCATCTTTCACAAAATCATAATTTTATATTTTTCATTATTAGAAGAAAAACGTTGTTTCTTTCTTTCTTGGTCTTTACCCTCTTGTAACCGTGTTGGGTGTCGATATTGGTTTCTATTAGCTTCTATTGCTTGTAGAATGTTATCTATTCTTTCCTGTTTGCCGCATCTTGTGTTTTACCAATTGTGTCGTTCCCGATCTCTCGTGGTCTTCCTGATTTCTTTCATATGGTTCTTGCTTCCCATGCTTGCTTCACTTATATACCATTATGATATGAACATAATGGTTCGAACCACCTGAACTGTCCTTCTTTTCTATTGCTGTTACTCGTAGCTATCCCTTATGTCTGTATTTCTTACTGTGTCTTATGTGAATCCTTCCACTCTTCTGAGATAATTCATCTCCGCTGCTTGTATTTCTGATTATTGTTGCTCGTTCATCAACCATATGAGTATTGGCGTGTATATATTTTTGAAAACTGCAGTTTTAGTATGTTTCGTAATTTCTCGTTTGTTTATGAAAGTTGTTCTGATGGAATTATATATTTTTTCTGCTCTCTTGACGGTGGTTTATGCCGATGTCTTCTTCTTATATCCAATTAGAATTCCTTTCATTTTTTCTTTCGTTTCTTTAATGGCATCGTCCATCAGTGTTATAAACAGTAATGAGCTCATTCCTTCTTATCTGTAGTTCTAATTATTTTTAATTTATTGTTTGAAGTTCTTACGTAATTTCTGTTTTTTTCTGTATAGTCCTTCTACTGCCTTTAGCAGGTCACCTTCTACCCTTTTCCATACTGTTGCTAGCTGTCCCTTTGGCTCTGTGGATTTCTTTGCTGTACCCTCTTAGCTTTTTCTTATAGGTCGCCCAGTCTTGGTTTTCCAAGGACTTATTGGAGAGGCTTCTGGACTGTTTCCTTATTTTTTCAAGGTAGGTGTCTTATTGGTAGTACCTTATTAAGGTATGTGTATTATATGTTTTATTCGAACAGTTTTCCTAGTAGACGGTGTTCATTGCGTCGCTTATCAGACTGCCAGTTCTTTCACCCTGTCTGTACGTAGCCTCAAGGCGTCACTGAGGGATTCATACCATCCTTCCCAGTTAGTCGCCCGGGGGTTCTAAATTTAGGCATGATGATTCGAGGTTATATCGAACCTAATGCCTGTGATCGGAACACGACTGGTCGTCTAGTTTTCTATGTTGTTACTAATGGGTCCTTTGTTTAGTGTCATATCTATTACTTCTTGCTGGACTGCTGTAACAAATGCGGCAGGTCAAGCCCTGGTCAATAATGATTGCCAGGTATTTGACCTCCCTTTTCGGGATCACTTCCCTGCACCCGATACGGAAGCGAACTTTCGAGCATCGTTTCCTGCCGATGAGGAGCACCGTCTCCGTTTTCCCTCCGCGACCTGGAGGAAGTTGTCGGCGATCCAGCGTCGCAGCTCTTCCAGGCTGGCGTCGACTCTCCATTGCAGTTCCTTCGCGCCTGTCACGACCAAGACCACATCATAACTCTCCACCAGCCTTATCATATCGTCGGGGAGCCCCCATCTCCGTGCACCTTACCACGGTGAGTCCCCAATGTGTAGTGTTAAAGGCGTTCCTAGATCGACCATCATAGGGCGCACAACTGCCTCTTCCTCCATGGCCTTTCCATGGCCGCCCTTGCTACTTGACCTGGTCCAAGGCTTTTATTGCGGATTTTCCCGGCCTGAAACCATGTTGGTAATCGGACAGTCTGCCAGGCGCCTCGGTGTGTGCTGTAATCCGTAATCTTGGCTTGCGGATTAGGACCACCCTAGCCCACTTCCATCTAGCTGGGAAGTCCCCCTGGCTGCGCGCTGTTCATCAGGAAGCCAGGAAGACTTTTAGGAACTCTTCCCCCGCCAACTGGACGGCCTCTAGGGAATTCCGTCCGGCCACGGCGCTTTGTTGCTGGCAAGTCTCCTCACTGCTGATGCCAAGGGCTCCACGTCCACAGGCCTAAGGTTCGTCTACCCTCCTCCGGCTTTTTGTTGTTGTACTCTTCGGACCACCAGTTCTTCTTGCGTTTCATAGCTGCTATGCAGGCCTTGTTCATAATTTACGCCAGACCCTCGGCTCTGCAGATCCTCAGAGTAAAATACAATATGGTTTTCCACCCTGCATCTTTAGTTTTTCGGACACCGAATTTCACTTAACTTATACCTAATATGGCTATATTTGAACTTTTCATTTATTTATTTATTCATTCATGCCTCTAACATTCTAAGTTCTAATTCACTTACTGGGTGTCATTTCCATCTTGATTTTAGCTGACCTAGAGTTCTTCTCACCTCTGTCTCATTGAAGACATGCCCGTAATGGTTGCTATTGTTATTTACATGAGCTTTCCTGGAGATGTTTAATACTAATGTGGAAACGCCAATTTCATGGTTATTACTGCGCCTTTTGGTGACGAAGTTATAGTCGTTCTAATCCTTTGAAATGCGCCTGCGGTCAGCTTTGATAAGCCAGCTATAACTTGTCCACGTTTGGTTTCAGAGCAGTCCCCTAGAGGAGATGCTTTGTATGTGAAGATGAGCCTCAAAGCTGCAGTTTGAGGCTCGTCTTGACATACATTATGCTTGTAGCCGCTAACTCTAAGACAAACGCTGCACTAAAGTGTTAGTTTTGGTCCGCATCGGGTATTTGAATTCCGTGGTACCATCTATATCTATGAGGCAGTCTCCTATTCGCCAGCTAGGGAGGCGACTGATGGGGGACCAACAACTCCACAAAACTGATGATGAACGCCATATCATTGCCATTGATATTATGGCTATGGAACAAGATGTCGGTAACCTAGAACCGGATGGGCAAGGCGGTAAGCGAAAGGGCTCCCCCCTACCGTTCCACCATTCACTACTGCTGGTGATGAACCAGACCAGGGGTCTATTCTGTAAGTTCAGACTGGTCTGGTAAAAGATCAGGGGTGCGATTCTTCAAACCACTCGTTTCGAACGTATTCGTTTAACTACAAAATACGGATAATTCACGATTTGAGTTAGTTCGATGATGAAATGGATGAAAAACGTTCGAAACGAGTGGTTTCAAGAATCGCACCCTTGACCGGTCTGTTACCCATAGCAACCAAATAAACAACTGTTTTCCGCGAACGGTAGTGTAATACATAGACAATACATGGTGTATACTGCCTTACGTCAAATTCACAATTTACTGAAATAGATAGGATTATAAACTATTTCACTATCTAAACGTCATTCTTCACAAACTTGTGACACTTGACGTAATGTAGTATTAAACTAGCGTTCGCGGAGGAACAGTTGATTATTTGGTTGCCATGGGTAACAGATCGGTCTGATATTTTACCAGAGCAGTCTTATGCCCACTAAACCCTGAACCCTTGCTCTGCCACCCAACCCGGAAGCGATCGCTCATTGTAGCCTTCAGGTTGGGGTACCAGGTCTGAACTTACATAATAGACACCGGTAAAAGTGGCTTGAAATGAAGATATGGATGAAACTCGCTAAAACTCCTCCACCCAGAGTATTATCGTGATCGGGACTGAATAGAGGTGTAGACGTCGAGCTGGGAAACCAAGCCGAGAAAAACGAAAAGGAGATATCCCACGAAGCTACAACCTAGAAACATCGCTTGGATCGCCAAGAAAAAGTTGCTTTTGATAAGCTTGGGATAAATATTTATAATATTCGCAAAACTATTCGTGAACACATAGTACAGGCAGTGGTTTACTACCAACGTGTTCAAGAAATAAGCTAAGCACTCGCCTTTATAAGCGTGTAAGAAGTACGGTGTAACGATAATCATCTCTAGCTCAGTCTAGCCCATAAAGTAATTATTTTGAGAATGGAGCTACGAGGGAAAGAAAGGGATATTTAAGACCCTGGAGGCGAATAAACGGAAGGAAAGAAAGCCAAACGCAAAGACGCAGACCAGGGCTAAGTCAAAACTGAAGCTGAATGGACATTGGTGATAGCTAGAAAATCTATCGGAGAGAAGAGGAAATAAGGACCGAGGCAAAGGAGTTGAAGAATTAAGAGGCACCGTTGTCAAAGCGCTTGGAGAAGCTCCACAGTACGTGCGATGGAACAGATCGCAACTTTAGAAATAAATAATCTTGACGGAACCATCGAACAGATAGAATGGATGCGATGGGTGAAGCTTACATGGAAAGAATAAAGGTCAGGGCTGTTAGGAAACAATTGGGAGGATCGCAGGCCGATGTTGTTACTGCTCCAGCTAATGCGGTACCGGTTATACTTACATTAGACGACTCAAAATTGGCTGGCTTATACGTCGCATCAGAGAGAACATATATGTAGTGCTACCGATGTCTAGGTTATGGGCATATATCATAGGATTCGATCGTACCAGCCTGGACACATCGCGATCGCGCTGATCTGCGTGGTGTGCAGTAATAATCCTTCTTTACTGCGTAGCAGCAGGATGTATTGAGCAAGGCCCAGCAATGATAAAATACCTGCAAGTAAATCTAGGTAGGGGTCGCGAAGCACAAGATCTGTGGAAACGTGCAGGAAATACGATGCAGACTCCAAAATATTATTCAGGGGAAAATCGAAAGTAGGCACGGACAAGGTCGACGAAGAACATCACAGCTGAAAAACTACTATCGTTCGGCCAGAGCACTACTTCACTGTTTCGAAAGGTTGCTGACTAGGTACAAGTTATGCTGTTGATCGCCAATGCTCTTGGAGGCCTCGGCGCACGTTCTTTCCTACAACTTAGTTTACGTCTTTTATGAATAGCTGTTGTTGTTTAGCCAAAACACTGTCTTTTTTCAACCTATTACCTTCCCCTGCAATATGATTGTAGCAATTCGAATGGTTCTTTGTTCCTCAGTATATGGACGAAGTATTCCAGCTTCCGTTACTTGATAGTAAACAGTAGTTCTGATTTCTTCGTCATCTTTATTACTTGAATGTTGGCAACTTTATCTATACATTTAATATTGAGTATCCGTCAACAGAAGTACATTTTGTGTCTACTTAGTCATTATAGCATTTGATATTATTATTATATTAGAAAAAATAATTGAACAAACAAATTAAATACTGTCTTCTTCTTATTATATTACTAATTCAAATGACTACCAAACAAATGTAAAATACAATAAATGAGTTATAATTATTTTTGGAAGGCGGAAAGACCCGGGAAGGGTCGATAGCCCAATAAAGATTGTTTATATATAATTTTTGGATTATTTTCAGACTTGGTTGGAAAACTTGACC
Organism: Lordithon lunulatus; assembly: GCA_963942505.1. Classification (NCBI taxonomy): domain Eukaryota; kingdom Metazoa; phylum Arthropoda; class Insecta; order Coleoptera; family Staphylinidae; genus Lordithon; species Lordithon lunulatus. The sequence goes on from OZ012668.1 coordinate 41,886,839, forward strand.
TACAGCATTAAATCATTTCAAGTATTTACCATCAAGAAACCGCCACGCAAATATTTCAGACGGCTATGTTACAAAATAATTACTCACAAAGTGTATGAAATAGTATTCTCGTCATATTGTGCCTTAAGCATTATATACGTAGCTTGGTTCATGCATGATTTGCCGATTTATTTAAAATTTATATGCGAATCTATAGATGCTTCTATTTATTACCTCGATTTCATTCTGTCGATATTAGCTTATTCCCATATTTATATGAAATCTGGTTGGAAACTATACTTTAGGTAAGTTTCGTTTGAACATTATCAACTATATTAACTACTGCTTTGCAGTAAAAAGTGTTTGGGCGTACAATGATTTATAAATTGGTAGCTTGTTCATCAGATGAAAACTAAATATATATACTAATCTTGAATATAAAACTAAATGGTAACATTTAGTAAAACAATTCTAGAAGATTCTACGAGGGTTCATTTAAGACATTATTAGAAACTAGGTATAAATTGAGATTCTTTCGTAATACTAACCGAAGTTAAGGTCGTTTTAGACAAGGCAATTTCTTGACTCTAAAGTTAGTCAAGATGCGACACAATCTAAATTGTCTCGTATCATACAGCAAATTATTTGAAATATTGAATTGGATGTTAGATCGAATGGAAAAATATAACGCGTTCTATTTGTCAAGGACAAATTGTATGGGAGGAGGATATATGAATTCATTTCTTGAACAACTTTTGAGCTAAGAAATTGTCTTGTCTAAAACGACCTTTAGAGTGTACTGTTGTACATTGTACAGTAATATCCGCTAAAATATTAGTGACGGTTCACTTCCGCTCTTCAGTGATTAATATAATTCAATATTTGTTTTAGTATCTATTGGAATAAATTGGACTTCTTGGTATTACTTGGTAACACCATTTCGCTAATTAAGGACGCCCTATTTTATACACTATTTGAACCCAATTTAAGTAACTCAATGCTGGAATTTAAGATATACTCATCAATTAATTGTAGTATCTTATCATTGCGAATTATTCGGTTTTTAAAGCTCTTCGCTTTGGTTTCCAAGTTTAGGCGCGAAGTTGAATGGTTTTGTGATCACCTTACTGGCAGGCGCATAGAAGTTGTTTTCGATATGGGAATGGTAACTATCAGCATACTATAGTAATCCTTTTTAATATATGTTTTATTTTCAGGCATTAACACGTAGTTATAACGAACTTCTTCATGTACTGCCGTCACTGGTGGATAACGAGAATTTACGGAAAGAGATCGAGGTGAAACTCTACGAGGACAGAGCGGCTCTAAATCATGAGTTACAACTCGTTCAGAGAGATATTCCGCTCATTGCAATTAAAACCAAGACTAAGCAGGCTATACTTGCTACAATGTCTGCTATGAATAGAACTATTTATAATCTAAAAGTTGCTGGTAAAGTAATAATTAATAATCTTTATTGGTTAACAGTTGTAGATGGTTAGTATTAGTTAATTGATAATAATTGATATCACAAAATAGGGTTTATAGATCTGAGACTAGATATTAGAGGCTCTTATAAATTAGAGATTAGATGGAAATAAATGGACGTCACTTGTTTTTCACACTCTTGCTTTGATACAGTTGGCAAATTGAGGGATGGAGCGTTTTTGTCTTTCACTGCAACTTAGGTGGTGTCTGTCTGTTGAATACTCGCATAATTGGCGTATACACGACTCCTCCGGGTGCTGGTGTGCTTTGATACCCCTGCAAGATGACGCAAGTTAGGATGTGTCGTTCTTTTTGGTTGGGTCCCGACAATACTTGTGTTTGCTGTGGGGGGAAATGCATTTACGCACATCCGGCGCTTCTCGCCGGGTAATGTATGACTTGTCTCGTATTTTGGTACAAGGAATAGCCACTAAACTCTAAACCCTTGCACTGAGACCCCAGTATAGACCTGTAATCTTTCATGCTGTTTCTTTCCAATTAGACCATCCCTTTGTGTTATGGTACCACTCCAATCCTGTGTACAGGGAGAGGGCGGGTAACCATTAGACATAAGTGGAAAACCACATGTTCCATCCTTGATAGATTAAGAAATGACTAAGTAGGTGAATAAATAAATAAGTAAAAAATTGGTCTAACTCGGGTTATCATGTGTGAACCGTTGAAGCCATGATTAGGGGAGACCCTGGTTAAAAATATCACAGTAAATGCCTAACACTAGATTAGGTTTAAAATTTTTAAACACAAGAAACAAGAAAACAATTTTATTCGGTTGGATTAGATATTCCTTCTTCAGCAGAGGACACAGGGACTTGAAAGCGTAACATATTTTGATGTTGTACATTTTAATAGTGTATAGATTAAGTTTTGTAAGTGCTTTAGTGAGCCTATTGTCTGCGCCATCTTCCTACTTTTAGTATTGATAGGCTTGGTGAGGATGCGCGTTGTTTGTAGGTTGACACCGAGGTACTCGTCTCAATGACAAATTTGATGTGTTCTTTGTCTAAGAATGCCTTGTCATATTTCCCGAGTCTTCCTCCAATCTTAAATATAATAACCTTACTCTTTTCGTGGTTGACACTTAATTAGTTTATTGGCCTCACACCATGACTCCAGTCGGTTTATACTTAATTGTAGGTGTTCAAGACTTTCTGAATATATGGCCAAGCCATCCGCGTACTTTATGGATTTTATTTTTGTGGTTCGTATATATTCTGGTAGATTTTGTGCAAATGATAGAAAAATTGTTGGGCTTGAGACTCCTTGCAATACGCCATGCTCTTGCGATGTCTGGTTGGAGACCTCTTTTCCGTTATCTATTTTGACGAAGTTTGTGTGTTGATAATTAATTATTACATTGTATGCTTTTATATTTTTTAACATAGCATGTTTCTGCCGAAAACTTTTTGAAAGTCTATGAAAGCCACGCATAGCTTGCCTCGACCGTGACTTTCTATATTTCTAGCGTCCTTACAGCTCTTGTCATGATGTCGAGTTGCTCCGGCAGCAGAGGTTTCTAAGTGAACTATGACCCATTGATAATTTTTGTCAACAGTTTGAATTGAGTTGCCAGAAGGGCGATGCCCCTATAAGATTTAGGGTCTATTGGGTCCCCTTTCCCTTTGTAGAAAGTTTTTACCTTAGATATTCTCTATGCTTTTGGGATATCTCCTGTTTCGAGGATTAAGTTGAATATGTTTTTTCTACACTCACTACTAATCTCCTCAAGGTACCTTCTCATTGTTTTCAACGTCTCGTGGATCTCTTCTAGTTTCTCGGTCACTTCCTACCACAATCCTTTTCGTTTGTCCTCTCTTTAACACCTCTTCCAATTTACTTTTTCAAAGTTTGAGTGGCATTACTCTCACATTAATTCTAAATTTCTCCGAACCTTCTATGTCTCTGTGTATATCCGTACCACCCAATCTACCCTCTCCTCCTTCCATCCCTAACCTTTCCATACAGTCCACTATCTTGTCCCTATGTCATATGCCACACATACATTCTTCCATTGCACTCCTACACGTCCTCCGTCAATCTCACTTGCATCAAAATGTGCTATCTCCTGCCCCGTGTTATTCTACTTATCTCCTCCAGAACATCTCTCAGCCCCTTCGGATACTTGTATTGCGTTACACCGCTCGCACCCAAATAATTAATTCAACAAATATATTTTCTAGGTTTAATGGACGACTATGAATATCGTCGGTTCATGGTGAGCAGTGAAATGTGCATGAGTAACGCATTTAGTCTCAAAATAACTAAAACCGACCCAGAGCAGTACTTAAAAGAATTGCCATGGCTGAGAGATCGCCAGATGTTGGCAAAAAGTCTTTACGACAAATCAATATTTATAACATATGAAGAAGGCGAAGTAATTATCGAACATGGCGTTGTAATTCCCGGAATATTTGTTATACTAGAAGGTTTAATGTCAAATTCGAAACTGTTAATTGCAACTGGCTTTTATGATTGGTGTATTGCAGGTTTCGTCAGTACAAATTACAAGTCGGACAGGGTTGACAAAAACCCGAATTCGGGTGTACTTCCCGGGAAGGAGTACATTACGAACGACGAAAAAGATGAACAGGATGATTACTTGATTCCAGGAAATACTTTTGGGGAATTGTGTGTGATTACAAATATGCCAAATGAATGTGTAATCTTTACGGAGAAGCCGACTAATGTTTTGTTTATTCCCAAAGAAGTTATTTTATCGGAAATGAAGAAGTATGATTCATGTTTGGAGACGTATTCATTTTGTTTTATATATTCTTTCTATAAATTAAATGATCTAATTTTAGCTTAGAAGTGAAGATGTGGACTTATGTTACAACCACACTAGCGGCTTTGAAGCTTTGGAATACCCCCATTTATAAACATGTGTCTAAGTTTGATTTGTTTACTAGTTTATGTAAATGTATTGTTCCGGTGCTGGATAGCCGGCATTTGTTTATTGGTTGCGATCTTATTCAAGATATAGTGCTGATTCAGGGTAAAGCTAAAGACATATACACAGATGAAATATATACAGCTCCTTGTTATCTCCCAAGGTATGTTTGTTTTCAACAGATCTAGTTAGCTTCTAAACCCATAGCAGTTAAATGATGGGATGGATGGGATTTTCCTAGAGTTTTTAGACTAGACAACTTTATTATTATATTATTATTCATGTGAATAATTGTACGGTGGTGGATCCCAAAAAAAGGCTTGGGATTTCGAGTACTGGATAGTTGGCTGGAGGGTAGCATAGCTAAAGACACTTCTGGCCTCAAAATGGGCCCATTGTGAAACCTCCCTTTAAGACTGCTCACTCGTCCCACCAGTCAGGCTGCAAGACTCTGGCGGGTGAGGAGCTGCCAATGCTGACCATACTAGGCCAGCACTCCCCTGATTTCGAGTACTAGTGTACATTTAAGTTTATCCAGTGGAGCTTTTTTCTTATTTTGTCAATTATGGTTAAAAAGGATATTTGAGGGCATTATCCTTTGAAACATCTACAATGCCTATTCCGAACGGTTTGTAGACCCAATCCTTTGTGGCAGTATTTTATTTAAAAAAAGCTAGCACATAGGGCCCACCTATTAAACTAGTACTGGGATTATGATTTCATATTTATTGTTGAAGTTATCTTTGAGAACACTCCCATCGACTCTTATTTTCTCCCTCCATGTTGTTTACTTATTGGGGAATACTGGCACTAATCTCGTTCTCTCATTAAATTTTTTTCAATAATGCTATTATTTTCTACTATACTGCAAATATGGTGTGGTAGAAGATAATAGCGTAATTGAAAAATTGTTAATAAGAGAAAGAGAATAGTGCCAGTATAATTGTCTGTACTTGAAAAGATACAGAATAGGGGTACTGGTATATGTTTATAGGTTCATTTTGGAATTTAAACCCCAGTTTTCTTCCAGCACATTCTTCTACATCTACCAAGGGGTATTGTAGTTTATAGTTTTGATGTGTTAGTTGTTCAGATTTTGGTCAAAGATTTGCCTTTCACACAATAATTGTATATTAATGCCGTTTAGTATTAGTGGTATAAAGCTGCTAGTTTAGAGTATGCGAGAAAACAGGCTTAAGCCATTCGGAAATTATTCAAGTGAAGGTCTTCACTCGACAATCCTCACATGAGTATGTTGATGGATTTTATCATATGAGTGTGCATTGTCAATTTTGCGGTTCATGCCATATATTATATAATTCCAAATGAAAATTGTGTAATAAAATAATCGCTCTCATTTTATTATAGGGGAGCCCATAAATTGGTCATCAATAAACAGAGCAATTTTCTCACAAAATTATTCTTGGTTCCGGTGAATGATGATGTTATTAATGAACTACTAGAGAAATACGAGATTTAGAGAAGTTGGTAAGGAAATGTTTAGATATGTAACAACAAGTTAATACTTACAATTTTAGGAAGAATATGGTCTTGTTTTGACTTTAATTTTGAGTTTTTTTGGTTATTCGGTATATAGTAATTTAATATTATATAGTATTGTTTGTTCCTAACTTTCTTTAATAATAAAATTAGTTTGAATGTCATTATTATTCTATTGTTATCGCGAAAAATATCGAATTGCTAATTTTGACAATTTCAGGAAGAATATGTTCTTGTTTTGACTTTAATTTTGAGTTTTTTTGGTTATTCGGTATATAATAATTTTATGTTATATAGTATTGTTATATAGTATTGTTTGTTTCTAACATTATTTAATAATAAAATAATTTTTCATGTCATTATTATTCTATTGTTATCTACAAAAATATTGAAGTGCTAATTTGGACTTTACTTTATGTTTCATGACTAATATAGTGGAAATTGTATATTTTTAAAAATTATCTCTGTGTGTGTATATGTATGTACAACCGTGCACAAAATTGCGAGGAAACGGGTGAATCGATCGGGACCACATTTGGAAATCTGCTGAGAAATACCTAATGCGTAATTCCCAATCTGCAATGAGAGAGTCGGGGCAGGATGGTTGAATCAGAGAAGGCGTAGAGTGCAGAGTAAGGCGTTTACATGAAGTTAAATCTACTACAAAGAAGAAAGGAAGCGGATGCAATGAGTGAGCGAGACGGTTCTGTCCTAGACTTTGTATTGGTCAACGCGTTTGCAAGCGAGCTGCTAGTGAACTTCATAGTAGAATCGAGAGGGGCAGACCATATGCTAGTGGAAGTGGTTGGTGGTGAGGGGTAGGGATAGGAAGAAGAAGGAGGATAGGAATGGGCAGGATTTGGATGTGAACCAGGAATGATAGTCTATCAGCAACAGATAAAGGACGTGAAGTGTGAGGAGCGGCATTTAGTACAGCAGAGAAGTTGGTGAAGAAGAAGAGTGTTAGTCTGACGGATGGCTGGTATGATAAACAGTGTAGTAGAAAGAAACCAATATGTGGGAAAGAGATGGCGGAATGGAGAAATATGAGACGGGAGTTGGAGTACTCAACCAGGGGAAGAGGTAGTTTAAGGGCGCGTGGGCATGATATTGCCAGTGCACCAAGGTGGGGAAGCTTCAGAAGTTCATTTTTCGTATACTAGGGTGTATTCTCTCGAAACTGGTCAAGCTAACCAACCATCAATTTACATGTCACATTGCTTACAATTTATTATTCAATTTAAAGTGTTCGCCCATTGACCTTTGTTCACAAATTTTCTGTGGTTTTGCGAGGAATTCACTCCTCGCAATTTGTTTTGTTATGACTGCGATGTACGTCTGTGTTGTCCAGTAAGTGTAGAACCTCTACGTGGGGGTGTCTATGAGGACAGTCTTCGTGTGTTTCAGCTATTTGTTTTATTTCCGCCTTTTAAAGGGGATCCTCAGGTCTTTATGTAAGTGCATACTTCGCACATACCATGGGGCATCTACGATCATCGCATAATTTGTTTCTACCACGTCTGGATAATCCTTACGCCTGTCCATATTGGATGAAGGATCTAGTTACTTGGTTTATTTGTATTGATATTTTGGAAAGTCTTCCAAGTAGCCAGTACAGTTGTCACACACTTATGTTTAGTTCGTTTTTTCATTATACGCGTGTACTATTTTAACTGTGCGTCTATGGTCATGTCCAGATATTTTGCGTTGTTGGTGTATGGCACTGTTGTTCCATTTATGTTCACTGAGTGTATTTCCTTCGTTCTACATTGATTGAGCTTAATCTTCAGTTTCTGTATCCATTGCTGGACGTTGTCATTAGATTTCTACAGTTTGTTGGTACCTTATGGTTGCTAATATTGCAGTATCATCGGCGAACGTTATAGTAGTTACATTATCGGCTGTGGGTAAACTTCAGATGTGAAGAACTATAGAGGGACCTCGATAATGAGAGCGGGGTATAAGTTAACTATGACGAAAAACATACTGGAAGGGGAAGTGGATAGAAGATGGTTGCTACCGGAAAGTCAGGGCGGGTTTATAAAGGGAAGACGTAAAAGAGAGCAGGTTTTCACTGGAGTTCAAACGGAGAATATATGCGGTATTTGTGGATCGGAAAGCGGCATATCACACAGTTCCTACGGGGAAGCTAGTGGAGTGTATAGGAAGGTTAGGGATGGAAGAAGAATCAGTGGAATGGATGAGAGGGATGTACAAGGAGACATGTGTAAAAGCAAGAGTGAATGGAGTTTCGTAGACATTTTGAATGAATATGTGAGTCAGATAGAGAGGCCCTCTGAGCCCACTCTTGTTCAATCTTTATGCAAGTCAGTTGGAGAAGGTGTTAACGAGAGGGCAAGCGGGAGGGGTTCTTGAGGGACGACATGAGAGTGGAAGAGATGTAATGAAATGAATGGGAAGGTTACTTGAAAAGAGATGGTTAGAATATGAATAAAAATAACAACAAATGGATGATGTTTAGAAACAAGGGTAGACTGGGCAGAGTTGAAGTTGGATGGAAGGGAGTAATGAGAAAGGGAGCAGATGCAATGAATGAGATAGGCGGGGTAGGATGTCATAATGGGTGGCCAGACAGTTATGTCCTTGACTATGTATTCGTCAACGTGATTGGAAACGAGTTGCTAGTGAACTTCAGAGTAGAAGGCGAGAGGGGCAGACCATATGCTAATGGAAGTGGCTGTGAGGGGTAGGGAGAGAAAGAAGAAGGAGAATAGGAAAGTTAGGGATGGAAGAAGAATCAGTGGAATGGATGAGAGGGATGTACAAGGAGACATGTGCAAAAGCAAGAGTGAATGGAGTTTCGTAGACATTTTGAATGAATATGTGAGTAAGATAGAGAGGCCCTCTGAGCCCACTCTTGTTCAATCTTTATGCAAGTCAGTTGGAGAAGGTGTTAACGAGAGGGCAAGCGGGAGGGGTTCTTGATGGACGACATGAGAGTGGAAGAGATGTAATGAAATGAATGAAAAGGTTACTTGAAAAGAGAAGGTTAGCATATGAATAAAAATAACAACAAATGGATGATGTTTAGAAACAAGGGTAGAATGGGCAGAGTTGAAGTTGGATGGAAGGGAGTAATGAGTATTGAAAGAGTGTTTGTTTATAGTATTAATGTTTTTAGTATAGAGGTGAGTTTAGATAGGTTTAGTTGTTGTATGGAGTTGAAATGTGAAGTATGTAATAGAGAGGGGGGAAGGCTGGTTCCTGAAGAGTCGAAAGATCGACGCCTTTGACGATTCTCCTCCAGGTGTATCATATGAGTATGTAGTGCGAGTAGTATGGGAGGGTTATGAAGTTCAAGAAAAGACCACATGAATTGGGGGAAGAGACTGTGCATAAGAGTAGAGCAGAGAGCGGAGGTCATTGAGAGAATTAAGGATGTTGATTGGCAAGGATGGCAGGAGAGGATGAATGAGAGCTTGTACATCCCGGAGTACTTGGATTGGCATGTCCGCGGGAAACCTCCGGGCTATATAACCAAGGGTGGAGCAGATAGTATAGAATATGCATGGCACGGGAAGGGCATATTGCGTGTGTACTGTGTATTTTAGGGAGTTGTCACGTGTTAGCACATGGGTAACGAATGTGAGGGAGTGGAGTGGGTGAAGCAGTGCAGAAAGTTGAATGAGTGGTTAGGAGAGGATGGGATGGCGTGAAATGTAAGTGGGTGAGGGAAGGGGTAGGATAGAGTGGAACTTTTGTACATAGTTAGCATATTTTTAGTTAATTTGTGTATTTGATATGATATTGATTTTTGTGATGGTTATGTCAAATAAAGGTATTTAAGATTAATTTACTACTTTTACTTTGTTATACACATAGAACATGTCCAGGGCCTTTTAGTATACCCGGCTCTCCAAAACCAGAATCTTTTTACGTCTATGACTGACTCAGTATTGTAATATAAAAAGAAAAAGCCTTCTTTTAGCAACAGTACAGCTATTCGGTCTTGAAAACTATGAACGTTTAGAAATAACATGATAGTACGAAATAGCGTGAAACTAAACCTAACCACCAACTAAATATGGAATGTGGTTACAAATGCTACGCTGTCGGCCACGTTAGTTCCCGCTTCCTCAAAATAGCCCTTATTTGGTTGTTCCATGTTTTCCTCTTACTTTGCTCGTTGTACTCTCGCTTCCCACCTACGTGTGACTGGACTTCCCTCATTCATTCTTGTTAACTTCCTTCATTCATTCCTGTTAATTTCTCTCATTCATTAGTGTTAACTGTTGTTTCTCAATCTTGTGGGTTATAGATTCAACTTCTAGTTCTTCTCTTATGGTGTCGTTTCTGATTCTACTTATCCGTGTTATTACTTTTCTATGGTACGTCATATCGATCTAACTCTCGCTACCATATGTTAGTATTGGCCTGAATATGGTTTTATATATTGTCATTTTAGTTTTTCTGCTTACTTCCTTTTACGTATAAATTAATTGACTAATACTATGGTGCAATCGTGCTGCGTTAGTTATTCTTTCGTTTATTTCATTTGCCATACTCCGTTCCCTGCTTTGCATAACTCCCAGATATTTCATATATCAACTTGTAACTTCATAACCATAATCTTTGTCATACTAGTATTAATTTGCATATTTCTGCTTGCTAATTAATTCTCCCATAGATTCAAGTTTTTTGGTAGGTCTTTGCCGCTTGATGCACAGATTATTTCATCATTTCCGTCGCACAGTGGGGCAAAATCCTAAAAACGTGGCCAATATTACTAAGCCATCTTGTAAAAGATCAACCTTTGTTCCTCGGGGGTATTCGAGGGCGCTAATTACGAATCCGATGAAAAAAAAAACAAAATAGCGGATCCAAAATGGTGAAGAAAAAAAAGGAAATTTTGCAAATAATTTGGTTCGAAATTATTTACTACCCCCGTGTAAGGGATTGTTTAGAATTGTTAATTGAGGTCACTTATTACAAATTCGATGATCGATTTAAAAAATTCAAAAGGGCGGACCCAAAATGGCGGACAAGAAAGTAAATTTTGCAAATAATTCGTTTGAAATTACTTAAACCAGGGTTTAATAGGTTACTGTCAACAAATTAAATGTTTTCCTATTTTTGACCAAGTTTTTGGGATTTTGCCCCATTCGACAAAGGCACATGTCGATATGTCGACGATCCTATGTACACAAAATATGGCCACCCCTGACATATAGGCTTTCCTTTTCTAAGCTTCTGGTTGATGTTTCTTTGACTAAGACTTCTTTTTGCGAGACTTTATAAAATGCTTCTTCAAGATCCAAAAAGGCTAGGTATATAGTTTTGTACATTATTCTGGCTTTCTCGATCATTTGTTTGATTGTAAAAACATGGTCCTGAATACTTTGTCCTCTCCTTGAGCTTAAGTGTGTGTTGCCTCGTTAATTTTCGCAGCTTTGTGTCGCCCTATTTGAATATTGATTTTATTATTCCAATCCTCCAATCATCGGGAACTAGTGTATTGTTTCATGCTTTATTAAAAATATTAGTGAGAATTTCGATACCGTGTTCCAACGTTATTCAGCAGCATGCCTGGAGCAATCTTGTCATGTCCGGTTGCTTTACGTCTTTTCAGAGATTTTAATGCCTCAAAAACATCTTCTCTCTTTACATGATCATCGTCATCTTGCCTACTGTTTATTGCCCAATTCGGCTGGACGTCATGTTTCTTAGTGGTAAACATTGTTCTGAAATACTCTTTTCAGCATTCTTTTATTTCTTTGGCTTCTGTTAGGATACTTCCATTCTTCCCATTCACTTGTTTTGTGTTGGCATCTTTTCCTTTTCTTCTTTCATTTTCCTGCCAAATTCATCTTGCCTACTGGTTATTGGCCCATTCGGCTGGACGTCATGTTTCTTAGTGGTTAGAATTGTTCTGAAATACTCTTTTCAGCATTCTTTTATTTCTTTGACTTCTGTTAGGATACTTCCATTCTTCCCATTCACTTGTTTTGTGTTGGCCCCTTTTCCTTTTCTCTTTCATTTTCCTGCCAAATTCATCCCATTGCTTGTTTCTCCACTTATTTTACTTTGATCCGCTGTTTGTATTCCGCATACTTGATGTCTAAATGTAGAGTGATTTAATTTGAAGTGCAGATTCATCCATTCGTTATCATGCATTATCTTTGTTTTAATGTTCTCTCTGAATTTATATGCTGTTTCTGGTTCTTGTAATTTATATACCTATGTTTCATTTCAATAATTAACTTTTGCTAGTTTATTTTAGCTCTTTGGCGGTCCTATACAGAGTCCTATTTTCCTAGAAGAAGGTAGTGATCACTATAGATTCCTGCTCCTCTTTTAACTCTAACGTCCAGTATTTGCCCATGGACCTAACCAACAACTGAATATGGGATCTGGCTACAAATACTAATTGATATTAGAACGCTAAAGAACCAAGCTGCCTGCATGAATCACACAACTAATAATTAATCTGTAGAGAGTTCATTGATTGGTATATACATCTCTTGAAATAATCATCATACGTCCTGACTACTGAGTTAAAATATATAAAAATATATTATAAGTATTGTTGTTCGAAGCTAAAAGCAAGCCTTGATTAAAAATACAAACTTCAAAAAGACCTTGTCAAGATGCTGCGAATAATAATTTTCTCAATGATTCTAAAAATATCGAATGGGTTTCAGCACATACACAAAGACAGTCATATTGTGAATAATACCTATTTATCTGCCTACGGCCTGTTATTCGGAGGTGTACTCTTGGCAGTGATTCTACATAAAACATCAGTCAAACTTAAGTATTACTTATCTTACAAATTTCTACTCATATTAGTAGGCATGTCTCTTGGTTTCTGGACTATATATTGTACACCCTTGAAGGGATGTTACAATGTTCTTAAGTCAATGAATATAGACTACATATTTTTTCTAATTTATCCCCTGTATGTTCTAATTTCGTGTTATCAAACAGACGTACACTTGTTCTTAAAGCTTTTGCCACAAATTCTTGTGCTTTCGATTGTGGGCTGGAGTATATCAGCAGTTTGTTTTGCGGTGACATCAATAGTTTTGAGCAGCTTTCAATACAATGTATTTTTTATTATGTTGTATTCGTCTACACTGAGTACGGTGGACGATACCAGTATATCAGATGGATTATTTCGACATGACCAGTTAAGAAACGTTTTGTTGATTATAGAAGGTGAATTTCATTTAGGTTTAATCGTGAACACTTTTTTCAGAATATTAGTTGTAAAGAGGTTAAATTTAATTGTAGTATATTGGTATGAATTCTTGTTTGTGCTCATAAGAGAGTGTTTAGGTGGAATGTTAATTGGAGTGGTTGTGGGTAAGTTTGTTGTACCTCTTCTACTGAGCATACTCGTAGCCAATTTAATAAATCTTGCTATTTGTATAATATGTTTGGTTTACGCCATATTTAGTTTTTGTGAATATTTTGCGCTTGTATCTGGTCCTCTTGCCATATTTATTGTCTGTATGTATATAGCTCGGGAAAGAGCAAGAATACCCAATGAGGTATCCGAGACAGTGCAACAACTATGGGTTAGCTTTAACTACATCGTCCAAAGCCTATTTTATGTTTTGCTTGCGGCGATAATGTCCATAACAGCACATGAGCGTGGTGCAAACTTTTTCTCTGCGTTTACAAAACATGTTTTCACCTTTATATGTGGAATTGTTATAAGGTTTGTCGTGCTTATTTTACTATATCCAGTGTTAAAAAGGCTGAGTTACGGTTTGGACTGGAAAAGTTTACTTGCATTGTTCTGGCTTCCAAAAAAGGGCATTATGCAGATGGTATTTTTTATAATGGCACAAAAATCAGTATCAAATGATATACAGTTTAAAGATGCACTAAACACTGTGTGGTTTTATGTTATCATAAGTCAACTTGTACATGGATTAACTGCAACATATCTCCTAAACGTTCTGGAAATGACGAATAATACTCGTGAAAAACGCGAGAATATGACGCAATGCATTGAAATTATGCAATACACAAAGCTTCACTTTTTAAATGTAATGAAATTACAGAGGTTAGTTGTTTTTATAGCGTCCAATAATTATTTTAATAATTAAAACATTTTCTAGATTTAATGCAAATGTTAATTGGATGCCTGTACAAAGTATCCTAGAATTAGTTGATCCTTATCAACAAATGAACGAAGAGAATGACGAGGAAACAGGATCCAAAACCCCACATTGCCCTGATTGTGACATCGATATATTCATTAAGCATAATTCAAGAGAAATTCAGACCATGAGAAAGTAAATATCGAAAAAGACTATTATCTGGTTAACTTACCCATGTTTTTTTTACAGCGAAACGAGACAAAAAATAAAGAAAGTGCAGAAGATTTCCTTCGTACGGCAACACGAAAAAGGATTTTTAAGTAGAGATGGTTTAAAAGCATTATTATTAATGCTGGAATCTGATACAAACGAGTTGATGATAAATATTAATGAGGTGCTCAAAGCTTTTAGAAAATATGTAAGCATTTTCTCATAAAAATTGTTATAATTTACAAACAGCTAATCAATTTTAGTCATGGTTGGAAAATATAATTTACAGTATTTCAGCGTTGGAAATACATTCTATTCAGCAACCACCGCGTAAACGTTATAGAAAAATTTGTTATAAAATAGTTATGCATAAAACATACGATTTGCTCTTGTATATTTACTGTGCTGCATCCTCTGTCTACCTTATTATCATATTATATAGGGCTAGTAGCACAGCTAGTCTTATATTCAGATTTGTAGATGTTGGTGTTTACTATTGTGATTTTATCATAAGTCTTTTTGCATACTCACACATCTATCTTAAGTCCGGTATTAAGTTATATTTCAGGTAAATATATGTATCTATATTAGTGAATCCAGGTACTATTTTGTAAGAGCTACACGTATTCAAAATAGACACACAATTTGTATTTATATTCGTGTTCGTTTGATTGAATTCGTTCGATATATGTCACATAAACCGGACAGTGGCTATTTAACCACGTGTAACTCTTAGAAAATAGTACCATTGATTCACGAGTAGTTAGTTGTTACTATAATAATACACTTATTTTAGAAACTATTGGAAAAACTTAGATTTCATGATACTAGTAGGAAACACAGTTGCTCTACTGTCTGAACTTTTGATGTTTAAGTATGAAACGTTCTTAATACCCCATTTCCCCATATATGATTTAGTTAGAAACTGCATCGCTACAGCACAAGCAATGAGCTTCTGTCGCCTTTTAAAATTTATTTCTACGTTCTACAACTTTCGGCACGAATTGGAGTTGTTTTCTTCCTATCTTACATGCAATCGAATAGAGGTAGCCTTTGATATGGGAATGGTAATTATTGAATTGGAAAAATTCAACAAAAAGTTATAACACAAATGCTTTTTAGGCCTTAACGCGCAGCTACAATGAAATTCTCCATTTGCTCCCGTCGCTGGTTCTCAACGAAAACATTCGGAAGGAAGTTGAAGACAAACTTCATGCCGACAAAATAGCAATAAACATGGAGTTACGAACCGTGCAAAGAGAAATTCCAAAGGCGGCATGTAGGGTCAAATGTAAACAAGCTATTTTTTCAATATTAACATCTATGCGTGATGTGATACATAATTATAGTAGAATTGGTAAGTATTAATATACATTTGCAGTACGAATGTCTCTATTTATTATATTGTAGGTTTAATGGAATACTTTGAGTTTGATAAGTTTATACTAAGCAAAGAACGTTGTCTACGTGTTGCTTTAAGACACGTGACTACGAAAATAATAAACCCTAAATACTACTTGACCGAATGTCCTTGGCTCAAAGGGCGCGAGGATTTAGTTGAAATGCTCTATGAGAACGCTGTATCTATAAACTATGTTCAAGATGAGATGATTGTCCAACAAGGAACAATACTCCCGGGAGTGTTTTTTATATTGGAAGGTTGGTATTGTATATAATATAATTATAAAAAGTGAAATGTATTTTTTAGGTTTTGTTAAAATGATCTATAAACCAGATTTGGCTGACAGAAAACCAAATACTGGTGTCCTTCCAGGAAGGGATTATATTTCTAATGATGATCAGGATTATCAAGAAGATTATTATATTGCTGGAAATAGTTTTGGCGAGTTGAGCATGTTAACTAATACTGCCAGTGAATGTTCTATGTATGCTGCGAAACCCACAAGGATTCTATACATTCCAAATACAATTATTTTTAAAGCAATGCAGATGTATAATTCCCCTTCAGAGAGGTAGGTTCAGGAACATATTTTTATAATTTATGTATGATAAACCCTATTACAGCTTAGAAATAAAAATGTGGACATATGTAACAGTTACATTATCATCAATGAAGCTATGGAATACACCTATGTACAGAAACATGTCGAAGTTTGATCTTGTTAAGAGTATGCGTATTTGCTTTGTTCCGGTGCTTACTGGACGCCCAGTTTTCGTTACCAGTGAACTTATTGAAGATATGGTGCTTGTTCAGGGAAAAGCTATTGATATTTATACAGATGAGATTTATACAGCACCTTGTTATATACCTAGGTATTTATTTTTTTAGGGTTATACCCTTTTATAATTATACTTTATATTTCAGGCGGGCACAGAAACTGTTAATTAACAAAAAGAATAATGTTCCCACTAAGATATTTTTCGTCCCAATTAGTGAACACGTTGTTGATGAATTATTATCTAGATATGAGAAATTGGTAATTATTATTGTTATGCATTATGATTTCATTTATAATGAGCTTATTTTTTAGGATACTGATCAGTAATAGTTATTCAGTTATTATTATTGTGGATGTTTCAGTTGTAGATTAATAATGTATAATTTAGTAACAATTGATTACAACTATGAATAAATATTGTTTCATTTCTATATTTGAGTAATGTTACTGCTAAACTAAAAACTTCATAGGATGATACATACTGGAGTACAAAAATATAATATATATATATATATATATATATATATATATATATATATATATATATATATATATATATTAATGAAGATATGAAGTAGGAAACAAAGAGAAAAAACAAACAAATACGAAATATGGCAAGGGAGGAAAGAGAGAAAGGAAAGATCGTGAAGTTGGGATAAATTAAAGTAGGGTAGGGTAGTGGAAATAGAACTATACCACAGAAAAATTAAACTGGAGGCCCCAAAAAGTAGAAACACAAAATATACGAAAATATACAATGTACAAACAAAAACACGGCAAAGAAAGACCAGACATACGAAACGGACACGATATTAGGAAGAAGGAAAGGAATAGGAATAGGAATGTATGACATTTTTGACAGATACACAATCAGAACGTTCTGTCATACAGGCGATATTTGTATTATTAACAATTGAAACCTATTGAAAACTATCATAGCAGTGTATGGACCAAACGAAGATGATACTGCGTGCAACAAAGAAACATTCTGGGAGCAGCTCAACGAAACAACAGAAAAAGCCAAAGGAGAAGTGTACGTGGCGGGAGACTTCAACAGCAGAATTGGCAACGAAGTAAAAGATTTTGACCCGATGAGAGGAAGATATGGAAAAGACGTACTCAACGAAAATGGTAAGAAAATGCTAGATTATTGTAGAATGAATAATCTAGTAATAACGAATGAACTATTCAAACACAAGGACATACACAAATACACCAGAGAAGTGATAAGCAGGAACGAAAAATCTATAATAGACTATGTACTAGCAGAACAAGGGAAAAGGAGCAAAATAGTAGACACAAAAGTAAAGAGAAGTTACGAAATTGGAAGTGATCACTATCTAGTAGAGACGAAAATAAAGACTACCAAGATAGCGATAAAAAAAGCAGAGACCAAATATAGCAATAAACTGCAACAAGATAAGAACATACAAACTAAGGGAAAAAGAAATAGCAAAAATCTATAAAGAGAAAATAGAGGAGAAATTAGTAAAGGACACGACTCGGAATCAGATATAGAGATGATCAATGGAAAAGAAATACTAGAGATAATAAGGGAAATGAAAATAGGGAAAGCACCAGGACAAGACCAGATCACAACGGAAATGATTAAACATATGGGAGCTGCAGGTAACGAAATACTACTAAAATTAATAAACGAAATATGGAGGACGAATAAAATACCTAAAGATTGGCAAGTATCGTTAATCGTACCGATACACAAGAAAGGCGATAAGACAAAATGTTCAAACTATAGGGGTATAACACTCATAAGCATAGGTATGAAGATCTTAGAAAAAACAATTAACAAAAGAATACTAGCAAAAATAGAGCAGACGCTAGAAGAATCGCAATGTGGATTTAGGAAAGGAAGATCCACACAGGACAACATTTTCACGATAAAACAAATCACAGAAAAAAGAATTGCAAATAATAAAAACACATACCTAGGATTCATCGACCTGGAAAAGCATTCGACATGATACCAAGAAATAAATTATGGACAATCCTGGAAGAGAGAGGTGTAGAAAGAAAGACAGTCGAATTAATACAAAACATATACAACAACAACACCAATGCAATAATACACAAGGGACAAACATCAAGAACAGTTCAGACAACCACTGGACTAAGACAAGGAGGCGGGCTCAGTCCTACATTAGTTAACATATACATGGATGAAATAATGAAGAGCATGAAACCAGAAACCAAAAAAGCAAACATAGGGTACAAAAACATGCAAGTTGTAAAAATATCGGAAGGAGCATTCGCTTATGATGTAGTGATAGCAGAAAATGAAGGTAATCTGCAGCACAACCTTAGTGTATGGAACAGACACCTAGAAAAGTATAACATGAAAATGAACTATAACAAAACAAAAGTGATGGTAATAGGAAACCGGAAAGAACAAATAAATATAAAGATAGAACAACACATAATAGAACAAGTAGAAGAATTCAAATACCTGGGAGTAGCACTGACAGAAGACGGAATAATGGAAGGCGAACTTAGTGACAGAATAAACAACACAGCTAAAACATACCACGCATTGAGCAATATACTGATTAACAAGAAAGAGATCAGCAGAAGGACAAAAATAAATATATATATAAAAGCATATATAGACCTATACTGACATATAGAAGCGAGACGTGGAAGCTAACGAAGAGGGACAAAAGTAGAATACAGGCAATGGAAATGAAATATCTCAGAGGAGTAAAACAAGTTACGAGAAGAGACAGAATAAGAAATTATGACATCAGAGAAGAACTGGGAATTGAAGCTGTAGATAAGTATATAAAGAAACAACTAAACTGGTGGGGTCATTTAATTAGGATGGACAAAAAGAATCAAACAAAACAGGTATGGGAAGCAAGAACTGAAAATAAAAGAAGAAGAGGTAGACCAAGAAAGGAGTGGGACAACATAATAGAGGACATAATAATCAAGAAAGGAAACACAGTCAAGCAAGCAAGAGAACTGGCGAAGAACAGAAAGGAGTGGAAAGAATTTACAAATGTATAAACAACAGTAATTGTAAACTATAATGTTAATGTAATAGCCGACACCGAAAGGTAAAAGGCAATTGATAATATATATATATATATATATATATATATATAACAATTGAAAATTGAATCTTGACTAAAAAACTTTGAATTGTGAACAACAGTCGCTACGACGATGAAGCACCGTCCAAGGCCACAATATCGATGATTTAGTGAATTCAAACTGTACTTCAATTCTGTACACGTACGCAGGGGGACGAATTTGAAGGTCGTCCAAAATCGGTCGATGTGATTGATAATGCAAGATAGTCATATGACCTATGGTAAGATTGAGACATATCAACAATCAAACTATAAGAAATGAGAAAATCAAAACATAATAGAAACGTGGAAGTGAATAAGAACAATTATGGAAAAAGCAAAAGCAAAGTAATAACTCAGAAGATACGGCGAAGAGTGCATTTTGGTTTTGACAACGAGCGCAAGGCAGCGCTTATTAAATTAAACACATTATGACTGAGTATGGAAACGGATAATACGGAGGAGGCAAAAGACATAAAACAAAGGAAGAGTACAACAAATTGTTGCGAAAATACAACAAACAGTTAGTAGAAAGAACAGAAACAAACATAACCAACTCAGAAATGTATACTAAAGCACAAGAAAATAAACAAGAGACTACCATAACAAACAGAGCTTCTACAAACACAAACATGAGAAAACACTATCGGGAGATGGGGAAGTATCAAAAAGATAGAAAGAGTACTTTGACAACATGTTGAACGAAACAAAGATATTGGAGGTTGAAGATGCAGAGCAAACAACATTCGTGAAGTCAAACGATACAGACGAACAACCCCTAAGCAAGGAAAGAGAAAATAATTTCAAACCTAAGAAATAACAAGACGCCGGGCAGCGACTATAAATCCCAGACGACTGTACAGGCGTAATACTATGCTTGCCTCGGCCCAGTCCTCTGCGACATTTTCGTGCTCCCATTTTTTAAAGGTAATTTAAACAATTACACGGAGATTAAACATAAGCGTCAGTCAAAAAATATTAGTTTTAATACAACCATGCTCAATAATAATCAAATAAAAATTAACGTTAATACGTCAACTGAGTATAGAGATCTCACTAAGTACATGAATGATATTCAACAAGAATGGCACACTTACGAAAATAAACAGGGCAGGCCGATTAGAGTAGTGCTGAAAGGACTGCATCCCTCTTGCGACACACACGAAATAACAAAGAAATTAGAGGACAAATCCTTCAAAATTATCAAGGTAGAAAATAAATTAAAGAAAACAAAACACGGCTACGAAAAACTACCGATGTTTATCTCAACTTTTTAAAATACAGAAGACATGAATTACAATATCTGTGCGACATGAAGGTAACAATAGAAGCCATGAAAACTAGCAAACTAATACCTCAATGCAAAAAGTGCCAACGTAATGGTCACAAAGATGGCAAAGTTTCTGCCAAAGAAATCCATCATGTGTGCAAAATGTGCTGGCAATCACATAACAGCTGAATGTACAAAACCAAAGCTAAATGCTTTAACTGCAGGGAAGCACACTACAGAGAATGCATAATTGCAAAAGAGCTACAAAAGAGAAGGGAAACTGCTAACACAAATAAGAGGCAGAATCATGTATCAAAATATTTTGTAATTTCTAAAACTTTAAATATGGAACGTTTTAAACCTATTACTACTATTCTTCTTGTATAGTCGACTATTGTTAATTTGCAGAACATACGAACATTTTAGTGTTCCTTTTATCTTCTTAGAATCGCATAAAAGTTGCCAATGATTAGAAAACGGTCTCTCTCTGATGCAGAATTGCTGCAGCTTCTTGAAGCCGACGATGATCAGCTAGATAATTCAGACGAAGAGATGGACACAATTGAAGACGCGGACGTAGAAAATGAAGAAAAGAATGTACCGTCACATAATGATCCTGTGGAGGAGGTAGAACCGGAAAGATGAACTAATTGCAGATGATCGAATACATAATAAGAATATGGGAGAAAGTGATTCCAATACAACTTAGGCTGAATATTTCCAGGTTTCTGGAAGCAATCACATGCCCTCAAATTTCTCGAGTGAGGATGGATCTGATGACGAACCAGTTGAAGAGAAAAGTGAAAGTGTATGTAGCCAAAGTGCAGACGTTGATAACGATAGTGACTGGATTGATGCAGTATCAGATGATCCTTTTGTTTATCTATTTACTAGAATGAGTGGCAATACAATTGGACAAAAATAAAGATATAGGATCCACCACAAAACTGGTTTACTTGATGAAGCTCTCCTCCTTTGGCACGCTAGACTGTCGTTCCACCAATATATTCCGAATAAAGAGCCAATGTATAGAATCAAATTTTATGAGCTCTCTACACCAGACGGTATAGTTTATAATAAAACAAGTACTGAAAAATCTTATGCTCAGGCGATACAGAACGAATCTACAGGCGCCACTGCATCTGCAACAAATGCAGAACCAACACTAATGTAAAGAATGCAAAATATGATGACTAATGCTAACTAATGTCGCAGATAGACTTAACAGACTAGAAACCAGGAACACGGGCACTATTCCTAAAGTACATAAATAATTAAAGATACCGAATTACGAATTGCCACTTGGAATATCAATGGCATCCTCAACAAGAAAGATGAACTAGAGGTGTTCTTAAATCTACAACACATTGATGTGTGCCTTATCTCTGAAACTCACCTAACAAACCAGTCTTATGTACAAATAAGAGGTTATAAAGTTTATCACACCACCCACCCGGAAAATCGAGCTAAAGGTGGTAGTACATCATCAAAGAATCCATAAACCACAATGAACAATGTTGATGACATTGAAAACATCCGTCGTGTCTGTGAAGTCTACCAAACTTCTGTTTATTCTATTATGTTCTCATAATAGTTGGTGCAGTCTACTGCACTCCCAAGCATAATCTCAAGGTTGCGGAATTCAAAACACTCCTGCAACATCCCGGTGAAAGATTTACCATAGGCGGTGACTACAATGCTAAACATGTAGACTGGCGATCAAGGCTGACAACAACAAAACGTAGTGAATTAAGAAAAGCTATTTGTGCGACCGAATGTAACTTCCATTCGACAGGAAAGGATTTCTTAATTTCAAGAACAGTGTCACCGAATTTCATAGAAACTGAAGAAAGTTTCGACCAAGACTCCGATCACTCAGCTGTCATCTTAACTTTGAGTGAAAGAATCATCAAGAATGAAGCTCGCCTAATGCTTGTCAATAAAACCTGTGATTGGGTGAGTTTCAAACTTGAACTTCATAATCGAATTAATTTGAATGTTGCATTAAGGTCAAAGGGACAATTAGAAGAAGTGGAAAAATTCACAAAGTTACTACAGACAGTAGCTTATAATAACACGAAGAAAATGTCCCGGATCACTAAAGGGATAAACTACTCAGTCGAAATCAGAGAACTTGTCAGAGAGAAACGAGCGGCTCGGCGAAGATAGCAACAGAAACCCAGCCGACAAGACGATTCTAAACAACAAAACACAAAAGCTGAAAGAGAAATCAAGAAAATCAAAGAGAAATCTATTAGTACTACTACGTAGTCTACAAAGCCTCGATTCTAATGAAAAAACGGATTATTCACTATGGAAGGCAACCAAGAAAATCAAACGATCTATAATATCAATTCCACCCATTAGAAAAGATCGAGAGCCGTGGGCTAGGAGTAACAAACAAAAGGCTGATCCAGTGGAGAAAGAGTTCGTTCTGGAAACAACAATATAACCCAATACAGAAGAAATCACCCACGTTATACCCAACTGCTTGATAACCAACATCATCGTAGAAGACTGAAGAGAATTAAACCTTCCGATTTAGGAAAGTGATTGTGACAAAAACATAGTAAAAGTGCACGAGTTGGATAGTGTAGAAGCATATTTATTTTGAATTAGACATAATTTTGGGGCATCACTGGATGAACCCAAGCACCTTCATGTTACCATTTAAAATTAGAGTAAAATTGATAGTTGGTCTGTTAGACCAGTTTTAAAAAATACAAAAAAAATTACCAAGAGCTGCAGCTGTTCTATTAATGCTTTTACGCCGTGGTTAATCATTTATAATTTTATATAGTCGCTGTCCGGCGTCTTGTTATTCCTTAGATTTGAATATATATATATATATATATATATATATATATATATATATATATATATATATATATATATATATATATATATATATAGAAATGAAGATATAGGCGATTGTAATAGCTACAGTAGCACTGATATAGCATGTAAAATAATAGCAACCTTCAACAAGAAATAAGTTAGGGCAAAGAATGGAAATGATTGAAAGTAAATACTAATGTGAATAGGCAGAAGCCCTACAGATCAGGTCTTGATACTACGGGAAATACAATCAGAGAGCTACAAAACTAGAATCCCAACAATAGTCCTATTTGTCGGTTTCAAACAGGCCTATGGTAAAGTAAAGAGGAACGAGCTATACAAAGCCCTGGCTAATGTGAATATAAATGATAATCTAATAAGGATGATAAAACTAACACTACAAAGAACTAAGCACATAGTGAGAGTAAACAATGGAACGTCATATACGGTACGTGTACGAGTACGTCAAGGCGACCCCCTGTCATCAGTCTTATTTAGCTTGGTGTTGCAAAGTGCAATACGAAAAGCAAAAATCAATAGAACAGACCGCGTATGCCAAAGAAGACACCAATGCATAGCCGTTGCAAGAACTGGTCATATTCTAAAAAAGCAAACGGTAAGAGATGCAGCGAATACCCCGTCATTAGTCTCAAGAGCCATCCATTGAAGATATACACACACGAATTTAGAAAAAGATAGATCAAGACATTGGCGATATGCCTGTTTCATCATGCATGAAAAGATATTCGACGGAGTTAAACATAGAAAAGTTATTGAAATGCGTAAAAGAACAAATATAGATGATAAGACATCCGCATTATCATGAATATCTACTGGAACCAAAAAAACAGGTTAAAATCGGGCAAGAACAAACGGAGGAATTCCAAACTCTAAAAAGGTTGCAATAAGGTTGCATTTTATCCACCCATTGTATTTAACTTATATTCCGAATACATATTCTGGACTGCTGCCTATGAAAGCACCCAAAGTATAAAAGTAAACGGAAGGGCAGTAATAATACGATACGCAGACGACTCTGTGATCCTAGCCAACACTATTGAGGACTTGCAACATCTCAAAACAAAATACACCAAGGTAGTATATAAACATCACAGAAACTAAACTGATTATTAGTAAGAACAGCGCCGTATTAACCATTAATCGAACGGATTCAACGATTCAAATATCTGGGCAATTGGCGACACTATCTCATTTCCCGCACTAGTACGGGAAATAGAAATTTCCGCGCGCAAATCAACGCGGGGAATGACTAGGACATGAGTACAAAAGATATCTTCTATGAGTAATGAGATAACCAACAATGATGAGACAGGATAATAGACAAGGATAGGGAACTGCTGGCGATTAGTCACATCTTCTGAAATAACAAATACCAATTGAGACAATTAATCATGGAAGAGAAAATAGAGGGAAAGCACGGAGTTGAAAGTAAGAAGTTTTCCTGGTTACGGCACCTCCAATAATGGATCGAAAGCAACGATGCTTCCACATTTATACGACTCGCCAATATCAGAACGAGAACAGACATATCGCTTGTTCGGAATAAAAACGACACAACTCTAAATACCTGTTTTTTAGGAGCGGCCGTAGACATTTTTCAGAATAACACATCTCTCTAAGTGGTTCTGTGTATTATCAAATGTCAATTTCCATTTCGTTTTTCCAGATATCCCCACCATTTTTGTGGGTATACTGCTACTTCTTTTTCACCTAGTTTAACATTGTAGTTTTCCACTCTTGATAAATCTTTTTGCAGCTAATGCGTTGAATATTGAAGGTGAGTGAATGGCTAACGGAGGACGAGAATAGCGTGGAAATCTGCAGAAGGCTGTCTGGGAGAGGAAGAGGGGGGAGGTTATGAACCTTCAGGCCGCCTTACGGGGAATATACGATGTGCTCGAAACGGTTCTCTGAGTCGTGGTGAGGGAGAACCGTCACAAGAGGAATAGGGACACAATTATCAGTGTAAGCTGATAGTTGCAAGGGAATAAATCTATCCACTGAGTCTTGGCGAGGAAGAATGGATTTACCAAGGGTCAAAAGTGAAAGTGAAGTATCGGTTTTAAGCTTGATAGCTGG
Source organism: Lordithon lunulatus (assembly GCA_963942505.1). Classification (NCBI taxonomy): domain Eukaryota; kingdom Metazoa; phylum Arthropoda; class Insecta; order Coleoptera; family Staphylinidae; genus Lordithon; species Lordithon lunulatus. The sequence goes on from OZ012668.1 coordinate 41,912,473, forward strand.
GTAAGGTAAAACGGTCTTCTGAGTCTTGGTGAAGAGAACTGAAAGCAGTTTAGGGGTGCGTGCGTGCGTGCGTGCGTTTTTTATAGGGGCAAACAGGCCCTCTACTCTTAGCATCCACTGAAGACCCGCACACATCTCTGTTTTCATACCCTACAGAGCGTCGAGTGGGGGTAAGTAACATGTTCGGCAAAACAGTATGATCAGCCACAGTGTACTCAAAATAGCATGACCAAGAATAAATGAGGAGCTTCTTACAACACAGGCCGACAGTTGCTGTAATCAAACGAAGGTAACCTGGGGCATATCAAAATACTAACTAATATATTTAATTATAGAGGCGAGATCGAAAGAAAAAGAGAAATCGGCTGTTTAATATCAAACAATATACCGGAATTTGTACTGTGGGAATCACGATACACTTCGAGAAACAGAATATGGAGAATGTTGTCGCTAGAATTCATTAATAAATTAACTATTTTCAACGTAACGCAAATATCTTTAGAAATATATAAGATATATTTTCCGCTTTATAAAATATATCCTCTTATATTCTTCTAAGAGAACCCATCTGATAGGTTCTAATCTACAAGTAGATGATATGTGTTATAAATCGATTACAACTATTGTAGTTGAGACATTTATTAACTCACCATACAAAAAAGCAATAAATAGTAAAGAATATATTATTAATAGTAAACATATTACAAAATCCTAATATTGCTATCTTATTACATTTTAATGAAAAAACTTATTAAATAAACTTATTAAAATTAAATTTAAAAGTAAAATAAGTAAAACAATGTTATTCTACATTAGCTTTTATCATTAGGAAAGAATATTGAATTGACAAAATAATAACCTTTACGCTGAACAAATTATACCTACAACTATATGTAATTATTAAAAACAGTTGCTCAGTAATGGGATCTATATCTTCGGGGATGTTTACGATAAAACATGTCCTTGAATGTTAAACGTGAAGTGACATCTGCCTGGGTAACATATATTTGTTTAGTATAATCCCCACTACTATAATTAGCAATATCTACTAAATTGACATCAGCAAGATTAGTTCCTCTTAACGAAATTACATTATTAACCCGATCAATATATTTATATATAATAAATTTCAGAAAATTACCAAATATCATTGACTTAATTTTAAACAGATGTGAACACTTTTTAAAATCAAATTGAACATGGCTAAGAACAAATGCTTTTAAGTTAGCAAATACCATCGATTCATGGATGATCATTGGTAAGAGGAAATATGACAAGTTAAGTATTGATGTAAGTAAATTAAGAAAATTTTCAGAAATGCATGTGATTCCTTTCTGCACCTTACACAGTTTTTTAGAATGCCCTAAATGCGCGAAGTTGTCTAAACAAGTCGTACAAGTCGAATACATTATCGGAAATATTTGTTTGCCCACCCAGCGACTTAAATTGTTTATATCAGTGCTATGTAAAGGCTTGAACATATCAAAGAAATCAGACAATACAGGTGCCTCCCATGCTTCATCATCAAAGTTCTCAACAACATCATACCCGTCCGCGATGAACTTTTTGATAGAATATATAAACCCTCTACACAGGTCATTCTCACAATTATAATAATAATAATGCGGAATTTTATAGTTGCTTATAAAGAGGGTTTTCAAGATGCGCGTAAACTCGTAGCTCGATGGCGGATCATAATTCTTCTTTACGTGATCAAATAAATTCTCCAGTGGATCCTGATTAAATGATCTTGTCGGGAGGATGGAACAATTACGCCTTATAAGTCGTTTCTGAATACGCATAAACCCCTCAATGGTTTCAATCAGTTTATCGAGCACAACCGGTCTGGTAGTATCTTTAGGTTTCCTTGGAATAAAACTCATGCCCTTTATGGTATCGATAGCCTCATTCCACACGTGGAAGTGTTTAGACTTTTTTTTATTTAGAACAGCACGACGTAAATACTTTCTCTCAACAAAGTCTTCTATTTCTTGAGGCGTACGCGTTGTTCTTCCATTTATACTATCAAACAGTTTATCAAAAAATATGCATAAAAAGCCCGTTTCTCTACTTTCCTCCCCGAACTTTATTTTAACTTCCTTATATTCACAGTTTAAACGTGAGAACAACATTATACACCCAGTTAACTTATGGCTGAATACTTGCATGCATAATCTAACCGATTGTTTTCGCATTCTTTGCCATACAACATGTTTTAATGTAAAATTACAGAGTAAATGATTCGGATAATCTTTATAGTCATAGAAAAATGCATTATATATGTACGACCACTTTGCAACCATTATTTTTCCATTCTTTGGAAATCTCAAATCTTTATGAACTAAATGATTTCGGATACTTTTAAACAAGTGCGGAGGATCGAATAAAGGTACAATTGCAATTTTACCTATCGAAATAATACCTTCATCTGGTGATAAACCTCTTTGCAGTGCATTCGTTTTGCTCTCTTCAAGAAGAATTTCAATTGATTTGCAATATGTTCTTCGGTGATCGCATACAGAGGCTATAACTATCAAACCGATTTTGGCGGCTGCTTTTACGATTTTCCTATAATATTGCACAGTATCACGTGAACTCACGGGGCCCTGACTAAAATTGTACCCTACTACTTGTTTCCAGTCATCTTGAATTCCCCGTAACATAAACACTTGTACCATATTAGCTACTTTTTCCGAACGAATCTCTCCATTATCAACAAATCCATCTACACAATCCCGTTTAGATGAGTACTTTAAATTCGGCCTTAAAGTCATCTCACTGAACATTAATACACATATGCGATTCCACAACGGCATTATCCACATACCGTGTTTTAAATTATCAAAAATTGGGTAGCAAATACCAGGTTCAACTGGAATGCTATTTAAGAAATCAGTAAGTACGGCGCGACTTGGCAAACCGAACACTTTAGATAGTATCGTGTAATATTTCTCGCTAAACTTTAAAACTTTCAGAGCCACTATTTTTGCTTTTAATGAATATGCCTGTTCTTTTTTACGTTTCTCGCAAATGTTGATTCGATTTTCTAATAGTTCAATGAGTGTAGGGTGAAGCCTTTTTAAATTTCTGCGTTCTTTTCGCACTTCTCGCAGTTTTTCTCGAGTAAAACCTGGCGTACGCGAATACCGTTCTGCTTTTTTCTGTAAATTTTTAACTTTGTATTTTAAATAGATTTCCAGTTTAGGCTTTTTGCGGCGAATGGTGGGTGGTTTACTCTTACCATCTGAAAATAAATACCACATGAAATTTACAAAATGTTCGTACAAACAGAATTTACAAACAATGAAAAAATTACAAAGAGTAATTCTGTATAGAGCAATAGAAATGCAATTAAACAAAAATAGGATTCAATAGATTTGTTATAAATGGGACAACAAACACTAGGTTACTTTGTGTTGTGCTGTGCTGTGTTTCCGTTGAGATACATATGCACAGTTAATTTCGAATGTATCATTTGACAATGAATTAAGAAAACACCCAGGCCGGTCCTAGGTATAGTAGATTGATCTGGCGGGTCCAAAGTTCAACTTTATGCGCAAAGGCCCAGCCGTAAATAAGAAAATGAAACCTAAAAACATCACATTCACGCGTACATTTCTGCACTAAGGGCAGACTCTCGCAAAGAGCAGCTGAAACCGTCGGACGGCGGAGCGCTGTGTTGTAGCTTTGTGTTAGGATGCATAGTAATTTACAGATGCTACGATTTACGATTTTCGCGTGGTGCGCTTACTGCACCACTTTAAATTGTATCTACTCTAGTTGCCCGCTGCCCGTGTTCAAACTTCTCAATTTGGCCCGACCGACTCTTTAGCCACATTAACCCTGCAACGACCTGAGTCTAATAGAATAGTAAGATCTGTGACACTGATTAAATACCCTCAGACCAAAAACTAGGAACAAGGAACAAGGAACAAGGAACAGGGAACAGGGAACAGGGATCAAGGAACAAGGAACAAGGAACAAGGAACAAGGAACAAGGAACAAGGAACAAGGAACAGGGAACAGGGAACAAGGAACAAGGAACAAGGAACAAGGAACAAGGAACAAGGAACAAGGAACAAGGAACAAGGAACAAGGAACAAGGAACAAGGAACAAGGAACAAGGAACAAGGAACAAGGAACAAGGAACAAGGAACAAGGAACAAGGAACAAGGAACAAGGAACAAGGAACAAGGAACAAGGAACAAGGAACAAGGAACAAGGAACAAGGAACAAGGAACAAGGAACAAGGAACAAGGAACAAGGAACAAGGAACAAGGAACAAGGAACAAGGAACAAGGAACAAGGAACAAGGAACAAGGAACAAGGAACAAGGAACAAGGAACAAGGAACAAGGAACAAGGAACAAGGAACAAGGAACAAGGAACAAGGAACAAGGAACAAGGAACAAGGAACAAGGAACAAGGAACAAGGAACAAGGAACAAGGAACAAGGAACAAGGAACAAGGAACAAGGAACAAGGAACAAGGAACAAGGAACAAGGAACAAGGAACAAGGAACAAGGAACAAGGAACAAGGAACAAGGAACAAGGAACAAGGAACAAGGAACAAGGAACAAGGAACAAGGAACAAGGAACAAGGAACAAGGAACAAGGAAATAATCAGTAAGAAATGAGACAAACAAGTGGAAAGGGTGAATAAATAAGAATATGTATATGGAACAGTCGGAGCATAACTGGAAACGAAGAAGTAGTAGAAAAAATGATAGAACAACAAATAAAAATAATGGAAAGAAAAATGATAACTAAATGAAGAAAATACAAAGTAATTGCATGTTATGTCAGGAGATGAGGAAGAAGGAGACGGTGGGCGGTGGGATTTATAATAGTACCTAACAGAATAAAAAGATATCATAATTGAATAAAAATTGATAAATACCGTCTAATAATAATAATTTAGGGATCAAACGAAGTCTTAAAGAAAGATACAGATAAATTCTTTAAAAATATACAAAACAAAATAGACGAAGGACTAGATATGATGATAATCGTGGGGATCTAGACGGGATAGTAGAAGGTGGGGAGGTGAGAAATAATAATGGGAAATGTTGAATGTATATTATTGTGTTTTTAGTTGATTTATAATTTACTTTCATTGAAATCTATTGATTTATTCAGCTGTGGTTAGTTAGGTTCTGTTGGCGGGGGACCCCCATTTATCCTTTAATTGTGCATAACTCAATTATCAATAATATTATCTATTTTGTCTCGGGCTGTTTTGTCCCGGGGCTATTTTATCGCGGGATATTTTGTCGTGGGCTATTTTGTCGCGGGCGGTTTATCAGTGGACCAAACCTTGGAGTCATGATGGATGGAGAGCGTTTTAACCACCTGAGATTCGCGAATGACCACCTTCTAATTCGGACAACATAAAAGATGCGAACACGATGATAAAGGACCTGCCAGAAACAACAGAGAAATTCGGCGTTAAGATGAATACGTCCAAGACAAAGATTATGACCAACGTAGTACTAAACGATCAAATAAACATAGTCGATGACAGTATAGAACAGATGATTTTGTATATATACCTGGGGCATCAGATACGTAGGATGTGACAATCAGACGTATGAGATACAGCGACCAATAGACCTATGGTGGGCTGTACTTGGACAGCTTAAACAGACATCATGAAGAGCAAACTTCCAATGTGCTTCAAAAGGAAAGTGTGTGATGCCGGTAATGGCGTATGGATCAGAGCCTTTAACACTAACAAAGGGCTTCACAGTCAAATAATAGGTAAAAGAGATCAATGGTACTGGTCATGCTAGGTATTTCCTTACGATACAGGATAAGAAGCGAATAAACTATACGAAGGACAGGTCGCTGCGACGTAATAACACATTTGTCTAGCATCAAATAGAGATGGCCACGTAGCTAGATGTAGACAGCCGTTGGACTAAGCGGCTTCTGAAATGGAGACGTGCCGACGAATCAGCGGTAGTCCCCCCACTCAGTGGTCCGACGACATCAAGAGAATAGCACAATACTAGATTCTAAAATCGCAGAACCAAGCTGCATGAAAAGAGTTAGAAGAGGTGTATGTCTAGCAGTGGGCGCAAACGGCTGGAAAATTATGATGATGATGATCATAAATTAATTTAAATTTATCCTAATCAATTTAGCTATAATAAACACCTTCTTTCAACTACCGGAATTACGCGTATACACATAGACATCACCGACACATACACCTCTCAATATTGTAAGAAACCAAATCGACTATATCACAATAAAGCAAAGATATGGGAATGTTATAAAATCCGTGAAGACATTCCCGGGCGCCGACGTATCATCAGACCATAATCTACTGCTGGCAAACCTCTCTATACGCCTAAAGAAAACACCAAAGCTGTCACAAACAAATATAACAGACTTGGACCAACTGAAAGACCACCGCAAAGCCATTAAAGTTGGCGTAATACTAGAAAGAGAACTCCGATAGGTTAACGCAGAGCAACAAAATCAAATTGAAACCGCATGAACTAACTTTAAATTTGCCATCAATAAAGTAGCAAAGGAAAACCTAAAGCGAAACCGACCACCTAAAAATTAAAAATGGATGATCGAAGACTTGCTAAATCACATGGAAATAAGAAGAACATATAAAAACAGAGATGATAGCAAGTATAAAAAACTTAACAATGCCATCCGAAGAAAAATCAGAAACGCAAATGCTGAATGTTTTAAACAAGAATGTATAGAAATTGAAACATTCGACAAAAAACATAATATAATAATATGTTCCAATTACATAAAAAGATAAGAGAAGTTGCTGGTGTCAGAAAATACTCAGACAACAATTTATTGACTAACAAGAATGGGAATCTTATTATGGATATAGACGAAAAACTGAAAAGATGGAAAGAGTACATGGAGTTACTGTTTGCAGATCGTAGGCCAAAACCGGATATGAAGAATGCCTCAACCGGGCACCTATCACAATAATGAAAGTGGAAAGAGCAGTAAAAATATCTAGAAGCAGAAAATGAACAGGGCCTGATTCCGTACCAACGGAACTACTAAAAGTACTAAGACTGCGGATTATGTGTTCTCACCTCACTGTTTAACTCCATCTATGATACGGGGGAAATTCCATCAGACTGGCTAAAATCTACTTTTGTGAGAATACAAAAAAAAACAAAGGCGAAGGAGTGTAGCGACCATCCCACAATAAGCCTCATGAGCCACGAGCTGAAGATTTTTCTACGGATACAACAGAAAATTTATAGAAAAGTAGAAGAAGAAATATAGGGGAAACACAGTTTGGTTTTCGAAATGGTCTAGGAACTAGAGAAGCCTTATTCAGTATGCAGGTCCTGGTTGAAAGATGCAGAGATGTGAATCGTGATGTCTTCTTATGTTTCATTGACTTTGAAAAGGCTTTTGACAAGGTGCAACATAGAAATATGATGGAAGTACTAAAATCCTTGATGGTAAAGACCTCGGAATTATTGCAAATCTATATTGGCAGCAGACAGCGAATGTCAGAGTAGGAGATAAACTAACCAACAATGTGGTAATTGAAAGGGGTGGCAGGGTTGTATCTTGTCGCCACTTATATTCAATATATATTCTGAGAAAATACAGGATCATCAGCAAACAACCGATGATTCACAATGGCATTCAGGTTAACGGCCATGATTTCGAATATAGTACAAAATTCATATATATAGGATATACCTTAGACGATGACCGGAACCACTCTCTAGAGATACGATGTCGCATTGCAACATAATGGATCGAATGAACAATACTAAAGAAATCCTTCGAACCATCAAGGCACGGAAGCTGGGCTATTTCGCGCATGTTATGAGGCACCCGGATACGTATAATACGCTACACCTTATCAGTCAAGGAAAATCCAGGGGAAGCGTAGCGTCGGACGGTGGGGAAATTCGTGACTGAAAAATCTGTGTGGTTTGGCCAGACTTCAGAATCGCTTTTCAGTGCCGCTGCCAACAAGGTGTTAATAACAAACATGATCGCCAACATTCGCTGAGCGGATATGCTACATAAAGAAGAATTCAATGCAACTTTTAAACACAATTCATAAAATGTATAATTCTATAGTTTTAGGTAGTGTACTGCTACTACACTACATGCTAAAGTGGACTAAATGAAAACATTTAAAATTCTAGTTTTATGTTATTACTATTATTATTAGTAGTAGTAGTAGTAGTAGTAATAATATAAATTTAGATTTTTAAAATTTGAGTGTTAGTCCACTTTTGTGCTCAATGCCTAAAATATACTTATAACCAATATGACAGACAATTTATGATCATCAAATAATTTTTAATAGTCATAGTCATCAAATTACAATTTAAATGTTTTTGTTATCACTAGAATGGCAGCTATTACTGAATATGGCTACTATTTGATTGTTGTAATACTAAGCTATAATATTCTATTCTAGCATGACAGATTTGTTCATTTCATGGTTTTGTTTAGTACATTCCTGATTATAATGCTAATTATAAGTTATTATTAATAATTATTATCTGTTTGTTCTCCTTGCTAAGTTAATACACCATTCAGTATGACCTACAAGAATATTTATTTTAATACTACTTTAGTAATTTCTAATAATTAGAATTGTCAGATTTCCATTTGAAAAGAGAAATCTATTTTTGTTGTTTAGTGTGCAACATACATTGTTTTGCCGGTAACAGCAATAAAAATTGTTGTATATAAATGATAAGAAACACTTACCCATCTTTCAAGATCTGTTGCTGCGTTTAGAAGTTTGACTATCTGCAGCAGATTTTTAGAATCAATTAAGAAACAATGTTTATTAAGTAATAAATACGCAGATTGTATTTCAGGTTATGTCTAAAAATCAACTACAGAGAAAGACAGGGCAAGCGAATTCTAGTTTTTTATTACAATCTTTCCCTGGTTTCGATATTAGTGAATCTTCTTTATTGAAAAGTACCTGTAAATTATTATTAATTAAGATGAAGATTAAGATTTTAATTAATTTATATGTTAGTCTGCATTGACTTTAATTTATATATATGTTTAAAATAGCATATTTATGAATCAATTAAATAAACATTAAGACTTTTCAAAGTACCTACATATACATGAATGGTGTAATAAAGTAGGATTACATTTTCTTTGAATAAACTGTTGTGTTAAGACTTGCTTTTATAGAAAATCGCCAGTTTGCTAAAGTGTCGTTAATTGTATTCCAACGATAAATAGCTCAGACTAATAAATATATAATGTTTATTTATTAGTCTTAGAAAAATATTACCGATGAGGGCTGCGATAAGATAGGCAACTCTATTAACTATAGACGAGAGTTATATCTCACTGCGCGTGTAGCATCGTTGCCGCTCTATTATTTTATGAGTTGTGCTAAAATATTACTATCTTTCTTGCTCGTCTAAATCCGCTGATCTTCTATCTCTTATAACAATATATTGGCACTTGCAGTGTGTATGTTTATAGTGCTCTGTGCTTGTAGGTTAGATACAAACGTAAGGGAAAGGAATGTTTACACTTTTCAACGCTTTTTTGTACACGATTTTTATATTTTAGCAATAAAAATGGTATCGTGCTCATCATTTGGATGTAAAAATAGATCCAGTCGACCAAAGTCGTGTAGGCCTGTGCCTGAGAAGGAACACAAAGTTTCATTTCACAGGTAAGTACATATGAATTACATATTTAACTGGTATGACTAGGAAAATATACACACATAATAAATATATATTTTCTTTTTACTATTTTAATTGTGTTTTTTTAAAATCTAAAGCCTATAAACAGAACATAACGATTTTATTAAACAAATGATCGCAATAATTCTAAAATCATAACATAAAATAACAAGTTTATAAACAAAATCTGTAGGGTTAAATTTGACCCTGCCATACCAGTTAAAGGTTAACATACAAATTTGACATGGGTAAAAAATAACCAGCTTTATGAATTAATTGATTAGTGTTATTTAATTTCTTCTGTAAGTAATAATATTTTTATAGAAGCTGTGATAATTGCCTCATATAAATGTTTATTGTTTATTTAAGCCTACCCTTTTCTACCCTGTTAGGTGTAAGGGTGTACATTTAACTGGTTCATGTGTAGATTTATCAACATCTTTTTCTATCCTGTGTTAGTTGATCATGAATCTTTTCCTATTGTATGGCTTTTCTTTCTGCTTCTTCTGTAATTCTGCTCTTCCATGTTTTTCTCAGCCTTGGTAGTTTTTCCTGTTACTCTAGTTTCATATACTCTTCTTGGTAGTCTTTCATTTTGCATTAGGCATACATGTCCAAATCACCTAGGCTGCCCTTCTGTAATTTTCTGGTCTGTTTATAAAGCCTGTATGTATTATCTAGCTTCTTATATCGTTTTCGATGAACACACAAACTACTGTGTCATACACACATGTAAAAAATGATGCAGTGTAGGAATAATAATAAATTTATCACATAAATACTTTAAATAACTCTTAATTTTTTAAACTAAATAGTTATGAAAGAGTTGAAATTTAAAAAACTGTTACACTTCTTGCAGTTTTCCCAAGGATCCAATTCGAAAACAAAAATGGATCCATGCTATAAGAAGAAAAGACTGGAAGCCCAGTGAAAAAAGCGTGATTTGTTCAGATCATTTTAATGAATCTGACTATGATCCACGTCATATCATTAGAATTTTAAAACACAATGCAGTACCCTCAATATTTCCAACACATCCTAAACATCTACAAAAAGTAAGTTCATTTTAAATATAATTTCAAGTTAATAATATTAAATTATATGTTTCAAGAAATTGGTATCTCGTAAACCACCAATGAATAGAAATATAAAAATTCTTCCAACCAAAGATGTGAATAATTATTCTGAGATAGCATCAGTTTCTAAAGAAGAGGAAATGAAACCTGATATATGTGGTGATATTATATATCCATCAGTGTCACAATCTCAACAAACTTCTCCAACAACTGAACATATGTTATTAGAAACACCTGATATATGTGGTGATATCATAAATTCATCAGTATCACGATCTCAACAAACTTCCCCATATGTCACAACAACTGAACATATGTCACGATCTCAACAAACTTCTCCTTGTGTCACAATAAGTGAATGCATGTTATTAAAAAGAGTGAGCAGTTTAAAATGCACAGTAAAAAAGTTACAATTGCAAAAATATCGTCAGAAAAAACGAATTGCTTCATTAACTAACAAACTAACTACAATAAAAAAGAAATTATCTGCCAAAAAGATAGATATAGCAGATTTATTAGGAAAGGAAAATTCAGATTTGATATTTAAATAGGTATCCAAGTAACAAAATCGTCCTGTTTCACTAAATAAAATTGGTGAACATCTGTTCTTATGTTTCATTATTATAGTTCAGTAGGATATCAATATGTTTGTAACAAATTTGATACTTGCCTTCTTCATTCCGAAACTATTTCAAAATAGTATAAGTCAATCAATGCTACACCAGGATTTATTTCAGAAGCATTACATGAAAAATTACACTCAAATATGAAGCTGTATTTCTCACTCATGATTCACAAAATGTCTCTAAGGAAAAATGTTGAATTTTATGGAAAATATGAAGCTGTATAGCTCACTCTTGTTTCACAAAATGTCTATAAGGAAACATGTTGAATTTGATGGCATAACAGCATCATGGCTATGTTGATATAGGTTCCAGAATTGATCTATGAACTATTACTAAACAAGTATATGTATTTATTACATCAATGGTAATTGTTTTGATAGGATACTTTTTAATGGATGGAATTACTATTGAGCAAAGGAATCTGATTATAACTTGCCTACAATTATTTCATGAAATTGGAGTAACTATTATGTCTGCGACCTTTAATGTCCTCTACAAACTTCTCTTTAATGACAGATTTGGGTTGTGATGTAAATCCCACACTGCATATGTAAACTAACTTACAGGTTTGTATATTTTGACTAATTAGTTATTAATTTCCGTAAAATAATCTTGTTTTTAGCTATCCAACAACAAAATCATGGGTGTATGTTTTCCACATCCTTCACAAATGTCAGAAATACACTTGCAGATAAGAAAGTTATATATCTAGAGCAGAACAGTACAGTCCATAGGAAATTCCTTTAGAAACTTCATGATATCAACAGGATTTTCTTTGAAATTATGTAGGAATATTCAAATTTTATTAAATTAAACCATAACAACATAGAAGAGTTAATATGAAAACAATTCAGTAGTTCTATTCAGTTTTAGCTTTGTCCCATTTTTAGTTATTGCTAATTGAAAGTACTGGTTACATATTTGACGAGTAATAATAATAATGTTGGCATTTCTGAGTGTATTAGTTTAGACTTTTACTTATAAACTCATTTAAGCTGGGTTGTATTAAAGTAGATTACATCCATAACTCGGAGCCAATATTTATGATTTTAACATCAGTTTTGACAACCTTGCCACATAGTATGAACAGTGGTACATGAGTATTAAATGTTCAAACATACACAACTTTTATCAGTGAATTACATGTAAACTGTTAACTTACCTTAATAAATTGTCTGATTGTCTAATTGTAACAAAATTATTTCCTTTACATTAGTGATGCATTCAGAAAGTAATTTACATTAGTGATGTATTCGGAAAGTAAATATCTGGAGTAGGCACCACACAACTTTCTGAATTAAATGACCTGTTTAACATTTTCAACTTTTCCTTTTTTTAAAAACATGTTTTCCCTTTTTCTCACATTTTCACAGTTTTATTGATCTTTTCTCTTAGTGGATCGATTTTTCAGGTAGTAGTGTTCTCAGCTAATTGCCAAATTTGGTCGCAATCTGTGGTACCGTTTTCCCGGAATTTTGTACACAGCATGCACAGATACACACATACATCAAAAATCAGGTTTATTTCGACTATTTTAGTCATAACGCGGCAACATTACCTTCCTTCTAGTGTAGTTTCTCCCGGATCGCATATTTCCACAAGTTTGGCTAGAAAACGTGAAGGCGTTTTCGGTAAAACAATATACACTAGTGATGTATTCGGAAAGTAAAAAGAAGTAAGGCAAGTTTGCACCTATACAAAAACATAACAATAATAGTATACTCAATACTTTCATGATAGAAAACGTTTATTATAAATAAATAATGTAACAATTATACATTTGCATTCACGATGTCTCCATTTCTGTTGTTCTATCTTTAAGAGCCTCCTTTGCAATTGTCAAAATACGCTCTCTCCAAATTTCATATTCTTCTACTTCGTCTATTGCTTTTCTTTGCTTTGGAGATTCTTTGATTTCTTAAAAAAAGACAATTACTTATAATAAACAATCAATGGTCAGGATTCTGCTGGGTGGCAGGTTGATGACTAGAATTAAAAAGTCTGTATGACAGTGTCAGTGACAGTGAAATTGCAGGAGGATGGGAACAGACAATATACTAATGTTTCCTCTGTAGGGCAGCAAGTGGCACCATAGGATGGATAGAGATAAGTAGATACAATGCATGGAATAAGGATGTACAGGTGTCATTTTAGACTACACCTGGCACAGTTATTGCTGAATGAGGCATATAGAAAAAGTCCATTGTATATATGGAGTGGATGTGGGGAAAATGTAAAAGTATGCATGGGTGGATGGAAGGGGCCTAAAAATAAAAGGGCAGAAGGAATATATTATAGTTTTGATATTAAGATTTGTTTTAGTATTTTATTATATATGTGTTAGAATACTAGCAAAGGTCTACTATATAATATTATCATATTAATAATAAAATATTAATTCAATGCAGGTTTTATTTACCATTAGTCTTAGCATATTCCTCCAAATAAGCATGCATCTCATTTTTGTTTCCCTTTTTCTTTTTTGTTTCTGTTGCAATACCAGCTTTATCAACGAATTTATCAAAACTGGTTTCTAGGCCTTTCCATTGTATTGGTTTCAGTCGACTTGCTGTTACAAATTGTGATTTTTGCACTTTGAAATGTTTCAGTCTGAAAAAGCAACATAAATAATGATTATATGCAATTAAACAACTTTACACAATAGCCATAATTTTATAGAAAACTTGCTAAAAAACTAGAAAAAAATACACAATTAAAACACAAGGTAGAAGTGAAGTACAACTTACCCAACATAGTCAAAAAAATGGTAAGAAAGAGTGGGTCCAACCTACGAAATCTCTAGGAGCTACTGTTCTACCTAACAAAGCGATAGAAAAGAGTGGAATAGTGAATGTATGTGAGTTTCAGGTGTAGAATGAGGAGAAAGAAAACAAATACTGGATGAATGAAAAGTATAAAAGATGATGATATATATATATATATATATATATATATATATATATATATATATATATATATATATATATATATATATAATCAATCTTTATTTGGCTATCGACCCATACATGGGTCTTTCCACCATGTAAAAGATGATTTTGTGGGGATATGAGAGATGTATGGAACCATTGGTTTAAGGAATGTAAGAAAATAGGAATGAGTAATAATTGGATACTCAGAGGGACTAGGAGTGTGAAGTGGATGGGAGAGGATGGGGCTAGGCTTGAATTGATGAAGATGATAAAGCAACTACAGTTTGTTGGATTATGAGAGTACAAGTATGTAGTAAAATGTATCATACACATGAGATTAGTCTTTATGTAAGTACATGCTGAAATAAAATGTCAAAATATAGATGTCGGCGCCTGATTATTATTGGTGCTTATAAAGCATGAGGAATTTAACCATAACGACGGCACAGGTGTGCATTACGCAGTCTGATAAGTCATGAAGGAATGTGTTTATCCTTGACAAGGGGATTTGGGCAGAACTAGTTGAGTAAGGCTTTTATGCTGGCCAAGGGATAAGCTCAGTTTAATCACCCGGTATTTCACAGGAAACCTCTGAAAAACTGTGAACGGCAATTGGGGAAAATTCGCCCCGATGGAGTGTGAACTCGGGCTCTGGCCTCTGAGCTGGGTTATTTCTTATTTTGTCAACATAAACCCATCTTTAGTATTGTATACAAGTACCCTCACCAGAATAATATTATTATAATAATAAGTTTTTGGAATTGTTTTACCTCTTCAGTACATTTGAGATATTTTGAATTTATTCTCACACAACAAAACAAACATCAAAATTTGTATATTGCTATAAATTGAATAACATATATATCAAATAGTACATGTATACTAACACTTGCAGGCTATGTAGACAGATACATCCACATACTGTGGATGTTGAAAATCTGTCACAAGACAAAACCAAATTAAAAATGTGTATATTGCTATAAATTGAATAACTTATATATCAAATAATATGTGTATACTAACTTGCAGGCTATGTAGACAGATACAGCCACATACTGTGGATGTTGAAAATCTGTCACCAGTCCCTGTGTCTTATATGCTTCCAAAATCCTCTCAGCTAACTCCTTTACTTCTGTGCAGCTGTATTGAACACAAACTTCGCCAATTGTTAATGGCTTATCCAATTCCAGTACTTTCTCAACAACATTTAAATTATTCTGGTAGGTACTTTTTTTCAGTCCAGAAAGTTTGAGAGCTGTTTCCTAAAATATCACTATATATATCTTAATTTAGTCATTGAAAATATTATATTACCTTATCAAATCCCACACCTAGCATAGATGAAGCTAAATCTAAGCATAGTACTGCTTTAGCATTGTCATTCAAGCTTATTACTGCACCTTTGAGTTGATAAATTCGTAGAAACTCCTGTGCTTTACTGGAATTACAATAAATATTGTATGGCTACATTTATTAATATTTATTTAATAATACACTTCCTAGAATATTCTACATAAATCTGATGTAATCTTAATGGACTGTTGGCTTCTGTCATTTGGCCAACTGCAATACTTTATTTTGTACAAAAAATATCTATAGTTGATGGATACAGACACTGCAGATATGACAGATAGTCCTATATAGTTGAAGACTACAATAATTTTCTTTTTGAAGCAAAATGAATCCATTTTTGTGCAAGAAGAGACCTGCCCAAGTATTGTAAGCTCTAACTTTATAAATGTAAATGTAAAAATGTAGCCCAGTTTGTATAAGTAAAATACACAGTTATACCCCTGGTTATACTACAATAGGCAATTCAAGCTGGAAGAAAATGATCTACAAACTTCTAGGAGATTTGTGTGCAGTTTTTGGTCCATGATCCCCTTTTGCACTTAAAAAATTCAATCAATTTTAGCCAATTATCTACAGCTCCCCTGTGAGAAAAAAAGTACATTGAGTTTGTGATAGTATGGACAAACCCCAAAAAGCTAACAACTATGATGAATATCATCAGTCTGGTGAAGATACAAAACTTAACAAATATATCATCACACTAATGCAAGCCTCTATTCAACAGTTTTCATTCATTTGTTAATTAATCTCTGCTAGATATATTTAAATTCACTAAAATCAAAATTCTTTATTACTCTCTCTAAGGGCCGGTTCTACAATTGACATTTAACTGGATAGCTCTATTCAACAATTTTCATTCATTTGTTAATTAATCTCTGCTAGATATATTTAAATTCACTAAAATCAAAATTCTTTTTTATCTCTCTCTAAGGGCTGGTTCTACAATTGACATTTAACTGGGTAAGACTATTCGTGAAATAAGTTTTAGATATTGATGCCAATATCTCAAACTTATTCCACAAATAGCCTTATTCTTCAGTTTATGTCAATTGTAGAACTGGCCCTAAGCCAACAGTCTAACTTTACAAAAACTTTCACATATATCCATTTTTTCATGGTGCAAATTGTGAAACAGCTTTTAGTAAAACTAGGCAAACAATTAAGCAAGTAAATAAAAACTTATTTTGTAAGAATTGATGGCTATAATTCTAAGTTATAGAATCTAGAAGATGCTATATAATTAGTATCTTCTACACTATCTTCTACCATCTCTAACTAGATACTATAGTCAACAATTCTTATATGATAAGCTTCATAGCCAACAAAGTATTTTTATTAACATACATGTATTTTCAACCATTTCATTTCATAATTATTACTAAAAGCTATATAAAACTTAACAATTCTAGCTATAAAGGTCGTTTTAGACAAGACAATTTCTTGACTCAAAAGTTAGTCAAGATGCGAGACAATCTAAATTATCTCATATCATACAGCAAATTATTTGAAATATTGAATTGGATGGTAGATTGAATGGAAAAATAGAACGTGTTCTATTTGTCAAGGACAAATTGTATGGGAGGAGGATATATGAATTCATTTCTTGAACAACTTTTGAGCTAAGAAATTGTCTGGTCTAAAACGACCTTAAGAAAAGTATATGCATCTCAGCCTTAATTATTAAATTAAACTTACTTGAATACACTAGTTTCATCAGACAATCCCAAACGCTCTGCTGCCTTAGCTAAAAGGGCATTTTCAGAGGTGTTTTGGGACATGATTCACGATTATTTGTTACTTATATAAATCGAAAAATAAGTATGGACGAAACTGTTTACAAACTTTTGGGGTTATGTCGTTAAGTTTCAAATACAAAATATTTTGAAACTCAAAAGTTGTTTATAACCGTGAATCGTTCTACTATTCGCCGGTAGATGGCGCTCGTGAAGCATATTTTAGAAAATATATAAAAGGTCTGTTTAAAAAGTCGTTCGGTTTAAAACTAAAATACAGAGGGAGAGGATTTTATAATGTTTGTCTTATCACATGGTTATCTGCCAATTTATACACACCCTATATCTTAAACCCCAGATATACACCCCTATATCGTAAACACAGAACATCTCAGTTTCAAATATTGACATGTTATAATTTTTATGAAATTCTGTGGTTTCTTCTTCTATTGATTGTGATAAAATATTATTAAAATTATCTCATCTAATATTAATGGCAGGTTATTAATTTAAATACGTATAATATTTCATGTAAACCACGATACATTATTTTATTTAATTATAATATTAAAATATTAAAATAGATATTAAATCACTTAAATTTATTTTAAAATAAGTGTGTTATATTAAATTATTATAATACACATGAAACGTTTAAAATAAAGCTATTTCATATATAATTATGTGCAGCCATTCCTTTATTTTTCAGTGCAAGCTACATATAAATTTGGATGTATGTTAATGTCTATTTTGATTTTATTAATTAAGTGAAATAATGATTCGTGGGTTACTAGATTTATACCGAATTAGTATAATAAAAACAAATGTAGACTTATGCCCGTCCTTCTTATAAGGGAGACAGCAGTAAAAACAGCATTAAGGCTATCTTCACGCAACCTGTGGCATGATAAAGGTAGAATCATTAGACACAGGAGCATACTGAGTGAAGCTATCAAACTAGACCCCCTCATAGAAGGTCAGTGCGACAGAATTCTACCCAAATACAGTTTTGTCAAACACTTTCAGACCATCATCACAATGGATGGTACCCCACAAGGCGCCAACATAACCATGTATACTGATGGATCCAAAACTAAGACGAGAGCTGGCTATGGAATTTTCTCACCAGAACTCGATCTCAAGATAAGTGCACCACTTGGAAGACTCACGACAGTCTTCCAAGCGGAATTAACAGGAATACTAAAATGTGTTCAAATTTTAGCTGAACGGAATATTAAGGATAAACATATCCAAATACTCACCGACAGCAAAGCAGCTCTAAATGCACTAAATGCCAACACATTTGTGTCGAAAGAGCTATATTCCTGTCTACACAGCCTGGAGGAGCGAGCTAAGCATAACAAACTAGAACTCTGCTGGATCAAAGGACATAGTGGCATCGAGGGTAACGAAGTAGCAGATGAGCTTGCCAGGAAGGGATCCTCACATCCTCTAACAACCCAAGAGGATGAAATACTTTCTGCAGGTACTCTGAAAAAAATAATAGAGCATAGGACACATGCTCTAGACAAGGTAAGATGGCGAGCCCCGCCGGGTTGCAAGGAATCAAAGGCAGCAATTAGGCAACCTTGTAAAATTGAGCCACGGCCCGCCTTAGCTTATCTAGAACTAATCTGAAATTAATTATTGACCAACATTCTAACTGGCCACTGCCGGCTAAACAAACACCTACACACGATGGGTCTGGTAGGCAGCCCGTTATGTAGAGGGTGCAATGAAGAACTAGAAACAGCATAGCATGTAATATGCCTCTTCCCAGCTCTAGTAAACACTAGACATCTAATACTAGGGGAGTGCTGGCCTAGTATGACCAGCATTGGTAGGAGTTACCCGCCAGAGTTTTGCAGCTCGCACTCAAAATTGACTGGTGGGACGAGTGAGTAGCCTTAAAAGGAGGTTTCACAATGGGCCCATTTTGAGGCCTAAGTGTCTGTAGCTACGCTACCCTACAGCCAACTATCTAGAACTATCCAGAACTATCGAGAGTTATGCCCCTATTCATAAAAATAAAACTCCCTTAAATGCAAAATGGAACATTAAATTTTGACCGCACTTAATTTAGGGTTGTCACCGATTAAATTTATAACCGGCCGCAATCAGCAGATACGCTTTTTAACTGAGGATTAGTGCTGAACCAAATATTAAAATAACGGTGCAACTAAATAATGAACGATTAGTACTTTAAACGCACATGGTGAGTACGGGCGTAGGAAAATTCTACATTTTGGAATATTTAAGAATTATTTAAATGCCCATTTTGTATTTAACAGATTTAATAAAGATAATTATCGTTATTTAGGCCATATCATTGATTATATTGTTAGTATCAGGTATCGCGGTATTGGGATTTTAGCAATTCAAACCTAAAAATACAAGTTGCTAAATGAATTTAAATTTTTGAACTTATTGGCTATTTTTTGTATTTTGTAACCTTTTTCTCTAATGTCAAGATAAAGGTATTTATTTCTTTTGTCCTTTTATTATATTTCTTAATAGAAATTAAGAAATTTGATATACGGATGAATAGAAATTCATCCGTATATCAAATTTCGAATTTCTCCAGTATGTTTCAGAAGAAGCAATAAAAAGCTTTCCCCCTCGAAAATTTCTAATCAAAAGCAATAGGTCGTATGTGCCTATTAAATAAAACTCCCCAAAAACACTAAATACCCATACTCACCAGGGAAATATTTTCTCACAATGATAAAAAGACAAACATATATAAACAAATAAAAAAGTATAAAAATTATCTGATCAAAAATCGCAAAAATATAATAGTAATATATTCTTCTTCCTTCAGCACTACAAACCTAGGTGGGTTTTGGCTTCCTCTGCGATTTTCCTACATATCTTACGGGTTACTGCAACCCTTCTCAAGTTGGTATGCACATCTGTTTTAGATCTTCTTCCGCCGCTGCTATCCGTTTTCTGCGCGGTCCCCTTGGGCTTCCACTCTGTTATTGATTTGGCGCTGCTACTTCATTAATTCTGATGATATGCCCGAGCCTGGGCTTTGATAAATCTGACTATGTTTGCTTCATTGATGAGGATGTTTAGTTCATGGTTGATTTTTACACGCCAGCTTGCGTCTTCATATTGTATGGATCCAAATATTGTATGCAAGGATTTTTCTTTCGAATTATCTTGGTGAATTTTCATCTTTCTGGTTAAGTATCCATGTCTCGCTGGCGTATGTTACCACTGGTCTAATGAGCGTCCTGTATATTCTGAGCTTGCTGTGTGCTCAGAATTTTGTTGTTAGTAATAATCAGTTTGCGATGAAACAATGGTTGCCTTTCACAATCCTCATCTCAAACTCTTCTTCTTGAATATTTTCATTCAATAGTGTTCCTATAATCTGTTAAATGAAATACCATTAATTTCGAACTGAAAATTATCAATTGTTACACGTTGGGAGCCTGAGCCTTTCTAGTAAGATGCATAATAAATAAGAGTAATATATTTCTATAAAATTAAAAAATGGAAAAGCAGCAGGCCATGATAACATAGCTGAACAACTTAAAAATGTAGGCGAGGAAGGTGTAAATTTGTTAAAACAGCTTCTAAACACTATATGGAAAAGAGGAAAATTTCCAAATGAGTGGGAGAAAGCAGTGATGTTCCCAATATACAAAAACTGCAAATTACTGGGGAATATCACTAATATGCACAACTGCTAAAATTTATGAGGTTGTACCAGGGAGTTGTACTAGAAAGTAAACTAAGACAACAAACAGAAATAACGATGGAAAATGCACAAAGTGGGTTCAGGAAGGGCCACTCAACGCATGACCATATATTTACACTAAGAAAACTGATGGAGAAAACAATGGGCCATGACAGTAAATTATTCATGGCATTTATAGGCCTGGAAAAAGCGTTCGACAGAGTACAGAGAAAAACGATGTGGAATATATTACAAATGAGGCAAATAAGCAAACAACTACAAAGAGCAATACGAGGTATATACAGAAAGACATACAATTACATAAGGACAGGAAGTCAGATATCACAGGATTTACAACCAAACAAGGACTAAGGCAAGGTGGAGCATCTACTGTTTATAATATTCATAGACAAAATATTAAAAAATATATAAGCAGAAAACAAGGAAAATGGACATTAGGATATTATAAACTGCGACACACAATGATAGCTGAGTGTGCTTTTGCTGATGATATTGTAATACTAGCAAAAATTATGGTGATCGCCAAACAGGAAGTAGAAGCAAATATCAAAATAGCGGGAAAAAGTATCGAGCAGGTGGAAAATTTTAAATACTTGGGTATAAATATAAATAACAAGGGAAGTCTGGAACCAGAAATAAACAATAGAATACATATTCTAAACAAAATAGTACTTAATAATAAGCAGGTATCGAAGGAAACAAAATTCTACTACTCTAATATTTAAAACAATATATAGACCAACACTGATATTCAGAAGCAAAACATGGACATTGGACAAGAGAATTAAAAGCAAAATACAAGCATCAGAAATGAAGTACTTAAGAAGGATATAAGGTATCACAAGAATTGACAGAATAAAAAACGAAATGAGCAAATTCGAACAACTCTACAGATAGAAAGTATACAGACAACTATAGAAAGGAAACAACTCTGATGGTATGGACACATAATTCGCATGCCAGAAGGGAGACAGACAAAACGAGTATGGAACACAAGAATACAAGGAAAGAAAAGAAGAAATAGACCACACAAAACATGGAAAGACAACATACATGAAATACTAACGAGGAATGGCATTGGATATATATAGAAACATATTATATATATATATATATATATATATATATATATATATATATGTTTCTATATTTTGTCACTATAAGATCTGATGTGGCTAGTTATGCACATTACTTTAACATGCGCATCATATAAATCAAGGAATTTAAAACATAGTATTTACACTTTTCAAATTTCTGTAATTTTATCATTTTACGTAATGAAAATATCTCTGTTTATAATTTTTTATTTTTATTTATCGTCTATATTTGTAACAAAACAAATTTACCTAAATCGAATAATTGAAAAAAATTCACAGGTAAATTATCATTTCTATCAGAGGTGAATTTTTAAATTTATACTAAAATACTTGCAATAATTATTAAGCATTTAGAAAAACTAATTAAGACGAACTCATGCAAAATTTGGTTGGAAAAATGTATCGCACACGGACGAACGACGGCGGGCGGACAGACTTATTCCAGATATGTTCTTAAAATTATCAGGGTACGTAATTGGGTATACGGCTGCAAATATGCGGTTCAACTTTCGCCGATCTATTATACTATTAAATGAATTAATTAATTAATTTTCAAAAATAAACTAGTTAAATTAGTCATGTTAATTATACAGGGTGGAAATTAAGTAGCGAATAAATTCAATAAAAACCTGTATTTATGAAATTTCTCGGACACTTCGATATTTAATTTTCTAGTGAAACTGTCTTTTTTTTCGACCATTTTTGAATGAGTAATGACATGATTGACAATTTTTATCAAATGGCAACAGTATTTTTTATTGCGGATTCTGAAAGGAATTGTTTCATCAGCAAATTATATAATAATGTAGGTCACATAAGGAAATTTCCGACAAAAATTATTTCAAATGTCAGAGTAAAGAAATACACGAAACGCGAAATAATATTGAATTAAACAATAAAAAGCTAAAGTAAATGCTCAAACTATGCACCATTAAGTCTGACTATGAGCTAATCGTTCGAACAAATGCGTTTTTATCATTTTCAATAATATCTAGAGATATTAATCGGGCTTCACGATGAAATAAAAAATGTGATAAATTGTACTGTAACTGTTGACTTTTACACCCAAAAATGTATTTTGGCTGTACGCAAATAAAGATTATTATTATAATAAGAGTTACAGCTTTCAGAAACATCCTAATAATGTTGAATTTGGTCTAGAATAGACAATTTTTATATTATATGTATCCTATGTACACAAATGAATGTAATTTAAGAATTTCAATAATTTTTTCAGCCAGTTCTTATTCAATTCCTGAAAAACATCGAAAATCGTGCCAGTTTCAGTTTATATCAAAGGAAAATATACTATTGAGCTAAATATTTTTTATGATTATCTCAAAGTAGACTGATCAGGCCATAAGTGTATTACAAATAGTATTTTTCTTTTCAGTAAAGCCCTGGTTTCCTAGGAGAACGGTTGAGGTATTACACTTTATAGGAAACTATATTCGTTTATATACACGTAGAATTATTTTTGTGACGTAAAAATGACGTCAAAAGCGGCCGTTTTTAAGCGGCCGCTCTCCTAGGAAACCAAGGCTTTAGTAGTTTTATAGCTAACTGAAAAACGGGGTTTAGGCGAATTAATTCAGCAATATCTCAAAAGTTGGTGGCTGAAATGTAGTACAATCTCCGGATATTTTAATTAAAGTCATACGTGTCATAATTAAGCGAAAATTCAGAGCGATCGCGAGAACCGCCCAAAATTAATTATTTTTTATCCTTTTTCGATTTTTGATAAAAATTTCGATGTTATTTAAAACTTGTAAATATATTATAACGGATCTTATTTATTTCGAATTATATATAACGGATCTTATTTATTTCGAATTTCGAATAATCGAATGCCTATTTACTTTATTATTGGATAAGGCTTTAATTATATATATATATATATATATATATACCAGAAGTGGCCAACTTATGTGTACAAAAGATCTAATTTCTATCTTAAAAATGTGTCGCCAACGACTTGTTATCATTAATCCTCTAATTATCAAGTAGTCTTCTAATCGATTTTTAATTTAAGACATTGCGAACGATAGACCAAAATTGACTTGCGATCGACTTGTTTTCCACCTCTGCTATATACATTATGTACATTATTTTTGTTTTGCGCGCTCCCTGTACTTTTCTGCACTGTATCACGGGCAGTAGTTTCTCATAGGGGACCAGCATTATAGCTTACTGAAAAATAGTGTAAATTAGTTAAAATTTAAAATCGTCGTCTTGGGTTTCAGTTGTTATTTTAAAAAAAAATCAATAATTATGTAATTATTTCTATTATTATCAGAAAATAAATTAATCAGGCTAGGGAACAACATATTATATTAGCTTTAAATCTTATGAAATAAGAGTTACAGCTTACTGAAAAGTCCTGAAAATGTTGAACTTGATCGAAATTACAATTTTGTGTTCTAAGGGCCGGTTCTACAATTGACATTTAACTAGAGAATAAGGTTATTCGTGGAATAAGTTTGACATATTGATGTTAATATCTCAAACTTATTCCACGAATAGCCTTATTCTCCGGTTAAATGTCAATTGTAGAACTGGCCCTTAAACTTCTATTTTGTTATTCGTATTTTATCTACTCAAATAAATGTAATATGAGAATAAGCTTTTTTATATTCCTAAAAATACTTTTCAATCGATGTTGTTAAAACTAATGACCTAAATATTTTTCAATATTATCTCAAAGTACACATCAGGCTATATGAAATATATTTAAAACTATCTAACAAATAGTTTTTCTTTTCAGAAACTATTTTTTAGAGCTTAATGGAAAATGGTGAAATTCGTTTTAATGCGAATTCGTGGCTAAAAGTTATTAATTAATTATAATAATAAAATAAATTTTAAATTTATCAAGACCGTTGTCTGTGGCCGCCCCCTATTTCGGCCAAGACCGGCGTTGGACGTAATATAAAGGATTTGCGTAAGAATTAGATTTTGTTTGTACGATTACTATACTGTCCATATTTCGTATGTAAGTAATATAGATGGCTGTGTGTATATATCTATGTATGTGTATGTTGTCTGTATATTTATAAATAAAATTGCGATTTTATGCTCAGATTAATAAACATTATATCAGGACCAAAACGAAACAAAACCATACGTGGGACCAACTAATAATGGAAATATTGTTAGTTGATTTTTGGGACAATATTGTTTGCTATCGCAGGAATTAAGAAAATAAAATCATATTATACCTGAAACGATTTTTGGTAAGAATGTAATAGATGGGAAAACGTATACAATATGCGAATGTGTGATATATTCGTAAATTTATATAAACTGATATTCACCGACGAAACATATATAAGATCTAAATTTTAACATATCTGAATAATGAATCTATTATAAAGAGTGTCCCAAAATTAATGCAAGATTTGAATCAAATAGAAAACACAGTTTTTAGTCTTTTTTTTTGATTGAATCATAAAGTACATAGGATAGGGTTATTTATGGAATAACACATCGGGAAAATGGCCTCCATGGCTTTGATGGCACAAACGCACTCTTTTGTCGAAATTTTCCATGACCATTACGCATAAATGTGACCAAATTACGTTGATGCAGCGTTTAATTTCCTTCTGTACTGCACGGGTGGTTGTTGTGGGCTTGTTGACATAGACCTTTGACTTCAAATAACCCCATAAAAAGAAACCTAATGGTGTTAAATCATACGATCTAGAGGGGCAATTCTGATTACCAAAACGAGAGAGTACACGACTAGGAAATGTCTATCAATTTAACACTAATTGCGGGTAGAAATTGAATGTTTGAATAAATAGATTGCGGGACCCGTCGATTTAGTGCAGTGGTTAGCACCCCCGCTTAAAGAACAAGCGGTCCGTGTTCGAATCGTGGCCCGGGTAGTCAGCACCATTTGTTGTTGGGGTACAATTAATGACATTTTAGAAAACTCTAGTACGATTTTCTGAAGAAAGCAATTCTAACACTCACTCCCATACACATATACCACCACACGATAGCCAGTTACATACTACTACTAAATTTCGCGTTTCGGCCTCTGGGCGATGATTACAAATTCCATTTCTCGAGAACTATAATGTCTATGTTGTTAGATAGTATCTTCAGAAGTAGCATTTTGAAATTATTGGACTGATAAATGTATTTGTTAGTAGGTGAAAGCACGACACTGAATTAGTACAAATATATTAAATCGGGTAAATTTTGCTATTAAAATGTGTATTATTCGAAAACTTAACGGTTTTGGATTACATTATCTACAAGTGAAAATTGGATAGGCTGTTAAATTGCCACCTTATCATAGAATGCATCCATAGTGTCAGTGTGTGATGAGGAACCTAGTTTAAAAATAAATGTACTAGGTTGTATCGCGTTCAAATTTTATTGAGTGAAATAAAATACTGCACTGGTTAGATTATTAATTCAATCAGAGAATATGCTTAAAGTGACTGAAATACTTGCTTTAATACAGTAGGAAACAATTTTGTGTTTGGTATTAAACATTGTTAGAGTTTGCAAAAAAGTAAAGGTGGATTTATTCTGACATAAAATAATAAATAATAAGTTATATAGAACGATTAAGTGAAAATAACGAATATTCTGGATTATTTATGCTCACTAAATAAGAATAGTGAATATTCTGATTATTTATATAATATGCAATTCAGTACTTAGTACTTAGTTTGTGACATTTAACTTTTTTTTATTATCCTCTAAAATTAACTCCTTATTTATTATTTTACCTCACTATAAACCCATCTTAAGATTTATGAAAATAACATCAAATAAAAACTAGTTTGAAAGTGAAGAAAAAGTAACAGCACAATTATCGGCTTTCTTCGATCATATAGTAGCCTTTAGGATAAATATCGTAAAATGTAATGACAAAACATATAAAATATATTTCGTTATGAATATTTTTCTGCATATTCAAGCATGCTACGCTCGTGCGTATATGAATTCGTATATGTATTATTTTGAAAGTTATCGAGTTGAGGTATACTTTTGACGCATAGTGTACCCCCATAATATAACAGCGGTAGCTACAGATGAACATCACCATTGGATCGGCTCGAAGAACGGGCGTGGCGTGCCACTTTAACCAGCATCCGTTCCTACTGGCTCTCATCTCCCTCTGCCCGCATCACTAAAAGCGAATCAGCTCGAATCTAGCCTCCCTGCTCGGATTTGTCGAGGCTCTTGATTACCAGGCGGGGGCCCTTTCACAAATAAAGCACCCACACAGACCAGCGCACAGAAACAATTTACGCATTGATTCCAACACAACGCAATAGCCGTGTCGACAAATGAGATTTATGTTTAAAGCCCTATCGATTTTCTCTAGAGTTTCTCCAGATATACGTGCGTGCGTATCTATTATTAGAGAGGATTTAATCCTATATAGAATTGTGTTCCGTCGCGCTGTGACCTCAGGCCTCTCCCGTAAGAGGATGATGATCCCTAATAGGATGTTGGACCTCGTCTGGGTTTCCCTAGACCTTCTACGGATTCACCGCCGTTATGTGATATACCCGTATATGTCGCGAGCTCGCACGCCTACACACACCTTAATTATTCCGGATGTTAGGGCCTTTGGGGCCTCCTGTCACGTGCTAGGTTTTCTATTCTAACCACAATAGTTACATTAATATTTCATGTAACTACTTTAATTCTGTAATATATAGCCTCACATTTGGCAATAATAATACACGCCAAATATGTTTAGACAATTTACGATTTTACGATTTCAAATACAGAGCTTTAGGAGTTGTTTTCAATAATCACAATAGTTCATAAAGATACCTTTATTATGTAATTGAATATATTATGAGAATTATAGATAATATCTTCGGAAAAATACTTTTTTTTTCAGATACAGTGTTGTAAGTTGTAATTAATTTTCAACTATATCTAGAATACATCAATAGTTCATATGGCTACCTTTATTCTGTAATTCTTTATTCTGTAGCTGGGTATAATTAGAGAAGTATATATATATATATATATATATATATATATATATATATATATATTTATATATAAAGATTCTCCGAAAAATATATATTTTCACATACAGTGACAGGGCTGAGATTTTTTATTCTTATTATAGCCCCAATACTTACAGCAATGTATGAATACATTTATTCTGTAATAAAGGCACCTTACACCATCAATAATACGGTCATTCCTTGCGTTGTCAGTATTTGCTTCAATATTTATCGATCAATCAATTATTCGGTTTAATGTCAGTATTATCATCAATACTATTCCTTACACGATCAGTAATATTGTTAATATTTTAGAATAGTGGCAGTATTATTAACCGTGTGCCTTATAGAGTATAGTATTAGAATTAATAATAATAATAACAATCAGTTTTATTTGCCCGACAGAGTAATACACCAATTACAGGGATTATAGACAAAGTTTTTTTTTCATACACATTAAAGGAGCTGCAAGATGTGTCCTTAT
Source organism: Lordithon lunulatus (assembly GCA_963942505.1). NCBI lineage: Eukaryota > Metazoa > Arthropoda > Insecta > Coleoptera > Staphylinidae > Lordithon > Lordithon lunulatus. The sequence goes on from OZ012668.1 coordinate 41,941,159, forward strand.
CTAATCAGTTCGTGCAATCATGATAACTGAGTTCCTAAACTAATTCATACATAAAAGTGTTTTCTCGTCTATTACTTTTAATGCATCCACTAATTTAAATGATTTCTTGACTGATTACAATTATTATGCTTAATTTTTATAACTGTTCCTTATTTACCTTTTAGACTAACGAGGCAAACATTTATGTATATATTAAACATGTATGTATAAAATAACCGAATAACCTTCTTCCGATCAACCTCTGTTTTCGAGATATCGAGGCTAAACATACTCACCTTATTTATTACATCACTTAGTGCGCTTGCTCTGACTTAAACTACGCTTCGTCTAATACATTTACATAAACTTGAGAATTATAAAATACTATATCTATAAACGTTTCATATCTACTGTGTTATTTTTTTATTATTTCTTATTTTATGTTAGCATAAACACACCTAAAATGTGATTATTTATTTTAACCAATAGCTATTTTTGTTTGAATTATAAAATTCTATCTATGAACGTTTCATATTTTATTATTATTTCTTATTTTGTATCAGCATAAACTCATCTAAAATGTGATACTTTATTTTTATTAATAGCTATTTATATTGGAATTATAATTCTATCTATAAACGGTGGTTCGTGTTTTTGGTTTCTGTCTTATTCCAAATTTTATTTCTCGTTTCTTATTTTATGTCAGCATGAACCCCCCTCAAAACTTATACAATCAAATTATATTTATGAATTAAATTTTTGATCGGAACGACTGGCTCTGTATTTAGCTAGTTCTTTTTAAAGCTACAATTAAATCATAATATTCGATTCAGGAACAGATTTCTAAATGACTATTTACAGTATGCCGTTGCATCACTGATTTCGTACGCTACGCTCGCATCGATTGCAAGACGCGGCAGTTCTCCGTTTGAACGATAATGACCACTTCCTGGTTTCCCCTTTGCTGGCCGTAAGGTGGACACAGTCAATATCCACACGCGTGCCGAATTACAGGTAGCTGCTCACTGGACCATGTCCGGGTACAATTCGAGCGATACGGTATCTTGCGAAATAGCTGCTATTAGCGAGAGAATAAATATTGACGACAGATCCGATAATGTCTCTGAACTTCTCCGAGCGCGTCGCACCGCCCGCCCCCCAAGCGCACGGTCAATATGCTGGTTTCAACAGCGTTGTGCGTTTCACTCTTTTGCAACGTTAAATATTTATTATTACCGAAAATATGCAGAGTGAAAGATCTATTAGTGTATGAATGTGTTGTACAATGGTAATTAGTGATTATAGTTGAAATTTCTTTTTTGGAGAGCGTATTACTTATGAATTTGGGGTACGTTATGCGTTATTATTTATCGCCGACCTGCATGAAATATTTTATGTTAATTCAAGCGTGATTTTCTAATTTTATTCTATTAAGCTATATGATGTGCAATCCTATTTGGAACTAACTATTATCCCACATTTGCTTACTTCCGCACAAAAATTATAATCAATAATAATATAGAAGAAAAATAATAGCAACTTATTTAACTATATTTAAATAAATTGCTATTATATTATATATAATTATTTCTTATTTAGATGAGCTGCAGATTGTGGAACAACAAACGGAATAACTTAATAAATTTAAAAAATAATGAAGATTATAACTTAGGTCTGTAGTACATAGTGTTATATGTATGTACATGATTATTTGCACAACATATTTTCTTATTATTTTTTTAAATTACTTTTAATATAATGATATTGTGTGATATAGTGTTGTGTACACGGAATATTGGATTTTTTCAATAAGATGTCCAAAGACTGTCCAATTTACTGGCCAATGTTTTATATGACAACTAACAATGTGCCGTTACTGGCAACTTAAATGTGAACTTAAATTTCCGATACCATTTATGGCAATGGATTTTTTTAATAAGATGTCCAAAGACTGACCAATTTACTGGCCTATGTTTTATACGACAACTAACAATGGGCCGTTACTGACAACTTAAATGTGTCGTTACTGACAACTTAAATGTGAACTTAAATTGCCGACACCATTTATGGTAATATTGCAAACAATGTAATATAAACCAACTTATTGATTTTTCATATTTAGTCATCATCATTTACCATTTTTATAGCGTTGTACGCCTTCTGGTCTCTTGTGCCCAGTCATCTCTATTCTCCCATCCTCCATGGTTTAGGTTTCTTGTTGACATGTACTATTTAATCCCGTTTATATACCTTATTTTTTGCCCTCTTTTCATTCTATTTTCTATTGGTGACCAGTTTTTAATTCGTTTTGGTAGCCGCTCCACACTCATCCTTTCCCAGTACCACTTCAGTTGCTTCCTTTCTGTTTCATGGATTATATCAGTTTGGACTTGCATTCTATCTTTTATAGTCTTATTTAAAACTTGATCTAGTCTTGATAATACAGCTGATCTGCGCCAGAAATACATTTCTAATACACGCATTTTATGTTCTATTTTTCTACTAATTAGCCACGTTTCATTACCATACTACACAATGTTCTGTAGAATAGAATGGCAGAGGACTTTTTTAAATTTTTTATTCGAGATGCTTTTGGCCCATTGTATTTTAGGCTGCTGATGACTTTCGTCCCTTGGAGGATCCACAGCTTGTTGTTTTTATACCCAAACACAGTGCGATTTCGAAGTTCTTTCTAACACATAAGTACTTTGTGTTGTCCTTGTTGACTGCCAGGATCCATGATTTGTATTCTTTTCCTTGTCATGAATCACCTGGAGTGCGACTCTTGAAACCACTCGTTTCGAACGTATTCGTTTAACTGTCAAGTCGCTCACCAAAATACAGACAATTCACGATTTGAGTTCGTTCAATATTGGAATTTTGGTTTATTAGTGTTTTTTTAAGGCTAGTAAACCGAAATCTCATAAATTTACGAGCTCACATCGTGAATTGTCCGTATTTTGCCTAGTGACTTTGACAGTTAAACGAAAACGTTGGAAACGAGTGGTTTCAAGAATCGCACCCCTGATCGTCTGCGAAGTGTAGTGTGTGCAGCGTGGTGTCATCGTTCTATTCGACAGCCATGCTATGGCATGATCTCCTCCATTCTTTTAACGCTTTGTTGATATGGACGTTAAACATTGTGGGGAGCACGCAGCATTCTTGCCGTAGTCCTTTCGTGATTTCGAAGCTTTCTGATAGCTAACATCCCATTTTTATTGTTGCTGTTTGTCCTCTTTATATTTGCTGTACAGCTTTTATTATAGTGATATTACTTCAAGCACTTTCTATAACCTATTCATAGGGATTGGTCTTCAATAGATCTACGAATAGAAGGAGTGATTTACTATTTCTTGCCACCTTTTTGTCTGTGGTCTTGTAGGGTCCGTACCCTTCTTTTATTAGCTGTTTCAGAACTTTTCAGTAGATTCGCTTCATGATATTTGTCGTCTTTTTTCCTGTTTTGTATATCGGCGTTAATCTGGCCTCCTTCCAACAAAAAGAAATATGGACCTCAGACTGGCAGACCATCATTGGTTACAGGCTGCTAAGAATCCCCGGCTCGGAGGCTGCTAAGAATCTCCGGGTTCGAAATTAAGATAGGTACATGGAATGTAAGAACTCTATATTGAAACGAAAAAGGCGACAACGCTACACAGGAAATGTACAGAATGGGAATTAACATACTGCGGATCAGCTGTGACGCGGGAGGACAATGCACCATAAACATACACCGAGTTTTCTATTCTGGCGACGATATACAACTTTAGCATAAAGTAGGATTTATCCTTAGCGAAAGCATGATTAGCTTTGTAACAAAATTCATCACAGTATCGAAAAGACTGATAATGATTCAATTAAGTACTTGTGCCATCAAATTTATCAAGTGTATGCACTCACCACTGACAGAGTGTGAGGAAGCGGTTGAAGAATTTTATAATTCACTAACAAACCTAATGACATCAGTACACAAATACATAATTACAATTCTAATGGGGGACTTTAACTTTAAAATAGACCAAGGAAGAACTGGAGAGCTGATTGGCCACTACGGACTAGGAGTGGTGAACGCTGAAACGTTTTCTCAAATGGACATATTAAATACGTTTTTCAAACTACCAAGAAAAAGATTGTAGACATGGGCAGCACCAGCGGACGGACCAAACATATCTTCGAGCTGATGGTACGAAGTAGAATTGTGGTTGAATTGAACCTATACACAAAAGAGTGAAAGAATATAGGACAACGAGAAAATTGGTCAAAGAACCAAGGAAAGATAAAAGTTTCCAAATGTACATCGAAGACCTATTCAGATATGATCCTAGTACGTGAAGGTGAAACTGGTCTTGAAATTACATGGGAACAAGTTCGCAAAGCAATACATCTAACGAAAGACGCCAAAGCACCCGTACTCGATGAAGCACACTGAGAAATACTTAAAATATAGGATGAGAGGGGTATCAGAAGATTGACAAAGGTCTTCAACATCATATACAAAACTAGTAACATCCCGAAATGTGGCTTAAATCTACCTTTATAACTATCCTCCAATAAGTTAGATCCACACAGTGCAGAGATTACCGTATAATTAACCTTCTGAAAATCACACACCAAAGACTATAGATATCTATATATCTATATATATTTATATGAAGAACACATGGGTGAAACACAATTTGGTTTTCAACTGAGTAGCTTCATTTTGCATCCAAGGTCTATTTCAAAGGTGCAGAGTTATGAACTGATTAATACACATATGTATCGACTATCAGAAGGTGTTCGATAGAGTACAAACAGCAAACTGATAAAAACACTGACATAGGTATAGATGACAGAGACTTACTGGAACCAGAGAGCCCATATGACTGAGAGCGATGATACATCCGAGGACGAGGACGACAAATATAAAGAGGAGTGAGACAGGGGTGTGTCTTATCGCCACTTATGTTCAACATATATTCAGAAGAAATATTCAGCTAGCACTAGATAATATAGAGGCAGGAATATTAATTAATGGTGAAATAATTAACATCAGATTCGCCGATGATACGATAGTATTCGCGAACAACCTGAAAGAACTACAAAGGCTGATAAATATAATAGCCCGTGCAAGCTAAGAATCAGGGTTAGATTTGAACATCAACAAAATTAAATACATGGAATACCGCAACCGATTGTAAACCAACAAATAATAGGAAAAGTAGAGCACCTGTATGATTTCTTATTATGACTAGGACATAATATTCCAGATAACAATTCTAGTCATATTTAGTCTCCGTAATTTCTGTTTCCGTTTTCTCACATTATTCGTGGTAGTTGTCATGGGTCAATTTTCCGAGGCTAGTCGATTGGTTCTGTGAGCATATCCAGAATGTTTACATCTTTTGGTGGGTTGCTGGCCTGACTTATTGATGTCCTGATGGCCTGCGAGAGCTATTTTATTTTACTCCTAGCAAAACTAGTCGAACTTTCCAAGCTGTTACTCAACTGAAAAAATTTGGTTCTCCCCGTTCCAAAACATTTAGTTTTCTTACACCCGTTCTCACCATTTTCGGTTAAAGTATTAGTCCGTCTCGTACTGAACATTGAGGAGCGAGAATTCAAACCTCCTTATGGGCGAAATTTAACGAATCATCTTGCACCGTTTTCTGTGAAGTTAAGGTTAAACTCATCTGAGCTTCTGCTTTGGAATGCCTACTAGGTGGTCAAGCCCCTCGTCAACAGTACCTGAGTTTTGGTTTAGTCGGAAGGCGGGGTGAATCCGACACTACCCATGCCTATCACCACAGTGGTAATAGTGGAGACATGTCTTTCGAAGATTCCACCGCATATGACAAGAAAAAAAAGGTTAGATAACGTGTGGTTATAACTTAAGATGAGATTTTTTTTAATTTCATCAACATAATTTATTAAAAAAGACAGATTAATTAAATTCTCAACACCAAATAGTCCAAATACGAAATAAATAATAAATGAGAAAAAGGAAGATTTTAGCAAGGAGGATGAGTGAACATCATTGCAAAAAGGAAGATTGTCCTCCAAAAATGAGGACGGTTGGCAACCTTAGCTATAAAGATTGACGTTTTTTTAAGTTAATGAGGTTAGTAAAGGCCAGAACATAGAATTTGTAGACAGATGAACTGGCTATTAAATAAGCATTTGTAACCGAGAATTATATTATACTATGAACATGTTCTGTCACCAGATATTGTGATCCCCAACTTGAGATGTCGATAAAATAACTGCATTTAGTATAAACAACAACACAATACCGAAAAAATACCATTTTAATAAAATATAAAAATATTTCAAATGATATAGATTTTAACTTATGTAAGTTATGATTAAATATGGAAATTTGTATGCATTTCATATACCTATATTAATATAATAAAGTTGTTTTTTACGTATCAGTATATTTTAGTTAAAATTTCCATACAGATTATTCTTATTTATTCAAACTGCAGCGCCCCATTAAAATTTTCTAACGCTTACTCAAACACGATAATACTGCTCCATTAATGATATAAACATTTACAAATATAAATAAATTATCACGTGCACATTGAAACCGAGCAACAATATAATTTCATAAAATGATACGCGTCGAATAAACGGCGGGCAACGAGCCGTAAAAAGGAGTTAATTTCACATATCAGATAAAGAAAGTTAATTTCTCCAAATGTAATTACAGCCACACACACAGCCAGCGTGGCGTGTGCGCGCGTTATTCGACGCCAATTTTCCCCGAGGACATCGGCCAATAACGCATGCGAAAACTATTTGTGCGCAAAAAGGGGTTGTGCGGGGGCGGCCGGCAGGTACGTGGCGCCGTGGCGTGTGCCCAGTGATTCACTTTCGCAATGAGTCACCCGACTCTGCTCCGTGACCCATCACCGGAGATTTTTTATTCATCATCGAGTGTTATTTTTCATCTCGAATTAAATGTCGACTGCAATTATGACGAAGGCGCGCGTAATGAGACGGGAATTGCGTAAGAGCAAGGCGGCTTAGGCACGTGCGGGATATTTATCACTTGATGCAAAATCATGCAATAATAGCATCATTTTCCAAAAATAAATTTTAATGCGATTTGTAACAGATATAATAATTATACATATAGACAGATTTTTAAAGGTGGTGTCAGCGTAACTATAATTATTGATTGATCAATTGGCTGAAGAGTTTAAGAAACGTCAAAAAAAATGTATTATATTATCAGCTCAATCAATTAAACAATATAATAAATATTCACTCAATAAGGTCGTGACTAGGGATTGCAATACTGGAATACCAGAATACCGGGATCCCGGACCAATTTCTGCCATTTTAATAACGCGGTATTATTCGATAATACCGGTATTTCGGTATTACATATTATACTTATTTTTCAATCATATCATATATTAGTAACTCTATTTTGTGTTAATGAAATATCGCACACCAACTAAACTAAAATAAAATAGAAATTAAAACAGAGAATAATACAACCCATATTTGTGTAGCTTGCTTTTTCATGCACAAAAATGAATTCCATCTCAATGACCAGACGTTAGATTGCATATGATTTTAAAAGCACACCTTAATTAATATTATTAACACCTATTTCTACTATCTATATTTTTGTAGCTTTTAATGTCAATGTAAAAAGTTCTGATATGGTTCTGTATCACGAAAATTCTGTTTGATTGTTTTATAGTTCTGTTTCACGAAAATTCTGTTTTATTTATATATTTTTAGAGAGAGGGTTTCTGTAAATACCAGATTAAACCCCTTACCGGCGGATAAACCTTACGGCTGCTAGCCCTACAATGATAGAAAGTTTATTAGAGAAAATATTTATATATTATTTTATTAGGTTCTTAAGGTGTTTTTATGCTGACATAAAATAGTAAATTAAATAAATAATTAGTTCGTTTCAGAGGATTATTTCCCATAATATTACTAATTGCGACAAAATAAGTATAATAAGAACTAAATGGTAAGTGAACATTCTTATTTTGTGAGCATAAATAATTCAAAATATTTTTTTTTAAGCTGATTTGTTCTATCTATTTATTATTTTATTGTTTAATTATTATTTTATGTCCATATTAACCCACCTTTAAACAGGGATTTTAAGTGTCTACAGTTTATAAATATTGCTATACATCTTTATTTTTCTATTAAATACATATAAATAGTATAATGTCATTAAATACATTATACTATTTATATGTATTTAATAGAAAACTAAAGATGTATAGCTATATTTATAAACTGTAGGCACTTAAAATCCCGGTTTAAAGGTGGGTTTATTGATAAATGATAAATTGATGATTAATTATTATGTAATAATAATAAAGAAAATTAAAAAAATAAAAGAAACATATATTACACCTCCTGGCAATTTTTAATATAAATATTTTATATTTATTATATTAATACCGAGAAACCTACTGGTTTGCAACTGGGTCCAACCAATAAAAAGCAACATTTATTGATGTTTGCGATGTTTAACTGTTTCTAGGGGTGCTGAATCCAAAATAGTCTTCACATTCGGTCTATTAGATTTTGTTTTTGAGAAAGTTTCTTCTTCATTCTCGTCTTTGCTTGTACCCACTCCAAATCCTTCCTAAACCCACTTCTGCAGTCAAACTAAAAACTTATAATCTTAAAACTTTTTACTCTCTCAATAATTACTCTTTTCCATTTTAATTTTTCTTCTTAGAGGCAAGGGTACTGCCGGATTCACCCTACAGAAATTTTGTTCGGGGCGCCTACCAGCTATAACCTACGTTCTGTCCCTAGGGGCTTGCCCGCCTTAAAGCATGATAATATCTCTAGTTTTGTCTGGTATCAGTTTGCCATTCATGTCTCCTGTCCAGTTTAGGTTGTCTTAGGTGGTTTAGCAAGTCGCTATTGATTTTCTGTCGTATAACGGTTTCTGCGAAGCGCGCCACCGCTTCCCAGTTTTCCTTCATTGATGTGCTGATTTCCTCTGGTCTCGGGTGGATGTACGCCAAGGTTTAACCCCAGGACAGTCTTTTCCCCGTACCATCTGGGGCAGTCGTAGAGAGTGTATTTGGTGTCGTCCCAATGTCTGCAGCGGTCAGCTGTGGCCTTCCCGACGCAGCAGGTAGTACTGAAAGACGACGTGCCCTGTCAACACCTGCGTCATCCAGGGGTCTACCTGCCCGTGTATTCGTTCCAGTAGTTGTTGGTAAAGAATCGTCTTGTCCATTGTCCTTTGTCAGTCCTGGCTTCCAACCCCTAGGTCGTCGTAGTCAAGTCAAGTCCGAACCAGACTCGTCCTCCCGTAGAATTTTTTTTTCATAGTAGAAGTGAAATGGTTTGATCTCTAGCCCTCGATATCTAATAGCATCGGGGTCGAATAGAGCCAAGAGTGGCCGAAGGGCTAAGAGATGCCGACAGTTCAAAGGTGTGAAATTACTCTAGAAGGAGGCTCTGTCACGCAAGGAGTTGTGATGAGTCCCAGAACGTCTGAACAATGCGACGCTATCGTAGTCCCCACCAAGTGCCTAAGTTTTTAGTTGGGCGTTTTGCGAATGACGCCTCACTGGGCGCCCACACTACCACAAGGTGTGTTCCTTCGCCGGGGTGTTCACTTCACCATGCTAGTATGTTTTTCACCATGGTCATCGTTAACTTATACTCCGCAGTCATTGTCGTGACCGCCTATAGTTCTTCAGCTCTGAAGCTACCCACCTTTGTGCACTGGCACGATAACGCCAAGGTGCTACTCTTCCGCCACCTTTCCCACTTTCAGCTGACCCGTGCCGCTCTGTCCAACTCATTCCAAGAGAACTGCTCACGTCCTACCACCCCTCTTTGCCTGGTGGGCCCACTCCAACTCGGCTCTTCCATTTTGTCATTCTTTCTCCTATACCCTTCATCAAACCAGCGATCCCTTCTACTGGCACTCTTCCTCTTCACTAATGCTGCCCATCATCGCGCTTTCCAACTGCCCTACCGAGTGCACCTCCTCCACTTCACGTCTTTCATATTATCCTCTTAGACTATCATTTCTGGTTCACTCCACCAAATTCTCAGTGGCCCGTTCCTATCCAACTTCTTTATCTCCCTACACCTCGCGACCACTGCCACTGGCATTAGATTTGAATCCCGCTCTCGCTTTCTACTCTGAATTATACATACTCGATGACTGACCCGTCTCCCTGGCCACATATCGGCTTCTAGCCTTCCCAGTGCGTTTCTGTACATCCTTTGACCGATTAACCGACTTGTCTTGTGAATGTCTTATTCTCTACTCTCCGCCCTCTTCTGATTTTTTTACAGTACACCCCGCACCTAAATAACTTTTTCAATTGCTACATTCCCTACTACCAACTCCTTAGTTTCTCTCATCGACTTCCTTTCCAGCCTTTCATTCTCTTCCTCACTCCCATCACAACTCCTTTGCAGCCACTTTTCTTTCGTTATCCGCCAAACCCACCACGTCCTTCTATTATATCCACTGTTCTAGCTCCCCACATTCTTTCCAAAATATTTTTCTTCAGCCTCGCTAGGTTCGAATATCTTATCCTGCATTCGTCGAACTCCTACTCTTCTACCCACCCCTGCCTCTTGCGCCACCGTCCTCAACACTATAATGCTTTGTTGCTACGCAGTCCCATTGCCTATCCACAAATAGGTTGTAAGTACTGCATTTATCTTCCAATTCGACTTCCTATCTACTATCCACCATTTTCTGTACTTGCTTTAGGCATAGTCCTCCCTTCTCTTATATATCGCTCAATTCGCACTTTTCTTCTAACCTTCACTGCAGTATTTATCAAGCCTTTCAATCATCTTGCCTAGTATCTTCCCCGATTTAGCAAATATAACAAAATTATCTGCATATGCTAATATTCACACTTTCTTCCGCTCCCAGTATGATACTACAGGCTGCTTCTTTTCTTAAACTTCGGACGACGGACATTCTTGTCTCCCATATACACTTCAAATCCTTTCAGACATGTTAGTTTCATTCGTAACCCGAAACCAAGTTTCATTATATGTACCGTTTGTTTATTCATCACGATTCTAGTCAATCTCTCAAACAACATCTTTCTACTTACCTGGCCATAGACTGCTTTGAGATTTACAAATAGTGTTCTATAACACTTGTTTGCCATTACCTGCTTTATAATTTCCCCAATGGTTCTAAAGGTAAAATCATTCAATAAGGTATGTCCCATACTTTGTTCTGCTTATTCTTCTTCAATATTATCCTTGGGATGAAGCAATCTGAGATAAGCTGCTATTCTACTACCATTTCATCAACTTCATTAAGGTTTTCCCGGGACAGCCCTGAATGTTCAGTACCCGTCCCGATTTTTCTTTTTCTACTGGCAGATAAAGAGACCTATTTGCTAGGAGTAGCGTTAAAGAAGTTAGAAACATGTTATCCACCCACTCAGTTAGTATTTCATCTTCTGTTTTTATTATTTTGTCTTTCGATGTTTCCGTTCCTTGCCATTTGTTCCTAGCTCGTAGCTCCCTATTTGTACGTTCCAGTCTTCTCCTACCACCCAATTGTCACTTTCTCCCTTGTTTTTCGAAGACTATACATACTATACATTTCGTGCTGCAAGGTCTGTCTCTTGCCATAGTTATATACCATTATTATGATCCTCTTCTGTTTAAGAACTCTTATATCTCGTTAATGTATACTTTCTATTAGTTCTTCCATTTGTTCTATCACTATCTATCCCTTTCCACTGATTTTTTCGGCATATGTTTCAACGAAACCCATTATGTGGAATGTTTATATCGTCTTCGTTAGCTTTTGGTCTTCTAATATCCTATTTAGTCCTGGTATGTTTCAAAAGTCAATGTTATTCCTGCATTGTAGTCCATCTTTGTCGCTAAGCATATTCCCTGTAAAAATTACCCTTTTGTGTCTTTTCGCGGTTTTTCGGCCGTAACATTACAACTAGAATGACGATTCAAATACCAAAGTTATAGAGAATTTCAAGGCCGACAAACGGTCCTTTGTATATTTTCCGGTAACTCTTCCCGTTTACCCGCAAAATGCGAAAAGTTTTGTGAAAAATGTGATTACTGTGCCTTTTCACGATTTTTCGGCCGATACATTTGTCTTTTTACCCCAGGACCAAACACAACTACCAAGGGAATAGTAGCTCTTATATCACTTGTGTTTGGGCAAAAGGGCTTAAGTCAGGAAATGTAATGTTTACAAGCCGTTTGTACCAATGGAAAGAGCAGATTTTTTTGGTTAAAAAGACATAAGAACCTTATTTTCGTAAAAATGATGACTTAAGCCCTTTTGCCTAAATACCAGTGATATGTTATGAACCCCTTTCCAAACATCATATTTACAATATTTAAATATTGTATATATCTTCGTCCATTTATATGATTTTCCTTTCGGTTTATTTCGGTTTTCCTATAATACCACTATATCAAACTTCACTCAGAAATGGCTAATATATAGAAATTATTGTTTATCTCTCCATGGGATATCTGAAAAATTGAGATGAAACGAAAGAAATAACTGATGTAAGTAGATTTCTGATTTACTATTTAATACAGGTTTCATATTCGTTTCATTTATAAAGTTAAAGAAGGCTAAAGACAATTTTGGCCTATGAACAAGTTTCTAGTTTTAATTATTCATATGCTATGTTCAGCTCGTACTTTGACCAATCACGTCTAGAATAAAAGACATGCACGTTCTTGATCATAGTACGAGCTGAACATGGCACATGAATAATTGAAACTAGAAACGTGTTCAAGTTTTTTGACGAATCTAATACAATGTAATTCATGCTTAAGTTTATAGATTTAAAGAATGAAGGATAATGACTGTTTTTGTGACTTTTTATGCTTTAAAAAATAATAATCTTCTTATAAGTATAATCGATAATGTCGAAATAGTTTTTTATAATATTACTATGGTTACTGCACCGGAACGTGTCATGGTATGAAAATGGAAAAGAGTGGGGTACATAATCGCCAAAAATTAATACAATGTATTTCATAGAAAGGTCATAATGGTTTTAAATAAAAAATCGAAACACATTACGTTTTATTTCACATCATTATAGAGTTTATCAAAATTCCTGGCTGAACGAATCAACTTTAATTAATTACATCACCTGCGCGTGTGTGTTGGGGTAATGCATAAAAATTCGTAAAATTCGTTTATCGGACCCGGTTGTTGTTACGCTGGGTGATCGCAGAGAGAACGCGCGACGGGCCAGGGATAAAAGCCGCAACGTAACCTTTTAAATTATTAAATTTGCATAATTACACGCGTGTAAATTACTTTTACTCATATTTACCTGATTATCGCGGTTGCACGCACCTCCAGCTACTTTCCGCCTGTAATTACTATCAAAAACGTGTTAAAACAATAAGTCACAATAATAAATCATAGAATTAATTAATAAAAATAATGTTCTTAATTCAAATAGGTGAATTCAAACGGTAGAAAATTAACTGCTGAATATAAGAAACTTTACATTGAAGTTATGATGTTGATTCTATATAAAAAGTTGTATTGCATTTTGCATGCTTTTTATACACTTTTTTGATATATGGTTTAAAGGGTACAAACCAAGGAAAGCATGCGTGTTGGAAAGAGGATATATTGATGAATTTGTAACAACAACTTTTAGTTTTTTTCTATTCTTGTAGAGTAGAATAATATAAGCTTTATTCAACGTGGATGGATGGATTGTTATGGGTCTATTAAAAGTTAATTGTGGATAAACATTATTTAATGAATATAACGTTAGTCTAAAACACTGTCAGAATCATTTCCGAAAAATATGGGGACGCTACAACATCTTTAGAATTAAACATATCGGTAATAAAACATGTGAGACATATGTTCAAATAATATTCCTGATAAATTAGAGAATTCCTGTGTACTTTAGAATCACTCTGTACATATTTTCATCAAACTTAATAGTAATAATTCTAATATGAAACAACTAAAACAAAATTTAAAGTTTCTTAAGTCTTAAGTGCTGTGCTCACTTGGCCGAGCATTATGTTTTCTATAAATTTAATATGTATTTCAAAATAATATGTATATCTACGAATGCGCATTCAGTATGTACAAATAATCAGACCACACACACTGCTGAATAAAATTATATTTCTGTAAGAATACAAATAGTTTCAAGAAACAATGCTAATTTAGATGTTATCCATCCTACTAATATTTTAAAAATATTTCCCATACAAATTCAAACTTTTTGCATAAAGACAAAATAGCGAAAATTCCGCTGCAACTGCAGCTGCTGCCTAATTCAATATAATTCATTTTCTGAAATGCCGTGTGAGTGCATCGGGAGAAACAAACACGAATAAAATCATTATTAAAATGCAAGATGACTGCTGCAGATTACGCGCGCCCCTTCTAATAATCACGCGATAGCCATCGCCCCGCGACGTTTTTATAAACGTCCGACTTGCAAATGAGCGTTAATTCACGCATCCGTATTTGAAGAAGGTTATCTCGTCGAAAAGGTGAATTATTCTAATGTGGATCATTAGTTTCGTTCTTTATCTCCGGCGCTTTTCGCTATCCATTCATTAAGTATGAGACGAAACTAGAAAATTATGCTTATTAGGACTAATAAAGAGTGATAAATATGTGGAAACGTCACTGGGGGCATTATGGGGAACGGTCTTTCGCATTCCAGGGACGACCCGGTAGGTAGAAAATTATCACGGTGGGTTATTATAGGGAATATTAAAAAAATACATACAGCTTATTTAAGTTTAACAATTATTTAATTAATAATATTTGTTACTTTATTTAATTATTTATTTAATAATTTTGTTGAGTAAACGATTTATTACTGAGTGTGATCTCCAAGGATTTCTAAAATAGGTACCTCACGCATTTTAATGTTTCCGTCATACAACTACATCGTAACAATCAAGAGAAAAGTCAAACTAACTACTAATTAATTTTGATATATGTCTTCATTTTACATATCCTGCAGTTATATATTACACTTTTACAGGTAATGGCAGGCGCGTATACAGCAATTATGGAAAACTTTACAATACAGAGTCATCTTGAAGTTTCATAGGGTCCTGGGTTCTAATGTGTTAGAGCACTCTACAAAATATTCTAATATTTTTTATTACTAAAATATATTTCCCACTAATTACTTAATTTATTCATTTATAATCAAATGTTTTTCGTCAACGTCGACCAATTGTTTCCTTGTTTGTATTCCCCATTTTCCACAATTTCTTCATTATCATCTTATTGCAATTTCGGCTGTGTTCATTCCAGGTGTTTCTCTTATCTCAGCATTTATAACTTTGATATTGTTGCTCAGTATCCAACATATGGGAAATGTACTCGTGATTACTCAGAGTTTCATCCAAAATCAATTAAAAACACGAAACAAATGGCATACGACTATAATTTACAATTGACTTGGTTGTTTGAAGAAGGGAACGAATCCATAAATCAAATTCGTGGTAAATTGAAGGAAACTTAACGCTAGAATATCTACACGAATCAATTTTAAGGATTAACAACATTATTATTTAGATTTGGTAACGCAGTGACCACATCCCGTTGTTGTGTTAGCTAAATATATTAGAAGTTGTTGAGAAAGAATTATTATTATTTAATATATGCGAATGGAGAAGAAAAGAAAGAAATGTAAGTATTCTGTTTTACTATTTAATACAGGTCTCATATTCGTTTCATTTAAAGTTTAAAGGCAATTTTGAACCATGAACAAGTTTCAAGTTTTAATTATTAATATGCTATGTTCAGCTCGTATAATGACCAATAAATAATATAATTTTATAATTATTTTTGTGCTTGTTATTTTCTTCAAACTACCGATTCAATTATAATAACATAATTTATAATTTCAGCACGTTTGTAGTCTACACTAGACTAGTTTTGATAGGGTTTGATTTGTAATAAATGACAATAACACATAATACCTAATAGCCAAATACCAAAGAACGCTAAATAAAGAACGTAAGACTATAGTGAGACCAACGCTAGCATATGGATTAGAAATATGGCACAGAATCAGACAAAAAGTCCCTCCAAGCATTCGAAAGAAAAATACTAAGAAAAATCCTTGGAATGATAATGGAGGAAGACGGAATAAGAAGAAGAATGAATCACTACATGATTTATTAATAAAGGGAGAGGGCATC
This sequence comes from Lordithon lunulatus, assembly GCA_963942505.1. Classification (NCBI taxonomy): domain Eukaryota; kingdom Metazoa; phylum Arthropoda; class Insecta; order Coleoptera; family Staphylinidae; genus Lordithon; species Lordithon lunulatus. The sequence goes on from OZ012668.1 coordinate 41,957,317, forward strand.
GTCAGATACATAAAATAACAGAGGATCATTTGATAGGAATGTCCAAAGAAAGGACCTCCAAAGAAACATTACAAGTTATAAATTTCGTTAAATATGGTAGGACGATTAACTTTACAAGTCTGATCAGAATTGATGCTCATATTCAGAGATAATTATGCAGAAGTACGGCTAAAATATTTAACGAAAGATATCCTGAACAACTGCATTTGGATTATGTTTGAGGTGAAATGGAACTGTCAGAGCATTTCCCAAGAAGATTTTTTTATAGTTGAGAATACATTTATTACAAGTGGTGTAATGAACTCATAAAATTGACGAGGCCTTTGCTTGTGCAGCTCAGTAATATCGGAGAGAAAAAAACCGGCATGCAGGGCAGAGCGACCCTGAAAGGTTCCAGTATATTTCTGGATGATGATCTGACGGTCAATGTGAGGGAACTACAGTGGAAACTTAGGGATATCGCAAAAAAAGAAGAGGGCCGAGGCAGTGCAGGTGGGATACAGGAAGATCAAAATTTGGGAAAAGTGGTCTACTGATCTTGAAATCTTCGTAATTAATTGGTGGCGGTGCAGGGGTCGTCCACAAAATTTAAAACTTTCCGCAAAAGTTAAAGGTATGTTTTTGGAATGTGGGAGGGTTAAGAAATAAATTATAGGGCATAGGTAGGCTCAAAGGTAAGAACAGCCATAAGTGCATATGATATTATTGGTCTACAAGATACATGAACAGAAGATAGGTACTGAGAGTACTGCCAAACAAGCTTGCCGAATATATTTTGGTTAACCAAGGCATGCAAAAGGAGCATACTCTAATACTACTAATGTGTAATAAGGAAAGACTACATAGTAACAATGAAAGGAAGTATAGGAGATGAGCCACAATATATAGCAATGGTGGAAAAGATTGTTGAGGAAATCGAAAAAATCGAATGTGATGATTGGTGGTGACTGGAATGCCAGGATTGCTTAAGAAGGAGGGTACATAAACGTGGAGACTGCTTGCGCTAGGGAGTTATCAGTCATAGTCTTAGTGGTGATACGATACTGTAAGGGAAAAAAGGATGGGACTTAAACGTGAAGACTGGCGTAGAAAAGAAATGACGATCACATGATAAGATAATTTATGGAGAAGTCAACTAATGTTACAGTACTTGAGTATGGGAAATGTGAGTATCCTGAATGGCGGGGTGAATGGGCACCGAGATGGCGAATGGACTTATGCTTGCGGCAGGGAGTTATCGGCCATAGATACTGCAAGGGAAAAAATCAAAAGTATAGAGATTAGAAGTGCTCTGGAGTAAGACCATTTTCCAGTGGAAGTTCAGGTGGAAAGTGGTAAGAGCGAACGGACACCAGGTTAGTACGGGAAGAATGTATATGGAATGACACCTCTATAAAAAGTTTTAAAGAAAAAAATTGAGAAAATGGAATGGACTAGGGTGGAGAACATGCAGCAGTTGATGGAGGTAGTGAAATCATTAAAATGCCAGATAAGCAAAAGCGACGACGCTAGAACGATGATCAAGGATGGTTCAATGCCAAGATTAAAGGAGAAAATAAAATAGAAAACATGGATATGTAGAGAGAGGGTGTTAGAGATTTAAGAAGTGTCCGGGAGTCAAAGGCTAGATGGAATGCGTTTGGGGACTAATGTAGAAAAGTCCGATAGCAGCGAGAATGGGAGGAGCGTTAGGGTCTACGCAATGGAGCAGAATTATGGCGGCCTATAAAGACACATACCCCAATTCATAGGGACGGCATAATTCCTTTGAAAGAATGAAAACGTCACTTCAGGAAGACGGTATCAAGTCCGGCAGATGTGGAAATGTATGGGCGCATCGGGAATCAGAAGTGGACCGTTAAAATACTAAGGGCCGAGATAGTGTATCATAAGAGCCGTAAAAAATAATAAGATTCCATGTCTGGATGGTATACATGACGAGGTATGGAAGGAGGGACAGAAGTGGTTGATGGAGCCGCTCATTAAAATGAAATAAGTAGTACGGGCTGGAATGATATAAATACCGGAAAGCTGATATAGTGCTAATATTGCCAATGGGTATAGAACTAGCGTCAGCAACTATAAAGGTATTATACCTATTATTTATTTATTAGCATTATGCTCGTGGAAACTAGTTATAAGATTGTTGTATCACTAGTTCAGAAGCGTCTTGAATCCATAACAGAGGACAAGTAACCATATGGCGAGGTATCGAAGGAGGGACATCAACCACTTGATGGAGCCGCTCACTAAACTGAAAAATAAAGTACGGGCTAGAATGATACAAATGCTGGAAAGCTGCAGAGGCGGATATATAGTGCCAATGTTGTCAATGGGGATAGAACTAGGGTCAGCAACTATAGAGGTATAATGGTCATGGAAACTAGTTATAAAATTGTTGCATCACTAGTTCAAAAGCGTCTTGAATCAATAATAGAGGACAAGCAACTGTTATCAGAAACGCAAGTAGGGTTTAGGTAAGGGAGATTCCGGGGCAGGGGGGGTGGGGCAGGTGTGCGATGGCACATTAAGGCTTATACGAGAGGACCAAGGTAACACAATCGCAGAATCTTAGCTGCAGTACTAGAAAGCATCATGCCTCCCATATGGGGACAACGTATGGAATATCAGAGCACGAGGGATGTACTGGCCAGGGTCCAAAGGAAAAGTGGGCTCAGGGTAGTCAGGGGGTACTGGACGGTGTCACCAGACGCCATCCTGGTGGTGGCCGGTATGCCCCCGATTGAGCTGCTCACATTGGAGTGCCTGGAAAGGTACAGAGAAGGCAGCAGTGGCTTGACAGGCAGAGCGCGGACCATGAGTAGATGGTAAACCAAATGGGATGAACTGGAGGATTGTGGAACCTGTACACTAATTCCAGATATTGGGCCATGAATGGATAGGAGATGGGAAAATCGGCTACGACTTGACCTAGGCGTTAACAGGACACGGCTGCTTCAGGGCATGTCTGAAGCGCATGTGCTTGGAGCGAGGGTTGACGTCTCCTATGCCTACCGGATTACAGGCTACTAAGCACGGGCCACCACTCTATTATCTATATACTGATATTACTATTTACTTACTCAATTCAACGGTGATAGCCTAACCTGTGATAGTATCAATCAGCTTCGTTACATAATTATTTATAGTAATATAGTAATATAGTATAGTCCTAAATGTGACAACAAACATGATTGAGTATTGGTTTTAATTTTACTGGGGATAGATTACTCTCAGCATCCGGGGATACTCTAAACTGTGCTGTGATACTAGTATTTAGGTAAGGAAATATCATTTGAAGATTTTCGTTTTTTTCTTTCTCTCTTTTCGATTTTGTTTTCGATTTATTCTAATTATCTATCTGCATGGTACTGTAAGGTACGTACCTATCGACGCTCCCGGCTCCCTGGCTATGCTCTGTAACCTGGAGCGGACCAGGGCAGACGCAAGGGATGACTTTGCTTCTTACATTGGAAGCATACCCCCTAACAACACGCGGGGGTCTAGACACCTACTCCAACTAACGCCGGAAAGGAGGACGATATTTGCCAGAACGAAACAAAACCCAACAGGAACGGACGGGAAGAGGGTCTTAGTCCCAAGGGCTAGGGTTTAGTGGGTGGATTCCTTTTACAGAAATACAAACACTACTTGGCTAGAACAGCGGGGTGTGTATAAATGCATCACATTTGAAGTCTGAATATTGCCTCTCTTGTCACCAATCCAAATTGGTTAGGGCCCGTATTTGCTTCATAGTTTTGGTGGATTCGATTATGAATTACTTTTAGGATTCGGCTCATATGACTTATTAATTTATACTCATTTAATCCCTTGGGGTTTCTCTTTTTTGGGATTGCTATGAAGGTGGACTCGAGACATTCCAGCAGGATAACTCCCGTGTCCTATATTCTGTTATAGAAGCTATGGCTATGGGGGTAAATGTTTTCTTATTCGATAATTTTGAAGATTTCTGTGTAGATTTCATCTGGACCTGTACACTTGTTGGGTTTGAGTGAATTGATGCATCAGCTCGCATTTTAGTTTTTTTGGGCCGGTTAGGCCTTGGTCGGGGATTGTAAGGTTTTATTTTATATCGTGGAATAATTGTGAATGTGGTTGAATGTGAATTCTTTGACTTTTCGATGCAAGTTGAATGAGTTGTGTTTCTCTTCTTCTATTTCTTTGCATAGCACTTTACGTCAGTTTATAAATGAAGAATTTCATTGGAAGGTATTGATTGTATGCACTTGACTTGTTTTTATGGGGCTGGTTAAAACATTTTATTATTATTTACGAGTTTATTGCGATCGGCCATTTGGAAATTTCAAGGATTTGAAATATCAAAGAGATAGTTTCGCAATCGTACATAGAGATTTTGATAGGACACATTCCTGTATTGAAAGTGTGTGACGCCCGTCTTCGAGTGATTTATGTAATTCATTACATTGTTTTCATTATTATTAAGTATATATAGTATATACAGAGTTGTTAATTTAAAAAATGATAATGAAATAATATTTAATACTCCTATATTTATTTTTTAAGTTAAAGCTGTTTCTCATCTGTTTTGTGTTTTTAATTGAGTTTAGATGATTCACACACTTCTATGAAGAATAACAACAAAAAAACTACTATCTGTATAGCTATCACCCCGTGGCTCAGAGGAGTGTTATCACCCGGTATTTATCTTAACTTCACAAAAAAACCTTTGAAAAACTACAAAAGGTCCTCGCTCAGAACGAGACGAACAGCACCTCTAACCATTGGCCTCTGAGCTGGGTAAAGGAATAACATTTTCAGAGAAATATTTTTTCCCGTATGTTGCATACTGAGGTGGGATAACACTTTTATTTACTTTACTTAAGTTTATCGTTTTTAACATTATTAACACGTTATGTATAAAATTTGTTTTATTTGGTATTTGTGACTAATCAGACGCCTCTGGAGCAATGTAACGAAATTGATTTAACACTATTTATCGAAATGTGATGATAATCCTTAATAAAACCCGTTCTCTATATTAAAAAGACGTGTTAATTACGTACATGGTCATAATTTTAATAGTTTTGTCATTGTTAGATTTTGTATGTCTTAAGTTTCTCGGATCTAAAATAGAAAGTTACATATAAAATCTCCAACACATACCACAATCGATTTAAAGATCACCGACTCGTTCGTGTGTATGTGTCACTATTTGAGTCAATCGCCGATGCATCGACCGTTCGCACGCACGCCTCTTTCGACCGCCTCGTCTGGCATAGTTTTCCGTTTCAGACCCGCCGCTGCGGCCCTATTTCGTACGTAATAAGCGTTTCTGATTTATGATTTTGTACTTATCGCGACTGGACGTGGCGTCCGTGGCGTTCTGAATTTTCCAGAGGGAGTATTGAGGCCTGCATTAGCATGCACGGTGCGACGGACACCTTAGAGAGACGTTTTATGTACTCTCCGTTACATTCCTATCCGGCCTTTCAGTTTGGAGATGTGCCAAAAACATCTCACCCGACACGCGTAGAAAGAATAATAAATGGAGAGATGGATGGAGTTTACAATTCACAAATTAACATATTGATATATATTTATTAATTTAAATTTAATTTTAAGACGATTATCATTAATTTCTTCGTTTTTTGTTTACATAATTTGATGAACCGTAGAAATTATATATTATTATTATTATTATTATTATTATTATTATTATTATTATTATTATTATTATTATTATTGACAAATTATACAACGTATTCACCTAACGCCCGGTTTCTCCAACGAATCTTAACTAGTTTAAGACCTAAGACGGTCTTAAAGCGTTGCATCAAACAAAAGTCGGATCTAATAATGATAAGACGGTCTTACATTGTAAGACTAAGTAAGATCTACATATGTTTGTTGCAACAGAATAAAAATTTAAGACGTGGTTATATAAGACGAGCTTATATAAGCCGTTAAGATTCGTTGGAGAAACCGAGCGTATCATATGGGAAATTTGTTGATGCTCATATGCGGAGACATCTGCAAAAGGGCGGTTAAAATATTTAACGAAAGGCATCCCGAATACAACAGTCAGTTTTTCAAAAGGTATCTTACATTTTGGAGAAAATAATAATTTGTAAATAGGTATTACACCCGATGTAGTGCTATGGTTTGCACCCACGCTTTACGAACGAGAAGCCCGGATTCGAATCCGGCCCGGGTAGTCGGTACCATTAGGGGAGGAAGTAGCAAGTCCTAACAATCACATACACACATACAATAACACACGGAAGAAGGACCCACATGTCGATAGCTAGTTACAGAATTGTAACATATACAGTAACTACTACTACTACTACTAGGTATTATGTTTTAGTAATAATTCCTTTGTTTCTTAGATAATTTTATTACGATGAACCGAAGAAGGTTAATTATTAGTATATATATATATATATATATATATATATATATATATATATATTGTAGATAATTTTCCAACTATTGACTAAAACTATTGATAATAATCAATTAGAAAATATCGATAGTCTGATACCAAGACGATACAAACAGTATTGATAGTCAGAGCTATTATCAACAAAATTTGCTGCATGGCTCCAAAAATATAGTGTTTTCTCTGTTTAGTTTCCATTTTAGTTGTAGAGATTTTGGAAATTTTACAAAATCCTATCAATTCTCGGATCGGACCCAATTCTACCTTAATTAGTGGTGTTCTGCTAAGTAAAGCTTTCAGTATATTCGATAGCGATTTTGGAAATGTCACATTGACACGAATTTTATTCGATTGCTTCAAAGTCAATAAGGCACCTTACACGGTCAATAATACTGTCAATCCTAGTACTGTCAATATTTGCTTCAATCCTCTTTTTATATTTATCAAGTAATCAATTATCCGAATAAAGATCAGTATTCTCTTCATTACATCATTACTATACCTTACACGATGAGTAATACTGGCAATATTTTAGAATAATGAACATTTTAAACATATTATTGTAAAGTAATACTGTCATTATTCTAAAATATTGACAGTAATATTGACCGTATAAGGTGCCTTTATAGATAGTTGGATAGTTTTGGAGAGTGCTATATAATTATTAATTAGGCAAAATAACTTTTGATAAACAAAATGGAAATAAATGATAACTATTCCAGCTGTCTAATTATTGACTTGTTGTTAGGTAAAACGTAATAATTGTATATTTCGAATTTTATTTTCACGGGTCACGTCGAAACTGATGCGGGCGCGCATCCGATAAGCTTGACATTTGGTACATGCACACACACTTCCTGGACAATGCGCTTATACATATTTGATAAAACGGACACGAACCTTAATACTAACTGTACATTCTCACACAATAGTTAATAGATACGACGGCTTTTTTAAGACATGACGCACGTACACCGCGTTAAAATGAGGATTTACTTATCAATCAGGAGAGAGAGACTGGCCGACGCACGCGCGTATTTCTCTATACGGAGAGGAAGCCCGGAAAATACAAACCTCCATTTTATCACGGTCATTGGCACATAGATCGTATAATTTTTTAAAAATATTTCGTGTATGTTACTAGTGCCTGTATTCACCAACATCCCATAAACTGTATAGGTCCCACAAGCTATTGAATGGATTTAAAATGTCATTGTGACAGAATATGCCAAAACAAATGTCAAAAACCTTGAATAGCGCTTGTGATTGCAGCTTTGGTGACACCTTTCGTTTAATTTTTCAGTGTTTTTCAAAAAGCGAATCTAAAGTAACTACATTCCCTAGATAATGTATTTATTGTTGCTATAACAACGAATACTTAAGGGTTCAATAGGTATTGATAGATATATGGAACGTCGGTGAATACTATTCCCCGTTTGGCGACGTCAGAGCATGCTAAAAATCTTAATTAACTTTTGTTAAGTTGAAGCAACTAAACATATCTATATTTGACAAACCAACTTTTCTGCCAAGAGATGTAATCGATATATTTGTCGGTTATGATGAAATGATGATATATATATATATATATATATATATATATATATATATATATATATATATATATTCAGGGAAACATTTTCCATTTTATCTGTTAATTCAATTCTTATGGATTGTTTAAATTCACGAAATTAGTTATTACATTCATGTCAAGTCAATTACCGTCTTAACAACACAATGCAGTAGAGAGTTTGCTGCATACACGGTGTGATATCCCGGAACTTAACCCGTAGCATTTTAACAAAATGTACATTTTTAGAAGAACATCTGACTGTAAAATTAGGAGCAGATATCACGCCGTTGATTACTTTTTAAAATCGTCTGCATTTTTTTAGCTCCTTCAACGATTTTAATCCTAGAAACTGTCTAGTCTAGTATTTAGTTTCAGACCCAATCTATATCTTACATATCGCAGAGATCTATTCTATAACACACTCATTTTAAAATGATCTTTATTTGATATCAATCCATGATCCTCTTTCTAGAAAAGTTCATGCGTATGCACTTACTAGAATTAAAAGCGTGCCAAAATGCAACGAAACCAACGAAATAGCTTGAGAATATCGGAATATTGGCGATCTCATTCCAAAACATCTTATTTACAGGGCTATATATAGGAAAATCGAAATATGCAAATACTAAACATGGGTCTATCATAGAGACTAAAAAGAAAAATACAATACAGCGTACAGTACAGAGAGGAATGTGAAATACAGAAATAAGTGTTGAGATTACATATATTCTAGAATTCAGCAAGCACAGATAATTGACTAGTTGGGGCACTTGTAGAGAATGGTCCTCCAGGCATCACTGTGCCTTTGAACAAAGCGCAAATTTCGTCGATCACCTCTTGCCGTCCTAATGCGTAATCGATCATCAGACCGCCACAAAACCTAATTTTGCCATTAATCACAACCGCATTCCATGCTAGATCCTAGTATCTTCTCTCTAACCATAGAAGTCTTGCATAAATGTGTTCCGTGGTGAGAGGAAGTTGCAAAGAAATCGGTTTGATGAACTGCATTCGACGATACCTGTACCTGTACGACTGTTGCTCCATCCATTATTGTTTTTATCAATCGAACTAGTTTGTGTAGGATTGTTAGTACAGGCAGTATTTGGTACAGTTTATTTCTGATTATCTAGTCATACGCCTGCTTGAAATCTATGAATACATTGTATACTTTGATGTCTTGTTTCCAGGCTTTGCTTAGTATTTGTTCTACCAAATATTTGATCGGACGTTGATCTTCAAGTCTTTCCCATCTTGGCCGATTATATTTTTCCGCTATGGCTTGGAGGCTTTGGTTAATATTCTTCTTGCAGTGCATCTCCTATCGAAGGTTTGCCATCATCACAGCTATCCGAACCTTATTGGCTGCCGCTCGAAATAATTGAGTATTACTGCAGCCAAACCAGTCCCTTAGGTTCTTAAACCAGGACATTCGCCGACTTCCGATGTTCCTTCTTCCTTCTTCCTCTGATCTTTCTTTGTACTATCAATTGTAGCAGCGCGTATTTGGGTCCTCTCATTACAAAAATAAAAAGGCCTTTATTGGCATTTCCCTCACTGCACATCATCAACCACAACAAAAATATACAAAAAAATAAAATAGAAATAGAAATAAAAGTAACACTTCAAAAAAATTACAAATTAACCTCATCTATAACCGCTCCCTCTGCCTTCTCATTATGTGTCCTAGGTATTGTAACTTTCTTTTGAAATTTATTTCCAGTTCTTTTTGCATTTTATTTAAAACTTCACCGTTAGTTACCTTATCTGTCCATGGAAAACGCCACATTCTCCGGTAACACCACATTTCGAAGGCATTTAGTTTCTCTAAGTGATCCCATACAGTAATGTAGAAAAAACATAGCATCGTAGCATTTTTGTTCCAAGTTCTAGGCTTATATCCCTACAAGTGAAGAGCTTTATTATTTTCACAAATATTGATCTCGCTATTTCAATCCTTGTTTTAATGTCTTTTGTTTGGTTACCCCATTGATCTATCCAGGTTCCAAGGTATCTATACGTCTGCACATTTTCTATGACGGTGTTCACTACTCTCAAGTTAATCTGATTTTGATTCGGCGGGGATTTTGTAAACATCAACTTAGTTTTATTAAAATTTATTTTTAGTCCGTACTCACGATATCGATTGTTTAGTTTTGCTAGGTGTTGTACGTCTCCAAGGCTACTTGCGAACAAAACCGTGTCATCCGCATATCTGATGTTGTTCATAATTTTCTCATTTATAGCCATTCCTATGTGTTCTTCTTCCAATGTTTTGTTAAATATAGCTTCGCTATAGAGGTTAGATAGAAGTGGCGAAAGAATACAGCGTTGCCTTACCTTATTCGGCGCAGTGATCTCCATTTCTTCTGTTAGCTGTTTTTCTACTTTTACATTAGCTGTTTGATCCCAGTATAAGTTGCAGATTATCTTCACGTCATCCGAGTCAATGTTTTTACTCAGGAGTAGTTGATGTAATGTTTTACCATATGAAAAGCTTTTTCGAAATCTATATAACACGCAAACAAGACAACTTTGGAAAAGAATATTGGTCCCATAGAGCGCCTCTCTTGTCCCCAGTCCCTCACGGAAGCCAAACTGCGTGTTTTTAATACCTTCTTCGAGTTTTCTGTATATTCTCTTATGGATGATATTCAAGAACATTTTTAGGCTATGACTCATGGGTGCAATGGTTCGATAATCTGAGCATTCTCTTGGGATAGGTTTCTTAGAAATGAGCACAAACGTAGACAGTAGCCATTCAATTACGTCGTCGTCAAACATTTTATTAAGCTCTATAGGTATTTGGTCGGGTCCAACTGCTTTACCAGGTTTCATAGATTTCAGGGCATATTCTATTTCTGTTCTAATTATTTTTTTTAAATTTAATTTTACGTTGTTAGTTTCTAAGATTGGTTTAGATCTTTCATCGTCAAAAAGTTTCAGGAGATATGTTTTCCACCTCTTTAGTTTATCTTCCAAGTCAATTACTATTTTCCCATCTTTGTCCTTGATTATATTACTAGTACCTATGTAGTTGTTTTCACACTTTTCATTTATATACCGAGCTTAGTTATTACCGGGTTGTAATTCGAATTAATGTCAGCGCCCGGGTATGCTTTTGTATATTTGACAGCGTTATTATAGCGGTTATTAATGAGAATAAAGTCTATTTGATTTGTCACTGTATTTTCTGGGCTGTCGGCTGGTGACTTTCATGTGTATAGTCTACGTTCTGGGAGTTTAAAGAAGGTATTTGTTATCATGAGATTTTTGTCCTGGCAGAACTATATTAGTCGGTCTCCTCTATCATTCCCTTCTCCCAGGCCATAACCGCCAGTGTGGCCTACTTTGTTTTTACCTACTTTAGTATTAAAGTCCCCCATTACTAATGTGACATAATTTTGATGCTTCTAAAAAAAACGTCTAGTTCAGCATAAAATACTTCCACTTCAGTTTCTTCTTTCTTTGCTGTTGGCGCATATGTTTGTATAATGTTTATAATTCCTGTGTGTGTTTTCAATTGAAGCATCATAACTCTGTCTGAGTATGGTGTGATGCTAAGGACTGGTTAATAGTGCATGTTCATATCTTGTATGTCATGCCCAACAGTGAATAGACTCGTAGTGTTCCCATTGCAATTTGTCACCCTTTTTAGGGATAGGCCATATGATATTTTTTTCCAGTTGCTGGGGATTATCTTTTCCGGCCATAGTTTTATAATCGGTGCATCGATATGTTCCATTACGTGATTCCCATACACTTCAGAGGGAATTTCATAGATTCCTGGCGATTTTTTGATTTTCTCGTCTTGATAGCTTCCTTGACTTCCTTTAGTGTTGGAGGATCTCCCCTCCTTCTCATAAATTCAGAGCTTGTCTTGTCCTATTCCCCTTGTTCCCCCAGTAGAATCTGGAAATATCCTTTGCAGATGTGACTTTTTCGCCTTTCACTGACGTTCTGAGGGTCGCTTTCCAGTTGCCCTGTTTTGTTTTTGCAGAAGCTCCTGGGGTTGTAGCCCTCACTGATGGCTTTTAGATATCTGTATGCCCCTATTGAATCATTCTCTATATAGTTCTCTTTCATCAAATAATACAGTCTTTTTTGTATATTTTCTTCTGTATTCTGCTTGTTTTATCAGCTGTATTTCTGGCCTCTTAGAAATCCTGTCTCCATTTCTTTCATAACAATTTAAATGATTTCTCTTTTCTTTTTACTTTTTAGTAATGTCAATTTGTTTTTCTTGGTGTACCGTCTTGATTAGTGTTTCTATTTTCCCCTTTTTGGGTTTGCTTGTTTACTTTATTTACTTTTTATAATATATTTTCCAAACAGCTTTTATATTATCTTTTGGTTCAGGTTTATTTATTTCGAATTCTTCTGTGGGTCTCTGTATTTGTGTGCTTCTAGAAAAGGGGTTCGTTCTTCGTCATCGTCTTCTGTTTAAGTCTTTATTTATTTTATATTCATCACCACCTCTAAAATAGATTCCTAGATCCGCTACTGTATTTACTTGTTGACTAGGATCCCTACGTAGACTGCCAGACCATAGAGGTATGGAAAGTTTTCTTTCAAAAATACATTGCGTTTTATTATAAACTATTATATTTAAGAGAAAAACTGATCCATGTAAATGTCGATCTTCTCTAGATAACTACTTGTAAATATCTTGTATGCACTTATATATACAACCATGTAGTTTATTTGTCAAAAAAACTAGGAGAATAAATGCTGACAAACCAGCAGTGAAAATGTCTTTGAATATCTTTCGCTACCTGATTTTAAGCTTTAAGCATAATCAGAATTAATCTACAAAAATGTTACGTATTAGATACAACAAGAGCATAATTTTGGTCGTGTTGTATCTAATATGTCATGTTTCTAAATGAATCCTGATGAACCTCAAAATTAGGGGAGGGAATATATCGATTGATTGAAAAGGATATTTTCACGGATTTTTGCTGGATTCCAAAAATAGTCCATGTCTATTTTTATATCATCAGCAAATCACAAGCCATAAAGAGAAATTAGTTTCTATTTCATAATCTTTTGAGAATAATTAAAATTTATAATAAAATTATTCACACATAAGGTGATATAACATTAGTACTTGAAACTCAATGACTAAACCAATTAAACATTTATAATAATTATGAATTACAATATTCTGGCTAAATTAAATTTCTTTCATATATTAATAATTAAGCATTAATTTGCTTAAAACATAGCCACGATGTAAATTTCAAGCTCTAGTTTTATTCGGGATTAAGGTCGCATAATAAAAAGATTAAGAAGCATATTTTATCAGATCGGGCAGGTTGCCCATAATGAGCGAAAAAAAGCGCTGCCCACCTTAAATTTAGTAATTACATTAAAGCCTTGTTAAGAATATAATGAAGAGGATGCGCTGTGTAGATTACGGGAGACGCGGTTTCCGGTGCGCGACGCGAGATGAGTTTGAGGGAACGAGATCCGACACACCCCAGTACGCCCGGTAATTAGCTCGTGTTTTTTTTTCGTATTTAATCGAGGGATAAGCAATTATAAGTGCTGGACGTTTCAAAAGCGTGCAGGCCGGGAGTAAATGAGACCAATCTACATAGCCGTCTGGGTCGTTACGATTTTTTATTGGACGCAATAAAATCCAACTTTAATACTGCACGGGGGCGCGCGATTGTCGCACGATAATGACATTAGATGCGCGAGGCGCTATGAAATCGATTATCATAAAATTAAATTGTTACTTTATCGTGGCAATTGCAATAAAATATTCAGGAGGAGCGCCTTCGATTTGATAATAAGCGTGAAATATTTACGAAGGATATTAAATAAGTAAGTGATTTCTGGATTGAAGCTACTTCGGTTATTAATAACTTTGATTGTACTTGTTGCTAGAACGTTTATTCCTTTTAATTTAATATCATTTAGATAATTAATTTTAGTATAATTTGGATATACTTACAACAAAATTATATATGATTAAATCACATCAATGATCTAGTGCAAACTTAGTCATAAGAACAATAGAGGTGAGCAAATAAATGCAAATATTTTGTATTGGTGTAAAACACATACATTAATTTACATTTACCCATTGTACAAATGATATACTATCAATTGCCTTTTACCTTTACAAATAATATAGTAATAAAAACAAAAATAATTTATAAATACCCCAATGTCCGAAATATAAGCACGTACAAAAACCATCTATCCTAAACAAATTTTGTATTCTACGTAATCCAAATATTCTCCACAAATATAAATACCTTATCAAGACAATATCTACAGAAATTTACAACATACATAACACACATGACAAGCAAGACTGGCAACATAAAACAATCAACAGAAAGACAGAGGGTCGATAGCCCATTTAGTATCTTTATTTTTTATTTTAACAATTTGTTACTATTGTTGTTTTATGTAAATTATTAATATAAATAAAGATCGTGTCTCTCTCTGAATAATTACTTGTATTGACCTGCAAAATAAATCGTAATTATTAAAATATTTTAGAATAAGCAATAGCACTATCCTTTTAATTCCTTATGTCTCTTTTTAGTGTAATCTAATAAAACTAATACATCTTTCTTATCATTCTTAATTACACCTATAGTTCTGTTTTCATCAACATCTAGCACAGGATTCTTACCTGACTCACTCAGTAGGCTTCATTTTTATTCTGTACGTTATATTTACCATCGGTACTAATAATAATAATAATAATACCAAAATTAATCCGTTCGTATCATATGTGCTCAGCATTTAGTTTGTATGCAAATGAGTTATTGTATTGCGGACGAACTGACCAATAATTGAAGCGTGTTCATGGGAGAGGTCTCCGCAGATACCAGCACGTCGTCCACACACATGCAACTCCGGTCGATCTCTCCCGGGCCTCTGCATATTGATCAACTCGCTCGGGTCACCGTCATCGCATCGTCAACACGGCAATAAATTTTACGTAACAGAAAAAGTCATTCAAAATCCCCACACGATCTCGCATTTATGCCATTTCTTTTGTCATCATACCAACTGAAATATGGTGCTGCAGATATTCATGTATGCAGAAATATGTGTGTGGAATTATTTGTTTAAAAATTTTGCCACAGGCAGGGTAATTTATTTATGAAACTGTTTTTTATTCATGTAACGCAATGTTATTATTGCTTTTTGTACTAGCACATTTTTTATTGATCTATTCCTTCACAAGTTGTGAAACATGAAATATTCAATCTTATGAAGTACTGTTATTTCTATTTATGTGATTTCAACATAATTTATTGCAATATACAATGTGTCCAGATAGACTGAACAATGGGAACACGTTTTTATTTTTACATTTATGAAAAAATGTTACTCTGGCATTTGAAAACATTTAAAAGGAAGATGCTCAATAATCAAGAATTTACGTGTTGTGTACTACTTGAAGACATAATATTGAAGATGTTATGAAGCCACACTATTGAAGATGTTCTTAATGAGTTTGTCGACAACTAAACAACTAACAAATTAAAATAAGAAAATAAATAAGCTAATAATTTGCTGTGCATTTAAAATTTTATAATAATATCGGAATAGATTACTTACGGACCTAAGAATATATAACACTGTCACATAACAGTGTCCTTGTTTTGATCGTAACATTTCTGTAAGAGCATTTGAAGATGAAGATTGCTCTCTTGTCCTCATGCCCGCCCGAAAGCCGAATTGGTCTGAGCCCATAT
Organism: Lordithon lunulatus; assembly: GCA_963942505.1. Taxonomy (NCBI): domain Eukaryota; kingdom Metazoa; phylum Arthropoda; class Insecta; order Coleoptera; family Staphylinidae; genus Lordithon; species Lordithon lunulatus. The sequence goes on from OZ012668.1 coordinate 41,973,044, forward strand.
TTGCAATACTAAATAAAAAAGCAGTTCCGTAATAATATAAGTGGGCCAAAACGGGTCTGTAGTTTTTTCAACTTATATCTTTAATTTTTAATCTAAATTCAGGGACATATATTGGAAATATTGTGTTATTTCTAACTCCAAGATAAAATACACCCTTGCTTCTTCTGTGGCCATAATCGTTATTTGAGATTTTAATAGCCTAGGTCTAGGAAAGAGAATTTATATGAACAATATAAACAGGAACAATAATCGAATCCGAATGCTAGATTTCTGTATGATGTGCCATATATTAATAACTAACAGGTTTTCCGAACATAAGGATATATACAAATATCCTACAAAGAGATGTGATAAGCAGAAGACCGAGGTCGATAGTAGAATATGTGCTAGTAGAAAAAAATAAATAAATAAATAATATAATTTCACTACCACACATCCATATAATACATAATTTTTCCCTCACCCACTTCCTCTCCCACTAGCCGTTCAATCCCTCGTTGCCCAAGTGTCACCACATGCCATGCAATTGTTTTTTTTTCAAATTAACTGCCACACATTTATATAATACATCATAATATCATTCTCCATTCCCTGACCCAGTTCCTCTCCCGCTGCCCCTCCACTGCCTCACATTCGTTGTGCCAGTGCTACAATATTTCATTCATTTTTTTTTCTACATTCACTACCATACATCCATATAATACATAATTCCCCATTCCTTTACCATATGTTCACACCCTCACATTCATTGCCCAAATGCCACCTCATGTCATCCATTTAATTTTTTCCATACTCACTACCAACCTCCTCTTATCAAGATACCAACTTCCCATTATTTCCAGCATCTATTCCACCCTTTCGGCGACAAGCACGCCTACTCTAACATCTATACCATGTTTCTTCTTACAATAACCCCTCTCCCTTGCCCTATCCGCAATACCTTCTCCAACTCGTGTGTGTAAAGATTGAACAAGAGTGATCTTAGAGGTCACCTGTCTTATTCCTACATTCATTCTAAATATCTCCAAATGCTGTTGTATACGTCTTAATGTATATGGCTCTCATTCATTCCACCGCTTCTTCTCCCACCCATATACTCAACTAGCTTGCCCCTAAGAACATATGCTGCTTTCAAGTACATAAATACCGCACAAATTCTGCCGTTGCAATTAAACACTTCCTCCGTCATTCTCGCTGACATGAAAATCTGCTCTCTCGTCCCTATTCTCTTTCTAGGCCCACAATGACTTTATGACATTTACTATATCCCTCGTCTGTTCACTTTTCCTTTTCCAGTCTTTTTCGCAAAAGTTTCGCAAAGGTCATCGTCAACTTATACCCCTCACTCATTATCGTGATTCCCTTATAGTTCTTCAGTTTTGAAGCTACCTTACTAGTGTGCACTGTCACCATCACGCTCGCACGTCAGTCTTCCATAACCACCTCATCTTCGCTCTACATCCTATTAATGCATTCTAGCTGCTTTTTCCTTCCCTTCACTGGCAACTATTTATACTCTTCTGCCATTGGCCCGCCTTCTCCCGCCGCCTTTCCCTCTTTCAGCTGACCCAGCGCCAGTTTCAGTTCATCATAAGAGAACTCCTAACTTCCCACCTCTGTTTCGTTGACCCTAGTATATCTTCCGTCCCCGCCACCACTCTGTATCTCGTCTCTCACTCTTCCAAGTCGATCTTCACTTCACCGTTCTCATCCCTTCGCTTAAGAATCTACTACATCTCCTCCCTTAATACACACGTCTTTAGCCGCATTCCCCTTAATTTCTTTTGCATGCACCCTCAAAATCCCTATTCGCCTGGTTGGCCCTATCCAACACACTGGTGTTATGGGATACTCATCCCGCTTCGCTATTCCGCCATAGTGTCTTCTTTCTGCTACACTATTTATCAAACCAGCCATTCTTCTTCACCAACGCTGCCACCATCAAATTCTTCAACTGTTGTACCAAATGCATCTACTCCCACTTCACGTCCTTCATCCTCCCCTCATACACGTTCATGTCTAATTCCGTCCTCCAAATCGCGGCTGCTCCTTCTTGATCATGATGATGATGATGATGATGATTTGAAATAACAAAATAGTTGGTAATTGTGAAAAACTGTAAAACATGAATCGGTATCTCCTCCTGTCGATTGCATTTTCTATATAGTGGATCGACAGCGTATCCTATTTTGTTGAAGTGATGTATTTAGAGTACCCATTACAATTCCTGCAAGCTTTCTTAAGTCATCTCTCGAGAGACGTGCACAAAAACGTGCAAGTGCAGTAGTCGGACCTGGTATAAATTGTCGGCATACCGTAAGGCTTTGCTATCTATGTTGCTGACAGTTTTGAACATATTCGTTTATGAGGCATGAGCATTGTTTGGCCGGCTATGGTATCGCCAGTTCATAGCTGAGGTAAGCACGTGGAGAAGCTGCGCATGCGAGCCCATCGGCTATTCTATTTTGCTCATTGTTACCATGCCCCTTGACCAATTGGAGAGTTAACCTATTGCAGATGGCAAGTTTCTCCAATGCATGATATCATTCGTGTATAAGCTTAGATGTCAGTAGTACTGATTGTTGTTGTGCTTGTCCTTTAAAAGCCCGTCATGTTTGCTTGTCCATCTGTAGTGGTGAGTTGTTGGAAAACAAGCAGAAGGAGGATAAGATGGGATAGGAGGTGTAGGGGTGGCATATGATCTGATCCCCTCTCCCTTTCTACTTTTAATTGAAATATCTTCTCTCACCCTAATGCCTCGTTGGCCACAGAACGTGTTCTTGGCCTCCCATCCATTGTTGCATGAGTTGAAAGTGGCGATGGGTCAGCTGAAAGTGGCAAAGGCGGCGGAAGTAGACAGGCTAAAGGCAGAAGCGTATGAAAGGTTGCTACTTAAGAGAAGGTAAAAGTTGCTACAGTGCACACCCATACGGTAGGGAGTAGAGAAGAGATCGTTCCGGAAGAGTGACTTGTCTTGTGAACTACTCTTCAATTCGCCCTTCGATTTCTCCTACTCTCACATTTCAGTGATTCATAGTCCCTTCAGGTTTTTGGAGTACACCGCCCCCCACCCACACATACTCCTTCTACTCATTGCTACTTTCGCTACTTCCCACCCCATTGCTTGACTCGTAGACTCCCTTTTCCCATTCTATTCCCCACTCCTATCACACTTTATCTTTCTATCTCCTCATCTTCGCCTCTTTCTTCGCGCCTTACATCACACAGTCCTATATACCGGCATATTATTTATCACATGCATCTTCCGTCAACCATGTTACCACCAAACGAGAACCAGTAATCCTTTGGGAGAAGCCTTAGCAATGCCAAGTAACAAGAAAGAATAAGCGACAATTGTACATATTTATAATTAATTTTGGTTCTTAATGATTTGTAATTATGTTTATTACGAACGTCATATACCATTCATAGCCGGTCCAACAAGTCAAATATTATACACGGAATAGCTATTGGGAATTATAAATGTATCCCTTAATTTATTGTCGGAATAAAAGTTTATTATTAATAATCTTTATACGCAAACAAAACAGTTGCATATGGCTAGTATTACAGTTATCTTATTTACAGTAACAAGTCATAACTAAATTAACAGAATAATTACAGCATCAAAAGTATTGCCACCCCTGGTGTATACTTGGGCGATCTTTTTTTTAAATTATAGGCGGCGGTCTACCAATACTATGTATTAAGTGATCATAAGAAAAGGAGTAATTTAAAGTCAAAAATAAGCTTAAATTTAAAATAAACTTAGATAATACGATTACATATTCAATATATAATTTTTTTAATAAGAGAAAAGATATCACAAAATAATGGTTAGAGATAGCGGATTAGATATTAGAGGCTTTTATAAATTAGAGATTAAATTGGTTTAATTGGACAAGTCACTTGTTTGTCGGACTCGTACTTTGTAATATTGATACAGTTGACAAATTGGGATGGAGCAGTTTTGTTATTCCCTGTAACTTAGTAGGTGGTGTCTATCTGCTGAACACTCAAATAATTGACATGTACACGACTCGCCTGGGCGGTGGAATTGTCCTGTACTGCACAGGAAATGGTGGTACCCATGCAGGCGAATGCGCAGTAATGATGTATCATCATTTTTGGTTGGATCCCTTCCACACCTGTGTTGTAAAATCTGGACCGTCTGTATATCATTTCACCACGAATTCCATGTTCTTCTCTTCTTTATTGCATCTGCATTTTACTGTTACGGAATTCGATACTTTCTTGAAGCTTTCTATAATTTCATCGCCCATGTTTCGTGTCGGCCAGGCGGAACGCAAAGGTGCTTGAAGCGTTTTTTTTGGCAAATCCTAGGAAACGGGCTTTTATTTTATCCAGTTGGCTTAGATGTTCCTTCTTCAGCAGAGGACATATGGACTTGAGCTTAGGTTAATGGTGGCTATATTTTGATGTTGAAAATTTTAATTGCAGTGCCTAGATTGAATTTTGTAAGTGATTAGGGATCCTATTCTCTGCGCCGTCTTCCAGTTTCTTGTCATGATATGCTTGATGAGGGTGAGCGTTGTTTGTAGGTTGACTACATCGATGTCATCTCGAATTCATTAACAAATTCGAATTGTTCAATGTTTAAGAATGCATTGTCATTTTTCCGATTCTTCCTCCATTCCTAAATTTGATTACCTTACTCTTTTCGCGGTCGACACTTAGTTTATTGCGCTGACACCATGACTCCAGTCCGTTTAATCTTACCTATATGTGTCCATGTCCATTTTCGATTTTGATTGTCTGTTTTTTATAGATTCTGGTGGGTCTAGCACAAAACTTGCTGGATCTAGTTGAAGATGTCATTTTCGAGGTTTATTTTGACGTTCGCGTTGACAATTGCTCTAATAACATTGGAAATCATTCCTTTAATACTGTTTCCATAATTTCTTACATGTTTCTGTCCACTTAGTCGAAGGCTTTTTGAAAATTTTATAAAAGCCACGCATAGCTTGCCTCGAGGTTATATAGGCTATATAGGCTTCTATTAAGAGGTTTATAGCATAGTTCTTGTCTCTCCGGAAGCCGAGTTGCTCCGGTGGCAGAAAGTTTTCTAGGTGAGCTATGACTCATTCATAGATATTTTTTATCAACATCTTGAATTGAGTTGCCATAAGGGCAATGCCACTATAATAGTTAGGGCGTCTTGCGTCACATTTTCCTTTATATACAGTTTATACCTTATGCTTTGGGATGTCCGCTATTTTGAGGATTATGTTGACCGCCATTTGTCTAGGATAGGATAGACTAGTATTATATGCTGGTTGGCGATGTCTAGTCCTGCCACTTTTTTCATCTTCAGTTTGCTCTAAGCCTGAATTAATTAATGAAATTGATTGAATCATAAAAAGTTGCGAATAACAGTAGTTCAAGTCGATTGAACTAGTGAACGGGCACAGTTGGTCTGGGAAATCCACCCTCGCTGTATTCAATGAATACAGAGCTTTACATTAATTGATGGATGGACGTGTGTTTTAATACCAACCAAACTGTGCCCATTCACCATTTTAGTCGACTTAAACTCTGCTCTATACCGTTATTAGCAACTTTTTATGATTCGACCAATTTCATTAATTATTGAACTTAAAAATTCAATCCATTGTATTGATATTAAGGCTTGATTCATGGAGAATTGACAAAACAGTGTAGTGCGAATTACAAGTATCATTCGCGCACGCTTTTTACAATTTCCTGATACGCCACGCCACACAGTTGGTGAGCAGAAATGGAGACATGTTGCTTCTATTTACGTAATTATGAGACTGGCAACATAGTCATTTGTATTTGTTTGAGTAGAAGCGAGTATCACCGCAATTATTCCATAAAAATTCCCAGATATGCGTGCCAAAGTAGTCATTGTAAAGACGAAATAGAAAAAAAAAACTTTTAAGCAACTATATATTAAACTCCAAGTAATTAAATTCGAAGCCTTAATGCTTGCATTTAATAACCCAACTAACTCGTGATTAAATGTTACATTAAACCGGGAGATAATTAGATAAATTTGAAATGCAAAGCGGCACGAGCCGCGGCGCGTGGGCAATTAGAGAGAACGGAACCATTAAAATATTGTACCACAAAATCAGTGCGAGATAAAAAGAAATGTTACGCGGTGTGGCGCGCGCTTAATTAAATTTAATTATTAATAATACAAGGCAGGAGTATTTGCGTCAACGGCGATGTCGAGAACCGTTCGTTTAACAGTTTGCTCAGGCCCAGTCCTTCAATAAAATCGCGAAATACAAATGAGCCGGCACCGATTATTAATGAGAATATTATAATGTGTCGGTGGTAGTCCGCTGCAGACGAGCATTAACATGTTTGCTGTTTATAACTAGAGGCGAGACACCTATGCAAAGAAAAAAAGCGCATAATGGATTTAATTGTCACGTGCGAAACGCAGCGTTATTATGATAATAATACTAATTGCTCGATTACCAAGTCTTGTAGGTTTGATTTATCGTTGTAGTGTTTCTCGAGAAAATATTTATAGAAGCAATCAAAAGTAATTTTCATATTTTATATATTAAGTTCGCATTCAAATATTTTCTCGGACTAGAGTTTTTGATTTCCTGATATATTTTAATCTTCATAAATTGGGAACGGATAATAATTATTACTGTTACAGTCCTGGCATAAATATTACTAAAGGTCGTTTTAGACAAGACAATTTCTTAGATCAAAAGTTGTTGAAGAAATGAATTCATATATCCTCCTCCCATACAATTAGTCCTTGACGAATAGAACGCGTTATATTTTTCCATTCGATCTACCATCCAATTCAATATTTCAAATAAATTGCTGTATGATACAATTTTGATTGTCTCGCATCTTGACTAACTTTTGAGTCAAGAAATTATCTTGTCTAAAACGACCTTCAAATATAAATATTCAAGTTGCGAGTAATTAAATTTTAAGCTACCTGCCTGATACATATACCGGCAGTGACACCAAACTAAATTTCCTTTGGTCCCCATCCATAAATCCCTTTTCTGGCTATTTTGTTCACATACATACATACACACGTACACACGTACACACTTATACACAACCAGAATATCATCTACCCTTCATACCAGGCCACCGACATCACTCCCAGCGATAGTGGCGGCTCTGGGAGGGAGATATATTTCTATAATAATTGTCAAATAATTGTAACAATTGTAAAATTTGTTTTTTTTAAGTGGGGAAATCGTTCTGGGCACGTTTGCAGCCTCAATTGAGAATAGTGCTTTAAAAATTTAACAAAAAAATTCTATATATTTTTTTTATCGGCATTCAATTTACAAATAACATAAATAATAAATATAAGAACAACAAAAAATCTATATTTTTTTATCCACATTCACATTTATGTGTTTTATAAATGATGAATATTGCCAATAAATCTCCTGGCAAGACAGATTCAATTGGTGTCATGAATTTTAAAAATTCGTATAATTTGAAATTTAAAATCCTGCAAAAATACATTGTTATCTCAAATAATTCTACAATTGTATAATAATAGTATCATATGATAAAGGGTGACTTGGGAATTTTTTCTTCTTCACTGACCATAACTGGTGTTAAAATAATATTAATTGAACTTTGATTACATTTTTTAATAGGTAAGACATATATTATTTACCACCAACAAACGTCATTGGGATTTAAATTCCTTAGTATAGCGTAAATGTTATTATTCAATTTAAGTAACTACTAATTATTCAGCGAGAAAACAGTAAACAATGTTCATCTTGCACTATACGTAGCAGATGGTAATTAAATTAATTGGTATTATTACATTCGAGATATATACGTCTAAGCATTTCGGCCGATCCCACGGCACATCCGTTGTGTAGCCCCGAGAAGATGACTTCCGGTAGCCCTGGCGGCGATTCCGTTCGGCTCGCGCACAGGTGATATGAGGGGGTCGTGAAACGCGTAGGAAAGCTTGATCCGCTTGTATTCGAAGGGGGAAAGAGTCTTTTTCTCTCTCACTCTCCCAACACACGACACACCTGAGCTATCCCGATGTCCGTTAGACATCACTTCCTTACACATGACTTCCGATCTTTTTAAAAGTCTTCCATAAACGAATTGATATAGCGGCATCGGCTTCAACGTCGCCCGATGATGATGAGACATATGAGGCTTTGTCTTGCGCACACAGGAAATACTAATTTGGTATTAAGTTCTCGGAATATATTATTGCCGGACACCTTTGTGGGATATTGATGATTGTATGGGCTAGACTAGTTCGGGGGTATTGGCTTTGTTGTGTGCACAAGGTCGTAATTTATATAAGCTTTTTTTAAAGATGCTAAAATCGAAATATTAGAATAATTGGCTGTGTATAAAAAACAACTTTATTCAGTAAGTTAAGGTTTTAGACGTAAGAAAGCGTATAATGGTATATACTATCCCCATTAGCGTGGAAAATACCATTAAGAGTAGAAAATCTATATTATGTATTGACAATAAATAGCACAATTTAAAAAGCAATAACAGAATGCATTGGTAAATTAATGATTATTTAATTAAAATATAATTAAAGTGATATCTATTCCAGGCGAATTGTAGTAAATCACATATCGCTCCGTTTTGTTAAGTATATGAGTCTAGGATTGAGTTTGAACATATAATAAACGTACAATTTAAATTATTACTTGTGTCACTTTTCTATTAACGGAGTGATATATCATTCTTAACATCTTTTACAAAGATGTAATTATATGTTAGAAAAATATAGGACACTATAGTTAACTAACCAGCTTCTCACATTTAGAGGGATTCTAATACACTGAAGAATGCTGTAATATGGACGTAACTGCTAATTATTTCACAAATTGAAGATTAGATTTAAAGCTAATAGCAACAAGTTTCAGATATGCTCTAACCATTATCAAGCAGCCCTAGGACTATTCATGAATTTGTGAAATAATGAATAGTTACGTTCATACTATTCTAAATATGGGAAAATTAAAGTGAACTATAGTGTCCTCATCCATTCTTCTTCGTCAACAAAAAAAAAGTAAAAAATAGAAATAGTTTTTTTTTTGATATAATAATAGGGTGGTAAGGGGTAATGGCGAAATATCCAGAAAACCAACCCAAAAGTCAACCTCACCTGCACGTGGTGCCACCTGCTACAAAACTAACGAGGCTCTGGCGACCGAAACAAGGCGGTATATCCTTAGGAACATCGGAATTAAATTAAAAAGTTATTTAGTTCAAGAGTATTACTATCAGCGGATACATATCCTTATATACAGGTTGTCTCGCAAAGGTATATAATAAATCTCTTCATTTACTAAACAAAATCAGTTTATATGGTCTCTGGTCCCTTGTAATAGAGATACCAGACATATTGAAACCTGATGAAAATATTAGGTGTCTATGAATCAAATAATTGTATCTATGAACTTTAAGTTATTTATAAGTATGAATCCACCTCTTAGCAATCTACATATCTAGATTTCGATTTTATTAGATTTCATCAGTGTAGTTCAACTAGTGAGTTGTGCTTGTTACCATATGGGTGTGCATTGCTAATTGATGTGGTGTTGCCAGATGACGTTTAACTTTCCTCCTAGGGCGTCAGTTGTATCATTTTTGTCATTTAAGTGTTTTGGTCAGTGTGCGATTAAACCACTGCTATAGAAATGAACTACGAGAAGAATATGCTGATATACAACTTGCTTTGGGTAGACCTGATGGCAATGTGATTGAATTTATTACAGCCTAATCCTCGTTTGCCGAACTAAAGGATATTTTTATAAACCTACAAAACACTCAGAAATACTGAATCATTCAAACAATGAACGTTGAAGTAAACATTTTAAACAATTTGTTCGATAATCCAGGAGCTGGTTTGTAAAGTAAAATATTTCTAAATCTCCTTAAACTTCGCCAACAGCAGCTGTATCCTTACAAAACTGCAACAATAGTTGACTTCTCTATTACAAATGGTTACAGCAACAACACAAAATCCTAGCTTTTTCTATTAACACCTTATACCGATGAAGCTTTCTTTATGACAGATGTTTTTTACTTTATAGAATAGTTATGTTGGGATAGTGAAACTGTTAATTTTCTGCGAAACCAAAGACAATTTTCAGTTAATATTTTTACTTTATAGAATAGTTATGTTTGGGATAGTGAAACTGTTAATTTTCTTCGAAACCAAAGACAATTTTCAGTTAATATTTGTTATGATAAGTTGATTGACGTTTTGAATTATCTAATCGACTTAATGGCGATTAATAAATGTGAATAAGGAACTCATTACCCGAGCTTTTAGTTGTACCGCTTTGCATTTATGCATGATGGGCAACTAGGACATTATGCATTAGTTGCAATACATTTGCTGAAGTCAATGGGTTCAGATACTTCCAATCCTTCGTTTAGAATTGCTGTGTTCTAAACGAAGGATTGGGGTGTATGGGGTGATCGCAGAAACCCAAATAATAATCTCGCCTGTAAACGGTGCGCCCTGCAGAATACCAACGAGGCAATGTCGACTGAACGACTATCGGGATAAGTAGTCCCCCTTTTGATAATCAATAGCCTCGAGTGGACGGGTTATCGAAAGGAAAAGGGCACTCTATTGCCCTTAGGAAGAGAAACCATCTTTAAAGGCGAAAGAACTAACTAATGGCAAACGGCATAGGGGTGCAAAGGCAAAAAAGAAAACCACTGGAACAATGATCCAGAGAGGATATCGGAATGGAATGGAAAGTACGCAATATGTGCGAACCCGAAAAGAAACAAAATATGATACAAAAAATGGAAAGAATGAACCTAAACATTCTAGGCATCAGTGAAACCAGAGGCCAAACAGCAGCTAATAGACCGCAGATAATATAGTACCATTTATTACTCAGGGAGAGACGACTCTCACCATAAATACGGAGTAGCAGGGATGATATAAAAAGACACAAATAAATCAGTAGTAAACTTTATCCCAATATCAGAACTCGCAATGTTACTACAACTACAAACAAGACCCTGCAAGTTGAACATAATTCAAGAGTACGCCTCAACCAAACGAATAGATAGAAACTTTCTACGAGCAGATTTTAAAATCAATTAAACCACGAGACATCACAATACTGCTAGGCGACTTCTATGACAAAATCGGCAAAGGAGAAAGCAGGAAACTCATAGCCAAACACAACGTCGGAACGAGAAATGACACAGGAGATACCCCCGAGAAAGTCACTAGAAACCAAATCGACTATATCCTAATTAATGAAAGATACAGAAACGCTATCAAACACGTAAAAGCATACAAGGGTGCTGATGTTTCATCGGATCATAACCCCTACTACTCTAGTCAACATCAAATTAAAAAGCAGTGAAACAACAAGACTACATCATATACATCTCTCGATTAAAAGAACCAGAAACGAAACAAGACTTCCAAAATAAATTAAATATAACTTCATAACCTTGCAAACCATCCAAACTAGTGATCCGAAAACAAACATCACGTCCAATTGGAAAGCACTAAAACAAACAACAATGGAACCAGGAAAAGCGATACTTTCAAAACAACCCCAAAAAGCGAAAACACAATGGATAACTCCCGGGATAATGGAACTAATGAACAAACGCCGAAGTTTAAAAAGCAACAACTAATACATAAAGATACAAAGGCCCAGGATGAATGGTACAGATACAAATGCAAGGACATGGAAGAGTTACAACTAAAACATGACATATTCAATATACACACATAAGTTATAGAACTCACAGGAACACAAAAGCGAAGACAGGCATATTTTCTGATGAACGAAGATGGTAAGATAATCATAGAGACCAAGGAAAAACTTTTGATGTCGGAGAAATACATCGAAAAACTATTCGAATACGGAAGGGTTAGAAAAATTACAAGAGAACACCCAACAAAAAAATAACAAGAAAACAATGGGCCTGATATAACTAAAGATGAAGTAATACACGCCCTTAGAAAACTAAGAAACTAGAGATAATCTGGTGCTGACTACCAGCTGAAGTACTCAAGTGTGTGTAATTGCTAAAAACAATGTTGAACAAGGATAAGGAGGTTAGAACCAAAACCAAAGAAAGAGAACACCGTTACATGTGATCAAAGAAATTAAAAGGTTGCGGATAGACATCCTAGGAATTAGCGGAATGTGATGGAAGGTCTGCGATGAATGTACTCTGGTGGCCGTCACCGTAATAGAATCAATACGGATAGAGTAATCCTAATTCAGCTCAAATCAATACCAACATCATTCACGTGTATGCACCAACATCGGCAAGTAGTGAAGAGGAATTTATGAGCATTTATAAAAATCTCAATATTTATTTATTATAGTTTATCTCTTGTAAAAAAGGCAGATAATACCATATTTATGGACGAATTTTAACAAAAAAGTGTCAAAACATAGGAGGCAGTTTTGGACTGGGCCAAAGTAACGATCGAGGCGATCGCCTTATTGAATTCTGCCAGGAGAAAAAAGGTAACTCTCTACCTTCTTCAAATTATATCGAAGAAGACTGTACACCTGCAAGTCGAACGGGGAGACGGAGGGGGTCACTGTCTGGAATCAAATTGACTATACCCTGGCAAACTAACGATGTCGAAACAGCATAACATCCGTCAAAACAAACCCAGGAGTTGAAACAGCTGGACCGCACGCTATTAAAAGCGGAACCCAGCAAGGGAATAGTCCGAGAACAGCAGCACAGATGATATATATATATATATATATATATATATATATATATATATATATATATATATATATATATATATATATATATATATATATATATCAAGGAATCAACTGGAAACTCAAAATCAAGCAGACCATCGTGTGTATTGTACGATGAAAGTGGTAACTTAATACCAGGACTCCAACATAACCAAGTGGACAAATTATATAACCAAACTATTTGAAGATTACAGAACAGTAACCTCGCCGGTTCTGGAGGATGCAGAAGGACCACTAATTACATGCAGTGAAGTGGAATATGCCAATAAAGTTTCAAAAAACCGGTAAGGCCAGATGAGATTCTTAGGTATATAAACTAATAGAAACGAAAATGGCCTTAAAGCAGTCACAGATCTTTTTAACAAAATATACACCAGGGGCAAAATTCCAAACGATTGGCTTAAATCAGCATTCATAACCAATACCAAAGAAAAGTACGACAAAACGTGCGATGATTATAGAACCATCAGTGTGATGAACCATTTTCTAAGTATTTATGAACGTTATTTAGGGTAGGAAATGTGAGAAAGTGAGATTTACTTAGTGAAACCCAATTTGGGTTCCGGAACGGCCTCCTGTTTCCGAGGCATTGTTCGGTGTTAATATCCTTGCACAAAGAAACTGCGACATGTCAGTTGATGTCTATGGCTGCTTTATAGATTTTCATAAAGCATTCGACAAAGTTAAGCACGATGTCCTGGTGGAAACTCTTAAACTGATTGGACTAGACGAAGCGGATATCAGAGTAATCGCAAATTTATACTGGCACCAAACATCGATAGTCAGAGTAGAGGGAACTGACACCATCAGAGGTAAACATCAAGAGATAGGTAAGATAGGAGTAGATCGTGTCCCTGTTATTCTTTAATGTTTATTCAGAAATAATCTTCAAATATGAACTCAAAAATAGTAGGCATTGTCATCAATAGCGAATATATAAATGACAAACGATACAGTCTTGTTAGCCTCTAATCCAGATGATCTGATATCAAAGTAAAAGGCGTGAGCGTGAAACAAGTGCAGTAATTTAGATATCTCAGTAGTGTTATAATAGAAAATGCAGAATTAATGAAACACAACTCGGATTCAGAAACGGACCCGATACTAGAGAAGCACTTTTTGCTCTATACATCCTGATGCAGATATGCGTAGACGTGAACCAAGACCTATACCATCTAGACCACCAAGATCTCCGTCAATAAATTTTGTTGTATATTATCTGTAGTTTTGATACGCCCTTGTCATCATAATCAAGCATCTCCACAGATATCTCGCTCGGCCCGGTTATTTTTGGTTGATCAAAAAAGCCATGAATTTTTGATCTCCGCTTTCATAATTTCTGGGCCTGTGACCTAGGCTCTCGATTCTCTGTGATATGCTGACTATTGTCTTCGAAAAGCTGTATTGTATAGTTTTTCCATGTCGCTTTCTTTTCTGATTGTTCTATTATTGGCATGCCTTGGTTGTTGTTTATGTTTTATTCGTGCTCTCCTTTAGATTGTTTGTGTAGGTTGAAGTTGTCGTATATGGTTTCAAGTTGACATTGCTGTTTCAACCAGTTGTTCTTTGTTACACTTATTTTGGACATAAGTTGGTTTTGTATTTTCCAGTATTCCTTATTTTGTGTTGTATTCTTGAGACGGCGCCGTTGTTCCATTAGGTTGAGGATTTCCGTCAACCATTTTTTCTTTGCTTCTCGTTTTGCGACGTTTTGACCTAGTTTGCTTCCTGCCTTTTCTAATATCCTTTGTTTCATTTGTTCCAATATGACCTCTGCATCTTTTTTGTTCTCTGTGTTCTTTGTCTCTATAGCTTCAATTTTCCTGTTATGTGTGTGTGTATGTGTGTGAGTATGTGTGTGTGTGTGTTTCCTGGTGTTTTCGTTTTTGAGTTTAATGAGTTCTAGATGCGACGCGATCCTGACGAAAGCACAATAGCGTTGCCTAATAGACAATAAAACCATTTACAAAATTAAGGCAATTGTTGGCAATAATTGGTCTAGTTCTGACGAACAACTGATACATGTGTAGTACGTTGCAAATTTAATAACAGGGGTTTAAATTATAGTAATTATGACCAAAGGATTGTAAGTCAATTTACCATCTATAAAATATTGCTGATGCTATCAGACCCACAAAAAATACATGGTGAAAGCTGTGCGAATTTTTATGTGAATTTAATCCATTCCACATATTTGCCTCATAGGCTGTAATCCCAAGACAACAAGATTACAATTTCTGTTAGTAATTAAAGCGGAAAAAAGTTAAATCTCCTTGAAGAGTACAGTTATTTTCAGAAACATGACCTATCGTACAACTACCCCCAGAACCAGTGTTGAAAAGATGGGGAACGTCGCTAGATGATGATATTACTACGCTATCATTAAGAAACTGCAAGCAATTCAGTCAGTTTTTTTTTTAAATATTTAACTTAATAAAAAAAATTGTTGTATGGAATATTGGATTGCTAAGGAGTCTACTTTGTAATAATTCATTTTAAAGGATAATTAAAACGATGTTTTTTTTTTATCAGACTTTGAAAGTAAAAGTAAGTAACAAAATTAAATGGGAACTCTCTGAATTATTTTCTCGATCATTTTAGCGTTTCAAATTGGAGTGCCGTTGGTTTAATCGGATTATCACAGAATTCTGCATCAACAATTAAATATATCTATGGAAAGACTTGCAAATAATCTGCATATTACAAATATGGTGAATTAAATATTAAATAAACATAATTTATTTATGAATATCAACACAATAATTATTTCTGTCTAAACTGTAAATTAAGGAAAAAGCTTAGTAATTCTTAAGAAATCAATTCTGATCTCTTCGCTGCAAGGGTCATATTTAGGTCGAGGCTATTCTATTATAGACAGATTACAGTCCAGCGTGCTCCTATTGATTTTTACATTATCCTGTGAGAGAAAAAAATGCTGTATTCTACATGGTTTACCCGCAACAAAGCCATACTGTTTAGTGCTTGAAATTACAGTTCTTAAAAGTAATTGATGAAAAACTGCGGTCTAGCATTTTGTGCACTTGAACTACTCTGAAAATGCGTTGAATTAATTTGCGAGAGACTGCGGCTTTTGATATATATGATGATATATTATAACATCGTTACCGACTACACTGTCAGCTTAACTGAAATCAAAACGAAGCTGTTCACACACTGGGATTATTCGATTAAAAAAAATGTAATTTTCTTGAAAATTGCTACAAAGTTCCCGGGTATATATATATATATATATATATATATATATATACATACATGCACTAACACATACAGAAGGATCGCAATATCGATAGCCAGTTATCGAATTGTAACAAATACAGTAACTACTACTACTATTTTTGAATACATACACCATTTATTTATTAATTTTCAAGTTACTACTACTGAAAATCAGTGAAATTACTACAAAGTAAAAAATAAAAATATTACCTATTTCTAAAATACATGCTTTATTCAAGTTTAGTCAATTAAAAATCATCTCCCGCCGTACCTAGTTATATATGAAAATCAAATATATATTTATACTTTATCTGAATCAAATTTAAAAAATACATTCAATTTAACTAAAATTGGTATACTTTTTAATTCATAATTTGGAAACTTTTATTCTAATTACTTTTCTCTACATTATTAACACAAAAGCAGCATTGTCTATAGTATCTCGTACAAATTTACAAATATTGGAAACTTTTAAAAATGTCGCATTAAAAATATTTGAATCGATTTCTAGTGGTTAATACGATACGCGTGATAAAGTAATATGCTCTGGTATTATATTTTATTTTAGTTTAACATTTTTTATACTTTAATGTTAATTTGTTACATTAATTACATCATTACAATCTAGTCAACGCAAATTGAAACCAATGTAAATCAGTAAAGTCTAAAATAATACTATTTAAATACTACACTATAAAAATTGTTCTCAATTTCATACCAGGCAACATTTTTTTTTATATAACGCGACCTTTTGATAGACATTTTTTGCGGCGAACCCGTCTCGTTTGGGGAATACGGGCCCGTATATTGTTTCATTATTTAGGCCGCGGTTAAATTAGCGCGTCGTCGTCATCCCCGACATGTTTGCGCTTTAATAACATTGGGCGCGTGGCTGCCCGAAATGTCAACGGGTAAATGTCACAGCTTCCCCCTACGGTACCGCATCTCGTATTACGTTCATTTCAAAATTGACCCGTGGGACATGTAAATATCAACCTTTTTTATTTAACCAGACGCTCCCTGCTGCCGAAAGCAAACCTAATTAAATTAGATAGATAAAAATGATAAAAATCGACACTAAAAAACTTATGGTGTGTTAAAAATTCACCCCTTATAACTTAGACAATAAAATGAGTTGGTTAGATTAAATCAAGTATGGTAAAATAAAATATAAATTTTTATTCTGTACTATTATTATCTGCAATTTAGTAGTTACCCAAATAATTTCAGCCGTTACCTAGAAATAGCCACTAGGACTCTTAAGAGTGAATTATATTGTACAAGATTCGTCAAGAAACTTGAACAAGTTTCTAGTATCTATTGCCAATCACGCATTCAATAAAAGACATGCACAGTACGTGATTTGTCATAGTACGAGCTGAACATAGCACATGAATAATTGAAAATAGAATCTTTTTTAGTTTTTTGACGTATCCAGTACAATGTAATTCACGCTTTATAAACGGATAACAGTAAACATAGATAGATAATGGTTTTACGCTATTCTATAATGCAGTTACTTCTGCGAAGAAAAAAGACGAATGATCTGTACTTCGATTATTTACTACAATAATAACCAATGCTCTCCATAACCATTCCAATGGTATCCTATATAAAATTAACAAAAGTACCCCAATCTTTGAAACACACCAATGTCTCCTGGAAAAACACGCACAAAGCCTATATAACTAGTAAAGATATTTTGTATTTCACGTAATCCAAATATCCTCCCCAAATATAAATACTCTAGCAAGACAACTTTTATAGAAATGGACAACATACGTAACGAACAATTATATTTCCAATCCAGCTCAGTAACCCAGTGGTTAGAGGGGCTGTCCGTCTAGTACTCAGCATTTTGAAGCGTAGGTTCTAGCCCCATCGAGAGCGATTTTCGTGAATCACCTTTCACAATTTTTCAAAGGTTTTGTGTGAAATTAAGGTAAATACCGGGTGATTGAACTCCTCTGAACTTCGAAACTCCCCTTACCTTCGAAAAGTTACCGCTTTTCTGATTTTTCTATATACGATTAAACCTGTTCTATTTGGCTTCTAAGTTTTTAATTTCTGCGCATTTTTCTCAGTATTGTGTTTCATTGGCTTTTCTATTTTATGTTTTGATTGTTTCTTTTATGATCTTGTACTCTTGTGTGGATGCCATTCTTTAATATTCTTCTCTGCTCCCTTAGTTTTCCTCGTTATCCATGATTATCTCTTAGCAAAATTTGTTTTCAGTAATTCTTCTTTGACATTTTTGATTGTGTCGTTGAAGCTTCTACCCTGCATTGTTTTGCATCCATCGTTAAGGTACTTTTTTACTTCTTTTTTACTTCTTGGTAGTAATTAGTTTCCGTTGCCATAATTGCCATAATTATAAAATATACCAAAGCTGTCTTGCTTTGGTATATTTTAGAATTATGGCAATTTTTAGAATTCCCTCTAGCTGGGAGTAGAACTCTACTATATACTCATTACTTCTCTCTATTGTTGGTGCATGTATTTGTATATTATTGATTTTTATTTGCTTCGCATTTATCTTTAATAACACATTATATGTTAAACAGCTATTCTCTTTTTTTTTGGCTTGAGGTTCTTCAAAAGACACCCGGGAAGTCGTGTTGGCAGTCTCCCCCGGGTAGTGCTGGATTCTGATCCTCTTGGGTCAACCTACTAGCTAAACCGCTCGTCCACCCATACCCAGAACCGCTCTCGCAATAATTCAGATCTGCATGGATCTCCTTCTACCTATCCTCTTTCTCCTTCTGGCTTATAATTCTTCTGATGAATTCTGCTCGGCCTCCCATATGGTCTTTGAGCATCAAGTATTAGTTATCTGAATTTCTAGTTTTCGGTTTGGGGTCATGCGTTTGCAGACAAACACGGTGTGCTCAACACTATCTCTCTATCCGTCATCGCCATACGGTGCAGGTATACGCGAATACACATGTCCCCTGAAGATCTGGGTAGTAGATTGGTTGTTTTGTCCGTGCTTCCTGCACGTCCAGGCCTCGACAACCTCCACAACCTTCAGGACCAAACTGCTTTCTCTGCTATCCCGCTCCACCGCTCCTGCCAGAGCCACCGAATTGTAGATTTCTCCATTGTCCTGTTTCTGGTTGTCGGTTCCGATTTGCCCCTGTATAGTCTTACTATCTCCATTGGCTGGACTTCGACGGAAACAACACTAGCGACTACCAGTAATGAAACGTCCCCCACTGTAGTGTGGCCTGAGGTGGAGGTTGATCTTATCCAGGGTTGCCTCCACTGGTCCGGTCTGTTCGGCGTGATTAGACGCTAGTGACTTCACTTTGCCACACTTTTGCCACCACACAGTTTTCCCTCATATTCAGTACGGATGCCTCAGCCCTTTCACGTGTCCACACAGCCGCACTGCGAATACACTGCACGTCGTCCCCGTTCTTTCGGCTGCCTTGATGTTCCTCCGTAGCCCACAATAGATAGTGGGTCAATCTGCAGCGGTTTAAGTTGCATGATCCGAATCATTGCTGTACCTTGCGCCCTCTTTCCTCGCAGAAAATAAATAACGGGAACTGCGCAATGCACCTATTTGCATAGTGCCCAATCTCTCCAGATCGTTGACAGTCCCTCGTCCGGTCCGGTCCTTTACAATTGGCCCTTAGTCAGTCCCCCAGCATCTATGGCACTTGACCACTACTCGACAGTGTACGAACCCCAGGCGTACAACCCTCGCCCCTGAAACTTGTTTGTCTAGCTCGTTGGTCATTGTTACGGTCGCTGTTTGGGCGCTCCCGAAGGCCGGCCTCAGGGCCTCTACTACGAAGCCGCCACTTCGCCTTTCTCGGTGGCCTCGTCCAGGTCCCTTATGATGACCGACGTCCGGGATCTCTTAACCGTTGCCCGGACTCCGGCACATTCCTCCTCAACGGCCTCGTTTAGCTTCTCACCGTTTCCCCTCTTCATTTCAATATTAGGTAAACACTCTTTGAGACTCGGAACACCTGTAACTCCGAGCCTTTGGTGCTTACTGTGCGTACCTTTTTCAGGAGGTCGGCATACGTGGCCCCTTCCACCTGCATGGGGCCGCGGAAAAGTACTATCCGTGGCCCTATTCTGCTCCTGTGTCGTCCTTTCCGGGTTCTTCTCCCCACCGCGCTGCTTTCCTACTGGATGGATGAACATCATGTTTCCTATTCTTGAAAAGTGGTACTCTACCTCTAACTCCTTTGAGTCTCCAGTTTAAATCTAGGTGTCTCCACCATAATCTATGATCTGCCTCCCTGCCCTGAGTTCCCCTAGGGCTTCGAAAACGGACCTTTCCTTCGCGTCCTGGCTACCGGTGTCAACTATTGGGAAGTAGGTCCTCATCTCCATTTCCCCCGCCTCTCCATTTGATTTGTGCGTACAGGTTATAATCTTCCTGTAGATTGCCTTTCCTCCTTTCGTACAGGTCATATGGGGCGCTCTTCGAGGACCCGCTTGAAGTCCCCTCCCAGTTTGTTTGTCGCATGATAGGTTACCTCTGGCCCCGTTACATCGCATAAGTCCGGTGTTTGTTTGTGATATCTCTCCTCCATTAGGGCCCTGATGGCTTCTACCGCTTTTAGCTCTGTGCTGTGTTCTTCACAGCAGGCACTCGAGGTGTTACCGTGTCAGCACTGTCCCCTGGCGCCCTTGTCCTCAACTTCTGGATGCACTCCTCTAACCCCACGTACCTGTCCCTTAATTGTTCCATTTCGGCGAGCTCACCTCTTGTATCCTCCATTTGGCAATGTATTGCACGCCCAGGTTTCTGGTCTCCATTACAAAAGGTGCCAGTTTGTCAATCAACTCTCCCAATTGAGCCACTCTCTCTTCGTCTTCTATTGGGTTATCCTCTTCTACGTCCACCATTTCTGGGGATTCCTCCGCTTTACGTTTCCCTCTGTCCTTTTGAGGAGCCGTTCTCATCAAAGCCCGGGTGTTCCGGAAATGGTGTTCTGGATTCTATGGTTCAAGACAATTATTATTTCCACCGATTTCTCTTTTCGTATTTCTTATTTTAAAGTAGCATAAACTCATCTTAATAATTAATAATATCATAATTTACTGCAATTGATTTATCCTTTTGCTTAGTTTTGTGGTCCTTGATGTATTTATTGTTCGTGTTTCGTCTATTCTACCTTCTTCTTCAGTTGGTTCCGCAGCCCCCGGGAGCTTCGGCCGTTCATTTCCCGAATATCCTTAATCCTTTTTTAAAGGATTTTTGTCGTTTCTTTGGCATTTCTCCATTCTTTCCTGTTTTGTACTTTTTCTCCAGTTTTGGACCCCTAGCTGTTTTGGGGCCTGTTCTACATTATTTGTTCACCTTATCCTTGGTCTTCAGCTTCTTCTGTTTTCTCTTGTTTTCATCGTTCATCTTATTGCTGTGTTGTTGTCGTTGTTGTTGTTGTTCCTTCCTAATACAATGTCTTGTATGTAACAAGTCATTGTATTATTCGCGATTTTATTTCCTGTACTATGTCTCCTCTGTGTTCAAGTATTTCTGTATTCATTAATAGCATCCATTCTCACTAATTTCCTTCTAGAATCGTTTTTCAAATATTCTGAGATGTTTCTCGTCCTTTATGCTCATGCAACTGGTTTCCAGTGCATATGCTACAGCTAGTTTGAGCACTATATTGATTTTTAGTTTGATACTCTTACCAAGGGTTTTGGACTTGAACAGTAGCTTCTGGTTTAATGCGTATGTTTTGTATCCCGCTTGTTCCCTATTATTGTTGGAGTATTCGTATCCTTGAAGTTGTCTAATTGTACTTTGTTTCCGTCTCTCTTCATTTCTTGTGTATTAATATTTTGTCTTTTCTTGGTTTATGAGTAGTTCTGCTTCATTTGCTGATTCTGTCAATCCCTTTCTAGCCCCACTTTGTCCTGTTCACGATGTCTGCGTATGCCAGTATCTGTGTCATTTTTCTTATTAGTTTTCCATGTCATTTTATCTTTCTTATTTTTCAAAGTACTATCAACCATACCGTTAGAATAACATAGTTCTAGAGCGTGCCTAGAACTATGTTATACTAACGGTATGGTTGATAGTACTTTGTCTCACTCCTGAGGTTTTCTGATGTTCCTAGACTTGTTCTGATCGCCGCGTTTGATCCTTCCATTGGCATTCTTCCTACGTTATCAAGTGGCTGTGGTTTGTCCATGTTTTCATGTTTTATTGTCCCTAGTGTTTGTTTTCCGTTTACTGTGTCAACAGCAGTTTTAAATGATACGAAGAGTATGTGTGCTTCTATTCCTGCGTTTTTAGAATATTTAGTTTATCCTAAAGATGATTTGGTTCCAGTTCCTTGTGAATTAGTGCTAATAGCACTTTATTTAAGTATGAAGTATCTGACTGATTTTATGAATTTAATTAAAATATTAAATGTTTTTATAGGACGACATAAACTAATAAAAGTATTTGTACTTTTAATAACAAAAACAGTATTACAAACTTACAAGAATGATAATAAAAACGGTGTTAAAGTTAGATGATGAATAATTTTGATGCTGGTAAGAAGTGTTAGTACCAAACACTGCTATGTTTAATTGTCCAATTCATTACACAACTGCTTTAATATACTTAGTAACATCATCTAAATAAATAATTTGTTAACGCACTTACAAAATAAGATGGCAAACATCATTACCAGTAGAATCTTCTCATGTAAATGCGTATCAATGTAGTGTGTGTGCGGCCCCAAACAATGGAATAATTATGTGATTTTTTACTGCTGCCACTGAGAAAAGAGAGACAATACAGGGTGGTTCCGGTCCAGTGATAGTAACCGTCGACGCGTTGTTTCCCGCCACCGTGCGCAAGGTGCACCCCAGGTTTCACGGACATATGCGGCTGCGGACACGCACGTTCATATATCTGTCGTGCACCTACAACACAGACCAATCGGCGTTTTATTATTATTACTCACGCCGTTTATTGTCCTCGTTCCCGCACAATAACAAAAAACAGAATGTGGGGAACAGGATGGGGTAACGGATTGAGCTAGCGCGCGACCACCCTCTGCTTCTAATCAGATACGGTTTATTTGCTGTTATCGACATGAGGGATTCGTTTTAATGTATTCAATTGACAGTATTAAGTGCAATGATTTCATATTTTCATTATATGAGCCTGTGAGAATGAAAGTGGTGTAAGTAGAGAATTATTTTGAAAAGGAGAAAATTTCGTGTATTATATTTATGTAAATCGACCTGCGCAGTTACAGACATGGAATCAATTAATTCATAAATAAAAATGTAACTGCGTACGTCGATTTATATAAATACCAAATGCAAAATCTTCTCGTTTTAAAAACAAATCAAATATGACTTACATGTATATGAACGAGAATAGCATATGGCTAGAATTGTCTTAAAGTTAAAGTTGAACACCATATATTTAAATTTGGTGAGGTAGACGTAAGACAGTGGCGTAACGAGCTTAACTCGCGCCCGGGGCACAATACCTTTTTAAGTAAGTAAACTCAAATGTTAATACTTGGAAAATCTTAGTTGATAACCGTTTTCTATGATATTTCCACCAAAAACGAATGAATTTTCTTATCTTCCAAAACGTTTAATATTCTTACGCTCGTTCTTACCTTGTCCGATTAAAAATCTTATCGCCAGTTATTTAGTTGCACCATTATTTTTATCATCAGCCAGTTATGAATTTAATCGGTGACATACCCTAAAATTCGTCTAGTCCAAATATAAGCATTTAAGTGAGCTTTATTTTTAACAGACAGTTTATGAATACGGTTTAATCAATTGCATTAGATTTAGCCACATAGGAAAATGAGTATGATATAGAATAGTTTTTCCATGGCAACCAAATTTTAATTTTACTGCTAGGGATATCATAACATATGCCATATGAATTTCAGCAAAAGAAAAACATGACAATTAAATCAATTAATCGTTAATTAATTATAACAATCACATCTATCCTGTTGGGTGATCATTGGTTTATTCATGTCTTGATTCATTAAAAAGTAAACGACAAGCACCATTGTACAGTTTTGTTGGCAGGTCCTTAAACACATAAAAGGGTCATCGCCCATCCTCTTAATGTATCCGTCTTTATGTATACGAACACATACGAGAATCGAATTGAATATTTTATTCCACCGGACGATTTACCAGGAGGCCGTCAAACTCTCTAAATAATTTCGTATGCGCGACCCGAGTCCCAGTTTCTGATCTTTTATTTTGTGATCAGCACACATCGTGCATCACCAATTAATTGTCCGGTGCGTGGCATACCCCTCGCACGCAACTTTCCAATTCGGCCGATCGATTTGATTTATTTTCCATCATCCAGTCATTTTTTAGCTGGCGACACGAAACACAATAAGCGTGTCAGTGTCAATGAAAGGTAATATGCTGATCGAGCCGGATCGCGTTACCGGATGCTGCCTGGCTCGATTGGCGTTGGCACTTTCGTTGCCCCGCGAAGAGAATCGCGGTGTTTTTTTTATTGCTAAAATCAGCGGCGCGCACCTTACGCAAGTCCTAATATGCTCGCGATTGAATTACACCGACGTTGATTTTAAATCGCAAACAAACAAACAAATTTATCTATGGCGACTGCAGTTTTTTCTTGCAATACTGCCGTTTTATCTCCCAGTTCATTATGTAATAATCGGATCGATACGGGAGATTTGGGCGTGTTTGAAGTGGACTCGATAAAATACAGTTTTGAGAGATTTACGGTGCTCGAAAATTGAGTAACTAGATTTAAGATTCAGACAAAAATTTAGTGCAAGGTTAGATTAGATCCGTATCAATTGATTTGTTTATTTTGCAAAACAAATACATATTTAATAGTTGAAGAAAATTGAACTTTGAAGATTGTTGACAAGTAGTACTTATATTATTTATTATAGGAAATCTATTGAAGCATATAATTATATTGTCTGTGCCAGTATTCAGTAACCTAAAGTCTGTTTCTATACTGAACGTTTTTCAATATCGCTATTTCGTTCTATCAATCGTTATTTCTAAACAGCGACCCAGAGTAGAAAAATAAAGGAAATTATATTATCATAGAAATTTTAATAGATATATTAAACAGCAAACTATTTTAATTTGGCACCAAAATGGTTAATGCTGATCGCCGGATCAATCTAAGTATACGTGAAACTTTTTTGTCATTTTTCGAGAAAAAGTCTTTTTTTATAAATAGTTTTGCTTATTCTGAAAAGAACTTTGTCGATATAATGTACAGCAAAACTGGAGACATGGGACTAAAAACAGGAAACAATGAAAAAAAAGAAAACTAGCAGGGCCTAGCATAATAATAGATAATGACTAATAGCAAAAGAGGAAATGGCAATACAAAATAAGATTAGAGAAACAGCAAGAAGGGGAAAGATGGAAGAAAGGATGACAAAGATATTATACAAAAAGCTAGCAATAAATGGATCATTGTATATTTGGTATTAAAAGACAATATCCAACCACGACGAAACAAGCAACGAAAAGTGCAAGAAAAGATAAAAGCAAAAGAGGCAGAAAACAACAAACAATGAAAGTAGGAACATGGAACATAAGAACGATGCTGAAAACTAGGAAAACAAAGGAAGTGGCAAACAAAATGGAAAAATACAAAATGAAACTAATAGCATTACAAGAAAGAAGATGAGAAGGAAGAGGAGAACGGAAGAATGGAAACATAGTCTTATATAGGAGGAGAGGAGACGAGAGGTAGAATTGGCACAGGCTTCATAGTAGACAAAGCATAGAAAATAATATACTCAACTTTGAAGCAGTCAATGGCAGGATATCAGAATAAAAAGTAACTAAACAATATAACTATCATAAACGCGTACGCACCAACAGAGGAAACGAAAGAAGAAGATAAAGAACTCTCTTACGGAAAACTACTAGAAGTAAGCGAAACAGTCCCAAAATATGACACGCTAATGACACTTGGAGATCTCAACGCACAAATAGTCAAGGAAGAAAACATAGAAAGAGTGGCAAGGAATGAAACGAACCACGAAAAAACTGTAACTACGCGGAAGCAATGAACATGGTTATAAGTAGCACGAAAGTTAAGCATAAAAAGGAGCATAAAGCGACATGGAGACATCCAAGAGGAACCCACGAAAACCAAATTGATCACATGTTGATAACGAAGAGAAGAGCAGGAACAATACAAGACGTAAGATCGCTAAGGGGAGCTAATGCAGCCTCCGACCACTATCTTGTAGCAGTGAAATTCAGACAAATGATCGAGAAAACACAAGAACAATATAAAAAGAAACTACAAGAACAACTGTAGCGCTCCAAACAACCAAAACAGATATAAGATATAAATGAGGAGTGGGCAAAATTAAGAACACTAATAACAAATGCATCAGAGAAAACAGTAGGGAAAAGAAAAGGGGACCGAAAGAAAGAATGGTTCAGCGCAGAATGCAAAGAAATAATCCAAGAAAAAAGCAAAGCAAGATGGAAATGGCTATTAACAAGAGGACTAGAAGACCAGGCAAACTACGTACAATGAAAGAAAGAAGCAACGAAGAAATGCAAACAAAGGAACATGGATGGATCGAAGACGAACTAGAGGAACTAGAGAGAAATAACAAAAACAAGAATGCTAAACAATTGTACACAAAGTTACAGGAATAAAAGAAAAATAATAGGTTTAAAGAACGCTGAAGGAATAACGGAAAACGACAACAAAAAATATACCAAAAATGGAAACAGCATTTCCAAGCAGCACTAAACACAGAAATCCAGTAGAAGCTAGAACAAGAAAATGACACAACACAAGGAAACGAAGTAAACGAACCTAAAAAAGCTAAAAACGGAAAAGCACCAGGGGCAGACGAGATAACTGGAGATATTCTGAAATGTGGAGGAGAAGAAGTACATAAACATACATACGAGCTGATTGTAGAAATATGGTGGAATGAAGAAATGCCAGAGACTTGGAGAACTGGAATAATTGTGCGAATACACAACAAATGAGAAAAAGAAGACCCAAAAAACTACAGAGGACACCCTTCTAAACACCACATACAAAGTACTATCAGCATTAATACACAAGCAACTGAAAACACACACAGAGAGAGAGATTGGGGACTACCAAAACAGATTCAGACCGGGAAGATCCATAATAGACGCCATATTTACGTTAAACCAACTACTATAAAAAGATCACGAGCAGGTATAGAAGCCCACATACTTTTCATAGACTTTAAAGTCGTCATTGTAATTTCATCCTCTTTATTAATGAAGTTAATATGTTTTTATGGTTGTTCTTACTATCTAAATAGTATCCTAAATATTTGTATTCATGCACCATGCATTTTGTTTCTTTTTTTTAATTTAAAGTCATCCGTTTTTTACGTGTGTTTTACTACATATCTTTATTTTGAGTTCCTTCGTACTCAAACTAAGTCTTCTTCTATACAGGTATCTCTCCGATCTCTTAATATTATTCTTCATGTTACCTTGTGATTTCGCAAATACCACTAGATCATCGGCAGGGCTTTGTGAATTCATTTTATATAATCCTATACAGTTCCACCTTTTTATTCGCTATAAAATGCATCTGGATCGGAGATACAACTACTGAAGAGCGTTGGTGTTTAGTAACCATCATGTCTTTCTAAGCCAAAATTTGCCGACATTGACTCCAGAGTATTTTATCGTTGCCGCAGTTTCTTCTTATCTTTCTCGATGGCTTGCATCTGATCGTCGATGTTGATTTATTTATTCATTTAATTTCTCAACAGAACCCCTCGATACCGTTAGCCCAAGATGGGAAATCACTCATAAATCCTGCGGCGAGGACAGAGGGAAAAAACATCAAATCATATCCAAACAACTTCACATATTTTGTATTTTTATATTTATATAGAATATGTAACTTTGTTGTTTAAATAAATGCAAATTTATAATTATATAAAAAAAACAGTAACAGGGAAATATTATACAACAAAATTAATTAATTAAGAATGAATATTCAATAGCAGGGAAATGTTATACCACAACGACAAAATTTATTAGTTTTAATCCAGGGCAATAGTACTAACTACCTAAGAGAGAAGACAATATTTTAAAAATACTTTGTCCGTGTCACCAAATATATCATTGGGATAATGAATGCCATTGAATAACCTGAGCATTGTAGTCAGCGGAGAATTATAATGCAGCATTTTCAAGTATCTAATGAGATTAATGTTATTAGATATTCTCTATTAACTGTTGGAGCACTAATATTTGTCTCCTTTAGTTGTTTAGAAATATTAAATCATTTTCTTTGGAGTACCTTGACTTCGTTATTGACAAGTTCGTGTTGTGCACGTTTTGTTATCCAATTCTTGATTCGTGGCCCCTCTTATTACTGCTGTAATATTTCCTTTCTCAATTGTGTCTATTTCTTAGTTTATATGTGACGAGACTTGTTCTAATCCTATGTTGCTATATACTCTATAAATATCCCATGTAAATTTATTTCGTATAAGTGTTCTTTTCGCATTTTCTTTCTGGTGAATCCTTATTTATATTTTCGTCTTCTTCCCCAAACTCCGTTTTACTCCTGTAAAAAGGACAAGCATTATTTGACATAAACATGCACACAAAAAATATATTCATCTCAACATATTATCAAATAATACAATATATTCATCAACATTGAAAAATTCACTCTCCCTCACTCACTTTCTCTTTCACGTCAGCCTTTTGCCGATTTCCATGCATTTCAAATCCTCTCTTAACCATTCATTCTCCTTTCTACAATCTTCTACCCACTCTGCTTTCACAACCTCAAATTCGTTGCTTATATGCCACCACGGGTCACTCGTCTTACAACACAGTATACACGTTGTGTATCCTTACCCCATCCACACTTACCTTCCTATCGGGCACAATTCTTTCGAGTCCTAGCACATTCTTCCGAAACCAGCCTTGCTATCTTTCGACTATATCCCATTCTTGCAATAGCCACACATTCATTACATAGAACAATATGCATCCCCAGATCTTGCAATCCCACCACCTCTCCCATTTTCTGTTCGCCATCGTTTCACGCACACTCTTAATTCCGCCATTTCCTTCTGCAATATCGTCAGCTTCTTCCTACAATCCTCATCAAACCAGTTAGCCCTCTGACTGTCGTACTACTTCCCCACCAACGCAACCCCCATCACCCTCTCCAACTGCTATATCGAGTGTATACCCTTCGACTTACTACCTATATTTCTCAGTATCATGTTCATTTCATTTAAACCCCTGCTGTCCCTTCCTCTCCCCATACTTCCATTTCTTCAGTTCCCTCACCACCACTTTCAATGGCACCCCCCCCCCCCCCCCCCCTTGTTTTCTAATCTGACCTAAAGTAGCTTATCCCTTCCGATCGCTGTAACTAATACGTAGTCTATCCCCGAACGGCTCTCTCGCCAATTCTTCCCTTCCCAGTCCCACTCTGTATACTCTGTATATCCATTTAGAACTTCCACTTTCTTCCTTCTTGATTAACAAACACTTGTCCTAAGATCGTTTTCCTCTCCGATAGCCACCCCATAACTTCTAGAGGAGACTCATGGGAGATAAAAATGTTTGACCATCTTCGCCAAACAGGGAATTTGTGGCGACACTGCGTCCCACGACAACATCCCGAATTGATAATCCAGCTTCTCGTTGACTGATTATTCTGCCACGTTCAAACTCGGTTAATTGATTGGAAATTTGCGCAATGTACAGGAGACAATATTTCAACTTTAATGTGTTTACTTATTAAGCTTACCAATATGTTTTATTGGACACTTAAGTAACTAATGTAAAGTGAAAAGAAAGAGTTTTTGTTTCAATGTCAATGTTACCTTGATTAATCTTTATTTTAGCTTGCTGAAATTTCTTCGTTTCCTAATAGGAATAAAATCCACGTTTTCTGAAATTTTCATCAAAATACATAGAGGCTTACGGAATGTTCATTTATTTATTGTGGCGAGTATAAATGTTAGTGTCCCTCAAGTTTATCTTTGCTTGCATCAAACTCTTCTCTTCCCAGCTTGTCAACTCCAGCAGGACTTTATTGCCTCGCCTTCCCAGTTTAACTGCCCTTCTCTTTAGAGTCTATCTCTACATTATCGATATCACGCCTTCTCCTGCAAACCTAAACACCACTACATTGTTTTTTCTTTAAGCCCTCCTGTCTCTTTTCTACTGTCTATTCACATTTTTTTCACTACCCACTCCCACTCTGGTACGACTTGGCTCATTGGTCGCATCGCAACCCTGGTCATAAAGGGCTTAGTGGGAATTTCGCATCTTAGTGATTTATTGATGTGCCTATGAATTCTTCTATCCCCACATCTGGAAGTGTTTCCTCACATCTAGGCACCAGTCGGGTCTACAAGATATTTGTTGGTAACACAGCAATAGTGGTGGCCACTCTACATTTAGATGCATTAATCAAGATTAGACCGATACAGATTTAAAATTACTATAAGAAATAAACTATAAAATTAAAAATTCAACATTTATTGACAATAATAGAGAATATACATATAAATTTTGAAATACATAATTAATAAACAATAGATATGAACTACATAGAGATTTTCAAATTATAACAGAGTATATCTTCAAAACTCCAGTTTATTGAAAAATAACACGACTCAGCAGATATTTTGGTGCCCGCGATTTTTAAACTCTTTCTAATTATTTTTGAGTGCAGAATCCCATATAGCCGACTTTCGATAAAAACTTATTGCTTACATTTTTTTAAATAAATTTATAAATGATAATATATTGTATGTTGGTAATTATATTCAAAATGTGGTATTGTTTAGTTATTTTGGCCAAATAATAACGTCTCAATACGGGAAAACTCGAGACACATACAATAAATCCAATTCGGCTTGATGATCATATAATTATATTTCGCACTTATTTTTTCTGGAAACTGGAACATACGCAGCCTGAAAGGGAAAGAACTTGAACTAATAGAAGAATTTGAAAATACAAAATTAGATATAATGACGATAACAGAAACAAAAAAGAAAGGGGGAGGTTTAGAAAGGGCCATAAACGACCACATACAAATATATAGTTGAGTTGAAGAAAGTGAAAAGCGAGAGCAGGAGTGGGTTGCATAATAAACAAAAGGTTAGAACAGTCACGGAATGGGAATGCGTAAACGAAAGATTAATGACAGTAACAATTTAAGAGGTAGATGGATGGAAGGGAAACCTAATCATATTATATGGAGCAACAGATGACGAAAGTAAAACAGAAAAAGATAAATTTTGGGAAGAGCTACAAATATTATACGAGAAGGCAGGAGAAAATAATTACATTGCAGGAGACATAAATGCAAGAATAGGAATTATAAATACAGGGATAGAACATATATGGGGATTCATGGAGAACCGACAAGAAACAATAACGGAAACAAATTAATTGACTTCTGCATCTTAAACGACGTCGTAATATTAAACTCAATATTTAACCATAAAGAAATACACAAATATACCAGAGAAGTAAAGAGTAGAAATGAAAATTCGATAATAGACTATTTGCTAACACACACACACAACAAATGAAGGTAGGAAGTACCAGAATTATATTAAGGAACTCACATCTTTTTCAAAAGCTAATGATGTGGAGGAAATATGGAGCAGTTTCAAACACATAATAACAGAGGCTACAAAACGCACATGCGGAACAACCAGACAGGCAAACAACAGAAAGCAAACACGATGGTGACTATAGAAATAAAAGAGGAAATAAAGAAGAAAAAGCAAAAGCGGATAGAGTACATCAACTCCAAGAAAGAAGAAGACTACGAAGCGTATAAAATACAGAGAAAAGCAACGAAACAAATAATCAAAGAATCAAGGGAAAGAACATGGAAGAATTTGGGAAAACACTAGAATACAGCTTTAACGAAAATAAGAAGTGGTTTTATAGAATACTAAAGAAAAGCAAGAACGAGAAAGTACAAATAACACTAAGACACCTAAAGGATAAACAGGGAACAATAATAAAACAAGATCATGATATAATGAAAAGATGGAAACAGCACTTCGAAGAGCTTTTGCAGGAGAACACGACGATAAGCACAAACGAAGGAAATGAGAACGCACATGTGGACAAATTCTGAACGAAGAACCAGACAATATAACAGAAGCAGAAGTAAAAGAAGCACTTATAAAATTAAGAAATGGTAAAGCAGCAGGCCATGATAACATAAAAGTTGAACAACTCAAAAATATAGGAGAGGAAGGTGTAAATTTGTTAAGACAGCTTCTAAACACTATATGGAAAAGTGGAAAAATTTCAAATGACTGGGAGAATACAGTAATATTCCCAGTATACAAAAAAGGAGACAACAAAAACTGCAATAATTACAGGGGAATATCACTAATATGCACAACTGCTAAAATTTATGAGGTTATACTAGAAAGTAAACTAAGACGACAAAAAGAAACAACGATGGCAAATTCACAAAGTGCTTCAGGAACTTTACACTAAGAAAACTGACAGTAAATTATTCATAGCATTTATAGACCTAGAAAAAACGTTCGAGAAAAACGATGTGGAATATATTACAAAAGAGGCAAATAAGCAAACAACTACAAAGAGCAATACAAGGTATATACAGAAAGACATACAATTACATAAGGGAAATCAGATATCACAGGAATTTACAACCAAACAAGGACTAAGACAATATATTAAAAAATATAAAGGAAAATGGACATAGGCTATTATAAACCACGACGCACAATAATAGCTGAGTGTGCTTTTGCTGATGATATTCTAATACTAAGACAAGATACATGAAATACTAACGAGGAATGGCATTAGATGGCAGGATGCAAAGAGGATGGCGAGCAATAGGAAGAACTGGAAGGAACTTATTTTTCTTTAAAATGAAGTATTATTTGTTTAGTTTGGTTAATTAGTAACGGTCTCAATGCGGAAAATTTCAAGATACATAACTTTTAGATACAAAAATTTGTTTGAAAAATCGTAATAAATACAACTGGAAACTAAAACTTAATGACAATAATCTTAATCAATTTCATTCTTGACATTACAAATAAATGACTCGAACTCGAACTCGAAATTGATTCTATAATAACTTTTTGCTTAAATTTTGTATTATATTTAATTTTTGCAATTACAACTACAGCATGATATGAATTTTTTTGACACTTATGTTATCCTCAATATTAGGTATTGTTTGATAATTTGGTCCATTAATAACTTCTCAATACGGGAAATTCACACAACTTCTCGAAAAAAATTTGACTTGAAAAATCGTAATAAATATAATTCTTGAAACTAAAACTTGATGATAATATCATTATTATTACCACTTATTAACTTCAAAATATAGTATTATTTATTTATTTTGGTCAATTAGTAACGTAATGCGAGAAAATTCAATACATATAATTTTCATTAAAAACTTTCGGTTTAAAAAATCTAGTAATTTAATTCTTGAAATTACAAATAAATGATAATATGATAATATTAGTCACTTATTTCACTTCATCATGATGCATTGTTTGTTTATATTGGTCAATTAATAATCGTCTCAATGCGAGAAACTTTTCAAGCCACATAACGTTTCTATAATAACTTTAATCAAATTGAGTTATTAAAATTACAACTAAAAAATGATATAATGATATTTACCACATATTCAGCTTCTAAATGAAGTATTATTTATTTATTTTGGTCAATTAATAACGTCATTGTACAGCAAGTATTTTCGATAAAAACTTATTTCTTAGAAAATTGTAATAATTAGAATTCTTCAAATTATAACTATATGATGATATGAATTATGTTTAGCTTATGTATTGTTTAGCTTCAAAATTACGCATTATTTGTATATTTTCGTTATTTCAGCTTGTAAATGAAGTATTGTTTATTTAGTTTGGCCAATTAATAATGTCATTGTACAGGAAGTTATTCGATAAAAACTTATTTCTTAGAACATTGTAAATTTTGAATTCTTCAAATTATAACTATATGATGATGATGAATTGTTTAGGTTCAAAATTACGCATTATTTGTATAATTTCGTTATTGTGTTATTGTCATTCGTTAAACCATAATCGACGCGTTATAATTAAAATAAATACTTCTAATTAACTACCCTGTATCTGAAGAAATAGAGCTGCTATGAAAAAACGGGATTGTTTTGGAATCAGCACATAAAATATATATCTAACTTTTCCGGCACAAACAATTTCATTTGGTTGCAAACTGTGATTAATTCCGCACAGTCGGATACATACATACACAATTACGATTACAATTACGAACGATTTTGACGGATTTTTCGACTACAACTCGTGAGTTGGAAGTAGAGAATACCATATTTCCTTTCAAGAGTTTTTCATAATAAAATTAATTGCAAACGAAATTATGTGCATGATAACTATCGCATATTCCCGGTGAATCGGATGATACATTATTATCGCCTTGAGTTTTTTATAAAACATAATTTGTTATTGGAATACAATAATGACACAGTTTAGATTTCCCATAAAAACCTAAAACTTCCTTACGTCGTTTAGTACCGTAAAAAGTGAGAAACGTAATCTTGAGGTGAGCCAATATTGATCCGTACCTAACCGAGAATAAATTTAATGGTCCATTGCGAGAGTAAACTGCGACTCTATTTTCGCTTTCTCACCAAATATCCGTTAGATTGTAACAGTTACGAAATGATTCTGCACATAATTGACCAAACAAGTACGTGATTATTATGTGAAAATAACAAATTTGTAAATTGATTTTCTAGCAAAATGTAAGTGTCCCTATCATCTCATAAACGAATATAGACATGAGTCGGTCATTTATTAAGCTGGTTTCCGGTTTCATATATGAAAAAATCACATTGTCTGGACCAACAATACTGCACAAAGAAACAATACAAGTCAACGTCGGCGGCGCTCCTTAATGGCCTCGGGAAGTCTCTGTCCCTTCCGACTCCTTAATTCAGCATCTCTTATTTTTTTATCTCGTTTTTGGCCAGTCGCAAAGTCAACGGACCAAGTTCGGACTCGTCCAGGATATAACGTCCTGCAATTAAGCATCTTTAAACAAACAAAGACCCCCGTCGGGGCGGAAAAAAAGCGGTCATGATATATCGCCCTGTGCCCATTTAATAAGCACGAGTCACAACCGGGAAGGGACCCCCGTGCTACTCCGGAAGGCGCTAATATCTCGCTTACGTTGAAAGGGTGCATGTACCTGCGACCGGTTTCGCGGCGCCTTTTTTCCACCGCTCTCGTTACCGGATATCGGAGAGGTGACTTCCGTTGAGAGATTAAATGGTTTCAGTGTCTTTGTGAGCTGACCATGCGGAATTGGCTTTTGTCGGGGGAAGAAATGATGTTTACATTTCGGATTAGGCAAATAGACGGTTTGGCTTTATCGTATTTGGGTCACTTGGCATTGTTGCGGTGCGGAGAGAAAAAAAAAATGAGGATAGAAATGCGACCGTGACGAGAGACGAAAACAAGCGTGTACTTTTGTTATTGTTACGCAACACGGTGTTATTCGCTTGCAAAAAAATATCATTGGGAAATCGTATTGACATATGTGTATTGTTTTTGTTTTTAATGATATTGTTCAATTATACACAGTTGTGAAGTTTTTAACGAGTTGGTTTTGGACATCACTAAGATATTTCAGCATTTTTTTTACAAAATTGAACAATAATATTTTTGTGGCATAATAAATATACAATAATACTCGTAGTCATTCAATTTATTCGCAATTGATATCACATTCTAACAGATAATTACTATAATTTTTCCTATACAAATTGAAATAAAATTTACCTTATATAGTATTGAAGTCAAATATTCAATAAACATTAAAGATCAGTTACTTGGAACTGTTCTTTAAATTCAAACTTGTCATAGGAACTTACAAGAATTACTAAATTTTCTACTTATTATATATTTTTCAACTTTATTATGTGTATGGGGATGTATTAACCAGCAAATGTATTTGATTCTCTTAAGGGCATCATTGGTACAAATAATGATAATTGCCTTAACATAGAAACATTACAAACCATTACTACAATTACAACTTTCGAATAGAGCACCTCAGAAAAGAAGATTCAGTACATAATTAGAGTGAATAAAGAAGGGAGACCGAGGCAATTATACCTCGGTCTCCCTTCTTTATTATTATTCAATTGTATAACGCGCTGCCCATCATATTTAAAGAAATGCCAGCAATTAAAATAATCAAGGGGAAACTGTTTGAGCTTTTAATCCAGATGAAGCCGTACTCAACCAACGAATTCTACAGATGCTTTCAAATATAATTTCATCGACACATACTGGTAATTAACAAAAAAATATCTTTAAGTTATTTAGTTTGAAGAAAATATTTTAATTTTTGAATGGTATCACAAATGCTTAAAAATAGCTCTGCACTTGTATGTAAATTGTCATATTGAAATAAAGAATATATCTAAAGCTGTATTTTTGATAGTCTTTTGAAAAATATTTGTTTTTCTGTATCATGCAAAGATAAAAGTGTTGATAATCGTGCGGAAAAATCTAATTTTGCTCAAATCCTCTTTATTAGCCCTCTGATCATTTTAAGACCATCTCTGGAGAATATCTGCCCGTCATCCGTCGCCCGTCGTCTGGCTGTCTGTGCTTTCCCTCCGCGTTTCCCTAAAAAACTACTGAATATTTTCAAGCTAATTTGTGTATGTGGCTATTATCTCACATAACTCCGTTTTGATAAGTTTTTGGGGGTAATCGTCTCCATACTTACCAACTGCGATTTTCTGATTTTGAAAAAAGAATACATTATAATACGTATGACAAAGTAATATTCACTGGCCACATTAGATGATTTAAATTTCATTGATATTTATCAAGAGCCATTTATTACACAAAACGGGATACATAAAATAATCATTATTACATGTTCTTATACAAACCTGTAATAACTTTAGTTTATTTGTGTAAGAGAATTAAAAGCATACAGAAATTAAACAAAGCAAAAAAATTAAAGACAAATAATATTTTCAAAATTTCATCGAAAATATAGGTTTCAGACACTAATTATGTACCAAATATCATGTTTCCATGATGCTCCATCAAAAGTTAAGGTTATATTAATTATTGATTTTTCCGACCTCTACCTCCCCAGGGATGCACTTTGGGAAACGTATAAAAGACAATCACCATTATCCGGGTCAAAAAAATGCCCTTAAGCAATTGATATACTTTTGTGGGACATGATTATATTGAATCATAAAAACAAGACAAATTATTTATTTATTTTGAAAATCTGTTTTATCCTTCCGTAACATCTAAATGACTATTTTGGGGGCTTTTCTAGTCATTAAATTATGATTATATTAGTAAACAATTATATAAAACAGTAAACTCAAATGAATACTATGCTAATTCTAACAATTCGTGTAATATTATTTCCAGTAGTAGTTACTGTATTTTTTATAATTTGTAACCAGCTAACGACCTTCAGGTCTAGTTACCATGTGTATATGTGTTAGGACTTGCTACGTCAGAGAATCATACCCGGCGCTTCTATATAGTGCCGTTAATTGTATCCCAAAACACATATTGTACAGACTAACCCAGTCGGGATTCGAACCCGGGCCACCCGTTCGCTCAGCGGGGTTGCTAACCAATGCACTGCATCGCTGTGTTTCGTGTAATATTAATTTAATAAACGCGATTACTATTATTAATAATTTTTAGGTTGCCATAGGGAAGGAATGGAAAGCATTGTGGCAAATTCATAAGAACAAGTTGTTTTTCAAAATTATTTTATGCCTAATTATTTGTTGTAATAACTATTGATTATCCTTATACCACTTATAGGCAAAAAGTTTCCGGTATGAAATAAATGTATGGTATTTAAAAATACATAAAAGCTTCACATGAATAAATTGTATTTCGATTACGTGCTGAAGCAATCATTTAATAAAAAGGATAATTTTAGATGCACTCAAGGAAAAATATGAGTGATCATTCCACTACTATAATTTGTAATAACAAATTGCGCTTTCCGTTGGAAAACACGAATTGAATACATCATTTTAATGATTTCATCAATATCGATCCGAATGGTGTTACCGTGTCGACCTTTAGTACGATCAATTTTATGTGTGAATGCACCCGATACTGCAAAACTAAGCAGAAATTGATTCCGTTGGAAGGAAATGCGTGCGTGGTCGTTGCAACATCCGAACAACGCATGTCTGTATAAAAAACGGACACCGTCGTTTGCATAATCGGCCGAATCTGCGTTGATCAGCAGATGGCAGCGAAATTTACTAAATTTACAATATTTATAGAATGCTACGCGTTTATCAATGCAATCGCCGTGTCTGTTATTTTATACCTGTGTCATCCAAAACTCGCTCTTTCATAAATCCGGGCGCGTGCGGTGCGTTACGACACGTTATTAAAGCTTCGAGATTAATTAGCACACCTGCCAGCATTGTTACGAAAATGAGCTCATCGGAGGCCCGTCGCGGGAAAAGTATGAGCGTATATTTTATTGCCTATAAAGATAATGCAGCGTTTGAGGGCAGATGTTGAGGGCCGATCAGCTGATTAGGAGGACAGGTATCTCCGTGGCGGCGGTCGAGCCGGGGATGTTGCGTGTGAGCAGATGATTCAACAGCTGTGGCCCGATCTGTCCGCATAATAACGTAATATACGATAATGACCACTTCGCCGCCTCACCTATTCATTCTCATTACTCATATGTACCACCGCACCGATGTATGTCGATGCTTTTATTCCCGTAATTATGTTCGATTCCAGCAAAAGGTCCAGATCACAAGAAAATAACAGTGCAGTTTCATATTTTCCAATTAATGCATATATTTATTGGGGGACTGCGATTGTTCTCTAAGTATATGTTAAGTAAACGAATAAAGGTAAACTTTCTACTTAAATCTTCCTTCGAGCGGAGCATTCAAACACCACTTTGTATGTTTATTGCATTCATGAGAAGCAATTCTCGCATAAAAATCTTTATTTTTTCTTGCTTTAATAACAGTATCTCCCAAATTTTATCTGATGCAATATTTATGGTCTGTAGTGGATTTTTTATGCTGTTGGTCTAAAATTGAACACATACATAATATAGGCAGACTACAATTTGTCTTATACTGTCTAAAAGTGTATAAAATTATTCATATTCCTTTTCGCCTGAGACAAAAATTATAACTATACCCTACAGTGGTTATTATCAAAATATAGACAAACATATACAGTGTAATCCAAATGGATAACTTCATTATTCCACGATTGACGAAAAATGGTTAAAAAAAAATTTAATTAGTACCACGTAAACTATTCATATTTATAAAATTAAAATTCATTTCCAGTTTGACCGAAAGTGCATACAACTTTCGTTTTTCAAATGATACTATATACTATTTTTGCAGTTTTTATATTATTCGGCGAATTCTCTTTACGATCGTGTACAATTTGTATATGGTTATATAAACAAATTTTCTAGGAAATTGCGTTTAAAGATTTGGAGAGAACCAGATTGACTATTTTAAAGTATGGGATAGTCATGGAAACTCGGAATACCGGAGACACACGTTTAACAGGTTTAACAAAATTACACATTACAAAATACAAGACACAAAATAACACAATTATCTTATAAACTATTAGACCGTTTTGAGCAACACATGCTTCTAATCGTTTTCGAAGTTCGAGATTCCTTTTTCTTATCTGTTCCGCAGATACATTTAATAGTTATATTATAGCAGATAAGTTTAAACAACCCTCGTGGGTTGCACGTCTCGCATATTTAGCTGAAATTTTTGAACATATAAATATAATGAACAATGCAAGGGGAAAATATTAGGCAGAAAAATAGAATATAGAACTGAACAAGATAGTTTCTTTTTCAAAATTAAACTTGTTTTTGATACATTGTGAAAATATTGCTTTTAATGACATCAAGGATACAGATATGAGACATTTTACCAAACTCAGAGAGCGGTTTTCTGGTTATTTTCCGGATCTTGATTTACATACAGTCAGTTTGGGTTATAAATCCTTTTAAATGTGAAATTGTTAACAAACCAGAAGAAGCTCAATATTTACCAGAGGCACTTCTTGAATTTCAATCTAATAATGAAGCATGTAATCAATTTGAAAATAAAGCAGATCTGTGGTCTTGTTGAGTGCTGCAAAAGCTTTCAAAATTGCACATGAGGCAGTAGAGAAGTTGCTGCCATTTGCAACAACCTATTTTTGTGAACAAGGATTTTCCACTCTAATGATCATAAAATGCTTTATTTAAAACTGGCGATTTTCGATACATATTCGACAAATAGCGAAAACTAACTTTCAATTCTAACACGTTTGACCTTGAGAGTTAAAAAATGCCTGCAGTGCAAATTTGTACAATCACACAAAATTGCGGGGCAATATCGACTTAAACAAATATATTTTAGGGTAATGGCTAAAAAACTTCCCCAACCGCTGCTATATAGGTTATAAAATATCTAA
Organism: Lordithon lunulatus; assembly: GCA_963942505.1. Lineage (NCBI taxonomy): Eukaryota > Metazoa > Arthropoda > Insecta > Coleoptera > Staphylinidae > Lordithon > Lordithon lunulatus. The sequence goes on from OZ012668.1 coordinate 42,013,572, forward strand.
TAGTGATATTTATAACGATAGCGCTACAGAAGATAGCGACGAAAATTCATCTAAGCTTAAAAGTGTCCAGTAACGTGGAAAATACTGCGAGAAAGCAGGTTCGTCCATATGGTAAACAATACACCGCTAAAAAAGGAAGTCTAGTTAATTCAAAAGGTAGTGGGCCATATTGCATGTAAGTTTCTTACATTATTGTTCATTTAATAATAAATTACTCCTTTTTCTTTATTGCTCAATATGCAAGAAGAAATGCATGTCTAATCTTAGTCAGGCAGATAAAGAAGAATCTATTTTGACTTTACTTTATCAACGAGCATCTAAGAAAGAAAAATACACACATTTACTTGGTTGAATGGAAAGTCGACCAATAGGCAGACGTCCTCCAAAAAGAGAAACCAATCCAAAAAAAAAAACAGAACCACATGTATTACATAATAACAGGTGGTTTGCAAATTGTTTTTTGTGTATCCACTAACAAATTTGCGACTTCAGCGGCTTAATCTACTACAGCTCTAGGCCAGCTTATATGTCAATTAGTTATTATATTGAAGGACTTTTGTTGACGAATACTTAAGAAATATAACCTGGCGCAGAGCTAATTGCTTAATAAAAGCCTAAAAAGACGTCAAGGACATGAAAAAAATTAAAAGTGAGTGCAAAGAACATATAAAAAGTGAACGGACGTAACAATTGACCATCTAACCAAACATCCAAGACAACGGACAATGGAAGCAGTTTCCTAAACCAAGCAGACAGACGAGCCCTTCACCGAGAAAGCTATGGTCCATTTGCTTGCAGGAAACATGATTTTTTAACAATCTGTATTACTTTTGTATATATTATTATATTTAAGTTTTATTAAATAAAATTTTTTTTTTAAGTTAAAAAAAAAATGTACATAGAAATTATACCTAACGTAAACCTAATATTACCTAATGAGCCAGTCTACAAGGTCCCATTACCAATCAATGTAAAGAAGATTAACGATATAAAAAAGTGATGATGTACATGAGTGTCGAAATCTTTTATCATTTTTATTTTATATCATATTAAGTCTTGGGAGACATCCAACAAATAGCAATTACAAATAATAATCAATACAATATTACACTATAAGTGTTCTGTTCTGTTAATGTTCTGTTCTTAATGACAAGTTGATGTCTTTTTGTTACGCTTAACCGAAATTAAGTGGAAATCAGTATAACTAACTAAATAATTTAGAATATTTGGATTCAGAAAATTAAAAGAAAACATGGGGATAGCTTCAGTAGAGAGACGGAAAACGATCTATACGGCACGCAAAAACGTGTCTAGAAAATGCCCAGGGAGCAATTCGAGAAATATATGAAACCGAGCAATTCAACATCTAGCAATATGCTGGAAGCTTACTTCGACTTTAGCAGCTTAATATATTGCTGGTTTCTGGAAAAACTCTTATGCATGGTTATAGACCACATGTTTAGCCTCCTGAAATTATCGCCAAAATAAGACCTTACGTGGAGTCATTTCTGGTAAAGACTTTCCACTATAGTTCCAGTACCTTGATGCGAAGCGGGCAGCAAAGCAAGAAATAAATGAAACAGAGCAATTCAACAACATCTAGCAGTATGACTGCAAAGAAGCTTACTTCGAGACCTGTACTTAGGGGACAACGAACAATAAGAACGAATAGATAGACCAAACAGAGCCAATAACAGCAGAGCAGGTGATATCGGAGATAAAACAACTCAAAAGATATACTAAAATCTGGAGAAAAGCTCTCATATACAACATGATATTCATGGATGCTAGAATACTAAAAGAGTTGAGAAGCAGCATCACCATACCAGTGTTCAAGAAACGAAATACCACTGACCCGGCTAACCACCGTTGAATATCTCTGCTAAACACATACATGAAACTATTCACCCGCATCCTACTGCAACAGATTACTGGCCATATCGCCATAGGCAAAGAACAACAAGGGTTTAGGAAGAAACGATCGATAATCGATGCAATCTTCATGGTTCAGCAGGTCATAAAGAAAGGGATGGAATACAACAAACTGGCATAGTATATCATATCATATAGTGTTAGTTTTGTAGATGTAACTAAAGCGTTCGACAGAGTACGCTTCCCGAATGTAAGATGCGAACTTAATCGTAAGAGAATACACCCAAATATCATAGAAATAATAATACTAACTATAACTACTACAACTAAACATCAGCTCTACTATAAAAAACTCAACAAAAAAGTCATAAAGAAAGCGATCGAATACAACAAACTGGCATAGTATATGATATCATATAGTATTCGTTTTGTAGATGTAACTAAAGCGTTCGACAGAGTACGCTTCCCGAATATAACAAGCGAACTTAATCATAAGAGAATACACCCAAATATTATAGAAATAATAATACTAACTATAACTACTACAACTAAACATCAGCTCTACTATAAAAAAATCAACAAAAACAGACAAATTTGAACTTTACAACGCTACAGGAATAAGTTAAGGCGACAACCTCAGTCCACTACTATTCAATATAATAATGGAATGGATAACAGAGAAAGTACGTAAGGCAAACCACGACTACAAAATGAGAACAAAAATTATGAAAAGTATCTATTAAACTGATGATGCATTTGTCGCCGACACGAGAGACGGTCTTCAATGGGTAGTGTAGGCATTCTAACAATGTTGGAATCAACGGCTTAATAGCAGAAGGAAATAGTTCAAAGATTCTGATTTCTTATTTAATTTATTTTTGTGATGAGCAGTTGTTTCCACGAAAAAATAAGAGAGTCGATAAAATAATCATAATTTTTCATCAAATTTACTTTCACCCCTCTAACTTCAATTTATTTCATTAATAAAAATTTAATTTATAATAAAAATTTAAAGTAATAATAAAAAAGGTCTATAATTCAAAATAAATATTTTTCCAAGCACCAAGAAAAGAAGAATTTGTACAGTCTAATTATGTACCGAATTTGTTGCTATAGCCAGACATTGATCTTTTATTTTCGACATTGCGGACCTCAATCTCTTGAGGGGTGCTGCACGTTCGAAAAATAGTATTGAAACTAATCATCATTGTTTGGGCCAATTAATATATAATTCACATATCTTTACAAAACCCTCTGTATAGTGACATGAAAAAAGAAGTGGATTTAATCCAATATTTTCCCGCACGATCCATACCTACATATTTACTTCGTATTATAAAGTAAAAGGCATTTTATTATTATGTAGAAATAAATTTATTGGTAACAACATTACATAATATTGAATACATGTATTTTGAGTAATTGGGTTAGTTAGGTGTTAGGCTAGCAATCCGTGGTCTTTCTGTCTGATTATGATTAGTATTATTTTATATAATATTCGGTAATAGTGCATTTTTTGAGTAAACGTTTCATCTTAACGTTTAAATATATATTTAATTTACCATAAATTTACTATTCATTGCACCATAATTTTTACACAATAAAAACAATTCTACAAATAGTATAACGGATATAATGTGCTATGTGGTAATTGCTGATATGTGAATGTTAAATTCAATAAACCTACACAATAATGCGTGGATGCTGACCGAGTAAATTCGATAAATTTACTTTTGTGCCATATAAACAATAAATAATTGTTAACTAAAGGAAATACACGTTTTTTTAGGTACTTATGCATCTGACATGCGTGGGTTAGATAAATTGGTCCTTGCCTACAAGAATACAAGACTTAACGTTTATAGTAATAATACCGGGATAATTGATTTAAAAAAATATATACCCACTTAGATGTAAAACAACATCCTATTACAATATTAAAGTAATATTATAGTATGTTCACCATTCGAAAAATTCCCATGAATATCGAGGTGATATTGACATATTGAAGAAGATATAGAATACTAACTGCGAATTATTCTTATTATTTATCATGTACAAACAACATTCTGTAATTACTTTTGTAGTTGCTAATAGTCTATAAAAGGTGTATGCAACTTTAAATAATAAGGAAAGTATTAAAAAAAAAATCATATGAGCACAGCACTTTACTTAAATCACTATATTACGTATGATTATTATAGTGATTTAATTTTTTTTATAAAATAAAACAAAATAAATAAAATGATTTAAAAAATAAAAAACTTCTATCTCTATAAGGCTATCAGCCGTGAGGCTTTTCCCTCAGAGGAGTTTAATCCCCCATTAACTTCACAGAAAGCCACTGAAAAACTGTGAAAGATGATTGGCGAAAATTCGCTCCCCGCTGGGAATCGAACTCTAACTGAGCTGGGTTAAAATTATTTATAGTTTTAATTTTTCCATTATTTTTATAATTATGTCTGCGATTGTTCTGCAAATCTGTACACAATTCTAATTTTGAAATCTAATTCTTTTATTCATATAAATATTTTTTCAACAACAAAAAAACTGTTTATTTGAATCGAATGTAGCTACCATTTTTTCATTTCATATGTAAATAAATAATAGAATGATAATTTTCAGATATATTTACGACTCATTCCCAAATAGACTATTTCTATAAAATCTTCGTATGTGTATCTGTGTCTGTAAACAATATTGCGGAAATCGACTTTATGTAATAATCAATAAAACTACTCGAATCAGAAAACATAACGATTAACTTAAACCCTGAGAAACTCTCCCCGAGAAGAGAACCTGACGCAACAACAGCCTAAACCGAGCTAGAAGCGACTTTTAACCCGTTAACTGCCCTGTGTATGATTTTGAATACACGCACAATAAGAACGTTTTGTTTTCAGTATTGCATATTCACGACACTGATTTTCTTGATTTCACTGATAACATATCTTCGCCGCATGTAAGTAATAGCCACACGGAAGTAATAGGAAGAAAAATTATAAAACAATAATAAAATTTATTTAAAAAATCCTTTTTTTTTAAATTACGGCAGCAGTTAACGCGTTAATAAGAACTTCCTGCTATATAATAAATTGGATCCAACAAAAAGACCTGCTATACCAAAATTAGGATACAATGAAAACGAGAACTTTAATCGACTAATACATAAGCGGCAACACCTGCGCACATTACTTGAGAAGCTTAGAAATAATATATATTGGAGCTATTACAGTCCTTGATGTTAACAAACAACTAAAACATAGGGATGATAAATCCAACGTGAATAAAGGATCGAATGCCTTAGTTTTCTAAAAACTTCCCAAATTTGATGAGAATACTGCTAATGAACATAGGAAATGTGACAAGCCGAAGAGACAAAAAACAAAGTGAGGAAAATAGTGAAAAAAAAACAAAAATACCAATATCAATATCACACAAGAACAAATACAAGCAACACCTAGCGATTACGATTATGTGAAATAGACTGAAAAGATATAAAGTGAGCAATCTGAAAAACACAAATCAGAAGATACATATATAGGTCACTAACCGCAAGGAATGAATTACAAGAAGCCACACTTATGGACACTTTTCTATCTGCTACCGAAGTCAAATAATTCTGGAGCAACATATAGTTAATACTTGTAAACCACAAAACAAAGGCAGAATGGATGAAAGATAAGAGACAGCAACAACAACAATGCAAGATTGCATAATAGGATGTTGCCACAGCTACCATAAAACTTAGTAGCCGGAAAACTGCCAGACCAGACAAAAAGACCAAATACATAATTTCTGGATTGACAATTAGTGCAACTCACAGTCTATACACAATATATTAAAAGAACTCAGAGTTACGTTACGTTACAACGTATATTTTTATATACGTATATATATATATATATATATATATATATATATATATATATATAGGTTATAAGAAGACATTTGATATTATTCCTTATTTGTGTCTGCTGGAATCCTTAAACTCTAAACTCTATAAATACACATAATTTTCTCATCTAACTCTCATGGACCCATGGACAACGTTACTCTCCATGCGCTGTCCGCAGGCTTGTGGCATAATCACTGAACCGATTCAAATCAAGAGGGGCATTTTCCAAGTCGGCTCGCTAAGTGCTATATGATTTTGCTTACAATTAAACCCTATATCCACAATCCTTAATAAAGCCAAAATACGAAATATGCTGGAAATGCGATCTGTCACTTTATATACATGGACGACGTAAAACTTATCTCTGACACCAAACAAAATCATCAGAATATAATTCGAATGTGCTATTTAGCCAGGACATCAAAATGTGGAATTCGGGACTATGCAATGTCGACAAAATGGAACCAACAAATAAAAATGAAAGCTGAAACAGGGCTGCAAAATACTTTTAAGTCCAGAAGATGACAATATAAGGGGATGGATGCCCACAAGATTTATAAATACCTAGACTTCGAACAAACCACTAAACTCGCTCACTACGCAATAGATGGTAGGCTTAGAGGGAAATTTAAATAAATAGTTAAAGCAGTGTTTAAATGAAAAGTATCGACAAGAAATAAACCTACTGCAATAAATTCTTATTATGCTGTTGTCCTCCCACACAGCTTTTGAGTAGTTAGATAGTATCGGAGTTTCAGTCACAACAATTAGAGACCACCGCCTGTGATCTTCAATGTAAAGATTCTACTTAGCCAGGGCAAACTACGGCAGAGGCATTATAGATCTTAAAAATGCCAACTATAAACAAATTGAAAATCTTACAACATTTGTTACCGACAAATGCTTATAATACAATAGCAAATACTATAGGGATATACTAAATGTGAATGAATACCTAACACCATTCAAACTAGCCAATGAAGAATATAACCCTACAGAACGAGCGACACTCAGAAGATAGAAGCCTAGAAAAAGAAAGAACTACACGATATATAGATAGATCCAAACAAATCGAAAGGAGAATATTTGTCTGAAACTGAAGGCTTCATTGTTTTAATTCAGGACCAAGTTGCCTTAAACTACCAAAGATACATAATTAAAAATAAGACCATAACGTCTGTAAAATGCAGAGTGTGTCGGACCGCATTATAGAGAATATAGATCATATAAAGTAATATAAAGTACACGCAAAACACTATCACCAGAAGAATACACTCATAGGTATGACAAGCTATACACCAGCTACTTGCCAAAAACAGTCAAAGGAATGGAGAGAGTGCCGTATTAAAACTATACACCAGAAACGCAAATAACAACGGAGGAAAGGACACTACTGGAACCGAACAATCTTGACTACACTGTCGCCAATAATAGGCCTGATATTGTCTACCTAGATAAGAAAAATAAAACTACATATGTTAACTACTTGCTACTGAAATAATGCAAACGTGGCACCAAGGTAGAGTAATGATAGTAATGCCAATAATCGTAGGTTCCATCGGCGAAATACCAACATCCTTCAAATAATATTTGAAATATAAATAAATACAAAAATAAATTTATATACAATTGCTAATTTTATGAAGTTGTGAAAATTAATTCATCGAAAATTAAGGTGATCAACTAAATTTGTTTGTTCTACCAAATTCCGCGGAAAAATGTTGATCTAATTCTAGTAAGGTGGCCCGGTAATTATGTAACATTTTTGTATGAAAATGTTAGTTATTTTATTTATGTTTTAAGTAGCGAAATCGCTAGATTGGACCAAACTTAAGATTTATTATATTTCGAATTTCATGTATGTCACGTATGAACATTATTCTAAATGAAGCAAATTGAATCGGTTAAATTATAAGACACTGGACATAGTCTCTTTAAACTAAGAGTTAATGCAGTATGATATATCACTATGATTTATAAATTCATGTGCTGGCCATGTCTGTACACTAATTTTCTTTATTATTATATACTGATGAGAGCGGAGAATTTTAAGAATTGAGAAATTTGTTATCGATAACACACAAGTGTCAAGAATTTGGAACCGAATAGTGAAAATCATAACCGAAAATAAAGAATACTAAGTTCTTTATTCTCGGTTATGATTGTTATGAGAACCGATAACCGAGTACCAAGAACTAATAATCGATACCATCGGTACAAATAGAAAATAAGGTTCTTTGATATCGAAATCCAAGAGAATAGATATTTGATGTTTGATATTTAATATTTACCATCCGTGTAGTTGATTAAATATTTCAGATCCTTAACTACCACTTGACTGAGTCTTCATATAACGCGTACCTATACGACCTATATTTTAATGATATAGGTATTTATGTTAAACGCTTTAAAACTGATTAGCATATCTTAAGAATGTAACTACATCTACCAATACATATGTAAGGTAGTAGTAATAAGTAAGTATAACAAGTTCTCAATTCTCACTCTAGTTCTTGAAAAGTTTAAAGAATCGAGAATATCGATTCTTTAAATCAGCTATTTTCGGTTCTGGAACTCCCTCATCAGAAATGATTAGTGGTTAACCTAATGGTCTAATTATCAGTAGTCTGTGCGTATTATGGTTCAATAAAAATATTATTTTAGTATATCCGCGCTGTAAAGTTGTTCAAGCATACTCTAATTAATACTTGTCTATTTAAACAGACATATCACATCTCTGTGTATGTGATAGTCAGCATCATTTACATTAATTATTCGTCACATCTCATCTTTCGTTTACGCGCCCCAAATTCGTTAAAAGATCCGCAATAAATCATCATTAGAGAGCGAGTTGGCGCGCCCAGCATCTGCCCGAATGGACCGTGTGACCAGGGGGTATCTCAGAAAACCCTTCCTTCCTGTTGCAGGACCCGCGACCAGTCCACCAAAAGCCTTTCACACTAACCCCTGGTCACGGAAACACCTACCTGACCGAAAGCCCCGAGCATCCGCGACAGGTAGCTACTACGCAAGGAGGTACCTCCCCGGAGGGATGCAATGGACCCCGATTATCATTATTCTTTTTATTACTTCACGGCGGCGGCATTATAATGCTAAACAAACACATAAATAAGAACCGACCGTGTTTGTTTTCTGTATTGTACTTAAGGAGAGATGATTAAATAGGTGCATTCGTTATGCGATGCGCGCTAATGAAAAGATCCGTGTATGATATCTGAAACGTGAGGCGATTGCAATGATGAAGAAAAGGTTCTTGTAATGACGGGTTATTTAAAGTGTTAATGCTATATGGGTATTAGGTATAACGGCGAGGTGTTTTATAAAAAAAACATTAGAGTTATGTGTTATTAGATACTTAAACACGAAGCATAGCTATAATTAAAGACTATAAAATAGTCTTAATGTCGTAGGCGAATTGTAAAATTAGTCTAATTCAAAACACACAGGACATTTTCTAAATTATCATAATATGACGGTCCTTTATAAGCTACTTACGTAAGTCAGAAACGTTTATCGAAATAAACAAATTCAAAGACATTTTAAAGTAGGAGAAAAACAAATAGCTTAGACACGGACACCAAATACAAACCCTCAATACCCACAGCCCGATCAGGAATCAAAACCACAAACTTCGAGGCGAGGACCGAGGGAAGAAACCACAATTCAGCATTTTTTTCTAATGTGTAGATATACAATTGATTTTAATTTTACTTTCTATATAATTATGATTATGTTGTGTATGTATGGAGAAAAAAAAGAATTAAGAAAATTTAAACTAACGAATAATAAAATAATAAAATAAAATAAGAAAATCCATTAAAAAAAATTAAAATAATATTTTTTTTTTCATTTACACGAAATATAAAGATACAAGATTAATAAAGATATTAAAGAACGATGACAAATTGGACGCACACGAAATTATATTTACGAAGGCAGATCCGTACCCGGCACAATGCCACGACCAAAACGTGCTGGTCGACACCGACGATAATGTCATAACTGTAAAAGAAAATTATATATACTGTATAGTATAGCTTCTTTAATTGTGGATTCTGGATTTGTTTGAAGAAAACACTTCAATCGTTAGATTCACCTAATGAATGTATATAGCTAATGCTAGTGAATGTAGAGAGGTACTATTGCATGAGGATGGAAGAGGATGAGAGTGGATGAAAGAAGTCAGCAAGAAGACGTAATCGGCCGGAAGGTATTAGATAATATAATTTATCTAAATTAATCCTAGTTTACGTTACATTTCTTGAATTAAAATTTGTATTAATTTATTTTATAAAAATATTTGTATATTCCACTTTTGTTTAATTTCAAAATATGTATGGTCGAAGGGTAAATTGTGGAAAAATGTATGGACAGTATGAAAATCCTAATAAATAATTATCGTATCGTAATTATCATAACAACATGGATATCATTTTTAGAATGGCATCAATTGTGTTGAACCTTTATGATTATTTAGTTAATTGGTCACTTGTGTGTCCTTCAATAGAATTTATAAAGCCTAGCACGGTTTTTAGAGTTAATCTCTACAGATTTATGTAAAAACTAATGCACCCAGCATAAATTTGAATAATTATTGTAAGAACGGAATCGTTTTTCATTTAAATAATATTTATGGGTATTTAAATTAGTATAAGATGCGACTTGAATACATATTTGCATATTATTTAATATATATATAGGGTCATAAAATAAGTCAGTTTTGTATATGCGAAAGTATCCGTGCGCCAGTTCTTGTCGCCCATATCACGTGCAGTACAATATGCAATTTTCTGAAAGTGAAGTATTTGTGCGAGACGATTTTGAGTTGCGTACAAAGGCGCCAATTCCCAACCACAGACCGCATTGTTATTCCGGCGATGGTCGCCAGCATCCGTCAGGTGATACATATCTCTCGCATCCGCGGTTAATCTTCCCTGCTTTGGTATGCAGCCGTGGTTCACACTACCCACTTTTATATGTGGCACTTCCACTGTTTGTATAACGAAGACTGTGCGGCATCAATATTTATGCGTACGCGAGATGCTGTCCCTTGAAATCGAAAGTGTTCGTGTGCAACGAGGATTTTTTTTTATGCAAAGCTCGGCAATCTCGAGATGGCAGTCTGGGTGGGTCCTGCAGGTGCGGGTCGATACCCGCATCAGAGAAGTCAAAGCATCGTTCTTGTCGCCATGGCGACCGGGGGCGGCCCCGGGCACCTGCCCCTCATTACACATGCACGGACACCCTCGCGCACCACCCCTGCACATCACACTATCATTACCCAATTGTTATAGCTGGATATACCTGGCCTTAATTACGTGTCGCCCGGGCACATCAATAACCAGTAACAAGCATGTGATTGAACACCTTACCTATAACGCGGCAGTGCCTGCCGGCACAATAAATTACTTGCGCGCTAATGCTGCATCATTCATTTACTAACGCATAACGAATTACCGGCGACCGCTGGAAAACGACTTCTGTTTTTGTTCGGCGAATTGTGCAATTATGGTCTCGAAAACAATGGATGATGCCCGGGTATGTCAGAGGCGACACGCGATCGCCCCGCTATTGGACAGCGAATATGTTCGATGATGCAAGATTCGATTATGATGTTAATGGATGCTTTGTAATTGTTGATGGCTTTTGCATGAAATATCAATTTAGGATAATGCAACCGAATATCTTTATGCACTTCATGGATACTGAATATTCAGTAGACAATTAGATTAAAATAATAATTTGATGGGGTTAATTAGTACTCTACATCATTATGCTCCCATTAATATTTATAATAATAATACTAATAATAACAAATCTACCCCCGCAGGGGGAGTGATGCCCCCACGGTCCTGATTCTTACCGCTGCTAGGATCAGCAGCCCTAAACAGCGAGATTTAGCTATGAAAAGGTATCCGAACACGCAGTCAAGCTAAATGGGGCGGGACGGTAGACCAGGCCCTACCCGTACGGAGCCGTCATGAGGTGAGGTCTGGACTTGTACGGTGAACCCAGTGGCACCTAAACAAGGAATAAGTGCACCACTGGAAGCAATGCTTATAGAAAGAGAAGCTAACAACTGCAGAAAATATTGCTCAAGTTGACAATACTACCCATTGATGCAGAGGAGTATAGAGTGCAGAAAAGGCAGAAAAAAAGGTGGGCAGATGTTATGGCTCTCCATCTAGAACACTGCCCTGGCAACAATAAAGGTACCATACGGGAATGAGCTTCACTAACGAAAACGTTTCCCGATCTAAGAACTAGTAAGGTACAGAATATGATTGACGAAAGAAGAACCCTAAAATATAATATGCAACTCTCACCACAGCTTAAAGTTCTCCGTGATGAAGAAACTAAAGAACTTAAGTAGAAGAGATACGGAAATGCAATCGATACAGCAGTCCTATGCACAATAAAAATATTAAAAGTATATTTGAAAAGAACACACTACTTTTAGATAGAATGCAACCATAATATATAGGCCTAGGACACGTAAACTATAAACTGGAAGAGCAAATACCAAAGAACAAGTACATAATAGTCTCAGTGGACGCACTTCTACAAGAAACGAAAGGGGTCAGCTGGTTCCGGCTAATAGCACCCAAGAAGGTCCCCTTGTCGAGGGTACGAATGAAGACCACAACGGCAGCGGGAGGAAGAGGAAGAAGTTCTCGAAACTTGGTCTTGGCGGTGGTGACAACTTTGCTTCTAGGGGTAGTATAAAAGCTAAGAGAAATAACCCTAACAGAAAATGCGGGTCCTCCAGGTTGGGGGTTGAATCATCGGGCTATCTCCTTGGCAAGCATAAAACTTTCTAAAAATCCTAGCATCGAGCCTCGGAACAAGGACGGAAAGATGGATAAAAGACTATAGATCATAAGTACGAGTACCTGGAATGTACGGGGGCTGACGAAAAAGGTGTAAAAAGTTGTAGATGTGCCAAAAAAGAAAATCTAGATATAGTTGCCTTACAGAAACCAAAATCAAGTTATACAGAATTACCTGTATTTGTTGTCAGGAGTGGATAAATTGCAACGGTCTAAAGCTAAGTGTAACAACATGAATCAGGAACAAACGTAGTAGTTCCATTAATGTACGTATAATACATCAGTGAAATATGCCTGAAAGTGACCCTGAAGACGTTAGGACTAGAACAGCGTATGCACCTACCAAGGACGCGTTATCGCAGACTAAGGATGACTATATATCCCTGGATCAACAAATAGACGAGGTTAAACCACCTAAAAACATATTTTAGCGGGAGATCTAAATGTTAAAAATATAGTCATAGTAGTTGCCATACTGTTACCTACCCTTGCAGAAACAGTGGTGAATGATATAGATATAGAATATTGACAGACTTATAAACCTATGTAGTCAATACCAATTGATAACTAATATCTTTTTGACCACAAGGAATACGTGGAGAGCCTTCCATGAATAAAAGATTACATCGTAAGACAAGAATCGAACATAAAAGCAATTGATGCGAAAGTTAAACATGGTGCAAATTGTGGAGCTGATCACTACCTAGTAGCAGCGAGCAAGTACTTCGTATAAAGAGTAAATTCAATAAGAACAACTGAAATTAGTGTAATAAATAAAGCTCAAATCAAAGATGTGTGGTCGAGATGCAAATTGGCACATATATAGCAAGAGCACATAAGAACGCTATACTAAATCAGACTGCAAGCCCAATTGAAAGTGAAACTAAAGGTTAGAAGGGCATATTAATGAGGAAAATGTCCGGATCACCAACGCAATGAATCGAGCTGCAAGTGAAGCTCTAGTTATTATGGGCAGGACCAGAAACGACCAGTTCTGGTAAAGCCAGGAAATCAAGCAAGCGGTAAAATCAGCGTATGTCTGGCTTATGCAAAAACGTAACAAGACAGGGGCATAAGAACCTGCACAGAGAAGTAAAGCAGATGGTTACACTGGAGAAAAACAAAACCTGGGAAAGAAAGTATTGGGAGGCAGCTACTTAGGACGATCCCAATCTACAGAGGTGTATGGCGAGTTTTGACAAATATAATATCTCACTAACTGTGAGAAATGATCGGTAGCGATGATATATATGGAATCCTCTATAAGCAAAATAATAAAAGATATTTTGCAAGATGAAGCAAAGAGTATAAAGTAGTGAAGATCAGAGTGGCTTCTGTCACGGAAGATCATGTGTTGATATATTTTTTGATATTACAACAATTGGTTGAAAAGCGAACATAAACTTAAAGGAAGAAGATATTTTTGGTTTTTATGGACTGAGACAAAGCTTATGACCTAATTCCACGGAGCAGACTCTGGAGTACATTGGAGAATCAGGGATTGGATCAAAACATTATGACTGCAATAAAGCTGCTTTAACGTGATAATTAAACTTTTATTAGGAATGAAAAAACAATAACTACACTCATAGAACCTGACCACGGATTAAGACATATTTGCTACCTCTTGTCAACGTTTACATCTGGAAATGGTGCTGATATTATGGAGAAGAATTTGCAGTGGCATGGGGATACCGATCGGAGACAGATGCCTTTTTTATCCTGTAAGGAGAAAATCTTACAAAGATACCCATACCTCACTATCACTATGTGTTAAAGGCACCTTACACGATCAATAATACTGTCAATATTTTACAATAATGACAGTATTACTGTACAATAATATGTTTAAAATGTTTCTTATACTAAAATATTGACATTATTACTTATGGTGTAAGGTATAGTAATACCTTACACGATAAGTAATACTGTCAAAATTTTAGTATAAGGAACATTTTAAAGTACAGCATCATTACTATGATGGAATGAACAGAATACTGCTGTATAATCGATTACTTGATAAATATAGAAGGAGGATTGAAGCAAATACTGACAGTACTAGTACTGACAGTATTATTCACCGTGTAAGGTGCCTTTTAGAGGCATAAGTAATGTCGGATTCACCCCGCGTCCAATTAGGGGCGGCTAATGACTTAAACCTATCCTCACATTCTGTCACTAGAGGCTTGTTCGCCTACATGGCACTCTTAGCCCGTCTCGTTGTCGTCATGGGATCCGTCCGTTTTATGTAATTGTCACGTCTCGTTGGTTTGGTGTCTTGTCTTATGTCTGTTCATCGTCCTGGAACTTACATCGAATTTTACTATTGCCTGCCAAAGTTCCGACAATTCGAGCATTAGTTGTACCATTCGTTGTGGTGTAGGCTCCTCTACCTCACGGGTTTGCTCGTTTTGGAATCTAGACCAGGCGGGCCACTTTTCATCGCTTTGGAAAAGTGCCTGTCTCTAGGCATCTGTTTGCCTTGTCACCCGTCCTGCTATTGTCGGGACGGCTGCCTTCAATACCGCATTGGGCATCCCTTCTGGCCCTGGCGTTTTTTTGCCTGGGAGATTATGTATGACCGCCAGCTTATTCCACTCATCCACTGTTACATGTTCATCCTCTTGTTCGTGAGTCTGGTCATTTTTCTATATTGTCTTATTCTAGGTTTCGGTCGTATTTGGGCTTAGGGGAAAGAGTGCCATTACCATCGCCCTCACACCTCTAGGAACTGTAGCTTGGGGGCCAAGTGGGCGGGCACTAATCTTCTTCAAGACCAGTCTGTATGGAAGGTCTCCCTACAGAGCTTGCGCCAGCACTCTTGCTGACTGAGTTCGATGGCCCGTCTATACTCTTTTCGCTTCGTGCGATAGGGGTCCTGTAGGTGATACAGATTCCTATTTAACCTAAATTTTACGTATGACCAGGTGCTCATAGCGCAGGACTCTTTTGACTTGGAATTCATGTTGCAATGTCAACAAACCGGAATTCCCGGCTATAAGCTCCCAAGCTAATTTCATAATCATAGTGAAAGACAAACACAAAAATTAAACAAGTACAACAATTCAAGTATCTATGTCATGTTTACCAATGATGGATTAGGATCGTGCGAAGTCAAGTGTAGAATAGAAAGTAACCGCAGAGTTTTGGGGGATGTTTAATCTTCGAGTGGTGGGATCAGCACCTCTCGAGAAAACCAGAAAACACATTGGGAAGTCTATGGTGGAGTGGATACGGTGTTATGGGAGTGAAATATGGGTGGTAAACACGGCAATGAAACGGCGTCTGAACACGGTGGAGATGAACTATCTGAGATGAAGTGCTAGAGTATGTACGCTAAAGAGAATTAAAAACCACCAAATAAGAGTGCATAGAGGCAGATGACAGTATTAACTACCGGATTCAACGAAGAGTACTGAGATGGTTTGAACATCTCATGCGTATGGGAAAGGAACGGTGGCCAAAGAAAACATTTCAGTGGGTACCCCCTAGAAAGTCCCCTCTTACCACGAAGATCGTGGACTGAAGGTATGAGGAAGGGCATGACGATCAGAAATTGCTTCCACGATTTGACGATGAACGATGACGAGTCTTTCTGCAAGAAGAATGTATTGGTTATTATTAGATTTTTTTGCTGCGCGGAACTCGATCATTCTAGTCTAATTGTAGTTTCTGACGTATTCATTGGAATTCCGCGTTCGTTTTCTTTTCCATTTAAGTCCCCTATTATTATGAGCCTTGTACGTCATCCACTTCCTCCGTTAGTTGATCTTAGAACTCATGGTTTTTCTTTACTATTTCACTATTATTGTTGTGATGTCCTGGCTGTGTATGACTTCGTATCCCTTCCGACACACCACTCCCAAAATATCTACATTTTATGTTCTCTTTATTTAATGAGCTATCATTCTCCTTGATAGAACTATCCTTCTCCACTCTTCTATATAAGCATATGTCCCTCCTACATATTTATTTCTCATCTGAATTGTCTCTTACTATCTGTCACGCCTAGGATATCTGATTCAATTTTCTCAATCCTTCTAGTAGCTTGTTTTATTTCGCCATATTTATTTCCTTTCTGTCATTCATATTTATTGTCGCTTTTGATTCCTTTTTGTTCTTATATCTCAATGTGTACCCGTTCTTATCATTATTCCTCACCAGGTCCGTCAGCTGGTGTATGTCTGTCGAATGGTTTGCCTGTTGTGTTTGGTTTCGGTGTCTCTGTCTTATTAGAGTACTCCTTTCTCATTTGTTCCAACGGAATTCTTGGTTATTTACTGTTAATTTCTAAAACCCTATCTTGACCATGTTTACTTTACTTGTTTCTTCTATTGCAATGTTTCTTATTTTCTGTTATATTTATTAAATCGTATATATATATATATATATATATATATATATATATATATATATATATATATATATATATATATATATATATATCTTGCTTTCTTTTAGTTTGTATTTTGCTTTTATTTTGGCGTTCTCGTATTCTCTCTCTTCGATTTCCAAGATATTAGTAGTTTTCTCACTTTGTTGGTTTTATTAAATAAGTATTCACGATTTTTCCATAGTAGCGGTTATGTTATCTTCTCGTACAATATGTAGTAATATGTTATTGTTCTGAAGTTTATTAATTATTTGTTTCACATCTTCTACATTAATATGTCCTCCAGTGTAATTTATATTAATTATTATTCTTCCATTTGTTCCGTCTTTTGGCAGTTTCAATCCAATTCCGTACACCCAGCTCCGTTGCATTTCTCGACGCACAGTCCGTAGTTTTGATATTTCTTTGCTTATGTGTTTTTATAATACTATCTCCTTTAATGTGTGTTAGGTGGCAGGCAAGCCTACTGCAATCTATGGATTTTTATTAATTTCACAATATCCAGCTCATTGAAGAGTTGATAGAATTGATTATATTTTCTGCGCCATACCCCATCCTCGTTCGTGGCCTCATCTGTTGGGATATCTTTGAGGATCTTCCGCTCAAAGGTCTCTCTCGCCCTCTTTCGTATTTCTGCCCCGTATGTTATTACAGGTGCAATTTATATCTTCTATTAAATTTTATCTATAAACCTGCTCTTCATATAGAACTTCTTCCGTGAAATCTCTTTTTTCACCGACATATTTGTTTAGCCTTTCATGATATAGCTCTCAACTTTTATGATTTCATTTGTGCAGCACTACTATTCTAGCTTTATTATTCAATTCAAGGGTTATTTTATATTTTTCGTTATACTAGTTTTTGAAAATGTACAATATCTTCTCAGGTAATATACATTGCCACTTCCTGGGTAATTTTCTCTAAAAGCTGCAATTTTTCTTATGTTGTATTACCTCGGTTTTATCACCTATACCATAATCATTTGTTAATGCATTGAACGTAAAAGTGAACTAACAGTAAAAAAAAATTAAATATCTAGTTTTATAATATTACTAATGATAATAATAAAAACTGCAATTTTTCTTATGTTGTATTACCTTGGTATTATCACTTATATCATAAGCGATGGTTAATGCATTAAACGCAAAAGTAGACTAACAGTAAAAAAAATCAATTTTTTTTATAATATTGCTAATTATAATAATTATAATAATAACATAAAACTAGTTTTTTTTTATTTGAGGGTTAGTCCACTTTTTCGGTCAGTTTATAACCTTGTTTTATTATTTATTATTTTGTTTGTCTTTTTTCTTGGTAACTAAAAGTAATGTTTGATTGAAATTATCATCGATATCCATTCAACCAAATTTAAGTTGAATTTAGTATTTGAATCAAATTGATTTTGAGTTAGTTCCCTGTATAAGTAAACTAGCCAACGTTTATATTTGTATGCTGCTCACATGCCAGAAACTAAATAATATTTGTAATAAGATTCTCATATTGTACTGTCTTTTATATAGACAGTACAATCGGTAGAATTTTCTACAAATACATGTTTTATAAACCATTTTCCCTTATTAATTTTATTAATTAATTTGCTCACTACACGTGTCAACAGAATTGTATAGCGTGCAACAAATGGCACGCGTGTCATAAGTTCACTCATTTATACTCTTTTAAGCTTTTGTTGATGTGTAAATAAGCTGTTATGTAATGTATAAGCTATATAATTTCATTTGTTGGAAGTACTATTTAGTATGCATGAAGCCGTTCATAGATGTTTGCGCTAATCACACATTCTAATAAATATAATAATAAGATGTGTGTCCTATTTAGTTTGACAAACGAGAGAAAAAATCATGCAACAATAAACAGGCGTGTGTTTTTGTCTCAGTCACAGTCGACGGCGCTAATTGAATATAGATATTTAGCTCCTCGCATCGCTGGACCAAACCGGGCGCAATTTATTATTATTATTCTTTTAAAACGGTATTTAAAAATAGTCTGTTAAGTACATCATTACATTTTAAATGACGCTAAGGCCGTATCAGATGTTGAGTCAATTAAAAGGAGTTACTTTCAAATTTTATATGCTGTTGTATATATATATATATATATATATATATATATATATATATATATATATATATATATATATATATATATATTATAAAGTGGGTGGCTACAGCAGCTACAGTATGGAACATAAAAAATAAACCAAAAATGGGTAAAAATCAGATTTCAAATTCAAATCAATTTCTTATCATTTGTTTTGGAACCCAGTTCGGTAGCCTAGTGGTTAAAGGCGGAGCACGTCTCGTACTGAGCATTATGGAGCGATTGTTCAAACCTCATGTGGGAGAAATTTCGAGTTGAGATAGATACCGGGTGATTACAATCCTCTGAGCTTCTCCCGTTACCGGCGGCAAAGTCCTTGAGGTGAGCTATAAAAATAGATGTTTTTTTTATTCGTCAAGAAATCACCGATATTAGCATAACGTATGCTTTGCCGAACTTATTACATTAAGCTTAGCTAATAAATAATGAAATTTGTTCACTACCCCAAACAATTTTTACTTTCCGCATACAGCAGTGTTGTATAAGTGTTTTTATCGCGAAAAAATCTGTTAATTTTCACATTTTTTTACGCTTCATGATAGTCAGCTAGAAATAGAGTATTTGGAAAATGACTGTGTGTAAATAAAAAACAATAAATATAAATAAAAATAAAACTACTGGATGGGACCAAATTTGGGGTCCTCCAAAACCTGACAGCTAAAACTAATAGTTTATAAATGTTAAACAGTTCATTTGTATAAAACTTTTTTATATATATATATATATATATATATATATATATATATAAATATATATATACATTTGTGATCAGATTATAATGTAATTCTGAAGACCTCTTTATTAAAATGTTTCCGAAAAAA
Organism: Lordithon lunulatus; assembly: GCA_963942505.1. NCBI lineage: Eukaryota > Metazoa > Arthropoda > Insecta > Coleoptera > Staphylinidae > Lordithon > Lordithon lunulatus. Next base: position 42,033,525 of record OZ012668.1, read on the forward strand.
TAATAAAATATATACCTGGCGACAACACATGTAATATGTAACAGACCGGGGTAGGTTCATCAATCTACTAACCCAAACCTAATCATAACCTCTAATCATATTTTTTGGTGCTATGTATTGTATTTGATGTACTGGAGGTGATAATAAATGATAATAAAATACATTGAAATTTTTTTTATGTTTGTGTCTACCGAACAAATATGATTCAAAAATCAATTAATATTTTTGTAATTTTAGAACGCGCCATCGAATAGCGCAGGCACGTAGGTGTGCTGTAAACAAGTGTCGTCATGACCGGCAGATGTACCAGGCAGAATCCCGTGAGCAACATATATTTGCATTTTTTGTACAGGTGGACAGACATTTCATAAAAACTTTAAAATTACGAACCGTTTTTAATTAAAATAAATGATTTTTGTATATATGTTATATTCTGATTTCATATTAATTCATTCGGAATATCGTATCATCCACTACAGATATTTTTTGTACAAATATCCATGTAGTAATTAATGCACTTTATGATATATATTCTTTACGAATATACAACCTAATTAAAGCAGATTAATGTCGTAATTCTAAGTCAATTTACAATTCGTATAATTCGTGATTAAACGTTATTTTGACATTTTGGACACATAAAGTAAAGTTGCTAAATATATACAGAGCATGTACCTCTGAATGATAAAAAAATTCTATATAATATCTATCACTGGATTACCTATAGTCACGGGCTAGAATTAACTCGCCTTTATAAAACCCATCCTACGTATTGAGAAACACATCCTGAGTTGTGTTTATAATATGTAACTATATGTATATTGAAAAACATATTAATTTTCTTTAATGACCACTATTGAAATATACGACGGACATAATTACAGGACCCTGCGCCGCAAATGCAAACGTGGAAGATAATAGAATATATATCATCACCTGACAATTCAGGTGTGCCACCGTGCAACGGAACGTGTAAATGCACCCGCATAATGGGAAAGATACCGCGGCACAGTCGCTGACCGGATGTCCTCTCGTCAGAGAACGGAAACGACTTAGTGCTCGGCCGTGTTCTGGAAAGATGCAGGCGTACATATCAGCAATTAGAGGCACTTGCTCTACCACCTCACCCTTTGTCATGCGTGGCTGATACCCATCATCATCATGCTAATCGAACAATGGCACTACACTGAGAGCCTTTTTAAATAAAGAAAATAAAGGAGTTGATGAACCCTGCTCGTATGCCAGTTGAAACAAATACATAATATTAAACGACTTTAATTTATTTTCTTAAAGAGAAACACGAAATGTTAAGTTATATCAATCACGAAACATGGATACTTCCATATATGGCGGACTTACCTGCATGATATGACATCGGTTGTGTAAACGCGAGTTAAACATAGCTCGTGATTATATTGTTAGATCATTGTTGTTAACTTTTCATTTTATAGCCCCAAGCACCTCTGTTATTTATGGCAACACCGCATTATGTGTCAAAGTTGTAAAAAGTGATGTTTGAATCACGGATTGGAAACTAACCAAGCATTATACAACCGAGCCTTAGTTGTCCTATTAATTTGAGGCAGTATATCAAAATGATAGAAGATGCCACCATAAGAAATTATTGTCTCCTAACTTATACAATAAAGCTTTCTTTACTTCTTTTTTACGGTTTACAGGTATTTCCGAAATAATTATTTTATACGCGGCATAATACTCATTTCAACAATAAATATTTATAAGTATAAGGAAATATTTTATATAAGCTATTATTTATTAACATAATATTTAAACAATACTCTCTTTAGTATTTTTTACAAAATATAAAATAAACTAAAAACACTTAAAATTATATGTATAAATGGTACACACATTCCTTTGGAAAAAGCAAAACCCCAGTTTATTACATTCCGAATACAGCAGTGCTGTAGAGGGCAAGTATTGTTATCGCAAAAATTGCTATTTGTTCTGTTATATGATAGTGGAAAATATTTTTGAAAATGTGTGTTTGTGTGCATGTGTCTGTGAACAAAATTACGGGAAAACTGCTGTATGGATCGGAACCAAATTTGAAAATTGAATTTGTTATCTATGGGACAACGAGCTAAATCTGACAGTTAAAACTGGCTACGAAAATTTTATAAATTGATAACATAATATATTCCGTTTCTGAATTTTTTTATTAAAATACTTTTTACGAGAAATTTAAAATGCGTCAAGCTGCGCTCTAAACAATGTATCAAGCAAGAACCGCGCGGGCCCGGAAAATGGGCGCATGTTAAATGTAGTAAGGTGGAAAATTTGATAAAAACTTTATTATTTAATTATTCGTAACTTTTATTTAACCCTTTCGGCCCTGCTGAAGGCATTTGACACCATAACATTTGCAGGCCTCGACTTACTGTGCCTATCCATGCCGCTTGCTGTTAATCACTAAATTTCTTTCCAAGAAGGTATTTTAAAGAAAATATATGTGCAGTTTTAGAATCTTTTGAATTTTTATGTGTGCGAGTAAACGTAATAACAACAATAAAAAAAACATATTTTAAAATTTAAAAATTCAGGGCTGAATTAAAATGAATGATTTTTGCTAAAAATCCACCCAAAATCTTATTACAATTACAAAAATCTTCCTGGATCTACAATTGGAGGTTCAGAAGGCGCAATATTGTATGATAATCGGGACACAATATAAAGAGTTTGTCCATCACTGCTTTAGCACGCAGTTACTCTTAGGGTGACTGGAAAAAAGTCGGTATCGGCATACGCAAAGATTTTCTGCGTGTGAATGCTCCTATGCCTACAATGTAAAACTTGTATCCAGCATACCCTTATCGGAAACGTCATCTCAACGCAGTCTCAGAATCTAATAAGATAAAATGATTACGACTCATTATGTAATTATGCAGTATAATAAATTAACAATGCTGTTAGAGGCATTGCCGTGTGTAATGGATTTTATGAGTGACCGAATTTATGCAAATGAAAACGCCGCGAAGCGATACTCTCGGTAGACGACCATTGTTCGCCAATAATAGAAATTAGAAGACTTACGTTAATTGCGTATTCTTGTTCGGAGACGAGGCTAATTAAGTTGAGGATGTTCGGCGACAAACACAATGCGGTTGTCAGATAACATCGTACAAATGAATTATTTTATGAAAGCAAATCTACGTACTTATTCAAGAAGCATAAGGACTAAATTATATGAGAAACATCATGTATGGATCATCACATTACATCATACTTTTCTAACTGAATGGAAGATGTGGGAAAATTGTACTTTGAAATGGTGAAAATTTTGTTACCGAGTTTTCAACATTTCTTTACGTTTGGACATCTCTAAAGATCAATGATCAATGTTCAGAGTGGATCACAATGGCCACGTGCTGGTATAGCTGTGCATATGTCGGAATAAAACAAATAAGGTTTTACTGTTAAATATGAGGGTTGTAAAGAAAGTACTGCTTACAAGTAGAACTTACAAGTAATATTGCATTACATTTCTGCAATTTAATTCTCGGTAAAGATGACTACTTTCAAAAGAGTCTATACAGATAGATGGAGTTGTTGCTGTGTGGCGTTGAAGGTGAGATTGTCATATGACCCGACAGTTCATCGGTGGTATATGGTCGGTATATGGTCGGTATATGGTCGGTATATGGACGGAACATCACTCACGATGTCAATCTGATGTTGAGGAATGTATGGTCGACGGCGGTGGAAATTCACAGCACATTCCGACCCGCACGAATCGCTTTGACCCATCGTACAAACGTCATATACTGTAACGCATTCTCGCTATAGTCATCACGAAGTCTTCGATAACATTCAGATGCATTTTTGGTACGAGCAAACTCTTTTTTTTCATTTTTCATCATTTAATTTCAATTTTAACTCTGCACAGCAACAATCCCATTTAGCTGAATCGACTGTTTTCAAGGTAATTAACTTTGCTGGGGATTATATTGAAGGAATGTAATATAATTTCAATATAAATTGATTTCTATCTATGTTGCGACTGTTTTTTACATCCCTCGTATAATATTCCATTGGCAGAAAGACCTTTCAAAGATCTTAATAATGATTGATTATCTCTCTTAAATATTTCAAAATAGTAAAATAATTTTATCAGTGTACTGACACTTATAAAAATCCACCATCACTTTTCACTGTACACTAATCTATTTAATTAGGAATCATCATCATAATTATTACATATACAGGATATAATGCTGCTTCGCCCAATGGATTTTAGTTATTGGATAGACAATGAAGATACAATTAAATAATCTTATTATATATCTATATATATATATATATATATATATATATATATATATATATATATATATTATTTCTTAAAAATTCACTCTCCAGTGGGACTCGAACCCACGTCGCCGGCTATCGCGGCCGCCGCGCACCAACTGCGCAACGGAGGGTGGAAAAAAACGTTCAGAGAAATGGAAAACAATCAAAAATACTTACATACAAACAGCAGAAGAAATAAAAACGAAAATAATACAGAAACTGCTGTTATTAATGAACAGTTCAGAACACTATAAAGAAAAAAGAGATGAGCTAAAACGGGAAATAAAGAGAGCCAAATAGCATGGACAAAATGAACATTGCAGAGAATATAAATTATTCATTCATCGGAACTTTGAAACAACCAAAACATAAAAGAACACATGACACATATTAAACATAAAAGATAAAAAAAAGGATATAAAAACAGAAGAAGATCAAATTGTGAGGAGGTGGCGGAGAGATTTTGAAGAACAAAATTAAATAAGGAGAGAAACAACCAGGGTGAAGAAGTAGAAAACCAGAGATAGGGCCATAAGATTTGGAAGAAACAATAGTAGGAGAAATATTATTAGCGATCAAGAAGCTACGAAATGAAAAATCAGCAAGGAAGGACAAGATTAAGTAAGTAATGGTAAAATATATGATAAGAAAAAGCAACAAATTTATTTATAAATGAAATAATCTAAAGCAGAAAAAATCGCGAGGACTGGAATGTAGTGATAATACTACCAATATACAAGAAAAGGGATAAAGGAAATAGTAACATCTATAGAGGTATATCGTTACCTAGCCTTCCGGGAAATATACTAGCAAGAATATTAGAAATAAATCAGAGTCAAGGTAGAACTACGAATAGAAGACAGCCAATGCAGATTCAGAAAAGAGAAAGGTGTTCAAATCTAATATTCATGAGGATGCAAATAAGTGAAAAATGTCTAAGGAAAAACAGGGATCACACGTATGCTTCGTGTATCTTGAAAAAGATTTCTACCGCATAAGATAACCGCAGAAGATATCTGGGAGGAATTAAGAAAAAAAAATGTCGTTATACATGTTCATATAATCTGGTCATAGACCAATAAGTACGTTTTTTCTAATCCTAATTTACAATTAACAAGCTTAAGGTCAAATAGTCATCCTAAAATGTATTTTGTAATCTCTAGGGCGCCTTCTACTTGCGTACTAATCAAACAATACTCTGCTTTTTCACATAATTCGCACTAATTACACATGAGGTTTAGTTCAGTTTAGTCTTCTTTTCTGATTTGAGGTATCCAGGAGCTGGATAGCCTGTATGTTATGTTAAGGAGTATTTCTTCTTGACTTTTAGTAATCATTTAAAATTATTTTATAACATATGGAGTATGTCCTCAAGGTCCTTATATAGATTTTCATTTGTGATATACCACCGTACGTTGACTATAGCCCTTAGTGCCTTGTTTTGGAAAGTTTGTATTATATTGATATTCTATTTTTTTTGGTACACCCCTACAGTTGGATACATACAAAACTTCAAATACTTAGGCACAGTATTTGAAAGCAATGGTAACTATAACGGTAAGACAGGGAGAGATGATGACAAATTATTAAAAGTAATATACATACAGCTACGAAGCATGGACTATCACAGAGATCCAAAAAACGAATAAATATCATAGAAATGAGATGTAACTGAAATTACCAGAAACAAATACGTAGGGACGAATGAGATAGTCTGGACATGTGAGTAGAACTTAAAATAACAGATATACGAAAATATTATATGAGACGAGATCAATACTCAAAAGTAAGTAGGGGTGGCCGAGGAAACACTGGACTAAAAATATTAGAGAAGAAGCAAAAAGGGAAGAAATAACATGGACAGATCTAAAACTGACGACACAGGATAGGAAGACATACAAAGGAACGTACAAAATAAAATAGATATAGTAATGTATATAATGTATTACATTAGACCCTTACACCAATAATAAGGTAGATAGAAATTTAGAATTATACAATTTAAATTAAATGTCAAATTCCGTAAACATGTTGAAATTGAGTGTTGAGATGTTACCCTTTTTATAGACCTCTGTTCAAAATTATATTACGAAATTAAATTCGTATTTTATTATACATTCTCGTTCTACAGCCTACAACATACAAAACTACTGATATTTGGGTTAGGTATCATAACAATAGGCAATATTAATTTTCCTGGATCTTTCCGATAAAGATTTCATATGTTGTCCAAATTTGGGGGCATTACAAATGGCTCATTGGCAGACATTTTCACATACTTCCAAACGTCAAGATATATTCCTAGAAATGTTGCTACGATTTTTCCTCTCTTTGTGCGCTTAATAATACATTTTAGAAGTTAGAAATATTTACAGTTTGCTTTCAAGATTTTAAGGTAGAGTTTTATACAGGAAGATAACTTCCATAACTCTTAGTAAATATCTAATCCATCATTCATAATGTTTGACAACTTTGACAAACAATAAAGCGATATGACATATGTAAACAGAGGTACGTGAGAGGCTATAAGGTGCAAAGTTAACAATAATGTATGTGGTATATTACGTATAAACACGGGGTACAGTAAACTTTATACAACCTAGCCTAAGCTTTTATTTTTTTTACCAAATCAATGCACCTATAAATTTTAGAATAACATATACCTGCTTACTTGTATAAGATACAAGACTATTTATTCTAAATAAACTTTTAAGGAATATTTCGGTATTTTCCTATTCCTGTCTACTGTTCTTATCCTTTATTATCTCATGAACACTGATCAAATTAAAATGAATATTAAATAACCTGATATTTAGTGTCTGAGCGAATGCATTTTGGGGTTTCGGTCAATAAGACCACTGCATTAAGATATAAGATTAAGAATAATAAGACATTTTTTATGTATATTGTCTGATAATAAATAAGAAAAAGTGTTTTCTTTATAGTTAACGAATATTCAGACTAAAGGTGGAGTTTTACTGACATACAATAATAAATTAGACAAAACGAATGATTGGAAATAGTGATTATTTTGGTTATTTATGAGCCTACACCGAAAGGTTGATATATATATATATATATATATATATATGCGCTCAAAATAAGAATATTCACTTACCATTTAGTTTTATTTGTTATGCTATGTTATGTTAACATTATGTTAGGAAATAATCCTCCCAAATAACTCCTTAATTATTTATTATTTATTATTTTATGTCAACGTGTCAGACTAATTAAATTTTTAATATTATATACTATTTATTAAGTTACAAATCATATCGATTTTGTGATATTTTTGAATTTGTGAATGATTGAAATATTCTATAAGCTTAGCTCTCATTCTAACCAAAAACTAAGCATAATTTTGGGTAAATCTGTCTCAAATTCATCTTTAAAAATGTTTCGATTTCAACCAAAACTGAGATAAAACTGTATCGGATTTGCCTTTGGTTGTGATTCTGTTTCGGACTGCTATTATTTTCGTACCACGGAGGTATTGTCACATTTCCGTTCATTTCTTTACAGGAGAACAATTTAAACAGGTTTACAAATAAAACATTTTATTTCCTTAACTTTTTATTGATTTTTTTATCAAAATTATATCAATACATTCTTTTTACATTGTATTTCGTGCTATCTATCCACAATCAATTTAATAAGTTTTAATTTATTGCGGATAAATATGTTGAATACAAATGTTTTAAAAGCATGTAACTCCTCTTACAATTGGTCTAGGACTGCGGTCGGAAACCTATGGCAGTAGTCGTTTCTAGGTGGCAAGCCATAATAATCAAAGTGCATAAAATTGTTTAACATTTTATGTAAATTGAAATTGAAAAACATCAGCCATTTTGCTTTAATTTTGCTGGTATTAAAAATTACTTTATAAGTTTCAGAAAATTCTATGATCATGAAATTTGGCTGCGACGCATATGTAAAAAATCCTCCCGGGTCGTGGTATGCGTAAAGATCAGGTTTTTTTTTATTATAGTGTCATACAGATCCATGGCCGTTGCTGGCCTCTGCTCTAGGACAAAGTGAAAAAAAACCTGTGGGTAAAGCAAAAATAAAACTGAATATAAATTTGTAATAATCTTATATTGGTATAAAATGGACATATTGTTCTATACCTCCGAGGTACAGATATAATATGTTTATTATTCACAACGATTAGAATATCAAATAATTAAAACATTAACAAAGTAAATAGAGGACTAATAAGTTAACAGTTCTCTATTGCATTATGTCCCGGGTGATTTCCCTAAGCAATAAAAAGCTGTTTATCTGCATTATTGATTTCTTTAACGCATGTTCACGCTCCCAAATAAAATAAACTATATAACAATTATTATCCCCGGGACGCGAACATGGCGTGTCTGTATGAATGTGTGTCCTAGCAACCGCGCTGGCGTCGCGGCGCTCTGCAGACGCAATCTCATTGGCCCTACCAGCCCAGTTCGCCGCAGCATCGGCTCTCCCGCTTCCGCGCCCGCTGGGCACCCCTAACGCCGTCTCTCTCCCCGCGAGCCCAGTCTACCTGTGTGTGACTCATCTCGGGCAAACAGATGGGGTAAAAAACCGCTGCATGATTTAAGAGAAGAGAATATTGATTTTTCTCTGCGGGGGAGAATTTTGCGTGTCTCACTTTTTAGCCTGGCCTGGTGCAGGGCGAGGGCGGCGGGCGGTGTTTCCTGAATCGGAACGGTTACGGCACAGGGGGAATGATTGTGCACGCGTGCGGGAGGGAGAGGGACAATGCGAAAAATTTGTACGTGTAATTTCCTTTTAGTTTTAATTGAGTTCTTGAACATATTTTAGAGAATACATACGATTATTAACAATCTAAAAATTTCATTTCCATGGCTTGTATTTTACTCATGTCTTGCTGTGTAAAAACATATGCATGAATATTGGTCTATATATATATATATATATTGTTTTCCATAATTTGCTTTGATTCAGTGAGTATTTTCCTACATAATTACTTTATCATACGAAGTTGGAAGAAAGCAGTGGTTCTCAGCCTTATAACCCCTTGTTTAATTAAAAATTTACCCTTGAAGGGGGGGGAGGGTATGTATTGAAAAACATCCCGGACAGACACCAGTAGGGGGTAGTAATTTAAATTCAGAAGGAGTATTATATCAATAAGAATTAATAATATATCTTTGGTACATCTATGAAATCCATTTTTCTGTCCCAAATATATGTCGTGATCAATACTATGAGAATCACTGGAATAAAGGATTATCATCGGGCGGATTATTTATATGCAAACCCATAGTTTTTCCAAAAATTCGGAAACACAAATTTATCAATAAAGATTATTAGATTTCCTGACCGTCTCTGGAAAATGTCTTCCGTGCGTCACCCGGTATTTCATAAATTTGTCGTTTTTAGAAAAACTATGGATATTTTCAAACCAAATTTGATATGTGGCTATTATAACACATAACTCCGTCTTGATTAGTTTTTAGTAGTAATCGGCCGGGGGGAAAGTCCAAGTTTACCAACTACGATTTTCTGATTTGGAAAAAAATAGGACGTTTACGAAATTTTGTATAATTTGTATGTATTATTTCTTATAAATGACGGTTTACGTATGTTAATGTTTCAAAAATATAGGTACATTCTATTCAGTTAAAGTGGTTAAAATTTAAAATTAAGCACATGAAAAGCCAACATATTTTATTTAAATTATTTTATTAAAAATATATTTGAATCATTATGATACGTATGTTACAGTAATGTGCACTGGCCACATCCAATTTTTGTTAAGGCTGTTTTCTTCCTTCTTATTTTTTAGGCGGTTCTAATTTTCAGAATACCTTTATTGTCTTTCTCTGGAATATGAATGATATGTAAGTACAAAATTTAGACCTTTTCATGAATCTTCTCAGTGTTGATCCTTACACTATATCCACCCTTCTTTAGTTCTTCTAGTACATCTTATCTATATTCACATTTACGCTGTAACTAATTATGTTTGTAGGGGTTTATTATTATTATTTTATTCAATCGATTGAACATATATTATATATATATATGAAAAAAAATCCATTATGGAAAATTTTGCTATACGTTAAAATATGAATTTTTCTTAAATCGTCGTGTCAATAAAATCTGATAATAGTTTCATGACTTGCAAACGTTTTTAACGACTATATTTTCATTTTATAGACTAAAAAAGATCATTTTAAATACTTGTCGTGATAAAATGCAATAACGCTAGACAATAATGATAATTTATTACTGGACGCAGTTGTAATGCACATCTACTATAGAACAAAAAACTATCCCTCAAATCGTTCTCAGGTTTCGATTGATGCAATATAATGTTTGTTCAATTTGGGCGCGCGCGTGACCACAATCATTTCCCAGGGTCCGATTGTGTCCGCCACCCCATTACCGCGCTCCAGCCAGATAGTCTGCACCCTCCCGCCGACGCCGGAAGCGAATGTGTCTCCCTGTTAATTATCATGAGTGTACGTCGGGCACGTCACAGGATGGCGACGTTGGGTTATTAATGATTTCGCCTGTTTGTGTGTGTGCGCGGAAGAGCTTTTTTGCCAAGCCATGGGATGAGATAGGATTCATCATTTTAATTAACACAAAAGCCGTGGTTAATAATTGAGTAGGGGTGGCTCTGTTTAATTTGCTTATGTACTACCTACGTAGTCACAGGTCAAGACAGAACAAAACATATTTTTAAAATTTTGAATCTCCCAAAGCTTTCGATAAAGTAAAAAACAAATAACAATAATATAAACCAACAGTAAGAAAATTTAGGTTATTGAACAGCATATAGATTAGTAACAAATGGGACCATTCATTCGATACTATTTTTTATGCTGATCAGTAATCTAAAAATAATTGTTCTCACTGTTACATTCTTATTATTCTCGATAGTAGATCAAACTATCCAGCACTCTCGTCTAAATATTCTATAAATAACGACCAAAAACTATTGATTATAAACGAAGAAAATAGAAAATGTTCAATTACAATAGAAAATAGAAAATCTACTATAAGGTATTGTCCATATACGAGGGTTGCTATATATGTATCGAGATGAATAACAAAAACAATGATTGCGGTGTAGAAATGTTGTTTTTCAATATACTGCATTCGACAAATAATCAGTTTTTCCACTCCGAAGCAGGTGTCGACAGAACATAGTTTTTATGCATTAACAGATTTATGTGGCGTCTGCTGTATAGTTTCGGACTGAAAACAATAAATGCAAGATTCGTCACCTGTGTAGATGTTATACATTGCATTTGATGCACCGCGGTAGTATTTTGTAATAATTCCCAATTCACATGAGTATTATTTGGATCGATTTTTAAATTATGCGGAATCAAAATAAATATGTATGCCAGTCTTACTAATACCTAGGGATGCCTTAATATCACGATAGGTCACATGACTATCAGTTCATACACAGCATCAATGTTTTCTGGCAAAACGAATGATTTGGAGGACCTTCTTTAAATTCGTCACACAGTGAAGTACACGTTTCAATTCACTAAACCAGGGGTGGCCAATAAGTCTAACTCAATCGACTAGCCGATCGCGAAGCCAATTTTAATTTATCGATAGCTCGATATTGCTTAACTTATAAACCGATTAGACTACATACTTGATAGACAACTAATGACAACACGTCAATCGCGACACAGTTGTTTTAAGATAAAAGTAGATCTTATGTACACAAAAGTTGGTCACCCCTGCACCAAACCATCCATATATTGACGCCTTTAATGGTTCTTCGTAGTACTATAATGGTTCTTCGTCGTAGTAAGTTGAACGGCACACTGCTGTTGAGATAATCCACGTCGAAAATCGTAAACAACCATCGCACGAAAATGTTTACGATTCAAATTCAAATGTTCAATTCACTGTTAACAATACAAGTAACATCTGTATGACGATAGCGTTTCGAGTATGTGTGAAACCAGGCGGGCTGAGTTGACCTTCTCTCTTAGTGTTCCCGTTAGCACATCACTCTTCCTGGACCATCTTTCGCAGGTGTTCGTTCAGCATGTGTGACATGGCCAATTATCTGGCCTGCTGTTTCGCGTCCTATGTTCCAGTTTGCTTCATATCGTATGTCTTCTGCGCCGTCTCCTGGAAGTCGTTTGGTATGGTAGCGTCCACGGCATCGATTGATACCGTTCTGTTGACGCAACTGCACGGAGTCTTTGGGTATTTCCGAGCGAGCTTGCCTTATTGTCGGCCTGGGAGTGGGCAGCATAAAAAGCTTGGCCTGGGCTACTGTGGCCAGTAGGTGTCTCTTGGCCTTCCTAGGTCCTTCGATGTTCGTAAGGATTCTAGAAATAGCTTTCTAGCCCTGGCCTCTTTCTGTGTAGCCTGTAGGATGTGGGCAGTGTGGTGGACATGGGCCTCCATTACTGTACCCAAGTAGCTAGGAGTCGTCCTCAACTTCCTCGCACGAGTAACAACTATATACTATAATAGCGGCATCGCCACCCGGTTCGTCCGTTAGCCACGATGCATCTAGTCTGCCATAGTTTGCCTCGATTAGTATTATGATACCAGCCCCTCAGGTTGCCGCTATTGACAGGAGCAGGTCGTGTACCGGCCTATCCCTGCCGGTGTTAACTTGTGCTATTCTGAGCTCGGCCCTTGACCCTCATGTGGCCTGTGCTGTTTGTCGATCTGTCTTCGGGCAATACCATCTATATACATATATAGTAGTATCGGTGGTGTCTGCAGAGCGGGCACCTGTCACTTGAAGCTCTGTGTCCTGTCTGTTTGCAGAGGAGGCAGTATGGCTTTGCAACCTGTGGTGTGGTGGGCTTCTTTGCTATGCCACAGGCCTGTGTAGTTTAACGGCATAAGGATGCAGAAGGCAATTAGACCACTGCATTAAAGACCACATAGTGATATTCCCTATATTATCATCATGGCTGAAGTCAGAACTAAATATAATTCCGGAGTAAGTTCACCGATTGGATCTCCGGGGAGGACATTTGTGACTAATATAAGGAATGCAACCGACACGAAAAAGAGCGTGCTACAAAAATCAATATGGATTGAAACATAGAATATGCAAAGCATGTACGATCTAGGGAAAAGCCATAAGATAATCTTGGAAATGAATAGACTGAGCATAAAAATAATGGGAATCAGTGAAGCTGGTTGGATAATCTGCGGACAGAGTAGACTCCAAGACACAATTATCTACTACTCAGGAAGTGATGAGAGTCAACATCTTCATGGAGTTACGGTTATACTTGACAAAACTCTTCAGAGATCTGTGAAGAAATTAGCACCCATATCTACCCGTGTTTTGTTTTTACAACTCGAGGCACAGTGTGGAATACTCTACCTAATTCAATTGTACGCTCCAACAGCGGCTAAAACGATAAAGAAGTGGAAGCTCTCTACAAGGAAATTGTGGTCATGAAATTAACTAAGAACAAAGAGGTCACTTTACTCCTGGGAGACATAAATGCACAGATTGGACAAGGTTCATATGACAAATGGATTGGGCTGTACGGACTGGGCGAGCGTAATGAACGAGAAGATCGTCTCCTACAGTTTTGTCAAGAAAAATCTATAGCTTTTTCAAATTACCAAAACGTCGCCTGTACATTGGGATATCGCCACAAGATAATGAAGAACTTATAGTCCGGGATCAAATCGAGTATATTCTCGTCAATCAGAGATATAGGAATGCAGTGAAAAGTGCCAAAACATACCCAGGAGCAGATATAGGCTCAGATCATAATCTTCGTGTCGCAGAGATTATGGTAAAGCTCAAGAAACTGAAAGTTTCGTCAAACGAAAGACCTATTGATACCAGCCTACTAAGAAATAAGAACGTGAAAGCTTATTTGCACCAGGATATAAATGAAAACCTAATTAAATTAGTAAATACCTGTTCAGCAACCCAGAATCAACCTGAAAATATGTGGCAATATTTAAAATCAGCCATCATAGAATTGTAAAAAGCATCTGAAAGCTGAGATAAGAACAAACCAAAAATAGTGGATGACTGACGAACTATTAAGGCGTATGGAAGAAAGAAGAAACCTGAAAATATCAGACACACAGAAGTATAAAGAAGTACAGAAGGATATCAAATATAAATGTTGCCTAGCTAATGAAGAGTGGCTAGAAGAGATAGAAAACCTGCAGAAACTGCACGACTCCTATAGTGTGCATAAGTAAATAACAGAGTTCCCTGGAATTGGTCTAAAAGAAAGATCATACATCCTTACAAATGAGGGAGGATACATTGTGTTGGATATTCAAGATCAATTGACCCTATGGGAAGTATACATCAATTTCCTTTTCAATGACGAAAAGGACGAAATAACTACCAATGGTAACAATGAAACTGCACCATCTATTTTAATTTTTCTTCGTTAATAAGGTTCACTCCAATGTTAGGTTGAACCTAAAAATGATTTTGAAGACGTTGATTTTAGTGATATCGTTTATTTCCGTTTTTTTAGTTTTTAGTATTTGAATATATCTACTTGTTCTGCCTTAGTTCCTTTTATATCAATTACTATGCCCTGGACTTCTCTACCCTATGATACACAAACATGTGTTTATAATACGGGAAATTATTCTATCATAATGTAAATTTAGATACTGAAACTGAAAGACTTGATGGCGTTTATATCCTACAAAGCTCGAAATCGAAATAGAAGTCACTCTTGTGTGGGACGAGAGTGCCGCCTATTTTGAATGCAAATGGAAAATACGATATAACGTATAATGAATTACGTTATTATAATACGGGTCATTTAATTCAGTTTAATGTTTAATTTGAAGCTCAATATGTTTTTGTAAAGAATACCTGATTTGACCTTAATTTGTTTATAGCAGAAAATTATATTTTTAGTATAAATAGGCATAGTTTTCATAATGTAATCACAGTTCAACTGCAACAAGCTACAATCATGTACACTATCCAACTTTTACTAATTCTCGGTGCCGTGCTTTCAGTGATGGTAAGTTTTTTTATTCGTATACATAAAGTATGGAATAAATTCGATAAAACGTTTATTTATGATTTTTGCAAACATTGCTCAGACACGTCGATTATTAATTTTAAATTGCCAATTTTTAATGAAAATGTCATTTTTTTTCGACCATTGTTGAATTAAATATTATTTCGCGTTTCGTGTTTTTTCACTCTGACATTTGAAATGATTTTTCTCGGAAATTTCTTTAAGGAAACCTATATCATAATACACATTTATAATCGCAGAAAAATAATCCTTTTCAGAATCTGTAATTTTTATTACAGATTCTGAAAAGGATTATTTTTCTGCGATTATAAATGTATATTATGAGAATCTGTAATAAAAATTGAGATTGTCATTTGAAAAACTTGTGGATCACGTCAATGAACATTCAAAACTGGTTGAAAAAATTGTCACTTTTATTAAAAAATGGCAATTTAAAATTAAACATTGACGTGCCTGGGCATTTTTTCAAAAATCATAAATAAATGTTTTATCAAATTTATTCCATACTTTAGGGACACCTTATATATTTTTATATTATATTATTATATTTGCATAACAAATTGCACAGTACACACAATGAAACGTCAATTATGGGCATATTGTTGTCTTGTAGATTTTTTTAAAATATTTAAAGTCACGTGTTTTATCTTTTTTCTTTCTTTAAAGACTGTATGATAATAAAAACAATTTTGATATTGTTAATTTATTTTACTATGTGTGTCATTTATCATTTGATATAAAGTATTATATTTTTAACCGTTACCTTATATAATACTATGTACACTTTATCTTGGCGGTTCTCTCCAGAAAATAGATTTTGCTATAAATGTAGTGAACATTTTATAAAATTTCAAAATTATATAATGCTCTACTTTTATTTTAAAACCAATGATTTATAAAAGCTTTATAGACATTATTTACATCTTAATTTATTTATTAACAAACTAGAAATTACGGACAGACAACAAAAATAAACAATTAAATTAAATTTAAAAAATTCTATATTTCATATAGTTGGTAGCAAATTGTTTTGATACAACTTACACAGTTCAATTCCTCTGAATTAGGTTTTACTTCTTCGCTTGTTACATCTATACTACATATTACACTATTTACAAGCAAGTGTGCATAGTATATACGAATGAAACTATGTTATGAAATTATTTAATTCTGAACAATTTTAGGGTTACCATCCACTTCACACTAAAGAAATAGAGGTTGCCAAAAAGGCATGTAACAAGGAGCTAAATATTGCCTCCGATGACTTGAATGTAACCGGACCTAAATATAGATGTTTTGCTCAGTGCGTTATGAAGAAAATGAACATCGTAGATGACAAAGGTGAACTAATTACCAGTAGCATCCCAGATACTATCCAAAAATATACCAAAACCTGTGCCGGTGCCAACAAAATAGACACCTGCGAAGCAGCCACTGCTTTTGGTATGTGCATCAAGAAAGAAGCAACTACCCATCTTAAGAGTTTATCCACTGAATGTGCCACGGAGACAAAAACGGAAGTGAAATTCGAGGAAAGCGCCTTCAAGAATATCCTGCCAAAACTTTATAACGACGCTCTGGCTTGTTATTATCGGTGTTTGTTGGTCAAAACTAAGGGAATGAACGAACAAAACGAGGTCAATTTGAAGATGGCTGAAAAGTATGTGGTAGTTGATAACTTCAATCTTGAAGAAACTGTGAAGACGTGCAATGCTGATAACCAACAAACCGATAAATGTCTGCAAGCTGTGCATAGGGGTAGATGTATTGGAGAAAAGATCGCCCAGAAGAAACTGACCGAAAGTGTATAAATTATTAAATGTATAGGCATGAAATATAAAACAAATTGAATTGAATATATAAATATGTGATTAATAATTTAATTGTTTTCATTTTTATTATAAATATATGATCTTATTAATTCTTCTATGGTAGCAACGGTTTCAAATGAAGTAATCGATCGAGCTCGATAGTACGTATCTTCCATTTGAAATTAAGATCGCTCGAAGATAAATAGGGTTATAGAAAACTTTTCCAGTAGTTAAAAGACGAAGAAACCAACAGCTATCACTAATCAGTTAAAATTTAATTGCCGGGCACGAATATTATAAATAAATCATTCTTTAAACACATTATTTATCAGCATTTGTTAAATGTTGTCCTAAAGTACAGTAAAAATGTATTGCTGATAACATTTAGGGATTTAATTTTAAGTATTTAGTTTTAAAGAATAAATATTTTTATTATCATCCGTGTACTCTCGGCACTATCCCGCAAAAAACTATTCCAGCATTCCAGTGATTCTGCGCCGCCGCTCGCCGCGCAGATCAGTATCATTTTGCATTCGGTGGGTCACGTTTGGTCCCAATCAAACATCACATATAATTAACTAAACTGTTTAATCTAGCAGTGCTGGTAGTGCCGTGTATTATAATAGTGAGTGCAATTAGTGACATCGCGGCGATGGCCATCTCCTCCCGTACCTGGCAGCTCACAAAGGTTAGTTTCTTTTTTCTTTGCGCGGCAGCGTAATTGGCAGTAATAACCGCGTTTACTTTTGTTTAGTAATTAATTGCGATTATTAGCCAACATCGTTTGTACAGCAGCGAAAACTTGTTAATGGGCGTGCGTATAACATTTTTATGTAACTATTCGCTTTTTAATTAATCATGCTTATTTGTTATTTATTATTAGAGGTTATAAATGCTGAGATGATAAATTGCACATTTTAAATAGCAATATGTAAAACAAGTTATTTAAATCAATAATAATTGATTGAGTAGAATTGAGTTGAATGAAATAAATACATTAATTTTGTTACCTGAATGAGTCATGGGAATTTATTTATAGTGGTATTTCATGACTACTACAGGAGTTATGGTTTGAAACATAAATGATTTTATTTAAATAATACAATATCGACTTCATAATGAAATAATATGTATTTTATCTTGTGAAGTGAATTATGTAACCATATGTATTTATGTCGGAAAGTATAGATGTAGAGATGTATGGAACGGATACATTGATTTTTACTTTATCACACGAAGTATGGATAAAGTATTGTAATCGAGCGGAAAAAATCTTTTTGCGCAAATTTTATTATGTCCCCTGATCATTTTAAAACCATTCCTGGCAAACCGTTGTCCGTCCGTCGTCTGTGAAACTACATCATACATATTTTCAAACCAAATTTTGCATGTGGATATTATCTCATTAACTTTGTCATGATTCATTTTTGGGGGAAATTAGCCGGCGGAAAGCCTATGTTTACCAACTGCGAATTTTCAAAGAAAACTAACATTACCATGATATTTACGAATTTAGCATAAAATTCGTATTACTTATTTGAAATATTTAATTAAAAATTTAAAAATAAAATGTATCTCTGACTGAATTTATACTTTACCTGTGTCCATTTTTCAAAAATATCATTCGATTCAGGTACAGTGTGTTTTTCTCTCTAGAAAATATCGAGAATAGTTATAAAATCAATTAATTTTACCACTCTCGTATAACATGATAACTCTTCGAGTACACAGCTATTCTCCTTCTAAATGCAAGTGCTCAAGCCTATAACGAATTGAAGTTTGTGAGAGAGCAGCACTGGGAAGTATCATCACCAAGACGCCCCCAAAATACCTTACACAACTCTTAACAATCTGCTATATGAACAAACAAAAATAGTTCCCATAACCCAACGACTGTCCAAATCTGCTTACCAGAAGTTGAGCCCATTATACAGAATCAAAAACCCCACAATCTCAAAAAGAATTTCCCAAAACTTCCTCCCTACAATTATCTAATGACGAATTAACGAATGGATAGAAACCTCGGCTGATGGTCAGTTGTAGCCAGAACACCATTATTTATATACACATGTGTATTACATTAAAATATAATAAGTTTTAATGCCCTAATAAATAATAAAGTTTATTATTTATTATACGTATGCTAAAGTAATGTGCACATCAGATTTTACTATTATTATATACTTATTATAATCAGTAGGGTAAATCCAGAGCGTGTTCTTTGGAGGAGGATATTAGTTTACTCAATCAACTAACACATTTGATTAAAAACTGAGCACTGATTATGCAATACTTTATAATTATACGGTACGGCTTTCCTAGGAAACCAGGGTTTATCGCACCATTTTCTTTGGAAGTTTCGGCAAATTAAAATAATTTCTTGTTGGCAAGGGAGTTGAATGGTTGGTACAAATAAGAAAGAAATCTTTACTAACTTTACTTGGTGCAGAGATACATATTCTGTCTGCTTGGTTCCGTACGTTTCTCCTCAACTCCCCGTAGACTGAGATCCTGTACCCAAATAGGTGAATTTAGATACTTGTTCTATTATTTCATTATTAGCCACAAGCTTGAATCTGCTTTGTTCTTTGTCCATCACCATTTTGATATTTCAGATACATGTTTGCGTGCCGTAAAGATCGTTTTCCATCTCTTTACTGAAGCTCTCCCGGTGTTCTCTTTTTATTTCCCGGATCCTGTTATTCGTTTTGTTTCTAATTTGATTGTATTTGATGTAATCTCTTGGCGTTCTGGTGGTTTTATATTGGAGGTATGCACCTTTCTTCTGCTTTACCAGTTGTTTCACCTCTGCGATGAACCATGGTTTTTGATTTCTGTGGTTTGGTTGCCAATTTCCTACTGCTTTTTCGGTAGCTTTGCATATATTGCTTATTAGTTTCGCCCATGCGGTGTTTACTATCCTCCTCCAGTATCGCGATTTCTTCTATATTTTTGGGCGAAGCGTCGTTTGTATAACTCCTTTGTACTTACAGCATTCAGCGATTCGGTGTTTTTCGGTAATGGGGTTTATGGTAATTTTTTTTGTTTTGTTTTTCACAGGTGACAGCAGAATAATTTACTGTGGACTAGATTATGGTCCAATCCTATATTTGAGGACGTTACGAATCTGACATCTATTAAAAAAAAAGACCTTTATTGGCATTTCCCTCACTGCCCCTCCACATCACAAACCTCAACAAAAATATACAAAAATAAAAATAAAAATACAATATAAATAAAAGTACTACTCCGCCAAATATTACTAATTACCCCCATCTATCGCCGCTCCCTTTGCCCTTGCCACTTTCCTCTCCCACGTCAGCCTCCTGCAGATTTTCACGCCTTCCCCATCCTCGCATAACCATTCATTCAGCTTTCTGCAGTCTCCCACCCACTCTCCTTTTACACCCTCACATTCTTCGCTAAGGTGCCACCACGTGTCGCTTCCCTTACTACACAGCGCACACGCGGTGTACCCTAAACCTAGCCACACTTTCCTCCCTCTCTCGTCTGACCCACACCTCGCTCTTGCCATGCATACCTTGTCCTCCCTGCTCCACTCACCCCTGGCTAAGTAACTCGGGAGTCTCCCACTCACTTGCCACCCTACGTAGCCAGGGTTGTAAGAGCTCTCATTCATTCTAGTCTGCCGTTCTTGCCACTCAATATCTCTCAATCTCTCTCTTACCTCAGTTCCTAGGCTTCCCATTTCTCTCAGCTTCTCCTCTACCCACACCTCAGACTTACCCACTCTTTCATACATCCTTCCTCTATCCTTTCTCCAACCACTCTCCGTCCTACTCTTACACCTCATCTATACCTCCCGCACCAGTCTTTCCTCACCCAATTCCTGCAATCTTTCTTCAAACTTCACAACCCTTACACACGACTCCCACCACATACTCATACGATTCGTCTCCTGCAACAGCACTGCTCTCGGTGTCGACCTTTCGAGACCCAGCAGACTCTTCAGGAGCACACCTTGCTCTCTCTCTATCACATCCCACTGACTCAATCCTCACACTTCCACTCCATACAACAGAATAGGTTTTACACACGCATCCCAGATCTTGCACGCCATTACGAGGTTACCGCCCCACAACCTCTCCCATTTCCTTCTCGCTATTCCCCAAGCCATTCTCGCTTTCGCTTGCATACTTTCCACATGCACCCTAAATACTCCTCCACTGTCAAACCAGAAACCCAAATATTTAAAGACATTCACTCTCTCAATCATCCTTCCCTTCCATTTCAGCTCTTCCACTCTACCCCTTCTACCCCTATTCCTAAACATCATCCATTTAGTCTTCTCCACATTCACTACTAGCCCTCTCCTATCCATGTACCTTCCCATTCTTTCCAACATCTCTTGCATCTCTTCCACTCTCTTGGCAACTAATACTATGTCATCCGCATATGCCAGCATCCACACCTTGGTTCTCCCCACCACGACCCCTCCCGCCTGTCCTCTCCTCAGCACCGCCTCCAACTCGCTTGTGTATAGATTGAACAGGAGGGGGCTTAGCGGGCACCCTTGCCTTACCCCCACATTCACCCTAAACTTCTCAGACACTTCTCCATTCACTCTCGATTTTGCCCACGTCTCTTTATATATACTTCTCACCCACTCCACTCCTTCCACTTCCATACCCAATCTATCCATACATTCCACCAGTTTCCCCCTAGGAACTGAGTCATACGCCGCTTTCAAATCCACAAACACCGCATACACTCTCCCTTTGCACTCCAACGCTTCCTCCACCATTCTCGCAAGCGTGAAAATCTGCTCCCTCGTCCCTCTTCCCTTTCTGAAACCCCCCTGGCATTCCGGCAGCAGCCCTTTTCTATCCACTTCCCTCGCTAGTCTATTTTTCACAATTGTCATCATCGATTTGTATCCCGCATTCATAACTGTAATACCCCTATAATTATTTACGACCGATGCTGCTCCCCCTTTGTGTACCGGGACCATCACCCCCACACGCCACTCTTCCGGCAGTTCTTCCTCACCACTCCAGACTCTATTCAAAACCTCCAGTAACTTATCTATTCCTTCCTCTGTTAATCTTTTGAAGGCCTCTGCCTTCAGCCCATCTTCCCCGCCGCCTTTCCCAGTTTCAGCTGCCCTATGGCCACGTCGACCTCTTCCCGCGGAAACGCCTCCCTTCCTACCACCGGTCTCGGACTCCCTAAATCCACCTCTGACCCCGCCATCTCCCTACAGCTCTTCTCCCACTCTGCCAGCTCTATGTTAACGTTGCCCTTTTTTACGCTTCCCCTCAGAATTTCCCACAACCCTTTCTCTGTCACACACTCCTTCAACCTCGTTTCTACCTTCTGCAACTCCTCTATCTTCTTCCTCTCGCAGGTTCTCTCGAACTCCCTCTTCGCCTGATTGGCCCTTTCCACTTCACCTCTCCCATTTCTCCACTTCGCCATTGCTCTTTGCCAGCTCGACTTCTTCACCCTACATTCCTCGTCAAACCAACTCTCCCTCTGCCCCCACTCTTCTTCTTCTCCAATGCAGCCACCATCACTCTCTCCAACTGGAGCATCGAATGCACATCCACCCACTTGACGCGTTTTAGCTTTTTCTCATATGCATCCAAATCCGGCTCGCTCCATCCAAACCTCTGTTGCCCCTTCCTCTGTTCTCCCTTCCCAACGTTCCTCACCCTAACGACCACCTCCACCGGTACTTGATCCGACCCTCCTACGTTTTCCACCTTGAAGCACACCAACTCTTCCCTTTCGATCCCTTTGACCACCACGTAGTCCAAAACCGAGCCTCCTCCTTGTCCGCAGAACGTTTTTTCCCTTCCCAGTCCCCTTCACAGTAACCGTTGAGCACATCCCATCCTGACTTTCTCACCCATTGCATCCATTCTCTACCCTCCTGTTTGGTCACTTTATCCTGGGAGCACCTTTTTCTCCAGTCACCGTCTTCTCCGATCCCTCCTTCCAGCTCCCCCACCCTCACATTCCAGTCGCCCCCGATGATCCACATATCTGCTGCCGTATCCAGTTCGTCTAGTACCTCCATTAATTCCACCCGGTTTTTGTTACAGTACACTGCTCCCACCCACACCGCACTTCTATGCATTTCCACCTTCCCTATTAGGAGTCCTGTAGCGTCTCTTAGCGTCTCTCTGTTCCATTTTCCCACTATCTTCCTCACCCCCAATAGGATTCCTCCTTTGGCTCTACCCATCTTAGCTTCCTTCTTCGCTCCCTGAGTCATCCAGTCCCATCCTGTCGGCATACAGCACTCTACCTGCCCCCACTCCTCTTCTGTCAGCCACGTCTCTACTAGCCCCACTATGTCCTTAGAGCCCAACCAATCCTCTAGTTCTTTTACCCACACTCCTCCCAGCACTTTTTTCTTTAGACCCGCAGTGTTCCAGAAGCCCACCCTGCAGTTGCCCTCGTCACCTCTTCCATCCACCCCATACTCCTGGCTCGTCGTCCTCACCCCCTTCAGCACTTTTTTGCCAGACCATCGCCCTGCCAGATCCACCACTCGCCTGCCACATTCATTTTTCGGTAGCCCACTCTCACTTCTACACCTTTCGCTCTTTCCTCCTTGGCCCTCTCCCTTATTTTCTTCTGAACGTCCCTCTCCGCTACGGTTAAATCATCGTCTATATATATGTTTGTCCCCTTCAATTTGTGTTTAGACCTCATTATCTGCATTTTCTCATCCCAACTGGCCAGCTCTAGCAGCATTCGGTCCCTCTTTCTCCCCAGCTCCACCTGCACACTAACATCCAGCTTCTGTATAACTCCCTCCACCCCTTCCTTTCCTATCCCCGACACCACTACATTGTTTTTCCTCTCATTTCTTTGTCTCTCCTCCTCTCTCTTTTCTATCGTGACCACTTTCCTTTTCACCTCCTTTACCCACTCCGGCGGTGCTTTCCCCTCCGGTTCGTTCCTACTCTCCCCCATTTTTACCAGCTGGTCTATCTTCCCCATCATCTCCTTTCTCTCCCGTGTCCATTCCCTCTGCATTTCCCTCCATCCGTCCATCATCAGTTGCCACTCCTTTCTTTCCTTTTTCAACTCCTCTCTCTCTATCCGTGATTCTTCTCTCTCCTCTCTTAAAAGTCTCCTCCATTTGTGGCTCTCCTATCGAGATTTCTTAAGTTCCTCTTCCATCTATTACTCGCTCTGGTTTGATTGCTCTGTTTGTTATTCGCGGGGAAATAACACCTATAATCGACTATATGATTGTAGATGTTATTTTCCCAGTTCCACGCAACGTTATCTTGTGTTTGTAATAAATGTTATTGATTCTAATCCTATTGTGTGCCCAGAATTCAATGAGTCTCTGCCATTAATGGTTTCTTAAGTCTATTCATGATTATGGAATTACTTTCCAATCCTTCCGCTCATATCTCCCATTATAATTATCTGTTCTTCTTGTTAGCTATCTTCCAGTGTTGCTTTTAGTTGATCGTAAAAATCATGTGCTTCCGTGTTAGATCTGCCGGCGTCTGGTGCATACACTGATACTATATGAAATATGTCTTTTCCTATTTATAGCGTGATTTTTGTATTCGATCAAAATGAGGTATATTCTGAGCTGCTGCATACTCAGTTTTATCCGCAGAATACTCAATGCTGGGGGTTGTCTCCACACCCGAGAGTTTCTTTTATTTTCGCCCTCCATTCTTCCTCGTCTTTCTGAATAGTAGTTCTCGTAACATTTAGAATCTGGGAACTAGCAATGATAGTCCCTAATGTTGCCAATGTAATAGAATTTTGTAAAAAGACCCCATCAGCCGCCAACAACTTCAAATACTCCATCCGAGTGTCATCATCCCCAGATGATCCATCCCACAATTTGTTCATCCATGTCGCCGCCAAAACGGGATCATTCGGGTCTGGTAGGTTCAAAATCAACAGCTTGGCAAAGTTCAGATAGAAAGTGAACCCTTGCTCGCACGCCACGTAGCCGTCTTCGTCTGCCATCACTACTACTAGTTTAATGTGTCTTTTGCATGAATAGTTATTTTATATTTTAACACCGAAATTTAGCTTTGCGTCTCGAAATTCTGAGAGTAAGGCTAGTTACACACAGACGATATATCGTCAGCGGGACTAAACGATGAAATTGAAATACATAATAAATAAATACAACACATTGGGTTAAATGAAGATACAAATTAAGGCAAGCATTAAGGTTAGTTTCCATTTAACCCAATCTAAAATGAATCTCAACAGTATATGTTATATGTTCTGACATTCTTTAATGAATAAGAATTCCGGCACTCGATGCTGCTCTTTCCTCTTTGAGATTTCCGTAAGTTAGTATGTAAGCTCTGTACTGTGACGTTCCTTTCCCCTTTTTTGAATTCTGATATGGCGTCTTCATCTTAGCGTACTCCATCCGTGCCAGATATTAGCGATTATCATCACGATCTGCACCTTGTCTACTACACTGCGAAAAAGTTGCAGGGATGTCATGCATGCCAAACCACTGGCGTAGATTTTTTAGCCAGGAAATTCGTCGTCATCCTGGGCCTCTTCTTTCCAGGACCTTTTCTTCCAGAATCAGTTGGAGGTATTCTAATTTCCTAACCTTCACAGCGGTCAATACTTCCCGTTCCTTGCCCATTATCTGCAGAACCTCCTCGTTACTAATGTGCTCTTTCCATGAGATATTTAGGATACGACGATATGCCCATAATTCGAAGGCCTCCAGTTTTTTCTCTGTATTTTTTGATAAATTCTAGGATTAGACGCCTTACATTAGTGTTGAGAAAATATAGCAACGCAACATTCTGATCTTAAGTTGCAGGCTCAAGTCGCGACTGTTGAAAACTTTTCTCATCTGCATTTGATTTCTACGGAGTGATCCCAGAGTTTATTCACGTAGGTGCCTAGATATGTGTATTTGTCCACTTGGTCAATGATCTTGTTGTCAAGAAGTATCGTCTGCTGTAATGGATTATCTTTACTGACAAGCATATATTTAGTCTTCTTGAGATTGAGATCGATTCCGTACTTCTCGCTGACTAATTTGAACTTATGCATCATCAGCTGAAGTCCTTGCGCCGTACTCCCCAGTATGACAGAATCGTCTTAAGTTGTTAATTATCTCGCCGTTGAGCGATATTCCTTTCTCCACACCATCCAGCACCTCCAAGTATATGGATGCCTCTGTGGAAATTTATAAAGCGTATGTTATAAAACGTTCTTTTTCTCTACAGAATTGGACGAATCTATCTCCTCTAACCTTGGTCCTTATTTCGTTGACTCCTGTCCTGTTTTTCGCGTATGTTGATTCAAGCATATGCCGTGGAGTTCCTGTATAATCTGTCTTAATTTTCGTAGGCTGTCCGCTATCAGGATTATGTCATGAGGAAATCGAAGGTGATTACGTTTTTGACCCTCTATGGTAATGCCCATTGTGTCTCAATTAAATTTCGTGAGTACATAAACCAAGACAGTTTTGAATAGTTTTAAAAACTAAGTGTTCCTCTGCTGTCCCCCTTAGTTCTCGGCTGGATTTAATGGGGTTGGTCTTATCGTGAGATTATAGCGATGTTATAGATTAGTTTATATATATATATATATATATATATATATATATATATATATATATATATATATATATATATATATATATATATATTAGAGAATATGGGATCAATTCGGGAAAGGGCCAAATGCAATGACCAGTGGTCTGTTGTAGTCCTCTGACCTTTCGATTAAGTTTTTTATACTTTGCAAATGGTCGTTCATCCCAAACCCGGAGCGAAATCCAGCTTGTTCGTTTGGTTGGTAGCAATCTAGTTTTCTCTCTTTTCCTTTTCTGTATAGCAGGATGGTAATTGCATTGTGCCATTTGTCTCTAATTGTGCTATTTTGCAAGCAGAGGTTAAATAGTACTTTTTTATCCATCAAGGATGTGCCTCTTGCTTTGACAACATGGTCAAAGAAGCCATAATACAGGCTTCTTTGACTATGTTGTCTGTCAGGGAGTTCGATTTCATCTATGGTGATATCTGGTTGCCCCTCGGATCCTTGGATGATAATAGCTACTGTTTTTGCTGGTGTACTTGGGTCCAGATCTTCCTCATAGCGGTGTTTCCTTTTTCTTTTCTGGATTTAGGGCAGTGGATATTTGGCTTTTTTAAGGCTTCAGTTATGGCCTTAGTTACACCTTCCATTTTTGTGTGTATATGATTTATTCTCTTTCCTAATATATCGGCGATATCATTTTGGAATTTATGGTTATCCACTGGGGTTGACCATGTTCGATTGGTCGCCCTCTTTAAGTTAGTTTATTTATACCTCTCTTTCCTCAGGTCTATTTAGATTGTGCTTCTCTCCATTTTATGGTGACTTCCTGTCCTGCAGTTGTTGAGTACTGTTCACCGCTGTACTGGACACCTCTATAAAAAGATAATCTTCATATTAATATTGTCCTATCCCCCTCCTTTTAGTTTTCTGAATGGCGTAAAGATCTATTTTTTAAGTTATGGTATTAAATAAATGTTTATATATGCACAATCTTCTTAATCTCTTACGTAGGCAATCTGCTTGTTTACCTTCAATACAGCCCCATTGTCGTCCTGGAGGCGCTTGCTGACTTGTCTCTTGCAACTGTCACTATTCTGCTTCTATCCATCCTCTAAATATGTGCATTCTATTCCGCCCTCCGGCTTCTTCTCCACTCACTGATGTTATTCACCCCGCCCGCGATCTTCTCAGTTGGTCATTGCTTAATCAGTCCAGTATTGTTTTTACGTTAAAGCATCTGTCTGGAGAATTTACTTTACCAAATAATATCTAACATCTTTAATCAATTTATCACTGAATTGAATTGTTGTTTCATTATTTTTGTTGTTGTAACATAGATAAATCTCTTAAAAGCGTATATTCATTACTTCGTATACACTTTTTGTTAATCTTTCCTCCTTCATAATAATAATAAGGGAAGATTTTATTAACGATAATTAATTTATATATACTTTGATTTGACACCTTTTCTATGTGATGACTGGGTTTTTACCAGTTTTAACAAATTGTATTATAAGTAGACATTAGGTCTGATTAAACTAAAAATGGCTAGGGCTTTGTCGAAAATATTTGGAAAGTAGCAATAAACAATAGTAATTCTCCCGGATAGTCGGTACCATTTATCGTTGGGATACCATTAACGATACTCGGGGACGATATTCTGAAGTAGCAATTTCTAACTACACTCATATACACATTACACTAACACACGGCAGAAGGACCCGAGGGTCGATAGCCAGTTACAGAATTGTATCAAATATAGTAACTACTATAATAACTCTCTACAATAGTGATAAAAAATATTCGTTTTATTTATCCCTACAGATAAAAACGAAGACAATATTTTGATGCCCACCGACCTGTCAGTTACTGACTTTTGTGCTGACAGGACAAATGTGGGTTTCATAGGTTCAAATATCATCCAGGGTGATATTTTTATGTTCTTTTTTATATATTTAATTGCAGTATTAAGTGTTTCGAATTAATAGCAATCATTTAACTAATGCTTTGGTGTTTTATTTAAAAAAAAAAATTTATTCATTTGATGTCGTCCAATAATTCATTATACCCCGTCAAACGAAGAGAATTTCACCTAGTTATAATACAATATAAATAATATAAATAAATCAGTAATATACTTTTTTAACGATTCTATTATTGAGAGAGATATGTTATGAACTGGCATATGTATCTTACGTAGTTTTGGCTAAAACACATATTTTTCATTGTTATTATTATAATGGATATTGTTTGCATCATAGTGTTCTTAGATTAGAGTCAACTGGATAACAATCGCGTAGGAATTTATAACCAACCACCACTCACCTCATCCTTAAATATCAAATCAAATTCTTCAGCAATAGTAATACTCTGAGCGACTCTTGATTTATGCATCCCTTGAACATTGCATTGAAATTAATTAATTTGAATATACATCACCCCGGTAAAATATTCTCATGAAACAATGCCATTGTTCATCGGCCACAGTCTGTAGACCTAATTATAAATTTTAATCGAGACCAAAACGGGCGATCTTTAATCTTTTGACCCGGCAGATCGCATCAGGTAAAACGTGCGCGTTGACGGCTCACACAACAAAGATTTGTATCGATTCGAATTTTCGGAAATCATGTTAATTCCGCGCAATTTGCATAAGTGCCAATTAAATATTCATGACAGTTTGTGTCTGTCCGCTCACTACAATTTTCGAACTTATCAACCGGATACAGTAGAGAACAGTATCGAATTATCTTATGGTTATTATTGTGGGAACTTTTCGTATTGACAGGGAATGAAAGATAATGTTTCGGTTATAATTCACCATGGGATCTTTTAAAAACAAGATATTTTGACTATTCATACAAAAGCGTAGTTATTACTACAATAATTGAATGTATGGTATGACAAATATATTATATATTTATAGGTTATCTCCCTAGCGTTATCTTCTCTAATTATGATTCGACTGTCAATTTATATACTAATGAGGCTCGGTTGTGTAAAGGCGAGTTATATCTTGTGATATTGTTAGATGTTGCATTAATTATTGTTAAAGTTCCATTTCATAGCCTCGTGTACCTTTGTTTATATATGGCGATGGAGAGTTATCTGCTTTATACAACCAAGCCACAAAATATTTGATTTAGTTACTTCTGTATGTATTTGATAATCAGACTCGGTCTTCAAATATCTAAAAAAATTTCACTGGTGTTTGGGCAAAAGGGATTACGTCAGGAAATGTATAGTTTACAAGCCCTTTATACCAATGAAAAGAGCAGAATTTTTTGGTTAAAAATATATAAAAACCTTATTTTCGTAAAAATGATGACTTAAGCCCTTTTCCCAAACACCAATGAATTTAGAGTTACTAGTGCCTTTCGTTTATCACTATGGGCTGGTACGGGCTTATTATTTCTTGTTCTATTTGTCGCTTCCGATGCGCATAATTCTACCTCGGCCCTTACAACCGGCGGCGCACGACCGCAATAGCTATGCGATACTGCACGCCACAGGGGCGACTAGCAATGATAAACCATTCTAAAAGAAAGCGCCTACTATTATAGAGAGTTATCTGCTTTGTACAACCGAGCCTGAAAGTTACATACATTGCCCTAACGAAATAAATTATTATTTCTAAGATAAATAGTGTGAGCTATAGGTTTGAATATGAAACCGAAAAACAATTAAAGAAAGAGAGTACTGTCTATCCAGCGAAGATTAAATGCACACTGTGGTAATATGCTATCTAAACCGCAGATCGTCGCACAGTGGTCGGATATGAGAATCTAGCTACTCAAAAGTGGCAATATTTATGGACGGAAAATGTATACATTTATTAACTTTTCTCGATACAGAATTAAACAGGGATTACCAAAACTGCAATACAAAATAATCAGGATCGTGAGAACTTTATTAGCGCAATAATATTCTCCGCGTGAGTCCTATTTTACTCTTCACTTTTTTCTTAAACATTACAATATATTTTTTTAATTGAAATCTATGGTTATAATTATAAAGTTATTAATGTTGTTCGTTAAATTAAAAAATATCTGCGTATAATATTATTGATAATCTGAAATTTGTAGATTCTTGATTTTCACTTGGGACAAAATACGCTGAAATTATTTAATTTTTAATTATGGTCTACTTAATAACTAAACATTGTTTTATTTACTTATAAGAATCCTAATTGCGAAAATTTGCGAAAAAGTTGTATTATTTCTTATCTGCGGCATTACCGTGTCGCGAACTGAATTTTGTTACAATAGAGAACAAATTTAAATTCGTTGTTTTTTAAATATTTTTTTTATAACTAATTATATTAGAACCAGAAAAGAGAAATGAAGAAGAACTGCTGATTTAACGACAATAAATAAATTAATCTCATGACAAAATTCTAAAAATCTGTACTATCTCTTTGTTCAATAATTTATATTGCGTGAATCTAAATATCTTCTCGATACATAATTTACAAGAAAAAAGCTGAAAAGTCGATAAAAGCCAATGAAAAGCCTATAAAAAAATTATAGTTAGATAAATAGGATACACACTATACACACTTTCTTATTTTACGCACCACACGAATATTTTATATTAAATATTACAAATATGTTTCAACCGTGGATATATCGTCTATAGGAATATATTGTTTGTTTACTTTTTAGTTTTATAAAAATGAAGTCTATATAATATTATGTATATAATTAATAAATTACAAAATATATAATTAAGTTCAGCAAAGTCAGTTATTAAAATATATGGATGCTCTCCTAATATATTGAATCATAATGTATTGTATTCGTTCGGACATATTTTATATGCATATAACCATACATTATACTACTTAATTAGAAAAGTATTAGCTGCGAAAAGTAATATATTGATTTATTTCACCTATTGTGAACAAAACGCGATTGATCTTTTTCAATAAATGGCATACATGGCAATAAGTTGAATTATTGCCATGTATGCCATTTATTGAAATAGAGCAATTTTAATTTTCAGTTTAATATTATCTTCAATTATAAATTATAAAACTAAATTGGTATTACAAAAAATGTGCTGCCAAACAGGCATGTTAAAGATATCCTGGATGGATGGGAACTACCAACATTTATATGAAACTATTAATTTAGCACTAGATATTGTAATAGCAAAGTATCGATAAAAAGGCCAACATCTCAACTTCAAATGGCTTGATGAAATTATGACATTTTCACTTGAATAGAAACTATTTTCATCACATACATTTCTATCAACTACACTGGCGAAAGAAATTAACGCATCACTCGATTAAAATTAAAATAAATGGTTTATTTATTTTTATTTCAACTACATACACACACACACACATATATATATATATATATATATATATATATATATATATATATAATGAACAAACTTATCTAGTATGTTGTTTGAACACTACTTTTTGACCCAAAGCTGTCAATAAATAAAAGAACTGACGTATTACCATTTTCACAACAAATAAGTTTGATTTTTATTTATTTCGTCTTGTGTTTGTTTCGTATTATGTAAGTGTGAAATAGTGAATAATGAATAATAATAATCGTCAGAATCGCAATTTGAGTGTTAAAGAAGCTGTTCGAATAGCAACTCTTGCAGAAGAAGTAAGGAGTTAGCGATATATCAGTGAACGACTTGGTGTAAACCAATCTACCACCTCCGGTATCTTGGATAGGCTTCGGGAAACCCATGCACACTCAAGAAGGCCAGGACAAGGGAGAACACGAGCCGCAAAGATCTGTCCAAGATCGTTTTGTAGTGATGAGTCTATATTTTCTCTTGATGGCAGTGATGGACGATTGCGTGTGTATAGACGGCCAGGAGAACGTTATGCACAATGTAATATTTTCCAACGGATTTGTTTGGTGGGGGATCTCTAATAGTGTGGGAAGGTATCACTTTAGAGGCTCGCGCGCAGTTGGTGGAGATACCAAGAGCATCTCGGCAGTGCCTTATATCGAAAACATTTTGGAACCTCACGCCCAAACAACTAATAAGAGCTTGAACAAAGATTAAATTTTTTTTGGAAAATATCGGCCAACCTTAGGGATCAATCTGGCCTAATTCGACCTACCACGGTTCTAAATAGCTCCATAGAAGTCTTGTCGGTCTATTGTCGCAAGTTCTTCAGCCAAGAGGTTCGTCTTCTTTGTGGTGATCTTTTTCCTTCGATTTTGACATGCATAATTAACTGGAGGATCTGACTGAAATATGACAAATTTCATTGCTTCATCGTTTTATGTAGATCTTTGTCTTTCTGCATGCTTATAAGTATATAACTATCATTACTTACTCGGTGTATCTATGAAACTTTAACCATGCGGCGGCAGCACCATATCTCGGAGCTTTCTAATCCCATGTTGACCGCTTCGGATAGTGCCCATCCATATAAGGGTATTGGGAAAACACAACATCTTAGGATGCCCGCTTGAAGTTGTAGACATAGCTTCATGTTACACAATATACTTCATTTGATTTACAATCAATCAATCTGATCTTGCTTTTTCGATTCTTATTTTTACCTCGTGTCTAAGATCCCATTTGTCATCAAGTTTGTTTCTAAGTATGTTATTGATTGTACTGTTTGTAGGGGGAGCCTGTCCACATACAATTGTGTGTTGTTCTCATTGGTTTTGCTGATAGTCATTGTTTCTGTTTTTGATAGATTCAGTCGCATATTGAATTCTTGACAGGCGATGACTACTCTGTCTATTATCTTTTATAGTCGGTCAGCGTTGTTGGCAATTAGTATAGAATCTGCTCATTGTAGATTGTTGATGGCCTGCCCATTTATTATTATCTTCTCTAGTGCGCCTATGAAGGGTTTCTCCGCATATCTGTTAAACAATTGCGTAGATAGTACGCATCTTTGCCTCACCCCTTGATGTACTGAGAATTGTTCTGATAATCGTTCTCTATGCGCATACGTGCTGTACAGATTTGGTATGATACGTACATCCCTGTCGTCTATTTCCGTTTGGGGTATACTTAGCATTAACTTGTCGTGGTTGACTCTGTCAAATGCCTTTTCAAAGTCGACAAAACACGCAAAGACAGTGCAGCTAGCATCTCTTGCTCTTTGGATATGTATATTTAGGACGAAGAGTGCATCTCTGGCAATAAGGCCGTTCCCGAACCCGATTTGTGTATCTCTTATGTCTTTTTTTTAGTTTTTTATATATACGGCCGTATATAATATTGAGAAAAACCTTCATTAAATGACTTGTCAGGCTTACTGTTCTGTAGTCTTCGCAACTTTTAGTTGTGGGGGTTTTGCGTATTGGTATAAATGTTAACGATTTCTCTGGAATGTTTTCAGTTACATAGATGTAGTTGAATAGTTCTGTGATAATTTCTTCCTCTATTAGTAACAGTAGGTCTCCTCAAATCTCGGGCCCCGATGTCTTGTTGTTTTTATGGAAGATCCTTCTGATGATATGCGGCGTCTGCCAATACTCAATACACTGTTCTGTAGTCCTCAAAACTTTTAGTTGTGGGGTTTTTGCGTATTGGTATAAATGTTAACTATTTTTCTGGAATGTTTCCAGTTACATAGATGTAGTTGAATAGTTCTGTGATAATATCTAGGTTTTCTTCCTCTATTAGTAACAGTAGGTCCCCTCGAATCTCGGGCCCTGATGTCTTGTTGTTTTTATGGAAGATCCTTCTGATGATAGGTTATTACTGATGATATTGATGTTTAGTCGTCGATTGTCATCAGGATAGAGAGATTGTAAGTATTCTTGTCATCTAAGAATCTTCCGCAGAGATTTGCTTCTTCTTATCCTTGTGCTCCTTCTATCGGAGATTTGCTATCATAATGGCTACACGGACTCTATTGGCAGCAGTTCTGAACAGTTGAGCGTTAGAACAGTCGAATCATTCCCGCAAGTTCTTGAGCCACAATATGCGACGTCTGCCAATACTCATTTTTCCTGTTATCTTCCCCTGGATATTAATTGAAGTAGTGTGTACTTGGAGTCAATAAATATATGGCCTAGGTACTGGAGCTTGCTCTTTTAATTGTATCTATTATTTTCTTTAAATTGTATGTATTAGTTCACATTCGTTTTGCATTTTATTTAAGACTTCGACGTTGGTGATTTTCTACGTCTAGGATAAGCTCCCTATTCTGTGGTAGCACCACATTTCGAACGTTTAGAGTTTGTCGATATTCCATTCCTTCAGTGTCGCCGCTTCGGCACCGTTGAGTAGCATGGAAAATACGTAGCACCGCAGTATCCTCATTTTAAATTCTAAGTTAATGTCCTGGTTAATGAATAGCTTCCTCATTGTAAATATGGCTATAGCCGATATCCTCACTCTTGTCTCTGTTGTTATGTCTCCTGTTTGTGTCATCCAAACACCCTGATATTTATATGTCTAGATATTTTCTATGTTGGTGTTATCAATTCTTAGGTTTATTAGTACTTGATTGTTACTAACATTATCTTGGTGTTATTGAAATTGATTTTGAGTCCGTATTCGTTACAGCAATTATTTAATTTGTGAAGAAGGTGTCTGTAAGGTTTATCATCAGCGTATTTGATCTTGTTAACCGCTTCTCCGTTGATAAATATCTGCTGGACTATTCCTCTGGGGTTTCGTAAAAATAGCTTCACTGTAAAGTTTGAATAAGAGCGGAGATAATATGCACCCTTGCCTCACCCCTCGACTAATCTCTATTTTCTCTGTTAATTGGTTTTCAATTATTATCTTGGCATCTTGTCTCCTGTATCAGTTACTTATTATTTTCACATCCCTAAGGTCAATGTTTTTACTGAGTAGCAGTTGTTGTAATTTATCATGTCGAACCTTATCGAAGGCTTTCTCAAAGTCAATGTAGCATGCATGTACACCCTGGTTTCGCATGTTCTAGCACCGTCTGAAGAGGACGTTTATCGCGAATAGCGCTTCCTTTGTCCCGAGATCAGCCCGAAACTGAACTGTGTAATGCTGATGTCTTCCTCCAGTTTCTTGTAAATTCTCTTATGAATAATCTTCAAAAACAGCTTTAGAATATGACTCATAATCGAAATAGATCGATACTCTGAGCATTCTTTCGCATTCGGTTTCTTTAGAACAAGTACAAATGTAGATTCTGGCCATTGCTTAGGGATTGACGACTTTTTCATATATGGCGTTGAATAGATCCAGGAGAACATCCTTTGCATCCTTGCTAAAGAGCTTGATAATCTCTGCGCAAATTTGGTTCATGCCAACAGTTTTACCCGGTTTCATAGTCCCCAGGGCTTATTATAGTTCTGTCCTTAGTATTTTTAGTTTAACGTTGTCCACTTTTATATTAGCACTTGGAGTTCTCACACGTTCAAACAGTTCCAGAATGTATGTTTTCCATTTCGTAAATTTGTTCTTCACGTCAACTATTAAATCACCCATTGTATCGTTGAATACGTGGCCTGCAGTACTGTTTTTCTCGACACGCCGCCAGTTCAATCTTTTTGTGCATATGGAAGCAATCATATTTCTTTTCCAAGCGTTCTACTTTTGCCCGTTGTTCGGCCAGTTATTCATTTTTCGGTTTGTGTGTCTCTTTGAATTGTTCTGTATATTCTCTTATATTTTTCCGGCTTGCTTTGTTTTGGAGATTTACAGGAAACTTAAATGTCGATTTATTTCGACTGACGCATCCTTGTCAATGGTTACAAATAAATATGCTATCCTTTATTCTCAATGAATATGACAGTGATAATAATAGTGATTATAATATGCTATTAAATATATTATTGAGTTTGATGATATATTTCAATATTAGTATATACAATACACCGCTTTTAAACTGAACGAGTGCCTTATTAGACTTTTGCACAGGTAGATTACCCGTTTAACCAATTGTGGACCCCGGACCAATAATTCTAGTAACAAAGAAATATTTACTATGATGAAAGTTGATAATATTCTACTAACACCCTAGGCCCTGTCCGTTTGGCTACTACTATTGACTAGTAGTGACACATGCTGCCACGCTGTAATATTAGTATGAGTGTGACGTCAGCATGTGTGACACCTAGTCACTACTAGTAGTCAAACGGACAGGGCCCTAGTAAACATTGGTAGTTTATTCAAACTTATCAGGTACGTTCATTCGCACTAAGAAACGATGAAAATTTCAATATTACTTG
Source organism: Lordithon lunulatus (assembly GCA_963942505.1). Taxonomy (NCBI): domain Eukaryota; kingdom Metazoa; phylum Arthropoda; class Insecta; order Coleoptera; family Staphylinidae; genus Lordithon; species Lordithon lunulatus. Next base: position 42,070,362 of record OZ012668.1, read on the forward strand.
TAACATTTATGTAAACACTAATAATGTGTCGGTCCTTCTCTATTTCTTAGACATTCAGTAAGTCGATTAGGCCTATTGGAAATAATCGAATTAATGCTAGTCTGCGGTATGCTATTATAAGCTTCTAAAATTCATTGTTGGAACACATTTATAGCATTTGGAGGCTCTAAATCATTTATTCTCAATCGCACCATATCCCATCCGTGTTCAATTGGTGACCAGTCGAGTGATCGAGCAGGCCATGGAAGCAGATCAATATTATTCAGAAACTCAAAAATCTTACACCTGGGCCGCAATTATTGAGCTATTATTGCAATAGTAACCTTCTTGCTATGCGGTCGAGCAGCAGAATAATTTACCAATTCTTGAAGATATGTCATTAGCGCTGGTTCAGGCATGGTCTTGAAGTAATGAATCAACATTTAATGTTGCTGGAATAATTAACAGTGATCTATTTCCATGATAGGTAGCCCCTCACACCATCACACCTTGAGTGAGAGCCGTATGACAGTGCACGGACAACTGTAAATTTCTTCTTTCTACCTTTCTACATTGCGTCTATGCCCACACTGACCATCATGAGCATTTAAAAAAATCAAGATTCGTCCCTAAAAATTACTCGCTTTCATTCTTCATTTCATTTCAACCTTTCGTTACCCTTCTAGTCGTGCTGTTTTATGGCATCGAGTTAAAGGTAAACCGAGCAATAGTCGGTATGATCTAAGTTCAAAAGATCGAAGATAGAGATGTATTTGATAATGATAGTTCTCCATCAAACATCAGAGTCCTTTGTTGGCGTAGAACTGTCTCCTGGAACTAAAAGCTGACGAATGCGATTTTCAAGAGTAGTGGTGCGTCTCTGACGTTCAGGCAGTTGACGAATTTTCTTACTATTCTATACATCTTCGCTAACATAGAGAAATGGTAGCGCCATATGATCGGCTATATCAGGAATAGATAATCCCACTTCTAGTAAGCCGACTATTCTACTACGTACAAACTAGTTCAATTGACGGAAATTTGATCGTTGTCAAATAGGAGGTTCTACTAAGACTAATTAGGCCTATAAGTTATAATCATCATTAGTAACCTATAGACGTCCATTTCTGAACGAGAGCCTCTTCTACCTGTCCCTACGGGTGCTCTTTGTATCCAGTTGCTTCCCGCATGGCATTGGAAATCGTCCCTCTATCTTTCTTTTGATCGACCCAGGTGCCCTTTTGATTGCCGTGGTCTCCACTGCATGACTCTTATCGTCCACTTTGGGTTATCCCTGGCAACGTGAACCGCCCATCGCCATTAAATTTTGGCAATTTGTTCCATTACGTCCGTGATCCCTGTTTTCCCTCTGATCTCGTTTTTATTCTATCTCTAATGTTCACCCCCATCACGCTCCGGGTGAGCGAGTGAGTGAGCAATAGAGATTGCTCTGACTCACTCACCCACACGGAGGCGGTTAGCATTGCTCGTAATTATTGTTGCGGTATCGGGTCCGTATGTGGTTACTGGTAGGAAGCAAGCGTTGCATTCCTTGCTCTTAGATGTATACGGATTTTCGTTTCCTTAAGGATATATCTCAGGTTGCCAAATGCGGCTTAGGTCAGCCCTATTCTTCTTGAAATTTCGACTGGTTTAGTTTTCTGCTCCAAGTTAGATCGTGTGTCCCAGGTATACGTATTTTCGACCACTTCAAGTGCTTGATTATTGATATTCGCTGTGATAAGGCAGTGGCTCATAATTGATGTTTTATACAGGTTCATCTCTAATCCTACCGCTATTGAAGCTTGGTGCTATTAGTTTATCATTTGATTTAATTGTTCCTCTTCGCTGCTCACTAGCACGATCTGCAAAACTGAAATGATTGAGATACTTCCCATATGTTAATTTCTATTTCTTCCTATGAGCGGTTTTTGAACATCTTATTTAGCGCTAGCGTGTAGAGTCTCGGCGAGATTGTATCGTATAATATTTCTTTATTAAAAGAAGAGGAAATTATAACTTTTTATTCTGAAAATACATCTAAAAAAATATTTTGAATACTGATGTTCTAGTAGATTAAAAACGTATACATAGTGAGAAGAATAACAGAATCCACAAAAAGTAAACAGTTGATATATTTTCATCTATTAATATTCTGGGATTAATAATTAAAGTAGAATTCGGATAAGCATTATTTGTTGATGCTATTCCACTGAATTAAAAATACGTATCCATAATAAGAATAATAACAGAATTCGTAAAAAAAAGTAAAGTATTGATATGAATGATTTCATCAATTCAGCAATAATCTGCGATTTTTAATTGAAGTAAAGTTCGAATAACCATTCATTTTCCAACATATAAGAAAATTAGTATCCGACAGAAGGTAAACAATTAATAATTGAAGTAAAGTTCGAATAACTATTCATTTTCCAACATATAAGAAAATTAGTATCCGACGGAAGGTAAACATAAATAATTATCGTGACTCGGATAGTTAAATGCCTGTAAACGCCATGACTCAATGATATAAAGAAGAAAAACGGAGGTAGATAAGCTGGCAGTAATTTACTTGTTTATCAAAATTATGCAAAAATATGAAACGAGGACGATAAAACAATATATGGATGAGAAAAAACATGTGATAACAATATCACCGGCCCGCCATGTACGTACGTATGAGCTTCAATAAAAAATAATTGCCGCTGCGTTGTCGTCCGCATTTCACACGGAATAACGAACTAGCGTGTCAAGTGATATCTCAAAATGCATAAAAAAGCTACTGCGCTTAACTCATGAACTAAAAGTTAGAAGGCCTCCTAATGAATCTATTGCATGTAAGGCTATCCAGTGATGTGCTGGCAAATCTCTAACAAACCTGTTGTTAAGATTTGGCAGCACACTGTAATTCGTTTTTGTAATTTATATTTGAACATAATATAAAATTATAATAAGAGCTATTTTCTTGTTCTTGTTCTGTATGAGATTTGATCATTTAATTTATTTTAGTAAGGCTAATATTCCTGAACTCTGTGTCTGCCTTAGGGTTCATCTGTCAGCCCTCCATAGGCGAAGTTTGCATAAGCTGTTATCACTGGCCTCTGGCCAACAAATTCACGCTGCTGCGATAATATATTTTTTAATTTATTTATCTGCTTCTTTATTCTTTAAGAATAATAACAAAATAATAATACATATCTTTCCAAATATACATATATCATAGGTGGGTGGCCATACTTTTGATCTCTTTAGGCGATATTTTGCTAATCTTAGGCGGCGTCGACCAACATGTATGTATTTAGTGATCATAAGAAGCGTAGGATTTTAAAGCCAAAAATAAGTTTCAATTCAAAATGTAATTTTAATGTAAGTTTATTAATGAAACAATATGTGTACATACAAGACAGGCGACTAGGAATAGTTACGCGATCGACGCTTTGGCCACCCCTGACAAATATATATATATATATATATATATATATATATATATATATATATATATATATATATATATATACTTGAGGGTATTTTTTCGCCGAAAACTTGTAATGTAGATTAACTTTTGGGTATGCGGCGTAAGGCAAAAAATAAGAAACTCCTTCTTTTATGAATCGATATTTCGCTTTTATTTAAAGCTTCATCAGGATTATACTACAATGAACCAAAATTTGTTTACTCTGTAATTTTGTAATTTTATAAATTTTGGTTCATTGTAGTATAATCCTGATGAAGCTTTAAATAAAAGCGAAATATCGATTCATAAAAGAAGGAGTTTCTTATTTTTTTTGCCTTACGCCGCATATATATATATATATATATATATATATATATATATATATATATAAAGATATAATACAATTAAATACTCATAATAATTATCTTGTTATTCTATTTAGGTAGTTTTTGACTCGCTTTTTCTCAGTGCTGTCACAAATCCACTGACCTGGGCCACCTGGGCAGTCTGGTGTGAAGTTGTTGGTGCTGTTGTTGGTGTTGTTGTGGTTGTTGTGGTTGTTGAGGGGTGTGAGTTTTATTTCAAAAACGCTTCGTTTAAAATACCATCAAAATTAATAATTCATGCATAGATAAGAAAATTAGGTATTTACTTTGTCCACTATGTGTGATACGAAAAGTTGCTTATGAAACTATTCTTCCCTGCTCTGTTGTAAATAAATTTGTTAACTCTGATATGCTAATCCGAATTAATATTAATTAATTCATTATTTAATGTCGCTGTACCAAACAACAATATAATTGAAATTAAATAATTAGAGAATTATGCATCTTTAAATGTAACTAGAGTAAGTTCGCAGAAATATTCATTAACTTTAGTTACCTAATTGACATTGATGAAATCCGGTATAAGTGAGAACAAAATATTCACGTTTATGCAAAAACACGTTTAATCACAGTATTTTTCTAAATATTGTAAATATTACGGGCGTTAACCTAGAGCGTTTATATGCATATTCAATATTGTAGATAGTGGAGACATAAAACAGAGAGCAGTCTGGTAATCTCTTATAAAACTGAATATAATTGGCTGAACATACTCATCAATAGTTATAACAAAGATAAGGCTAAATAATATCTCAATATTCAATATTGTAGACAGCCGAGACATAAAATAGAGAGCATTCTGGCAATCTCCTATAAAACTGAATATAATTTGGCTCAACATACTCATCAATAGTTATAACCAAGATAAGGCTAGATAATATCTGACTAATTAGTAAAAATTATGTAACTTACAGTTAATATGTATGTGCATAATATTTAAATTAATCTTCAAAAGCCTAAAGTTTTGAAAAATTACCAACGGTGATTAATTTGGAATTAATTTGAAGATGAAACAAAAAACAATTTTGAAATCATTTAATCTTGCTAGGAGATTAAAATTTTCTAAAAGCACTCAAGTTGGCTGCTGTCCTGATATTTTTTGATACAATCGAAAATTTAAAAAAAAAAGCATTTCTCAAAAACTAAAATATTTTCATATTTTCAGATTATCGCTCATGTTTTCTATTCGAATTTTCACTGTTCCATAAAGAAAATTAGTTACTAAATAACTTTTAGTTAGTTAGTTAACCCGTAACCAGCGATGTCCAATTTTTGGTACATATATACTTTATATTTTATGCTAATAAGCCAAAAGAATACCTTTCGCAATTTTAGGGATATACTGAATTATGCGCTTTCTTATATTTACCCGTATAAGAGTTAAAATTACAATTGCAGGAGTCTCACAGACTCCTGAGTGCCTTTCGTTTATCACTCTGGGCTGGTACGGGCTTATTGTTTCTTGTTATATTTGCTGCTTCCGATGCGCATAATTCTACCTCGGCCCTTACAATTGGCGGCGCACAACCGCAAGAGTTGCGCGATACTGCACGCCACGGAGGCGACTGGCAATGATAAACCATACTAAACGAAAGCGCCTCTGGTCACCGGTTATGGGTTAAAAATATAAATAAAGAAACAAGTTTGAATACAAATCATGTACATGTTTTGAAGATTTAAAAAAAAATTAGTTTCGCCGAAAACGACAATGAAAGAACCTAGAACATATCAGCATTTACAGCAGGGATGAGCAACGCACGGCCCTTCAGCTATTTAATGCGGCCCTTTAAAGATTTTAGATAGTTCTACAGTAGCACGTAGCCTCATTGTACCCTATGCATATTAACTTAATTTTTGGAAATGATGCGGACATCATAGATAGGTGATACCATCATATCTGTATTTTTATACTAGCTTTATTTTGTTAATAAAGAGATAATTTGAGTTTCTTCGACATTTTTAAATGTGTAACTGGCCCGTCGTAAAAAGCTCATCCCGGAATTATAGTATGCGTCCAAAGGGTCCGCCAAAACAGCATGCTCGCTAAGCAAGCGATGCAGCTGAAATAGTACAGTGAGTTATAAAATGAACGCCTCTTAAGCCATATAATTTTGTTATGAGATTTCGGTCATCGTAAAACCAACAAATATATTTTTAACTAATATAATCATAGTAATAGATTACATTTTCGGCCATCCAATATCACTTTTATCCAATGACTTGAATTCATTTAGTAAAACGAAAAAGACAAATTTAATAAAAAAAATCTCATGTGTCCAATAACAAACGTATCATAATAATTAAGAGGAAATTGATGTAAATCTATATAAACAAATGTTATCTTTTGAAGTTTCTAATTATTTGGATTTATTTCGCTATTTTTTTTTCTTTTACGATTACAATATTGTATCTATTACCCAACCCAAGTGTCTTAGAGCACTCCCACTGAGGACGAATCACTAGTCACAGTTTTCAGTTTTTCTGTGAAGTTAAGGTAAATACTGAGTATTTAAACCCTTCTGAGCTTCTTCCGTTACCTACGAAAAAGCCTTGTAAATATAGATATTTTTGTTGTGTATCCATATTTCTTATCATAAAGTAAAACATTGAAACACCTATGGCCATAATTATATCTTTTTAAAACAACTTAATATTTTGTACATACTTTATTACCACTAAATATTTTAGCATAATATAACAAAAATGGTAGAAAGCGTCATGGAAAAAAAATAAAGCGTTTTTCTCTTTCTATAATATAATATGTATTCATTTTGGTGTATAGTATTTACTGTTGGTGGAATCCGGCAAGTACAGCAAGTTAATTAATTTTTACAAAGAAACTGGTTAATCGACACCCATTGTCATTGAACATCGCTTTCAGATACCATTATCGATTTTAAGAAAATTTCACTCGATATTTCTATTATTCGCAGTAATATTCACAGTTATGAAACGTAACTCCTCACGTATAACTTTCTAAGAACTGTCAGCAATTCAAACTTTGGTTTACAATTCCACATTCCACGGAATCGGACAACAATCCTGGGCCGATTATTGGCACCATTAATAAATCTTTTTTTATACTCGTATATAGTAGATTTAAAAAATAGATACAAATTATATATTAATCGTGGACGATTTTAGAATTTGACTTAAGTTCACAAACCCGAGTTACTTGCATTCCGCAAATGTTTGTCTCATGAAAATTTTACTAGTACTTTAATATGCTATGGTAGTGCATTTCTATAATGATACATACGTATTTTTCATTAGGATATCGTACTGTGAGATAACAAGTGTCGTAACTTCGAAATTAATTTTCAGGTTTTGATTTTTGTTTTGATGAATCTTATGTATATTTTAATGCTCCTTTAATTCTTTTTTAGCGTTTAGAATAAACCAAATTATTATTTAAAAAAATAGATATCAGTATACTCAATGAAAAATAGATATCAGTATACTCAATGGTAAAACTACTGGAACTATTGAAATCTTTAAAATGGATTTATCTCTTGAAAGAATTAAGATATCGGGTTTTGGTTTATGGGGATGTGCTTCTTGTTTAATTACCTTTAAAATATGGTGAAACTCGAAAGTAGTTGCTATTTAAAAATGTTGGGGCGGTCATCCCCTAAAAAAACGTTGCATGGAAGTTCTAAACTATCTAAGAATGTAGTTTTATGACTGCTTCGTGATCCCCAAATAATCAATTATTTTTCTTCGCTTGTTCAAAACTTATAGCCCCGTCCCGGGATTTTTGGGATCCCTCTATACAAATTTAATTAATTATTAGTATGAGATTTAAAAATACTTTAAAATATGGTGAAACTCGACAGTAGTTGCTATTTAAAAATGTTGGGGTAGTCATGCCTTAAAAAAACTCCACGTTGCGTGGAAGTTCTAAACTATCTAAGAAAGTAGTTTTATGACTCTTTACTGATTCCCAAATTATCAATTTATTTTCTTCAATTGTTCAAAACCAAACCCCGGGGCCTTTGGGCATCCCTCTATATAAATTCAATTCATTATTCGTACGATATTTAAATATCAAAATACTGGTATAAATATCTGTTTTGATATTGCAATTGCTAGTGCCAATACATGAGTCTATTTTATTTAAAAAAAAAAACACTACGAAATAATTAAGTGGGTAGATTGTATTTCTTAATATTGAATTAAGATTCCTTCAATATTAAGAAATTCAATCGTCCCACGTAATTATTTCGTAGTGCTTTTTAAAATAAAATAAACTCATTTATTGGGACTAACAATTGCAATATTAATGTAACGCATATTTTGATCGAATATTTCTATAGAACTTAATATTTTAAAATTAGTAGGGTCGTTTTTGCCGAAAACAAGTTAGAGAGTTGATGTGCAATTATGCGGATTTAGTATAACCCTGGTATAACAGTTCACAACAAACGAATAATTCAACCTGAGGTGATTTCTAACTAATCACCTATACTCTTATGCCATAAATATATGGATTGTATTTATGACCTTCTGTTAAAATGATCATTTGTTTTAATCATTATACTATAAATAAATTTATAAGTTATACTTTACTTACATTGTTTTACTATTATACAAATTAGATGTGGGCAAACATTAATATAAGAACCAACAACTAATTTAATTCGCTGAACTTAGTTATGCAGCAATAACATAATTCTCTACTAATATCCATTAATAATGGTGATCAATAAGACACTATATATAGTGTACTATATATTAAACAATAATTACTAGAGCTATTATTCTTTCGTAGTTTTTTTAAAATAATATTACGCACGTTATTTTTTAATCTTACCAAAATGAAAATTGTTAGATAACTCAGGAAACTTTTACATAAATATTCAAATAATGTACACCGTGAAATTGTCATAAATCATGATGATGCTATAACTATAAAAACAAATAACTACAGAGATAATTATGTTAATCAGTGCTCCGTCGTTTCAGTTTTTAAGGACACTGTCATAGGTATATAATTTATGGGCCTCGATATTGTTAGCTATGCTGCATTTTTCTTATAAAACATAACAAGCTAAATATTTTTGGGCTCTACCCAAGACAATATTTACATTACAAAACAAATACATCTTAGAATTACTAGTGAAATTTCGCTATTAAGTAGTTAAGAGCGTATGTTACTTACTCGTCAGGGTAGGAGATTACCAATAGCAAATATGAAACAAATCAAAAATGATACATGAAATTATTATCCGATCTTAAATAGCAATTACATAACATTATTAATAAGTTACTATGTAAATGCTGTGGTAGCCTAGAGTGGTGGTAATGCCTCGCGCTGCTTCGCTGAAGATCGTAAATTCAAACCTCACAAAGTTTGGAACTATTTACTTGCGAATAATTGAAGAAAACAAAAACAATATATAAATTCAAAATCGGGAAATCAGCAGAAAAGGATTCGGTTGCAAAGAGGGAAACATTATCATTTGTCCTTTTAGAAAAATAAAACGCAAGAAACACCTTCCCAACTGTTTGTTTGAGATTTAACTTCGCAGTACAGAAAAAAAATATATTTCTAAAAAAAAATTATCTGAAAAAAGTTCATCGCTCTGTCACAAAACTATGATAGCTTGAAATGTTACAAGAGGTTACACATTTTTAAACAGCTACGTTTTCATATGTAACATTGTTCTGCTAGAATGTTAACACTCCAACAGAGAATTTATGTAATTAAGTGCTACGGGAGAGACGTGGCGAGCATCAACTATGTGTTCGACTGTTTCCATGAAAAATATCCAGAAGCTCACATTTCTCTCCAAGAAACTACCAAACTAATAAAAATGTTCCTATCTTCTGGTTCTGTGAGGGATGTGAAAAAGACAAGCGGATTCATAATGAAGATGTTGCAGCAACAGTCCTCGTCCTGAACTATGTGCAAGATTATCATATAGAATCATATTCATAAAATCCTTAAAACTCATCAATATCAGCCATACAAACCAGTAAGTATTCACACGTTAGAAGAAGGTGATGACGCAAAACGTCCTTACTTTTCTCTATGGACTGGATCCCGTATTTTTGAAAATATTCACAATCCGTTTCATATTTTGTGATGAAGCGACATTTAATTTCAACTGGTCAGTGACAACTCAGCAAAAACGACATTGGAGCTTGACAAATCCAGATTTCAGAATAACCACGACTCGCCAGTACTACGTTAAAGTTAACGTTTGGTGCTCTGTTACCTACTATGGCATAATAGGGCCATTATTCTTTGAGGGAACTGTGTATCAAGCTTCATATCTGCCAATACTTAATGCCTTCTTCTACGAGGAAATAGATAATTTGCCTTTAAATTATTGAGCTGCGGCATATTTTCAGCAGGATAGCTGTCCTGCCCATTCAGCAGACATAGTGGTCAATTGGTTGAACGAGAAATTTGGAAAGAAATGGATCGGTAGAAATGGAGCCTCCAAGAAGCCCTCATCTAACAATTTGTGATCTATCTATGGGGCCGGTTAAAACAAATTGTTTACAGAATTCGAGATGCCATTCGATCGATCACGATAAAAGAATATCTTATAACCAGCTTCATACGCGCCTAGAATTATGTGTTTCACGTGGTGAAGATACAATTGAATAGTTCACCTACAAATAAAATTAATTGTCAAAGTGTTGAGTTTTAGTGCAGAGACAAAAGATTTATTCCAAGGCTAATCATAGTTTTGTGACAGAACGATGAACTTTCTTACTTTTTCTTTTTAAATTTTTTTTTTCAGTACTGCGAAGTTACATTTGAAAACAAACAGTTGGAATTATATTTATAAATGAGGCGGAGAAGGTATTTCCTCTTGCATTTATGTTAAGAGGAATATAGGCAGATGTGTCATAACTCATAAATAAAAGAATTATATAGGAACACAGTGTTTCGCAGAGTTTCACAGTAAACTCGGGTGTAAGGTGGTATGTTGAGTCCTTACCTATTCAAAATATTCAAGATATACAGGGTGGTCTACTAGCTCGGTGACAAGCCAAACAACAAATGATGAATGCCAATTGGTCAATGCCAAGAATGCATTCAAGCCGATGGTGCATATTTTGAACATCATCAACCACAAGTGTTTTTATTTCTCTTATTATTTTGCATACCTACTCTGTAAATAATACCAATCAAACCAGTAGTTATGCCAAAACGGAAGTTAATAATTAATGTCTACTTGTGCAACATTTGTTTAACCAGTTTATTTCTATGGTTATCTCAATATATTTGAGTGCTATAACTCGATGTCTGTAAAGAATAGGAATTATGTTCATATCATAGCATATTCTTAGAATCACATAAGCTTGCACCTGTCCGAGTTTATTACCAAGCTTGTAAATTGCCCTGTATAATAGAATAATATAATGCGAGAGTGAAGAACATAAAATGGGGATGCTTTTAGTTGGCAATAGTAATAATCAAACACCTAGCGGTTTCTGACGACTTGGTGTTTATGGTATAGAAAAGGCAGGATTTACAACAATACCTACAAGTGTGAAATGAAGACTAAATAAATATTGACTTGGAATTAATAAAGATAAAACAAAAACAATGGTAATTTAAAGGGTTCAGAATATAATAATAAACAACGATTTAAACAGAAGAAACATTTGAAATATTTGCATTTGAAGATAGGAAGATAGAATATTATATATTTCATTAAATAAGCAGACAATAAATAGAAATCAAGAAAGTCCAAAGAAAACTATTGGCGATAAGTATATAAGCAGAATTTAGGCTAGAGACATGAAGAACCTAATAAAAACAGCCCGTTTAAGACTAAGGAATAAAGTTAGATATGATGAAATAAAAGAAAGACTAGGAGTGAACGCAGTAGAAAAGAAAAAAGTCGTACATGCACTAATATGGTTTGGGCACATGAACAGAATACCATATTCAAGGTTAACGAGGGAAAGGAAGTGTGGAAAATCGGAAACAAGAAAACAAGACGAAAATGGTAAATGAAATAGGGAGAATCTTGAAAGAAAAAAAAACTTAATGAATAGTGCAGAAGAACTAGGAAAACTGGTACGAAAATAGAAGAATAAGATTGATAGGTACTGGCAAATGCCTGTTAAAGACATGATTATGAATGAATTCTATTAATTTAAAGAAATCAATATAAGTTCTCTTCTATTTTGAATAACTAATTTATATTAATTTTTACATGTTTTTTATATAAAAATCTGCATACATTTATATGGTTGTATGTGATGGACTTTACCAAAATCGAATGTATAATTTTAGAAAAATCGATACTGATGGATATCGATACAAATTTATTAATTATACTAAAAAAAAGACCTTTATTTGGCATATCAGCCCAACCCAAAGACACAAAAAAAAGAATAAAATAAATATAAAATACATTTTCCTATCAACTAAAATATACCCCCTCTGCCCTCGCCAATTTCCTTTCCCACGTCAGCCTCCTGCAGATTTTCACGCCTTTCCCATCCTCTCCTAACCATTCGTTCAGCTTTCTGCACTCTCCAACCCACTCTTCTTTCACTCCCTCACATTCTTTGCTAAGGTGCCACCACGTGTCACTCCCCTTCCTACACAGCGCACACGCGGTGTACCCCAGCCCCATCCACACTTTTCTTCCTCGCTCTTCTGAACCACACCTCGCTCTTGCCATGCATACTTTGTCCTCTCTGCTCCACTCTCCCCTGGCTAAGTAGCTCGGGAGTTTCCCCTGCACTTGCCACTCTACGTAGCCAGGGTTGTATAAGCTCTCAGCCATTCTCACTTGCCTTTCTTGCCACTCAATATCCCTCAATCTCTCCCCTATCTCAGTCCCTAGGCTACCCCTTTCTCTCAGCTTCTCCTCTACCCACACCTCAGACATACCCACTATTTCATACATCCTTTCTCTATCCTTCCTCCATCTACTCTCTGTTCTACTCTTACACCTCATCCATACCTCCCGTACCAGTCTTTCCTCGCCCAAATCCTGCAATCTTTCCTCAAACTTCACAACCCTCACACACAACTCCCACCACATACTCATACGACTTGTCTCCTGCAACAGCACTCGGTGTCGACCTTTCGAGCCCTAGCAGATTCTTCAGAAACCAACCTTGCTCCCTTTCTATTACCTCCCATTCACGCAATTCCCACACTTCCACTCCATACAACAAAATAGGTTTTACACACGCATCCCAGATTTTGCACGCAATACAACGAACTTTCCCATTTTCTGCACGCAATCCCCCAAGCCATTCTTGCTTTCGCCTGCATTCACTCCACATGCATCTTTAGCCCTCCTCCACAGTCAAACCAAAAGCCCAAATATTTAAACCCATTCACTCTCTCAATTAGCCTTTCCTTCCATTTCAACCCTTCGTTCTTACCCCTCCTGCCCCTATCCTGAATAACATCCATTTGGTCTTTTCCACATTCACCACTTATTAATTATACTAAAACACTGGAAATTATATATATATATATATATATATATATATATATATATATATATATATATATATTGTGTACCAAGTTTCCTGAGACATACGATAATTTTAGAAAATTGGACACTTATCTTCAAGTAATTAGTACTTGCTACTGAATTCTTGAAGAGTATCACACACTATGTAACTGAGACTGGGAATTTTAGAGAGCAGGCATGCATGTTAACATATAAAAATGAGATATCATCTGCATTAAAATAATGTTGATTTGTATGCGTTACCAATAATCTCTATTATACTAACCATTTATGGTAGAACAGTCGATATCGACATCATCGAGAATAATTGAATTTGACAATTTGATATTTTTTTAACGTTTCTTTGTAAAAATGTACTGAGTTTTTCGTAAAAGTATTTTTCTCCGGGTTGGGTATGAGTTTAGTATTTAAAGCTTTTCGACCTCACTTAGTTAGTACATGAGACCCCTGGTTCGGACCTGGGATGTCCTCATTAATGACGACACAACTGCAGGAGGTTATTCGATGTTATGGCTTATAATTCAAAGATTAAATAACTTTTTTACCCCAATGATTATTCAGTTGTAAACTATCCTTGTTCTGAAAAGTATCATTGCTATCCCATGATAAATTTAAAATAAACCGAAATGTAAATATCGCGACGAGATAGCAACGCGTTTAACCTGCCTACATGGTCGAGAAGCATTTCGAAGCGCGCTTATCAACCGGTAATTATACGCCGCGGTCTATCCAGCACAGGTGATAACTCCTATGCGGGCCGATAGCGGAATAAAAAGAGTCGTTCACGTGGCCTGTCGTTTTAAAATTCATACATTAATTATTATATAATCTAGAGTAGAGCGGATGAGCGCGCGATATGGCAGTCATTTCGGTCGAATTGTGTCCCAAATAAATTGCAAGCGTACAACAAAGCGCTTTCTACGGCGGCCCGCCGCGTGTCCGTGAATGTGCGATCGAATCATTGAATGTAAATCAATACGCTCATATCGATGAGCGTAAACAGCAGATGACCGTAAACAATGCGGTCATTCTCCCACGACCCGGACGGATTTTCTGATTTACATATGAGACATTTGTATCACCCAAATGTAGCGTTCGTACAATCCATTGTCATTTTATCACTATATGCATATTTCAAGACCTCGTTTTCTGCAAAATACGCGAGTTTAAATTGTGCCATTTCAAACAATTTACCATCATTCAATTAAACACTAAACTGAGTATACACTGGTTTTCACCTTTATATCTTATTTGGTTAATATCCGTTTTTAAACAAATTATAAAACATTAATGTTATCTTGTTCGAATGCCGACCCGGGTAGTCGGTACCATTTGTTAAAGTAGTAAGCCCAAACATACACATACACATAAACTAAGTCATTGCAGAAGAACCGGAAGGTCGATAGCCAGTTACAAATTGCAACAAATACAGTAACTACTATTATCTTTTTATGTTTTTAGATTTCTAAATAAGGCTTCGCGTAAAGGAATCACTTAAATTTAAAAAACAAACAATATGTATCAACATAATTCGAAACAAATACTAAAAGTATGAATCTAATACGGCGTTCCGAAGAACAGTGCCATAATTTGACTAGTGCGAGTTATATTTTATTTTATTTTATTTCATACACGGTTATAGTACTACTAATAATAATATTACCATTTATTGAATACAATCTTGTTGTTAAAAATATATACATTTTATAGTAAATTTATTATTAATATTATGAATAATAAATTTACAATAAAATGTGAAAAATAATAATAGACAATACAATTATTATTGACAATAAATGCATCCATTATAAAAATTTGACTCAACTTGAAATAAATGAAACTATTTAAACCACATTTTAGTATATGTTATCCTATTTATAATACAAATTAAGTTTATTTTTATTTTTGATAAATAAAACAAGAATATATATATATATATATATATTAAATCATAATTATATATATTCTTGTTTTATTTATAAAAATAAAAATAAACTTAATTTGTATTATAAATAGGATAACATATACTAAAATGTTGTTTAAATAGTTTCATTTATTTCAAGTTGAGTCAAATTTTTATAATGGATGCATTTATTGTCAATAATAATTGTATTGTCTATTATTATTTTTTTATTTTTCACATTTTATTGTAAATTTATTATTTCTTATTCTATATTGATAGTTTAATTTAAGTCGCCCTGTCAATTTTCTCTCAGTATATGTTCTTTTACTGCAGCTGTAAATGTTGTACAATATGTACAACTTCTCTGGGTGCAATGAATAGGATATTAACAATTAATGTTGGGTACATAGTGTATAAAAATTTTGACAATTGTAGGATTACCATAAAATAGGGAATTTTTATGCAGTCCCAAGATGTTGTATGTATACTAAGTTTTTTGTAATAAAAAATACTGCATGAACTCAACACTATTTCTAAACTTACATACTATACTTATATTTCTAATGATCAACGAAATTTCCATGATTAAGTGCAAACAACGGGCAGCATTTATACGGTGTAAAGTCAGATGAAGGGATATATATATATATATATATATATATATATATATATATCAAAAATTCGATGTTTCAAATACATAGTGTACATAGTAATATGACAAACATCAGTGCCAAAGTACTCATTACTTGAGATTCGGGCAAAAATCGAATCTGCTAGTGGCTTAGTGGGTAGTTCTTCTCATACTGGCATAGATGTTCAAACTATATTTGCACAAATTTTCGCGAATCACATTTCACAGTTTTTTCAGAAGTTTTCTATAAAGTGCAGGTAAATACCGGCTAATTAAACTCCTGTGAGCTTCTTCCTTTATCGAATTATATTTTTTAATAAACAAAATCTTTTTTGACTCCCTTCGCTATCGTCCATTCAAATATAACTAATAATTATTTATTTATTTTATCAAATGCATCGACCTTGTTTCGTATAAGGGTCTAGGATTATATATTATATATATATTATTTGGTTTTATTTCGTACGTTTGTCTTCCTATCCTGTGTCATCTGTTTTAGTTCCGTCCATATTATTTCGATCCTTTTTGTCTCTTCCCTAGATTACCGGTCCATTGTTTCCTCTTCTTCTTATTTTGTTGGTCTCGTCTTGTATATTCTTTTCGTATACCTGTCATCTTTCATTCTAAACATGTCCAAACCATCTCATTTGCCCCTTCGCATTGTTTTGGGCAACTGGTTGTTTCTTCGGTTTAGTTTATAATTTTCTTTACCTATTTGTTTTCTACGTTTGTTTTCTATATTCCTAAGCAATCTTATTTCCATAGCATTTATGCGGCTTTTTTGTTTCTCTGTCATAGATCATGTTTTGCATCTGCAAGTTAATGTTAGTCTTCCTCACTATTTCTGTAATGTTTTTTGGTATTTCTTCTTTCATCCCTTTTTTTAATCTTACCCAGTTTATCGTCTTTTTCCTTATCTATTTTCCATTGCTTACAAATACCGTGAATGCCAAGAATTTGAAGTTTTATACTTGTTCCAACATTTGTCCTTGTAGTCTGATTTCATTTTTCTTATATTCATTCTATGTTCATCCATTATTTGGGATAAATCTTACAAAAAAATCAACTAAATAATAACAATTAAAGATATAACTCTCATTCCTTGTATCCTTCTCTTCCCTCACCCATTTCCCACGCCAGCCTTTTGCAAATTTCACCCATTTTCTCTTCGCAATCCCCCAAGTAAATCTCGCCTTATACCTGCTTGCACCCACTCCAAGTGCTTCCTAAACCAATAGCATAATACTTAAAGCAATTTACTCTCTCAATTATTCTTCCCTTCCATTTCAACTCCTCCGCTCTACCCATCCTACCCTTATTTCTAAACATCATCCATTTGGTATTTTCCACATTCACTACTAACCTCCTTTTAATACGGTATCTTACCATTCTTTACTACATCTCTTGCATCTCTTTCACTATCTTGGCCACAAGCTCTATATCGTTGATTCTTCCTGCTACAACTCCTTCCGCTTACCCTCTCCTTAACTGCTTCTTTCACTCACTCGTGTACAGATTCAAAAGGAGAGGACTTAAAGGGTATACCTGCCTTATTGCCACATTTATTCTAAATTTCGGCGAAATTTCTTCATTCACTCTCGTTGTTGCCCATAACTCTTTGTATATCCTTCTCACCCATTCCACCCCTTCCTTTTCCATCCCTAACCGTTCCATACACTTCACTAGCGTACCTCTGATTCTGTTGCTTTCAGATCCACAAATACCGCATACATTCTCCCTTTTCACTCCAGAACATTCTTCAACATTTTCACAAGTGTGAAAATCTGCTCCCTCGCCCCTGTTCTCTTTCTAAGCCCACCCTTTCTGACACCAACCCTCTTCTATCCACTTCACCTTCCAGTTAGATTTTCGCCATTTTCATCGTTAGTTTGTACCCCGCGCTCAATAACATGATCCCCCTATAATTGGTCAGTCGAGGTTACTCCCCCTTTATGCACTGGAACAATTACACCCACGTGTCACCTTTTCAGTTCTTCGTTGAGTACTTTCATATTATATTGCAAGTCTTCTTCTGTTTCTATCAGTATTGCCATATCAGCACTAAATATGAGATCCACTATTTGTGGTGTATCTAGTTTCCAACATACTAATGTTGGTGTCTTTTTTTTCATTTATTGTTCTATATAATACTATTATAAATTATAATGGGCTCATTATGCATTCCTGCTTTACTCTTAATTCAGTTTTAATTTCATCAGATTCATAATTTTAACTAACATGTTTATTGTTTCTATATAGGACTTTTATTTATTTTTATTATTTTCTTTTCCACTATTCCTTGTCCTAATTTTTCTCAAACATTTCTTATGCGGTCATAAGCTTTTTCAACAACGAGGCATACGTGTTTTTTTAATGGAGAGCAAGATAGAGGGTCGCCGTGGTCCAGGACGAAGGAAATGCTCCAGTTAAAGAACATAAGGGACTGGACTGGTCTGGACTCCCACTCATTGTTCAGAGCGTCACAAAACCGTGCGGAATTTGCCATGATTATTGCCAACCTTCAGTAATGGAGAAGGCATCTAAAGAAGAAGACAATCTTGGGCACGTCTCTCTCTCATTTAAAACCACATTGGCTGTCTTCCATTCCTATTTCTACCTTGTCACCTATTCTATTTTCTATTCCGGGAATATAAGTGAGATAAGAAAAATACGTTAGTTAACGCTATACCCTTGTAGTTATTATAATTTCTTGTATTCCCTTTCTTGTAGATTGGTAGTATTATCCCTATGTTCCAGTCATTTTCATAATATGATTTATAAGTTCCTATAGTGGTTCTTTTGCCTCTTCTCCTCTATATTTTTTCCATTTCTTAGCCCGTCCACTATTTCAAACGACTTGAACTATGCATTACATTATTTTTCACATATATCTTTTTAATTAGTCTTAAATTAATAAATGACACTAATTCAATCATAGAAAATAACGGCTAATAGTGTAGTGCATAGTTCAAGTCAATTGAAATAGTGGATGGGCATAGTTTGGTTCGTATTTCTATTACTTCCTCTACTGTCATTTCTTCCAAGTCTTCCCTAGTTCTGTCTCTTATTGTAATTCTATTTTTTTTTCTGGTTGTTTCTCGACTCTTATTTCATTCTGGGCGAGTTCTTCAAAATATACCGTAGAATAATGTTTGGTTATCTCAGTAGTGTTAAGTTATTTTCTTTCCTAAATTTATCCACGCTTCTTTTTTGGATTTTTTTTATTTCCATCCTTACCTCCTTTCTCTTTCTTTATATTTTTCAAATGTTCCTTTCGTGTGGGTATCAGGATACATCTTTCTCAATTTTTCTATTTAGGTACTATTAAATTTTCTTCTATCCACTACATTTTCTTCTCTGTTTTTGATTGTTTGTTATCTTTATTATTCTACAGCTTGACTTTCCTGGTTCTGTTATAGTGTTTTTGATTGTTCTCAATTACTCTTCGACTTTTTCCTTTTCTTTGTATTTTATATCTCTCTTGGAACTTCGTTTAATGGAGTTCTTTTAGTTTTTATGCTGTTATCTTGTCTTTGACTATCTTCTTTTGTCATTTTTCATTTGGTTCTTCCATTGCATGTCCATAATGGGTAAAAAAAAATGGCCGCTTCTTGCGTCTACTTATCTTAATACTTTAACATCTTCAAGATTTTGCCTTTTTCACTTATTGGGAAGTAATTTATTATTGATTTTTCATATCTAACGGACAGGAGTTGCATGTCTGTGCATTTTTGTATTTGAACTTTGTGTTTTTTATTACATTTTCTACGCATAGTTGAATTATTCTTTCTCCGATACGATTCTTTATTTTCTCTCCTTTTTCACCCATAGTTTATTTTATTAATAATAATAATATTAATAATAGTTTATTCCAGTACACACATAGATATAAATATATGTATATATATATATATATATATATATATATATATATATATATATATATATATAAATAGTAAAAATATATGTACAGATAAACGAGAAATTACAGCATTTTTGTGAAAGTCACATTGCTGTTCAACTTGACCTAGCTAAAATTAAAATAAAGTACTATATATATATATTAAGATAAAGATAAAATAAATGAATATCAATAAATAAATTAATCATAAACTAAGACTATTCCATTTAAGTAATATTACTATGTTCTTTTTCCCAACTATTTCATTATCTCTTTTTGTATCGTTTCGTATGTATCCTTGTTTTGTTTTATTGTGTCCTTTTTTCTTTGTATGCTACTATATATTCCATTACAGACAAAACTAAATTACAATTCGACATACATACAGGTGATGCAGTTTTAATGTTGAATATTTTAACACAATATTCTCCTCGACGTTCTGATTTAAAACTACACTACATATGTGCCTCTTACTCGCTTCCTAACAAAGATATAGGGTGCCAAACTTTTAATCTAGGATAGTCATAGAAAAAACAATAATAGTTTTATTGCTATTTCTAGCAGTTACCGATTGTTCTTACATTAGTTAAGTCCAGAAGCTAATTATTAGTGAAATCAAAAGATGCCACAAACAGCGAATATGGCGATATTCATTTTATTTACGGTTTTTATAACGGACATGTGTATGCGGTTCAAGAATATCGGCGACGTTTTCCTGCCAGAAGGATTTTTCAAGAAACACATCGCAAATTTGGTCTAAAGTCCCAAGGTGAGCAAATCCAAGTCCCAACTCAAAATTCAAAGTTGATGTGTATTTATCAAAAAAGTGAATATACTTATATTAAATAACGAACGATTTTTTTACAGGTAAAAGGTCAAAATCATGTGCAACTTTAAGTGGAAATTTCATTTGTTTATACAACTTTTTAATGAAAATATAAATGCATAAGCCGAAATTTTCGATTAGTTTTTACGTATGTCATTTTACAACCTTACTGTGATTAATTGGCTCATACCCATTTATTGAATGGATATAGCTTTAATTAGTAGACAAAAACTACCTGTATAAACTATTTAATAGTCCATCGATTCTATCATTTTCCAATCAAAATCTATTGTGCAAGCTGATTATCTTGTAGAGTAGCGGTAAAAAATTCTATATGTGTTTGAATAGATATACATGTAATAATAATAACTATTATTATTATATTAATTAGTTCCTGGCAGAATTAATAGCCAGCGATTTGTAACATCTCGGCCTTTTTCCTGCGGTTTTCGCTTTCGTTTAATATGTTAATCATCTCGTCGTCCTTAAGTGGTACGCAATTGTATGGAACGTAAAAACAACAAAATAAAATGTAAGCTGTTGAAAAAGGCGCGTGCCGTCTGTCTTGGCCACCATCTGCCGCCCGGGCCTGATCTAGAGATGCATCTTGGGCATCAGCTGGTGGCTGGCCTGGTGCACATGTCGCCTCGCCGCGCGGCCCTTCTTGCCTTGTTGTGCCCCGGTGCACGCCAACACGGTGGTTTTTTTTACGTGTACATCCCCGGTGTGTTCGGTACGTGTAATTACCGCTCGCGCACTTCACTGGACGTATGATTACGCAGGGCACGTGTTTGGCCGATGCGTGCATTTCTAATTCCCTAATTAGAGCCGGGGTAAATGATTTCGGGCCGAAATTGCTGCTGCAGGGGACCGACACGTTAACGGAACACTTGCTGTTTAAGTTGTGCGCTTTTGTAAAAGGAATTTCCGGAATACTGAGATGCACACTTTATTCAGAATTATATGTTACTAGTGCTCAGAGCCAATTGCAATGTAATGTACATACAATCATAAAAAATAGTCCTTACGAGCATGTTTGTTTAGAGAAGACCCCTAGAGGGATTAATAATATAAATAATAAACAAAGGCATACATCAATAGAACATGCGATGAAAAATCGACATGCATCTAAATAAAAATATAACTAACTAACGCATTAAACAAAAGCCTTATATCAAATAATGCAAACGAATATATCAAATTACCAACATATATAAAGGACATTAACCACAAAAAAGTAAAAGAAAATTCAAATAATACATTAAATATACAAATAAATAAACAATAAACGACAAACCAAAATCGACGACACAAAAAAAATCTTCCAAACCCAAACTCTCTACATAATTAGCGATTATTGGGTAGTCTTTGAGTAACACAATATACTATTTTCAAGACCTCTAGGGTGATTATTTTATAAAGTAATATTGACAGTATTTAGGTATTTTAACCCTTTCTGACCTGGATTTTTAAATTCAAAATTTGTTTTCTTAAATTATTATTATTTATTATTAATTATTATTATTTATTATTAATTTATTATTATTTATTATTTATTAATTATTATTACGCTTTTTCACACACATAAAAATTGAAATGCGCATGGATTTTCTTTAAAATACCTTGTTGGAATAAAATCTAGTGATTAAAAGCAAACATATGGATAAGCACAGTAGCTTGGCCTGTAAATGTTATGGTGGCGAATGCCACCGGCTGGGCCGAAAGGGTTAATCAAATTTTTTACAAGCGTTAAATATCAATTTGTATTTTGCACTACTCGTTTTGAAAAATATTTATCGCACATATAGAAACTATACGTATAGTAGTGACATTTGTGTTTATAAGTATCTAATCAACTATAGAAAATTAAGCTGCAAGTCACCGAAGCAATTACTTGCACAATTATCTCATAAATAACTAAAACGTTGGGTGTGATGCGGAAGACGAAATGTGTTCGGCTCGTTAAGAATGCGCCCGTGGTAAGCACCCTCATCATCGGGGCACACACCTGAACGAAGAAGACGGTTGGTGATAGTGAAATCATCATTTTCTAGGCACGTGGCGGGAAGTCTAACGACTTCTACTCACCTCTGGCTTTCCCGCCACCACCGCCGTGTGCATAGGGGCAAGTGGCCGCGACAGTTGTGCCCTTATTCTTTAAGAAAAACGTGTGCTCGGATGTAATTATTGTCCATAAGGTAGCTGATGGGCGGGGGGTTTAAATTTATAACGAATAACGTTTTACAGTGCAAGAATGTTGTTTAAATTCACTTTAAGAGATAATACATATAATTTTGGTATGACAAGTAACTTATAACCGTACAATATTGCAAAAGTTAGCACTTAAATTTATTAGGTATCAATCAAATGAAATCATCTGTGATATATTTTAGAAAATTATATATTTCAAACCTAAAACTAAACTGACTGACTTTATTACAAAAGTTATTTTGTAATTAAAGTTACACCCATATAAGAAACCCACAAATATACTGGAAAATAATAAACAGTCATATTCATATTCATAGTCCTTTGCAATTTCCGTTTTATTTTTATTTTCATCGGTCTTCTCATTAACTAGAAGTTGTTTGCATTGGTTATTTTCCTTTCCATTCACTTTGCACGCTATCCTTGCTATTATCCCATCAATACATTTCATTCTCAACTACAATTGTTTGTGTCCTATTTTCTTTTACTTTTCCATTTCTTTTCCCCATTTTTTCCCAGCTTAAGTTTTCCAATCTTTCCCTGTATTTATTTTCTGCAATTTATTTGCGCTTATCTAGACTTCCAGTGTTTCCTTGAGGAGTGATATCTTTTATCTTCTCTTAATATCACAATCATAATATAAGAAGAAAAGATGATTAAACTTAATGCGCTTATCTAAATCCACAATGGTATCCAAATATTACTCAGTTTTTCAACGCACTGCCCCATCATATGCAAACTATCTTATATATGTTATCCTACAATAATAATTTAATATAAAATTATGGGTCAAGTCTTATTATATTTCATTTATAGTTTCAATTACAAATTAAAGCATAAATGGAATAATAATTTTAACCATTATCACGATTAAGCGGATGATTTTCATACGAAACATTATTCTGCCCGAGACTAATATTAAATAAATAGTGATATCTAATAAATCTACTATGCATTCTTAAAGTATGCACCTTGTATAATTATTGAATGTATATTATTATTTAATTTTCTTTATATTGAAAAATGCACTACAAAAATCAGGTATATATAAATTTGTTAATAATTAATGCTAGATACACAAACAGCTAGTATGCTAGTTGTTGCAGTAGAATCATATATTATTACACCAAAGAGTATAGAAATTAGATTGAATTATAGTTATATCAGGCATTATCCTTGTTATATTAAAAAGAATATATACTGATCATATTTCATTCTGTTTCAGGCATCACATTTCCTACACAAAACGCGGGTGAGTGTTGTTCACGATTCTTAGTATGTATATATTGTGCTGTTCGGTTAATTGCGATAACTCTATTATTAGCTTTGAAAAGAACACAAGGTTGTCGCTAATTTATTATTTTATTATTAATTAATGAAAAGTATTGGCGAAATTTGAGCGCGAATGATTAGCAGATAAGCAAAACAATTTTATTTCGTCATTCGACGAGCTAACTCATCACCTCTGGAATGTGGAATGATTATATCGATTTGAGTTAATATAAATCTTGATGAATAAACTTCCTTGATGTTATCGTGGTGTTTACTAATAAATCTCATATGGGAATCATTCATTAGAAGATGTTTGCACAATGGTTCAGATATTTATATTGAGATTGTGCTTGTTAATTGATAATTTTGCTACTATAATGCAAAAGTACTAGGTTAAAGTTCATTTATGCTCTCTAACAGTATTCGAATTACCTTGAAGGTGCTTCAAATTACTTAGAGCTTTAATTAATTTGTGAGGGTTTGCTAATCCTCGTGAATATATTAAATTCGTGATGATTTAATGATAACTTACTGGAAAAAAGATAATACTCTTTATCTCTTCTGATAGTTTCATATGACTTTAGGCCTGGGGCTTTACATTATTGTTTTGAGTACTTGATAATTCAATGACTTTATAAAATAGAAGATTGATCCAGAGCTTTGTGCTAACATACATATCTCCATAAAACCCAAAAATACACTTACAGCACTTATAGTGATAAATCAAAGTACTATTGTAAATGAGGTTATTATCCAGATAATCACATAACTAAATCAGGGAAATAGTTTATTTTAAAATTTTATTGTGTTTTTAATAAAACTGGTAAAACAGATTTCAATTTTACTTTAATATTAAATACCTAAACAGGATGTGCTTGGGTTCATCTAGTGATGCCTCAAGCTTATATCTAATTATGACAGATTATGTAAGTTTGAGACCGGTGCAGGAGATTAGATCTTGCCTTCTCAAGGTAGAACGGCTTACTGCTTCTCTTTGCTATTATAGGCACATGGATATTTATACGTTCTCAGAGTTCGCTACAAGAAATCATCACATGTATAAGTTTAAACCCAAAACTTTTTCGCGAATGCCCCTCTCCGAAAAATGTCTATTTATTTTAAAAGATATATACTTAAGAAAGCGCCGCTGTATCCTCTTTAGCAATTCGATCTATTTCTTATAAATAGGATGCCAAGCTAATGAAGCATATTCTAATTTGGATCTTATGAATGCAAAGTATAATGTATTGAGAACACTTTCATCCTGAAATTTACTACAGGAACGCATTATGAACCCTAGCATTTTTGAAGCATACATTGTTAGATGATGTATCTGCGCCGTAATCCTATCATCGTAAAAAATACCTAGGTCCTTGATCTGCTTTACTCGAACTAGATTTTCATTTGGTATGCTATAGTTAATCATTATCTGCATATGCTTTCTTGTATATGAAATTACTGTACATGTGTTGGCATTGAGAAGTAGCTTATTATTATCACACCAGACCAATATTCAATTGAAGTCTGCTTGCAAGATATCACAATCCAATATGGTATTGATTTTATAGAATAACTTCATATCGTCGGCAAAGAGCAAGTGAAGGACTTCGATCGTTGATGAAAATTAGAAACAGTAGAGGCCCTAGGATGGAACCTTGTGGCACTCTTGATGGCGGGACACTTACTTGTGACGTGTAACCATTGTACGTAACCATCTGCTGTCTCCAGTAATATATGTTGAGATTAATTATGTTAATGAGTCTGTGAATCCAAAAGCTTCTTCTGCAACTTCTGTAACAATATTCTATGATCTATTCGATCAAATACTTTAGCGAAATCGGTGTAGATTCTGTCCACCTGACCTCCTGCATCTAGTTTTTTAATTATATACTCGGACATATTTGCTAGATTCGTAGTTGTGGATCGTCCTTCAACAAATCCAAATCCATGTTGACTTCTGGTTACATCCTTAAATCCGTAAATTTTGGTATGCAGTATTTTTTCAAATATCTTTGAAATATTTGAGTATGGTAATTGGTCGGTAGTTTTCTATTTTCGACGGTTCAACTCTTTTTAATATCGGGCAAATTTTCCCATGCTTTTTTTTGAGTAACAGATTAATTTATTTGAGTACTTCTGCATGATTTTAATGATTATGATTTTATGATACGGCTGATTTCTTATGTGTAAAGTGTGATTTATTCGATTTCATGTTATTAAGTATTGATATTCATAGTTAGCAGAATTAATTAGCGACACATTTATAGTCGTAAAATTGACTAGAGTAACTACACCCTTATATACCTGCCATTTCTACCTGTAAATGTACCCTTTGACCTTATTCCCCTCCACGACTAATTTAAATGCACTTAGATATGATGACCGGGCAATTGTTCGGACAACCCTTCCGGACCAATGGTCACGTTTCGGTCAGTTAAAATGGACCGTGGCCTGCTTCCCTACAAGAAAATATGACAAAATTAGATCTAGACCACCTTCTTTAGGAAGCCCAAAGGGTTATGCGCAACTACCTAAATTACACTAGGGTGCAGTTTGTTGAATTTTCCCATAGGTCTGAATAAGTAGAGTAACCGTCGGTCATCAGATGGTCGAACATGGACGTTGGGTTTTTGTAACGGTCCAATTTGATTTACATATTCTACCCATTCAGGAATAGTTATATTACAGTCTTAAAGTACTAATGATATTGATTTTTGATGATAATATACTTAATCTGTACTCGATGTACCGCAAAATACACATTATACAAATATTCGGTCCATGATATATTTTATTTCGAATATTCTTACGTGACGAGCCTTCCTTGCCGGAGGATATGGCCCTTATTACTATACGTCAAGGAAGGCTCGTCACTTAAGATATCCACTATGTAGCATTGTACCAGTTGGTATCGTATATTAAACTACAGTTGTTTATTGTTTCTTGCATTTTTCTAAAAAAAAAATTCCGTATCTGTATTCTTATTTTCACTGCTTTGGATTTTATATCCTCATTCAGGCTGTTGGCTAGCCTAGATATTTGATTGGACGATACTGGTATGAAAAAGTCTTATCATCGTTGGTGAAAGTTGTTTTTACCATTACCTTTGCTTTTACCTTCCAAATAGTAATGTATGGGAATCGCGAATCACTTATTTTGACTTGTTTCGTTTCATAAGTTTTCTAGTTAAAATAGACTATTTTTAGGAAATGTAATACAATTTTGGGAAAACAGCTGTATGGATCGGGACAAAATTTATAAACTGGATGTGAAAACGCGAACTGTCTAGAATTTGAGCAGAATCAAATGGCGAAAACTGAATTTAGTTCTAAACCATAATTTTCTTTTGCGTATGACTTTGTAAAGAATTTGTATGAAAATGTTATATAAAAATGTACAACTTTTATATGAATCATTATTGCCAAAAAGCAACAATATTAGGTAAGTTGATGAAATCAACAGGATTAGGCATGATGACTCGCGCGCACCCCGATTTGTCTACAATTAATGTAGTATTAATAATTAATAAATTAATTACGAAATTCGTGGCGTGCCGACACCAAATATTTTCTATGTAGCGTGTATTTCCCATAGATACAGCTTAATGTTTAAATGTATTTATATTATTTACTGTATTGTATGCTTGTAAAATGTATTTTATATTTTTATGTTCCTTGTTGCGTTCTGGTTGCTAATTATTAAATATTGAAGTTATTATTTTTTCTTATATTAAATTCTATTATTTAGCATAAACCAACCCTAACTAGTACTAAGTATTAGTTATTAATGGCCAACCTGTATTTCTTTTGCACTATATTCATCTTAATTGAAGTAGATTCCCAAGAAAACGTCCTAAAACACATTTGGATCCTTGAATCGCGAAATGGGCTGAGGTATTTAATAATTATATCTGACATTGATTAATGTCTGCGTATAACTATCTTAATGTGTTTTTGTTTTTTTTTTCACACACATTTTACATGATAAACATATTAATTACATCAAAATTTGATTCCTTGACACTCGTCAAACTATAATCCGTAAAAGCTCACATATCTGAGTGTAATGATTTTGATAATTCAATTTTCAATATCATTTAATCCAGCTCTGAATAAATACATGCGTGAGTTATGACCTAAACGGTGAACTTCGAAAGCTCATTAATATTTCAAAAGTAATTGCTGCTTTCTCATAATAATAACACACGTTTGACTCGTAATAGTCCAAGCAATCCGTTCAATCATGGGCAAATTTTATTAATCGGATGAGTGAACAATATATTCGTTGACACTATTCAGAATTGAAAAACTAAAAGAAATCTATTCAATTTTATTTAGTAATGTGTATTAATTAATTCCAGTGTATTATATAAAATCCAAAAAACCCATTGGACTCTCAACGGAGTTAAAGCGTCAATGTATGTGAATAATTGGACGTAATGAACATCTCACGCGCTATCCACTACCACCCTTCGTGGTGCAGTTGGTAGCACGGCGGTAGCGATAGCCGGAGACGTACGTGGGTTCGAATCCAACCGGAGATTTGAGAAATAATTAATTAACATTGATTTGATATATATATATATATATATATATATATATATATATATATATAAATATATATATATATATATATATATATATATATATATATATATATATATATATATACATATATATATATAATTTATAATTCACAATGAGACTTTTTTTTATTGAATGTTACAACTTAATTATTGAAATTTGTAATACATCGTATTTTTTTTACAAAATGCTATTGTTTCCTGCCTTCATTCTGAGATTTCAGAATTGTTTCGTTTCATGGGTTTGTCACGTTTCAAAATATATTGGGTTTCATACCTATGTTTAGACATATCGGGAAGTAAATCTAACGCTACCTTCTTAGCACCTTTTGTATATGAAGGGAATACAACCAATTTCTTTCTCGCCACTACTATCCATCGTTTTATAAATTATTTTTAACTTTTAATTAATTGCACAATTTTCATTTATTAGTCATATTTTACTCGAATCTTGTTAATTTAATTTACTATAAGGCAAATGTAATGTATCGAATTTCTACTTTATGGATTGTCCAAGCAATATGCTAATTAATTTCAGCATGGGAAAATTTTGGTGAATAGCACGTAATACTTTTCTACAGGTAGTTTGTAACGGTATAAGAAAACCCTTCTACAGTGACCGCGGCCTTTAATATGCGATCTAGATTAATTTTCAAATTATCCCTATTGCGAGGTCCAGTTGACCTGATTATGACCATTGGGCTACCGACATGGGTAATATTGATATAGGGCAGGTTGTAAAAGTATACCTCCATCGTCCTAAAGCAGGTAGAAACTCACAGCAGGTAACCGGACATCCGATTCGCTCAGAAAGGCTTTATGAGAACTTTATGAGCTTTTAAATGTTTATGCAATATTGTGAGCTATTAATCATAACAATATTTATATATTTTAGAGGTCGAAAAACTAGTTTAATTCCTACATATCTTTTTAATATATTATATAAAGTGTATGCTTATATTACAGATTTGCTAATTATCAAGATTTATGTTTTATATATTTGTATATTATTATAGTAAATCTATGAAAATAGCGCAACGGTGGCGAATGCCGGAGACTTGGGTTCGAGTCCCACCAGAGTGAGGATTTTTGAGATATTACATTCAGTATGAAATTTCACACTCGTTAATAACGTAAAAACTTATTTTCACATGCGCTTACTGTCTGAACCGCAAAAAATTCTCACAGCGTCCGTTGGTCATTCAGGTAATGTCCGCAAGAATCGGAGATTATAATATATACCTGCTTAAAAAATAGTACGTACTCTTGACCCCTAAACCTGCACTACTTTAATGTTGAAGGTAGCTCTTATAACACGGCACCCTTTGTGTTAAGATGTTACGGCATTTCGAAATTTAAATCTAAAGTCATATATTTGATTGTGAATAGAATTGTATGATGAAGAAATTATTGAAATTTATTGATAATATTGGTGCGGTTTGTATAAAATAAAAGAATAGTTTATACCAATTGACAATAGCGAGCATATATCATTTTATATTTGATCATACTGGGCGGTACTCATAATATTGCCACGACTGTTAGTCCGTTCGATCTTAATAGATAACGATGTAAACTATACCAACAATAATTTTGATATTGAACATAAAACGGACATAAGTACTGGTTCAATCCGGCATAAAGCGTGAAATACATTGTACTAGATTCTTCAAAAAACTTCTAGTTTCAATTATTCATATTCTAAGTTCAGCTCATACTATAACCAATCAGTCTTTTATTAAAGACACACGAGGTTCGTAATTGGTCATACTAAGAGCAAACAGCACATGAATAATTGAAACTAGAAACTTGTTCAACTTTCTTAACGAATCTAGTACAATGTAATTCATGCTTAAGGGGTATAGAAAATCAGTTAAAATACATGTAGCCTCCTAATATGACCGTTAGAAAAGAGGTATCAGCAATCGCCATTTGGTCAAAAGATACGTTCCACCCTTGCTCGCCCAAATAAAATTTAGTTCACATAGACCTTTGCGATTACCTGCAACGCAAAATGTAATCATAACCACGCACGGTCATCCAGGTAATAATCGCGAAGTATAAAAAAGCGGCCAATGTCCACCCGACCATGGCCACCCGAATCGGATATCCTATACCTGCCCACAACTCGTACCCTTTAACCCCCACAAAGTGACCTATTTTAAATAAAACCAAGAATGACCGAAGACATTGTTCTGCGCCCTTTCTAGACCGATGGTCACATTCAGGTCAGTTTAAAATGGACCATGGTCGTCTTAGGCACAAAAAAAACGGGAGTGGTTATTTTTAATGCGATTGTTTAGAAAAAGGGTTAAATACTACCTACTACTAGCAAATATTTAGAACGTGCATAAAATATTCCCATGGTGATGATGTAACCGACAATAATTAAGGTGTACAAATAAAAATAAAGCAGTATTCACTGGAATTAATTTACAAATATTACTAAATAAAAATTAAAATTATAACCGTATTTTCATGTAATAATAGATTTATTTTAGTTTTTCAATTCTGAATATCTACGAATATTTATTGTTCACTCGTTTGATTAATAAAATATGCCCATGATTGAACCCTTTCTTGGACTATACGAATTTAACGTGTGTTATTATTATAAGAAAGCAGAAATTAGTTTTGAATAGTCAGATATATTTGAGCTATTGCGAATTTTAGTTTGATGAGTAGTAAGGAATCAAATTTTAATGAAATGAATAAGTTTTTCATGTAAAAAGTGCGTGAAAAAAAAACACAATCATATTAAGATAAGTAAATAAAAGTGATATACAATTTTAACACAGAACTAATCTCTTAAGGAACTCGTTAAACATAAGACAGCGTTACGTACAGATGTTATAATTATTAAATACCATTTCGCGTTCTTCAAGGATTATGTAAATAGAAATGCGTTTTTTAACGGTTTCTTCGGAATCTGATCAATTAAGATGAACACTATAAACAGACACAAAATAAAAATTCAGGTTGTCTGAAAAATATAGAATTTTTAATAAGAAATAATAACAATATTTATTAATTAATAATCACAGCTACAAGGAACACAAAATAGATTTAATAAGCATTTTATACAACCAATATAATAAATATATTTAAAGATTCAAAAACAAACTAATTCCTTAGTCATTTCGCATGATTTTAATGATTATGATTTTATGATTTGCCTGATTTATTCTGTGTAAAGTTTGTTCATTCATTGTATTAAGTATTGTTATTCATATTGAGTAATTATATAGTTATAATTTATATATTTATAAGTAATCTGGAACAATAAAATTGACTTGCTACCGTAGCTACACCCTTATATACCTGCCATTTCTACCTGTAACTTTACCCTCTGACCTTATTCCCCTACACGGACACTTTAAATACACCTATATATGATGACCAGGCAATTGTTCGGACAACCCTTCCGGACCAATGGTCACGTTTTGGTCAGTTAAAATGGACCGTGGCCTGCTTCCATACAAGAAAGCATAAAAAATTAGATCTAGACCACCTTCTTTAGGAAGCCCGAAGGGGTATGCGCGGCTACCTAAATTTTGCACCAGGGTGCGATTTGACGAATTTTCCCATAGGCTTAATAATGTAATAAGTAGAGTAACCGTCGGTCATCAGATGGCCGTAAACGAACGTTGGGTTTTTGTAACGGTCCAACTTGATATACATATTCAACTTATTGAGGGATAGTAATATTACAATATTCGTTCAATGAGCGATCATTTTTAATTGCGTTATTCCCAAAAATGTATATTCGATGCATTTTTTAAATTGTTGTTTGCAATTTTCAATTTTTTTTTTGTAAAATAGCTCAGGTTATAATAAAGCCAATGTGATGTGAGGGGCCATAATAATTCAAAGCATATACATTTATGTATTTACTAAATTTCACTATAGTAAATAACCATCTTCAAAAATTGTTTGTGTAATGCCGACATAAGTCAAGAAGCCTATTCGACGAAAATGGCCAAAATGGGTCAAACACAGACATGTAAAAGCATAAACCAAATTTAGAACAGATTCCCTCTAAAATTATTTTTTAGTGAATTATTTAAATAGCGTCTAACAATTTTTAAACGTTAGTTGTGTAATACCATATTAACTCGAAGTATTTATTGCCTGGACAATGTTTCTGTTATGTAGTAGGTAGATTATGTTTTCGAGCTTAATACGATTGAATGTTCTAGCATGATCTATGAAACACTTATAGTGCTTATAGGCAGGTTTATTATATTCTGTTTCTGTTCTCCATTATATGTCGCAGTACAAAAACAATGCATGCTCTTCTAGATTTAAATCAATATTGTTCCTTTCAGTGATGTAATTAGGCTAATTTTGTTGATAATGATTTTTGTGGTGCGCTTCAGCGTCGTGTCTAGCACATTTATGCACCTGATACCAGATACTTGGGGTTTTATCACCTTTCTCGAACATATATTTTCATAATGATTTACATCGATATGGTATTTTACATTATCTTAGGATTGTAGAAGGTTTGTTAGTTAAGAGTTGGTTCTGTAGGACATCATATCTAGGTGATTTTCTGTTATTAGTCCTAAATCCAATAGATTTAGATCTAGAAGGCCAAGTAACTGGGTTATTGGACGCAATGACCCAGTTGCTTGGCCTCCATCGACTAGCAAATTCTGAAATCAGATGGATTGTGAACAATAATAGCATTTTATACAACTTTTTACTAAAATGTATTACAAAAGAACGTCTGCCTTTAAAGCTATCAGCCCAGGGGATTTCCGCTGATAAATGGTATTTAGCTTAACTTTAGATAAAACGTCTGAAAAACTGTGAAAGTTAATTGGCGAAATTTCGCCCAAAACGGGATTTGAATGTTAGAGGCGCTTAACTACTGAGCTGGACAGTGTATTACAAATTATTAATGTACTGTTATTACAGAATAGTTATTGTAATAATTTTTACTACTCTACTTTATAGAAAAAAGAGAAAAAAAAACAAGTAAAATGGAAATGATTAAAGGTTAAATAGATTATTCATGAAATAAATGTTGTGCAGCCAGAATCCACTTTTTGTTATAATTTTAATTTTCTAGTTTCAAGAGGACTCGTTAAAAATAATAATTTAACTATTATTATTATTATATTATACATCGTATTATAGTAGTATTCATACTTATGATAAAGTAATAACAATATTTGTGATGCAAAAAATCATTTATGTAATTTGATTATAAAATTCTTTAAGAATATCAGACAGCGACTAAATTATTGATTATGGAATATTCAAAAGACATGATATCAAATCGCAGTTTATCAGTTTTTAGTTATCATGCCGACATTTTATATGGATGAAAATATGTGTAACGAGATAAGTTTATCACTTATAACAGACGATGAATAACTGGGCTTTGCATTTAAGGTACTAATAAAAATTCTTCAAACATATTTTATTATTATAAATATATATATATATATATATATATATATATATATATATATATATATATATATATTTCTCTAAGTTTTTTGGTCCGCGACGCTCTTTTGCACAATTTTCAAGGGACCCCTCAAGAATGGATATCAAAACAAAATCCCGAACGATCTATAATCAATTTTTTTGCGACCCCCATATCGAAAATCATTGTATTAACTAATAATATAGAATGCAAAACACATCCAAGCCTTATTACTACTATTATTATGAAACTAATGTATATATATATATATATATATATATATATATATATATATATATATATATATATATATATATTTTTTGACCTTGTACCTTACGGTGTATGTAGGCTTTACTCTAATACTTACATTACATTATAGCAACATTTTATGTATTTACAAATTCTTTCCACTCACTTCTGTTCCTCTCTTTATTTGTTGTTTATAATTTCTTCTATTATGTTATTTCATTCTTTTGTTGGTCTGCCTCTTCCTTTTTTGTCTCCTCTTCTTGTTTCCCATACTTGTTTTGTTTGATTCGTGTTTTCCATCCTAATTAGATGTCCCCACCAGTAGAGTTTGTTTTTTTCTATAAACTTATCTATTGCTTCAATCTCCATTTCTTCTCTGATGTTGTTATTTCTTATTATGTCTCTTCTCGTAACTTTTTTTACTCTTCTCAGGTATTTCATTTCCATTGCCTATATTCTTTCATCTCTCTTTGCTAGCTTCCACGTCTCGCTCCCATATGTCAAAATTGGTCTGTATATGCTTTTGTATATATTCATTTTGCTGATCTCTTTATTGTTAATAAGTATGTTATTCAGTGAGTAGTACGTTTTTATTCTGTTGTTTATTGTGTTGCTTAATTCTCCTTCCATTTTCCATCTTCTGTAAGCACTACTCCTAAGTATTTGAATTGCTGCACTTGTTGTATCAGGTGTTCTATCTTTATGTTTATTTGATGTTTCCGTTTTCCTATTATCATTATTTTTGTTTTGTTGTAGTTCATTTTCATATTATATTTCTCTAGGTGCTTATTCCAAACGTTCCGGTTGTGATTTCTTTCGTTTTCTGTTATCGCCACCACATCGTCAGCGAAAGCTCCTTCTGATATTTTCACCATTTGCATATTTTTGTATCCTATATTTGCTTTTCTAATTTCTGTTTTTATTCTTTTCATTATTTCGTCCATGTATATGTTGAATAGTGTAGGACTAGAGTCCGCCTCCTTGCCTTAGTCCAATGCTTGTCTTAAATGTTCTTGAGATCTGACCCTTGTATATTATTGAATTGCTGTTGGTGTTGTATATATTCTGTATTAATATGACTATCTTGTTTTCTATATCTTTCTTTAAGAATTGTCCATAGTTTATTTCTTGGGATCATGTCGAACGCTTTTTCTAGGTCTATGAATCCTAAATATGTGTTTTTATTATTTGTAGTTCTATTTTCTGTGGTTTACTTTATTGTGAAGATGTCCTGTGTGGATCTTTCTTTCCTAAAATCGCATTGCGATTCTTCTAGTGTCTGTTCTATTCTTGCTATTATTCTCTTGTTTATTGTCTTTTCTAATATTTTCATCCCTATACTTATTAGTGTTATGCCTTTATAGTTTGAGCAATTCGTCTTATTCCCTTTCTTGTATATCGGTACGATTAGTGCTGTTTGCCAGGCTTTTGGTATGATATCTGTCTTTCATATGTTGTTCAGTAGTTTCCGTAGTTTTTCTTTACCTACCGGGCCAAGGTGCTTGATCATTTCAGCTGTAATTTGGTCTTATCCTGGTGCTTTTCCTATTTTTAATTCCCTTATTATTTCTAGTTGTTCTTGTTCCTTGATACTCTCTGTATCTGCGTCTGTGTTGTTCTTGTCTCTATTTCTTGTATTTTTTTCTTTGTAGTTATTTGTGGTTAATAATTCTTCAAAATATTCTTTCCATCTTTCTAATATTTTTTCGTTTTCCTTCAGCATTCTTCCTTGTTTGTCTTGTATGTATCTCATTTCTTGTCCTTTTTCTTTCCTGCAATCTTTTAGGGTTTTAGAAAGTAGCTCTTGGTCTTCCCTTGCGTTTTTTTCCACTGTCTCCCCGAACTTTTCCTATTCCCTGGCTTTTGCTATTCTAACCTCGTCTTTTACCCTTTTTTCCCCTTGTCTCTGTATTTTTTGCAGTTTTCGCTATTTTTGTTGTTTAGGTATCTTTGACATGCTTTTATCTTTTCTTTTGTTTTCTCTCGTATGTCCTCTGACCACCAGGCTGTCTGTTGTTTCTTGTTTGTGCTTTTCTTCATACTACAAGAAAACATGTGGTATGAAGAAAATTGCTGTCTCAAGCATATTTTTCTTTAGGTTATTCCACATATCCTCTAATTCTTCTCTATCGTTGATCACTTCTATGTTCGTCTCCATTTTCTCCATATACTGGGTTGTTTCCTTTTCTCTAAGCTTGTATGATCTTATCTTGTTGTAATTTGTATATTTGGTCGCTGTATCCTTCTGTCATGGTCTTGGCAATCTTCCTTAATTATCGTCACAACTAGATAGTGGTCACTTCTAATCTCTTAGCTTCTCTTTACCCTTGTATCTATTATTTTGCTCCCTTTTCCGTGTTCTATTAAAACGTAATCTATTATAGATTTTTCGTTCTTGCTTACCACTTCCCTTGTGTATGTGTGTATTTGTGTCCTTGTGTTTGAATAGTGTGTTCGTTATTACTAGATTGTTCATTCTACAGTAATCTAGCATTTTCTTCCCATTTTCGTTTAGTACGTCTTCGCCAAATCTTCCTCTCGTCAGGTCATCTTTTACTTCCTTACCAATTCTGATGTTGAAGTCACCCGCAACGAAAACTTCTCCTTTAGCTGTTTTGGTTGTTATGCTGAGTTGCTCCAAAGATGCAAATCACACTAATAAATATCTAGAAATTGAGAGAATCGGTCCTTTAATTACCAATATGCCTGCATCGTTATTTTACTACCTTTTCTAAATAAATAATTTATTGTTATAATTTCCCTTTATATTATTTATATTATACTTTACTTATACATTAAAACTTAAATAAAAACATTTGGCATTTATCTGTGCTTGCATTCGGTCACCATTTCCATTGATCGTTGTGGTCCCTGGTATTGCGGGTTCTCACGTCCCTCGTTCTTGGTATTTCATTCCTTTATTTTGGTTGATTTGTACGCAATATTTCCCTTTATCAGGTCACTCCTTCTTGGTTTTTCATTCCTTTAGTTTGGTTGATTTCGTAATTCATTTTTCGTTGTTTCATCTAGGACATTGTAAAAGCATACACACTTTCATTAAAGCGTTGAAAGTTTCTATGTTCGTTGTTCTTAGGCTTTTATTTTCTTCTTGTGTTATATTTGTGAAAATCTAAATTTCGCTGTAAATGTTATTCTTAGTTTTGCTGTAAATGGTATTCTTCATGGTTATCAACCTAGATATCTACAGATCCAGATATCTAGGTTGATAACAATGAAGAATAACATTTACAGTTCCAGTAGTTCTTCAAAATATTCTTTCTATCCATCATTTCTGCATTATTTCTGAATGATCTTGTTTATTTTTCAGTTGTCTCCTTTTCCTTTTAGTGTTTTTCTCGGCGCTAATTAGAATGAATAGTTTCTGATTTACTTTAAAATATTCTTCTAACCTTGTAACAACACTTTCCCATGACTTTTTCTTTGCCCATTTAGCATTCGCTTTTACCAGTTTCCTCTATGCTCTGTATTCTTCATAGTCTTCTTTTTTCTTGGTGTCTAGTTGTTTTTCTCCATTTTAAACTATTCTTTTTTATTTCCTCTTTCCCATTCCACCAATGGCTTTGTTTACTGTTGTTATCTTTTATAGTTCCTAATGCTCGTTTTGTTGCTTCTCCAATAATATATTTGATGGTATTCCATATTTCCTCTATATCAGGGGTAGCTAATTTATATATATATATATATATATATATATATATAAGATCTACTTTGTATCTTAAAAATGTGTTGCGATCGATTTGTAGTCATAGGCGTAGTCTAATTGGGGAGGGGGAAGCTGTGAAATCTATACTATATTTATACACTGCATTGTCGTAAGGTCTACATATAGATAAGCAAAATATATGTTCGAACACATGTATCTACCTTAAGTAGTTAAGACATCGCGAGCGATCGACTAAAATCGGCTTCACGATCGACTTGTTGGCCACCCCTGCTCTATAATATCAATGTTCGTTTTTGACGTTTTTGACTATTAATAATGTTAACTATTTTGCTGAATATAGTTTATTCAACTTAAAGGTTTTAAGCCAACTTGTAAAATAAAGTCCTGTCTTTAATATCAGCTTCTTAATTAATTTAGATTTTTTTTTTAAATCGAAAATTTGGTAAACCGCAAATATGCGATAATTTTATCTATGAGTGTATATAAAACAATTTAGTTACCATTCCCTAGGATTATGTTCTCAAATACAAAGTTATAATACGGTTAGAAGGGTTGTCGAAATCGCACCAATAGCGCAACGTCCTAAATCCATTACCCTTGCCCACATATGCTCTTGCTCTATTTAAAATGTATAATAATAACCCTTCCTGATTGAAATCTGTCTCTTCCTTTAAAACAGGTGGTGCAAAGTTATACCTGTAATAACATTGCTACAGTTAATTTATAAAAACAAATCAGTCGTTCACAGACTCTCTATAAAGCACTATATTACTCATATTACGATTACAATTACAGAATTTATTTTATAATTATTTTATCTCAACAAAAAAAAAATATATTACAGATATATTATCAGGAATTTTATATTTCATTCTCTTTTTTATATCGACTCAATGACTCAAGCATAATTGATATATGCTTGAGTCATAACTGCCATCAATTTAAGTTAAAATAAATATTAAAAATATTGTTTATTTACGGAAAATCTCCAATGCATAAACGTATAAACTTCGCTCGCATACTTTCTTTAATGGGTACAGACGTTTTATATTGTGTAAACTATTCCCAGAAGAGTGTTATCCTATGGAAAAACTATGCGAGCAAAGGTGGGGTGAGCTGGTGCAGTTTTAGAATTGAAATATTTTTTTTATAAATAAATATTAACTGCTTACGTCGATTTACATAAATACCAAATGCAAAATCGTCTCCTTTTCAAAATAATTCAAATGTGATTTAAACCACTTTCATTCTCACAGGCTCATATTATAAGGACTTTTTGAAAGAGTTTGACAAAGATAATAATAAGCAATTCAAATGTGACTTACGCCACTTTAATTCTTACAGACTCATATAATGATAATACTATTCATTTAGAAAATATAATTTTTTAATATAAATTATTATTTATCTGAAATTACTCAATATTTAGTTGCAATATAATAATAATAGTGATTTAAAAAATAGTTTAAAATTAAATTATTATTCATCTCAAAAATATGTGTCTATAAATGTGTTTAAACTCTTTTTAAATCGAATTCACCTGTTCTTGTGTTGCACTTGTCTGAACTTGATAAAGCCAGTGTGTCTGTATGTGATAATGGAACGAAATGGTACCTGCTTATCGCCCTCGCACGTGTCTCCTCCGCATCCTATTGGAATGTCCGGTAAGCTATTGTTTTATCTCCTGGCTACTACAAACATGCCTCCTATCTTCTTACGAAAATATGTGTCTGCGCCTCAATCAATTCTTATCGCATACTTTACGTGCGAGATGACCGTCATAAACTACTGAAGAACCCGTTTATAAATGCTCTGAGCACGAGCTTGCTAACACGTTGGGGCTAATTGATATATTCTACTCTAAACGAACATATTAACATAGGTTTAATGAGAATAGAATATTCATTTAGAATCAATTAATTAAACTAAACTGTAATTAGAGAAGAAACTTTAATTGTATTTTGTTCTGTGTTATAATATTATTAGAGTTGCCCCTTTATTGTATGTAAATTTATATGATATGTAACACAATAAATAATTAATGTTGTTATTAATTATAATAACAATAAAAATATTTATTTTGATATATTCAAAAGTACTAATAAATTTACATAATACAAAGGAAAAACGTCTGAAGTCTTTCTGCTCTGTTGTTATAATTAAATCATAATAAACGCTTTTTAGGAACGTATAGAAAATATAAATATATATATATATATATATATATATATATATATATATATATATATATATATATATATATATACAACAATTTATATTAATTAATTTCAATTACTAAAAGTAGGTTTATACTGAGATAATAATGTTAGAAATAATAAAAAAAATATGTAATAAGAAAGGAAAAATTATTAGAAAAAGGAATAATGTTATTATTAATAACGCATATATTACTATGTATATCCGTGAACTAAACTAAATTGCGGGAAAACGGCAGTATACATTGAAACAAATATGAAAATTGGATTTGGCCATTTCTTTAAATGAATATATATATATATATATATATATATATATATATATTGTATTTATACAAAGTGTACATTTAATTTTCGTGTTTTCGAGTTTCTTCGCAAAAATTATTGATTATAACGTAATTGATTTGTAGTAGTGAATGCATTTGAATATATTTTATATTATTTTAGTAGAAGAAACATTAATTATAATTTGTCAGTAAGATCCTTAATAAATATATATTACGTCTTGTTCGGTTAATTAACATGCTGATAAACTAATCTCTGCGTTTTCCGCGTTTCCTTTATAAGGATCAACGTTGCGTTTCGTAGCACCCTAAGTTAGACCTGTAACGCACACACGCTAGGGTCGAAATAGGTCGACTTGACCGGTGTCCACTTCAATTCATCAAAAACCACCGGTCGTGACTCCACTGACCTTAGGGTTGATAGTCAAGTGATTTGATTGTGTGCACACAAGCCTAGACTGGTTTGTAGCTAATTCAAAAATAAGTGGTATTAATTTAGTATTATATACCAGTTATTGGCAATAACTTCTTATTCGAATATAAATTATAAGTCTTACGACATAGATGTTAAATAGTTTTCAATATATATTATGTTGATTACTTAAAGATAATTTAATCCAATTTAATTTTTTATTATTTTAAACTTTGGATTTATAAAAAGTATTTTAGTCCTTTATAAATAACGCCTACAGAAAGTGAATGTATCGAGCTTTATTTAAAAAAGAAAATAAATAGTGATTTTATATGTAACGTCGTACCACCTATATATAGCTTGGAAATTATATTTGTTTTATAAGTAATTACCTTTTAGCAGAACAATAAAACTATATGGTAATTGTGAAGTATCGGCTTTCTAGATAAAATTGGGTTAAATTTAACAATAAACAAAATTTCAATACTGCACCATTAAAGAGTTGTTTTTATTTAGATATGTTACCTGTTGTATTTATCTATTAGTAAACTGGGTAGAAGTTTGATTTATTATTTATATTTAGGTATAAAACATAGTAATAAAAATAATAATGTGTTAATACCGGATAGTACTAATCTCAGATAAAGAATAAGAACGGAATTATGAAAATTAAACTTTTTGGAAGACCTTAAAATCAGTCCATATTGCAGTTTTATTTTTATTTAACAAAAGTTTATAAATAAAGGCAGTAAGCGTATACACCGAGATTTTAGGTGTTAATTTAATAAATTAAAAATAGTTAAATTTAATAGACTAAAGATTAAAATATTGTCACTTCATTAAGTTTGAAAATTATTCATCAAGGATTTTTGAAATATATTCAAATTTACGGTTCAAAGATACAAGGCTAATTTTTTTTTATAAAATACTAAGTGACAATAGCATGAAAATATATATATATAGACTAATATATTGCTTACTCATTAGCAAAGTTTGAAAAATATACATCTAAGGATTTTTCAAATATTTACAAATTTACGGTTACAACAAAAAAATTGTATTTTT
The DNA here is from genome assembly GCA_963942505.1 of Lordithon lunulatus. NCBI lineage: Eukaryota > Metazoa > Arthropoda > Insecta > Coleoptera > Staphylinidae > Lordithon > Lordithon lunulatus. The sequence continues at coordinate 42,112,322 of OZ012668.1, forward strand.
TATGAAATAGCGACTGAGGGCATTAAATAGCATGAAAACTAGCAAACCCGTAATTTTTAGTTATTACTATAATAACTAAACAAATATATTTTTTATGCAATAGCGAAGTATTAAAAATATCCATGTAGCGATTTCTGAAAATAACAAACAAATTGAAGTTGCTAAATTTATTAATAAAATATTAATTTTAATGTCAATAGTAATGAATTAAATACTTAATAATTTAATTAAACACATACATAATTTAATAAACAATACCAATTTAAAAATATTTAAACAAAAATTAAAAGACCTCTTAATCCTGAATCAAGAAAAAATCAGACAACTAAAGAAAATACAACCACCTATAACAACAACAACACCAATTACAACAACCTTCATACCAGGCTATCCAGGTCAGTGAATTGGTGACAGCACTGAGTGAAGATCCATATAAATATAATATGGAGACAATTATTACTATTACTACTATTATTTTGAATTGCACTATTACTTTTTTTATAAATGTATTTGGAATGGTATGTACTATTATTATGTATATACTCTTAAAGATATACTTGGTAGATTTTGTTTATGGCTTTCATAAATAGACTAATACCTTGCTATAGCATTTTAGCGAAGTTTGAAAACTATATAACGAGGGATTTTTGAAATATATATTCACAAATTTGCTGTTATAACATACAAAATCCTTTTTTTATTGTAAATTCGTACCAGTTACTTTTTTAATAAAAACTAGATTTTTCTGAAGACCGCACAGACGGGTCCTGTGCGTCTTCAGATAGATTTTAGTAAGACTCAAAAGTAGTAGTTTTAGTAAGACTCAAAACAAATTCACGATAAAGCTTGAATTACATTGTACTAGATTCGTCAAGAAACTTGAACAAACGTCTGGTTTCAATTATTCATCTGCTATATTCTGCGACCTTAATAGAACACATGCACAATACGTGATTGGTCATAGTACGTACTAGCGCATGAATAATTGAAACTAAAAAATTGTTCAAGTTTCTTGACATATCTAGTACAGTGTAATTCACACTTTAGAAAAGTATAGTCATAATCCCACCCATAGTAGAGATGTATAAAGATTAAATTTTGATAATTACTTGGATGTGTATTAAACCGATGACTGAGAAGTCAATCAATTTATCACATTTTTAATGTGAAAATAATAGTGTAAATCAAACTATTCTGCCACATTAGAAAATTGATAGGCATGGTAATTCTGAATAACTATGCTCAGCTGGGGGTATAGCTTGTAATCACTGTCTAGACTCTTTAGTCAATTATGAAACTTTATAAATTTTCAAAATTTTAGTAATAAAAATATTATCGAAAATTCATAAATTTACATATCAGATATCGTCTGAAAACAACATATATCGTTTTTATTTATTTACATTTTTTCAATATCAGAAAACGTCAGTCGTAAATCACAATGAGTTCGAAATGAAAAAAACACAGTTGAGTACATTGTCGTATTTAAATTTTAACGACTAGACAGTCTTGCGACACGATTTGCGCGCCCTCCTGTCTCCCATAAAACTTCGCAACGGCCGCTAATCCTTCCTGTCTCCATAAAAAACTGCGGACATTGTCCTCCACCCCGAATTAAAGATGTGTTTACGGTCAGCCCGTTAACGCACAACGGGGTCAGTACTTACCCTTTGGGGCGGCCAAGGGTCAGCCCGCCCGTTGTTATCTACGTATTACAAGATAATACCCCCTTTACACTTGTAAGGACGATTTATAATAACTCGCATGTCCGTATCACAATTTGAAGCGGGCGGTCAGTGGGGTGACCCTACGGACATTATATGGTGGTAGACGGATTCTATTTCCCGTGAAATTTTTACGGGGGCTCGTGATTATGTTTTAAATGGCTTGTGATTGCCCGGCCCAGGATATTAATCTTATTTTTTTTATGTGGCTGCTACCTTGTTGCGCACGGCTAGTTGCAATTCGTTGAGATTTCCAACGGCAATAAAAATTAATACTCAGGGTAATAAAATCGTACTGATGATTCCGGTTCCGGTTATTTTTTTTATGTGCAGGACAGAAAGAATTGCTGTCAGTGCACACATCTTTACATTTACAATGTGTTTCACTTGGACTGTGTCAACCGCACAGAGGAATTGGAGAACGTTTTTCTGAGAAACGGTCACATAGGTAACCTAATACTTATAAACATTTTTAATATTGTCAATTTATTATAATAATATATTTATTTCTGTGAAGTTAAAGTAAATACCGAGTGAGTAATTCCTCTGAGCTTCTCCCTTGTCCAGCGGAAAAGCCTCACGGCTGATAGTACTATAAAGATTTTATTAAAAATATATTTATCCAAATATGAGCATAGCTAATTACAAAAGCCAACAGTCTATTACACTTCGGGATGTGTGCTCAACTCGGTTCTAGTTCTAGAAGTCCTAGAGCTAACATTGTTGTGGGAAAACAACAATGACACTCTATCTGGGTTTATTTTTCAAAAATATGCATTCCATTCTGTTAAAGCCTGGCTTTTGTTAAATATATTGAGAATAATTAATTTAGAATAAAAAACTAGAAATTTATACAGATTTGCTTAACAATCGCGGAAAAAATGGAATATTAAAAAATAAAAAATATAATAAATACCATAATTTAGCTTTTCAATTTTCCTATTTTTATGCAAATCTGTTATATTCCTAATTCCAATTTTGAACTATTCTCGATATTTCTAACTAAAAAATAGTATATTTGGCCAACCAAACTATGTCCATTTACAATTTGAAACTACATTGGTCTCCGCAATTGTCTATGATTCAATCAATGTCAGTACTATAAAGATTTTATTAAAAATATATTTATCCACATATGAGCATAGCTAATTACAAAAGCCAACAGTCTATTACACTTCGGGATGTGTGCTCAACTCGGTTCTAGTTCTAGAAGTCCTAGAGCTAACATGTTGTGGGAAAACAACAATGACACTCTATCTGGGTTCATTTTTCAAAAATATGCATTCCATTCTGTTAAAGCCTGGCTTTTGTTAAATATATTGAGAATAATTAATTTAGAATAAAAAACTAGAAATTTATACAGATTTGCTTAACAATCGCGGAAAAAGAAAATGGAATATTAAAAAATAAAAAATATAATAAATACCATAATTTAGCTTTTCAATTTTAATATTATTTATGCAAATCTGTTATATTCCTAATTCCAATTTTTAACTATTCTCGATATTTTTAACTGAAAAATAAAATATTTGCCCAACCAAACTATGTCCATGTACAATTTGAAACTACACTGGTCTCCGCAATTGTCTATGATTCAATAAATTTAATTGATAAATTATGTCTTCAGTAATAGTAAAGTGCGAACAAATAGTGCAGAGTTCTAGTCGCTTAAAATCGTGAATAGACAAGTTTTGATTGGTCTAGAAACAATTCTAGGGAAGCTAATCAAGAGAATTTGCGCAAAATTATTTTTGCCTCACGATTTTACGCATTCAAGTAAAATATGCTATTTCTTAAAAAATTCAATATTTTTTTATGATACATATGAAAACGGCGAATACATTTTTATTTTATTTTTTAAGAAATAGCATATTTTACTTGTATGCATAAAATCGTGTGGGAAAAACTATTTCTGCGCAAATTATCTTTATTATATACTGGCCTAGATATATTTTTTTTATCAAAATTGGAAAATCGTGGTTGGTAAACAGACAGATTTCCAGCAAGAACGAATACTACTGATACCTCTCGTAACGGTCGAATGAAATAAGTGAAGTAGTTCTATAACCACTTTATATCAATATTCTCAACACATTCGGTTGGATATTTGAATTATAACGACCCGACCATATACTTCAATTATTTCATTCGACCGTTAAGAAAGAGGTATCAAAAATCAGCATTTGGTCAAATCCCACCTTCCACCCTTGCTCGCCCAAATAAAATTTAGTTCACATAGACCGTCGCGCCGAGCTGATTACCTGCGTTGCAAAATGTTCTCATAAGCTCGCGGCCATCCAGGTAATACCCGCGATGCATAAAAAAAGCGGCCAATGTCCACCCGAATCGGATATCCTAGCTCTACCTGCCCACGACTCGTACCCTCTGACCTCCACCATCTCACCTATTTTAAATAGACCCCTGGATGACCTAATGCTACGGCCTGCGCCCTTACTAGACCGTTGGTCACATTCAGGTCAGTTTAAAATAGACCATGACCGTCTTATGCATACGGAAGGTATAAAAAAATCTGGAGTAGTTATTTTATGAACGATTGTTTAAGAAAAGGGTTTAAACTACCTACTAGCAAATATTTTGGACACATATAATATTTTCTCATGGCATTGATATAACAGCCAATCATTGTATACATCATGTGTAAATGAGAATCAGAAAACGTTTTTTTAGTTACTGTAATGTAAAATTCAGTTATTCATAATAATGGCATGAACATATAATATTATATACAATTTATTGAAAAGTGAAAAGCTATTTTAGCTTTTCAATGTTTTATAATTTTTAATATTTTGTTTAAATTAGTACGATAGCAATAGTATGAAGAAATAAAGATGACTATGACTATGACTATTATATAAATGGTACTGTGTTGTACAGCAACAGAAGAGAGTTCACAGTTGCTCCTAGTTACGGGTATTCTAAATTAACTTTTGCATTTCATACTACCTCTATTACAGTGTCCGCCAGAAGATAGGACACAAGGATAATATTTTATTATTAACTATTAATGTCTTAGAAAATGTTATTGTTTCAAAAAATTTCTGCATTATTTTAAACTTTTTAAACTTTTTTTATTATCGAAGTAAAATTTTCTGCTTGCATATATGAGGTATAACCAAAAATTATAAAACGTCTTGTTTTTAAGATATGTGAAAATGTTAATGTTATTTCAAACTTAATAAACAATTATCGAAGTAAAATTTTCTGCTTGCGTATACGAGGTATAACCAAAAATCATAAAACGGCTTGTTTTTTAAGATATGTGAAAATGTTATTGGAACATGTTACTTAGAATTAACAGAAGGTTCTAAATACGAAAGTAAAACGATCTACGACGAAAATGTGTTCCTTTCCTTTTTTGGTATAGCAATGTGCATGTCATTTGTAAAGTCGGTTTAACTGTAACATATTCAGGTGAGTTTATTATCGATTATATTGATAATAAAATCACCTGAATATGTTACAGTTGTAAAAATAATTTGACATAATTAATTATTTTTTTATAAATAATTATATTGACTTAAAGTTAATTTACCAATTGAACATGGCTCCAGTTCTGAATTTATAAGAGAAGGCAGAAATTGTGTTAATACATGATGATAATTACCACACTTGTCGCGAAACTGCCTACATTTTTAATCAAAGACACCTCGACAAGAGCGTAAATTATTCAACGGTAGGAAAACTCATTACTGGGTTTAAGCAAACTGAGTCTGTTGAAAATAAGTTCAAGGTACAACACTATAGGGGTATTACAAGCAATTCTGAAACCTCATTGGATATTATGTTGACCATTGTGGAGAACCCTGAAATGTCGTTATCGCGTAGGCAAGAAATAATTACAATGTATGCAGGATCTATTAGAAGAGTCTTACGAAAGAATAAGTCTAAAGCATATAAAATTGTCTTTATTCATACTCTTCAAGAAAGTCTACACCTACATGCACGCGTGAACTTTTCATTTGATGAACATCAATATTTTATAATCTAATGAATTAACCTTCACTTCTAACGATATAGTTTCCCCACAAAATTGCAGATGTTGAAAGTCGGAATCAATACTCAGTTTGGTGTGGGATATTGAATGATCAGATTGTGGGACCTGTCTTTTTGCACCAAATTTAAAATCCGAAAGACATTTAGAAATGTTTCAAATATTTGTATCTGAATATTTGGACAATCTATCTCTACCTTTAAAAGTAGAATCTGTTTTTCAACAAAATGACACACCAATTCACTCAAGTGTACCAGTAGAGCGTTAATAGTTCGTCCGACCTAACTTGATGGGTTATTTAAAGCAATATGTATATGAACAGCGGTCGTTTACAAACTTAGAACATCTTATGAATACTATTGCCATCAGAATAACATTCATAAACAAACGGCCAATGTTCTTCAAATGTTCACATGGCCTGTAATGCTGCATTTTCGCTAAAATTTGAAAAACATGCTTAATTAGAATACTAAATAAAATCGTTACAAAACAAGATAATTATGGTATTTAGCTTCCGAGGAAATCATAACGACTGAAGTGATTTGCCATATCAGATATATTTTTTGAATTTAAACTAAACTTAAATTTACTAACATAAAACGTAAAAAACTAGAATTGAGTTTATTGATATTGAACTGTTGAATCCATCCCACTTGACCCTCCCAACTTTAAAATTACCTGCACACGTACCCTGTGACCTCCGCAACCTGCCCTATATTAAATACATACAATCAAGTTAGTACCTACGAAACTTTTGTAGGAAGACCAGTGGTCATACTCAGGTAATGTAATGCTATCGTAGGGTATACGTATAGGTTTATTACTAATTTAGTTTGTTTAGTGTTGACGTAAATTAATTTCTATATACCGTTAATAACACATTATTAAGTACTGGTTTTTGTCAATTGTAAAAGATATATAATTTCACAATTAATTGTAATAGTAAATTGCATAAATTACATTTATAAATAAAACTAACATAACATAAGTCTACTAAGTACCCTAAACGTAACGAACTTTTTTAGGATTTTCATTGTAACGATCTTAATTTTCGCAAAAAAAAATAAATTTTAAAATATATTATTTTTAAAATAACGAATAACTTTGATCGACTGTATTAACTGTAAAATTTGATTCTCACGACTTTTTTAAAATATTTTTTCTGAAAAATAAAAAGAATTGTAATAAATAAATTACAAGTCAAATAATATCTACAGTACACCCTAAAGGTACAGGCTATTGGGGAGCGAGAGTTCAAACCCCGTTTTGGCCGAAATTTCGCAAATCTCCTTTCACAGTTAGTCAGAGGTTTTCTAATGTAAATATCGGGTTATTACACTCCACTGAGCTTCTCCCTTTACCAGCGGAAAAAAACCCTTAGGCTGATGGGTATAAAGATAGTTTTTTTTGTCATCCAAAACCAATGAAAACAAATAACATAAAGCATTTATAGTACATTTTAATAAATGGTTTAGAATTGAAATTAACACATGTAGATTACCATCACGAACGAGAGTAGTATGATAAGTCTGGTAAAAAAGAGGGTCATTTTCCCTTGAAATATTTGTTGAAAGGATCCAATATGTTGAAATAATATTCACCGTTAATAGTTTCTCGCCTTTGAAAGTAATCAATGTAGATTACCATCGCCATACTCTTACCAGCCAATTTAACCACCTTTGCTATATTCGGCGTCGATTCGCCGGGAAAATCGATTCCTTCGACTGTTCTTTGGTCTCGTGATATGTTTCCTCCATAGTTATGAATCGACAGAAATTCATATCGATTACGCTGAAACATCGGCTTCCTTTGAAAATTTTTCCAATGTGACTTTATTGTCAGTTGTAAGCAATCGCGGCATCCACCTTTCGGAGGACTTTCTCAGATTCAAATATTTATGCAATATGGCCTGTTCGATTGAGAATTGCTGTGGGCACACAGCCTCCCAATTAAGTCACCCAAATTAAGTCACCACACAAGAAATGGTTGAAAAAAAACGATATGGGATAATCTCGCATACTTTGATCTTCCAAATTCAAATTATGCGAGATTATCCCATATCGCTTTATTTTCAACCATTTCTTGTGTGGTGACTTAATTTGGGCGTTCTGAAAGCATAACTTTCAGGGCCGTAACTAGCTTTATGGGGACCTAAGCAAGGGCCACTGACCCCAAAACACTAAATTTTATGAAATAAATAAAAACAAATTAAGAAAGCTACTTATTTCCCCAAAATAATAGTTTCCCAGAAACACAAATTTTGGAGGGAGCAACAAAAAGAAGTAACACAATACTGATTAGAAAATAGTTATACCTTACATGGTACAATACTTATTCTAAAAAATTTTAAAGTTTTTAATTTGTATGAGTGATAATTAGCTACTATGTTGTTAGTACAGTAGTAGTGGGGACGGAAGTGGGCCAATTTTTTCGGCCAGATTCCTAAAAAATTGTTGAAAGGCATTCATTTTTTTAAGAATATAATGTTCTCGATCTTTTTGTGGCCTTTCATCTGGGCCCTAGGCACGATTACCTGTTGCCAGTTTACAGCACTGATCACTTATGCCTGTAGCAACACAACGACAATCAGTAAACCATTTGTTAACCATTTTAATCGTTAGCGGGAGTCTCCAATATTTATTAAGCTTGGTCTTGGTTTGTGTAATGGGTTTTCCATGCAAAAAATTTTATTCAACACACAAAATTCAATCATTCGAAAATTATAACAAGAGAATATCTGATTCAATGGCAAAATCTGAACCAATCGACCGATTTGCTTGAATTTATCAGTTTAGTGAAAGATGCTACTTGATATATGTCATATGAGATTTACGATTGTGATGCCCTTCATTGAAATTTTAACACACTTATCATATCGCCCTCGTATGTTGTAATTTTGGATAATATAAACGACGCAATAAAATAATAATTTCACTTAAAACGTTTCTAGTTGTTTAGTTAAAAAAAGCTTCTATCTATATAGGGTTATCAGCCATGAGGCTTTTCCGTCGGTCAAGGGAGAAGCTCGGAGGAGTGTAGTAACCTGGTATTTACTAAACTTCACAGAAAACCTCTAAAAAGTGTAAAAGGCGATTCGCGAAAACACGCTCCCCGCTGGAGATCACCAATGCTCAGTACGAATGTTCAGTAGACGGACGACGCCTCTAACAAATCGGCAACTGAGCTGGGTTCTAATTTAAATTATGCAGTTTTATAATTTAGGTTCGGAAAATTAGAATAAACGACATGGCCATATACTTCTGTTATTTCATTCGACCGTTAAGAAAGAGGTATCAAAAATCAGCATTTGGTCAAAACCCACCGTCCACCCTTGCCCGTCCAAATAAAATTTAGTTCACATAGACCTTCGCATTGAGCTGATTACCTGCGTTGCAAAATGTTCTCATAAGCTCGCGGTCATCCAGGTAATACCCGCGAAGTATAAAAAAGCGGCTAATGTCCACCCGACCATGGCCACCCGAATCGGATATCCTAAATCTACCTGCCCACGACTCGTACCCTCTGACCTCCACCATCTGACCTATTTTAAATAGAAGCCGGGATGACCGAAAGCTTTGTCCTGCGCCCTTTCTAGACCGTTGGTCACATTCAGGTCAGTTTAAAATGGACCATGGTCGTCTTAGGTATAAGGAAGGGATGAAACAATCGGGAGTAGTGATTTTCAGAGGGATTATTTAAGAAAAGGGTTAAGTACTACCTAGTATTAATAGTTTAGATGGACATACATTTTCCCATCGCATTAGTGTAACTGACAATCATTAATGTGTTAAATAAGACAAAGCCAGAAGTTTGTTTTAATTAGTGATTTGCACTACCGATAGCTATCGAATAGAATGTACCGACCACAAATTATGAGCTTACTATAAAGAAATTAGAATATACCAAAAAATAAATAGTTGACGAAAGACAAATTGATTGTTATCAGTTAATAATCAATTTATCTTTAGAAGATAGAAATTTGTAAAATAATAATAATAACAAACAATCATTTTATCATAAGAATCCACATCACTTTGAGGGAATACATATATTACAGACAAAAAGAATAACGTCAATATAATTCGATTCTACCTACAACAATAATACATACAGGGTGTCCCTAAAATAAATTCGATAAAACCTTTATTTATGATTTTTTGTAAAAATTTCGGGTACCCAAATTTTTACTTTTAAATTGCCATTTTTTAATGAAAGTTTAAATTCTTTGACTATTTTTAAATGAGCAATGAAGCCGTCAATTTTTTTTTCAAATAACAACCGCATTTTGTTATTGCAGATTCTGAAAGGGATTATTTTTCTGCGATTAGCGATGTATATTATGATATAGGTCACATAAGGAAATTTCCGAGAAATATATATATATTATTTTATTTATTCGCCGAAAGTTAATTATGTGCAAGTTATTATTGGGAAACAGCGAGGGCAGTAAAAAACTCCTTTTTGCATATATATATATATATATATATATATATATATATATATATATAATATTCTAGTACTTATTTTCTTTGACGAGTAAATATTCCACGTCATATAGCCACTCAATTACATATTCAATTAAAGTGCCATTTTATGCAAAATTACATTATCATATCTCTAATTTAATTAAATTTATTATACGAATTATTTATTTACTAATTATCTCGTTTGAAAATTACGTGCTTTTCTCACGAACGCACGCCACTTTTTTCTTCCTCCTTGGCGTTCATTTTCATTTATGCACAATGTTGCAAAAGATCAGTTGCTATGCATATAGAAAAAGAAGTTTCTAAACAAAACCGATCTTTGCGCCTCAAACACGTCGATTTCTACTTGAGACTCTTTACGTGATGAATGCGTAAACAATATTATGCACATAATTATCATTAACGATAAGTACAATTTATAATTGGTGCTATTTTCGCAATGAAAAACAAATGCGTAAAATAAAGATAGTGAATAGAAAATGATCATATTGTTACGAATATAATAATGATATTTTCCATCAAAAACAAATATCATAAAAATTGTATTTGCTATAGTAATGGTTACTAATGATCTTAATGAGACAGGCAACGGGCATTATCTTTCTTATCTCATATAATTTCTCTAAGGATGTAAAATACTACGTATTGGCACATTTACGTGGTACAGTTTGATAAGTGACGGTGGTACATTTATCAAACGCGTTTGAATCCCGTACTTCCTAAACCAGTCCCATTCGCTAAATAAAAGTGTATTCTTTGAGAATGTATAGTTATTATTATTAGCATTCTTCTATATGGAGCTGAGGCGTAGACACCTGCAGACGCTGTGTACAAGAAACTCAAGGCGTTAAGGATGTGGGCATACAGAAGAGTGCTGAAAATTCCTTGGACAGGAAAATTAAGTAACGTGGAAATATTACGAAGAATGCATAAACTGACCGAAATAGTAATAGTAATTTAAGTTATTAGTGGAGGAAGGCAAGTTTCCCGAATGAGCGAATAAGTTTACAGCAAGAGCCGAAGACAAGTGCTGTATTAAGAGCAAATTCGGGAAACGGACGAATAATGTATTATATTTTTTGTACGAATAAATACTAAATATTTATTTAAAGTTATTTAAAGTTGGTGTGACAAATAGATCATGTTACCAATTACATATAATTCAAAGTCTATATATTCTGCAAAATTGTATTTATTCAGTACCATATTGTTAATTTTTAATGCTATTTAAAGTATAACAGGTGTACGTTGTGCTTACATGCATTCTCATATCTATAAATACATATTTACGTTGGTACCGAACTTTAAGTTGGCAACACTGGCTACTTCCCGCACTAGTGCGGGAAGTAGTATTTCCCGCACTAGTATAGTAGTAGTATTTTCCGCACCAAATCAATGCGGGAAATGACTTGTCTTGAGACATGAGTACAAAAAATACTATTCAAATACAGATACTCGTATATGTAGGACATGTTATGAGAAATTACAAATACCGACTGCTGCAGAATATCATTTAAGGAAGTTGAAGGAAGGCACGGACTGTACTTTGTCCACTACTTTTCTGAATAACGATGTTCTCCTACGGCCCAGGAGAACATCCTGTCTGAAACACCTGCGTTTGGTACAAAGAGTCAAAAACATCGCTATTCAGAAAAGTAGTGGACAAAGTACAGTTCATGAGATTGATCACCAACGTTCTCGGATGACAGGGCACTTGAAAAAGAAGAAGTGTAGTCACTAATTACATTGCTATTAAATTCGAAATTGAATTATTTATTCAAGTACTCAGAACACCACCTCACTTTTCTCTGGTCAGTCTTCATTTGTCCACTGCTGGACGTAGGCCTCCATTAGCTCCTTCCATTTCCTGTTATTTTCTACGATGTGGTTCTGGAATTTGGTCCTGTGATTGGTTTGCCATCGGGGTCGCCCCACACTCTTCTTGGTAGTCCTAAGCCGAGAGAGTGTGTGTGTGTCCTACCAGCTCCATGTATATGAGCATAACTAACTAATACACGTTGTATCGCTAATTATTTTTTTAACTAGCTGCATATAGCAGAACATGTTGAAACTAGCGCAGCTTGTTTAGAAATAAACAATAATACTATGACAGAAAGGCAGAATATCAATTGTGTTTATCTGTTTTACAAGTAGGATAATTAATTACTATAGTATATAATATAATTATATCGCGTCCGTTTTATTTAACGAATGACAATAACGCAAATATACATGCAATGCGTAATTTTGAAGCTAAATAAGTGCCATATCTAATTCATGTCATCATACTTTGTACTTATTATTATTTATTATTATCATAGTTTTTCTTAATTAATTACGTTTTTTAAGAAACAAGTTATCATCGAAAAGTTATGTTTCTTGAATTTTTCCGCATCGAGTCGAGTCCTCACTAATTGACCAAAATAAGCAAAAAATACTTCATTTTGAAGCTAAATAAGTTTCAAAACTATTTGTATCATCATTAACTAGTATATTTTGAGATTCAAGATGTCAATTGCCTCCTAAAACATATAAAATATATAGAAACTACTTAGAAACTTATCTTCTTCAGATGAATAGTATTGTTAGCAATTATATGATCTAAAAGAATTATTTTATCTAAATTAACAGTGTTTAAAAATTAATAATTACAATTGTTAACAACAAAAATAACTTTCCACATAGTCACTAAAAAACGATTAAAAATTTGGTGAAAAATGATTTTGTAATTTTTGCGGAAATTCTCTTTAGGTCTTCTAATCATTTTAAGACCATCTCTGGAAAGTGAATTTCCGTTATATTACGTTTTTTTTTAAGTCGTTTGAAATAGTGGACGTGTATAGTTTGGTTGGTAGGGAACGCCCGCCCACCCCACCTTTATCCGTCTGTGATACATTTTTCCTTTTCCGCGTTTTTGGAAATCTACTGAATATTTTCCAACCTAATTTTGCATGTGCCTATTATCTTACTCAACCACGCCATGATTAGTTTTTGGTGAAAATCGCATTGGGGGAAATGTTAAAAACTGTAATTTTCCTATTTTGTAAAAAATTACATCATGACCTTTCCATTATAATTATTATTATAAACAGTAAACCTTGAGTATTACATTACTATTTGCTATTTACATATCGTTTCTTTTCTTATACTATTTTTAGATTATTGCTTAGCCGAAACTAGTTGCAAAGTGTAACTGAAGTGTGATAAAAAACAAAGTAAAAAATCGTTTTATTTATCCTTTAAAATAAATTATCACAAAGTAGACGTTAACAATCCAATATTCGCCCATTATTTTTTGTTTCTTGCCAGTCTCATTCCTTCGTTCCATGAGTCCGAGACAGGTGGTAGGACGTGCGGAGTTCTTTTGGAATGAGCTGAAAGTGGCGCTGGCTCAGTTCAATTTGGGAAAGCCGGCGGGACAATACGGGTGAATCAAGAATCAAGATGTTAACGTATGTGTATGGTGTAATGTTTGTGGTTAAGAGAGTGGAAGAGATTTAAGGAATATTGGAAAGAATGGGTATGTACCTTCATAAGAGGAGGTTAGTGGTGAATATGAAAAAATACAAATGGATGTTTAGAAATAAAGGTAAGATGGGTAGAGCAGAAGAGTTGAAATTGAAGCGAATAATGATTGAGAGAGTGTTTAAGTATTTAAGCTTTTGGTTTAATTGTAGAAGTAGGTTGAGGAAGCATTTGGGGTGGGTGCAAGTGCAAGAAAATGCGAGAATGGGTTGAGGAATGGCTAAGAAAAAATTATAATCCTCATCTCTTCTACTATTCCCTTTCTTCCCTCGCTAATTTCTCTCCCTCTCCAGCCTTCTACAGAATAATAACAACTATAACCCTCATCTCTTGTACTATTCCCTTTCTTCCCTGTCCAGCCTTTTACAGATTTCTCCCTTTCCATCGTGTCTTAGCTATTTCCTTTTCATTCCCCGCCATCTCTATGCAACTGGTCATTATGTTTATTTTACCCATCATTTCCCTGCCCTTCAAAATCTCCTACAACCTCTTCTTCTAAACACACTCCGTTAACATATTTTCCACCTTCTGAATATCCTCCACTTTTTTCCTTTCCCACACACTCTCAAAATCCCCCTTCGTCTGGTTTGCCCTATCCAACTCTTCCATATTATACTTATTTCTTACCCACTTCGACTGCTGTATCCAGTGCAAATCCTCCTACTTCATGTCCTTTGGCTTTTCACATATGCTAACATTTCCGGTTCACATCCTAATCCCTGCTGTCCCTTCCTCTCATTATACTTTTCCCTCACCGCCACTTCTACCGAATGTCTTCTTCCTTTCCCAGTTCGCTTCTGTACAGAACGGTCAGAACCTCCCACCCCACCTTTCTCACCTACTGCATCATCCGCTCTCTTCTTTCTTGATTGATTAACTTGTCAGGGGTCATCTTCCTCTATACTCCCCGCCCTCATCCTTCCAAATTCCCCACCCCGACATTCCAGTCCCCCCGCCCCTATTCTTCTCCAACCGTCGCCAACTCGTCCAGCACCTCTCTCAGTTCCTTCAGGTTTTTATTGCAGTATGCAGTCCACACCACACCATATATAGTTTTTCTCTTACCCGTTTCTATTTTCCCTACTATCAATCCCGTAGTTTCCCTCAACGATTCTCTGTTCCTCTTACTATCGTCCCCACTCCTATTACAATTCCCGCGTTGGTACTCCCCTGCATCTCCTAGTCCCATCCTGCTCTTCTTTTTTATTAAATCGGTATCTATATATGTCCTACTTACTTTTCTTTTTTTGCTTGCATTATCAGGTGCTTCTCTCTCTCTCTCTCTCTTCATCGATTTCCACATGTTTTTATACAATCCATTGGAATATTATTTTAGTAGAGGACCCCACCGATCAATCTTGATGACATCTATATCTTGATTCAAATATACAATTCTCGATTAAATTGAAAAATATTGAAATCGATTTCCGTGTCGATATTTATTCCTAGCGTTATCGGCCAATTGTCGTTGCCGCAAAATCTATCGTATCGACTATTGGGTATTTGGATAAATTAATATCAGCTTGATATCTAACTGAAATTCGACGTATGACAACCGAGAACTCTTCAATTTTTTTTGAATTTTTTTTAATACACACTAATAAGATTCTCAGTGCGGGGCTTTTGGTTCTCAGTTCTCGGTCTCGGTTCTCTATAGCGACTCTTGGTACTCAATACCTTACGCCCGGTTTCTCCAACGAATCTTAACTAGTTTAAGACGGTCTTGAAGCGTTGCACCAAATAAAAATCGGATCTTAAAACGATAAGACGGTCTTACATTGTAAGACTAAGTAAGATCTACATATGAGTGATGCAACAGAATAAAAAATTAAGACGTGGTTATATATAAAACGGGTTTATATAAGACGAGCTTTAAGATTGGATAAACCGGGTGTTAGATAACTGTTCTCGGTTCTCTATTTTTAGTACTCAAGTTCTCGATTCCTGAGTGTTGTCGAGGACGTAGTGCTCTATTCTCAAAAGTTCTCGATTTTTCCCATCACTAATAATTTTGTAAAAAATCTTATATAATTTAATTATAATTATTTCGAGTATTATATAAGAAATTAATAAAATGTATCTCTGACAGCAATGATATATTATCTGTATGATTTATCTAGGGTCAATACAATTCGATCTAGGTAAAGTGTATTTATAACGTATACAGATCTTCAATCTCGTGAAAATTATAAAAAATAATAGACAAATGATAAAGAAAAATTGCATCATAAAAAAAATTGTTGTTTAATTATCCTGATAAATGATGAAGGAATGTGCATTGGCCACATCAGATTTTTGTATCCGTTTATTAGTGACTACGTGGGAACTATTTTGTTAGCCTATTTGAAAAAGAAATTTTTTTAATAATAGCTCACTATTGTTAATAATATCGTGCTTGCTTATAAGTCAAATTTAAATCTAGACAATCATAATGTATTGGATGGGCGATTAATAATGCATGCGATGTAGTTTCGTTGTACTTTATCACTGCACTTTGTTTATAGTATGTTTCTATATAAGTAATTAAGGAAAATATTTATATATATTTTTTGCTTGGAAAAGTTTTTTTCAACCTGTTTAAAAAAAAGTTATTTAAAAAAATATTTTATAGGGTTCAGTAATATCGCAGTACCACCTACGAACTGCTCCTGATTGCAGTCCTCATAGATCATGTACAACCAACAAAATACAGTAATAAAACAAGTCACGTTTTACGTAATCTTCACGAAGAGCATGGTCGTTTCAAATAGACATTAGTTTCTTTTATTAGCACCTAAAACTGGTATTACAATGTCGACGGTATGGCACGACCGTGGTTGCTCCAGTTCCACAGAAATTACAAAAAAAAAGATGTGGTCATTGCGGACGCAATAATCTCGCCGAATTCGTTCATTAACCCCCGACCCCGCTAACTGTGAGAAAAAAATTTGAGAACATGTTACGTTTTTTTAATTCCCCACGACAGTAACTGGTCTAGATATTTACAACTAGCGCAGAGCATGTTTCGTCCGAAATAAAGGTGTCGTTTCTCCGGGAAGAGGAAAATAAACGGTGGCAGAGATGCGGAGTTGCGCAACTCTTTCTGGGAATGCGATGGGATGTTGTAGTAAAAGCCGTTTTTGTAAACAAAACGCGTTCGTAATTGCACTTATAGACATCGGGTGTCGCGTGAAATTCCCAATAGAGACTCTCAATTGTTGGAATTCTAGACGGCGTACTTTTCCTCTAATTAGATGTGCTTTTTGATGCACCGGTGATAAGACCTGATTCCTTTCTAATTCATTGTACAAATCACACGCCGCGTTGCTAGTTCGTGAAACGAGAAAAATTATGATTTGATGACTAAACGAAGCATTGAAGAAACATTCCGTAAGCCCAGTATGAATCTATTATAATTCAATTACTTTACACTAGTACTAATAGAATTATAATATACTAATCATAATTATACGTTATTTAATTTAAACACATAATGTTCTAACATTATATTTAATATTAAATTTAAATAATTAATTTTTTTTGCAAAAAAAATACCTTAACATATAGATGCTATTGACATAGTTTTTTTTACATATTAAAGTGATATCTTACATAATATTTGTTAATTACATGAAAATTCATAAGGTTTTTTTCTTCTTAAAATTGCATTTTATATGAGTCTAATTTGTTCACAAAAATTATAGGACACCTTGTATAACTTCACTAATATACTTCTAATTTTCTATAAATTAAATGCATTTAGTTCAGGCTAAACACATTATTATTATGTATATCCTGAAACTCTACTTGAATCACATTTATAAATATAAAGCAAAACAGTATTCCATATGTAAATACCCCGACTTATCAATGAACATTAGAATAAATATGCATCGCATGATTATCTATTCTCGGTAAAAAAATAAATATAACATTTCCACCTCGTCTATCATCATTGAAAAATGCAATTGCCATCAATGCAGGTTTCCCGGTGCCATTTATAAACCAACACACGCGAAAAATGCTTGGTGGAATGCGGTGCACGTAGGCTAACAATAATACCCATAGAGCTGTTTGTTTTCATACTACCCCCGTTTCGATTTCACCCCCCAGGGGCTTCCGTTGTTATCATTTCCAGCAATTACTCCGCTATTGTCAAGCTGCGGTGCCTCCGCACACCATCTCCTATTCAGTATCCTCTTTAGGGATAATAAGGTCAGATTAAACTGTAACACGCTCGAGAGGGGTGTGTGGTTGTGTGCTACCCCCTACAAACGTGTCAACATATTGAGACGTATTATCGCCGGACCGAATCGGCATCTCGAAATTGTGATTTCGGGTAACGAGGAATAAATAGGGTTATAATTGTACGGCTCTCGGTGCTTAAGTGAAAGCTCGCTTTTGGGTAATTACAAAAGAATCTGTTAATTGCTCGCAACTACCAGTCAAGGTTAAGAGATATATTTGTTTTCCCTGGTGCCGACGCGTGCCTCCAGCTAAACGATCGTCTGTCTCCACTGGCTGCGCGATTAAAGAAAAAAAAGGAACGTCCAGATTCCGGGGAATTTGTGTGCGGCTGAAAGGGGCATTAATTCGTATCGCTATTGAGCGCTTACAATGTTAATTTTCTGTTATCTGGTACCATACCCTTCTTCTGACCAGATGTTTTGTTTTTTGGTTAATGTTTTGATATGGATCTGAACTTGAATAAATATTGGTGGGCGCCAGGTAAAAGGGTAGCTGATTGATGCTATTTGCTTATTTTTTTTAGATAGGTGAACTCTGAATGTTACAAATATCAATAATCCAGGTATATTATCTGGCGTGTATTAGTAAAATCGTTCTGTTTAAAATTATCTTGTGTATTTATGAATTTCTTTCAAAGAGTTAGCTTTTTCAAATATTTCTATCAACGATGTTTTTCATTTCATTTCTTTACGACTTGAATATTTTACCCTTACTTCGTATTATATAATAAAACATTTGAAGTATCTGTACAGATTTTTTTTAAGTCAGTTCCTTTTATATAGAGATCGTAATATTTAAAAAAAATAGCGTATACCAAATCCCTGTTTTTGTTCGTTTACTTTTACTTTACTTTGCTAGACGTAAGGTTGCAGGTACATTTGAAAAATTAATAAAACCAAACATACATACTCCGCTGGACGTAATTGCCCGGCTTTCGCGTCCGATTATTTTGTTTAAGCTCATAAAATAAGAATACTATTTTGTTATTATTTACTCACTTTAACCACTATTATTGAAAATAGCCCTTTATTTCAGAATAAACTGACCTTTATATATATATATATATATATATAATTAAAAATTTCACAGAACGAATCAGAGAAAATAAAAAATATTTTTGATTGTTTATGCTGAGAAAATAAGAATATTCACTTACAATTTAGTTTATTGTCCTTATTTTGTCACAATAAACCATATTATGGAAAATTACTGTCTGATATTAACTCCTATTTATTTATTATTTTATGTCACCATACTACATTATTCCGGGTGAAAATATCAGACGGAAAATTAAAACCCGGAGCTAAGTGAAAATACAGTCAAGTCACATAGGTGACTTTCATTTATAAGCCGGCCTCGACCTTCTCATCATCCCATGACGTTATTCCCGTATCGTCGCAAATTCCTAAAATTTGAATAAACCTTCATGTTTTCCATAATAAGAGCAATAACAATTTTTCCACACCGCGTAAATTCCGATACTATCATTGTATGATAATTGCGCACCTTGCTATATGTTTTTACATCGCTCCCGTCTTTTTTATAGACCGTAGGAAATGATATCTCTGTTTCGTTTTGAAAGTGCACTCATAGTCGTGTCGCATGCGGCTTTGCAATAGCAATTAAAAAACGGCCGTGCGCGCATAAACAAATACGCACGCCGACGGATATAATTGAAAGGATGTTTTCGAATAAATGGGGGAATTGAAGCCGCGGAGGAGATCTGTAGAGAGTTATGGTGTTTATTATCTCTCTCCGGTAATGATTAATTAGACGCACAGCAAACGTGTTGAAATATTTTTTTTTTCGCTTGCGAAATTGTGGAAACACAATCTAATTTTTCAATGATGCACACACATACATGGTTAATGTATTCAATATTTATGTGGTATAATAAATTATTTATAGGAGGTAGTGCTTTATGAGTATTTTTTAATAGCTAGACGAGGTTTATGATTAGTAGAGATTAGGAAAATAGAGAAAAGTAGATGTTACATAATAATCGTGATAGTCCGTCAACCTTAAATTTTATCTGGTTGATGCATAATTTTGTTTTATTATTAAATTTATTATTATTTTCCGAATACAGTACTGCTGTATAACGAAGGTATTGTTATCGCGAAATTAAGGGGGATTTTAATAAAATTATGAAATAAAATGGCTCATAGGGCTGTTAGATGTCACAAGCGCGAGCCACGAAAATGGTCACAATCTTTATTGGGCTATTGGCCAGTGGCCTTTCCCCCATAGTAATGTGATATTTATGTAACAAAATACAATAAATTAAATTAAATTTCGTAGTAAAAATATAATACATTCTTAATATTAAACATAGTATATACAACAATAACATTAATATATTTATATAATGATGTTTGCGTACATGTTTTATAAAAGTGTATAATTTATTTACTCGCAACTTTGATTTAAAATTAATGATTTTTGAGAAATAAACTTGGACATCTCCATCAGCCACATCACATAGTACGCAATCAAATAGACTATACTAGTCGACAAGAGATATCGCAATGGTGTACATAGAGTGAGAACGTATCCGGGGACGGACATTGGGTCAGATCATAACCCCGTAATAGCTCAAATA
Source organism: Lordithon lunulatus (assembly GCA_963942505.1). NCBI lineage: Eukaryota > Metazoa > Arthropoda > Insecta > Coleoptera > Staphylinidae > Lordithon > Lordithon lunulatus. The sequence continues at coordinate 42,132,899 of OZ012668.1, forward strand.
AGATTCCGCCTTAAAAAGATAAAGCGTAAAATCATTAGAAGGCCAAACATGGAGGCACTCAAAGATGCAAACCTGCAAGAGAAATTAACGACGAAGCTCAACACTGAACTAAAAAAGACCCGTTCGTCAGAAGAGCAAAAGGTTGAGGCAGTGTGGGATCAACTTACGGAAATATTTAAACATATTCAAGAAACATTGAAAACACCAAAGGCTAATAAACGAAATCGGTGGATGACAGAAGAAATCATGAATTTAATAGATGAACGAAGAAAATACCAAAATGTGGATCAGCAGAAATATAATGAACTGAACTCAAACATAAGAAGAAACATTAGAAATATGCCAAGAACTTGAAGAGCTACGAGACAAACACGATCTGTTCAACCTCCACAAAAAGGTGAAAGAAATAGCTGGAAATACCAGAAGCCATCTACCATCCAGAATAGTAAATGAGGACAATCAACTATTGACAAATAAAGAAGAACTGAAACAAGAGTGGACAAAGTATACCAAAAATTTGTTCAGCGAAACTAATTTACCACATCCAAATCAAGGTGGAGACACTGGCCCGAACATCATGAAATCAGAAGTTATTAAAGCTATAAAATCCACCAAATCAGGTAAAGCTTCAGGACCGGACGACATGTACATAGAAATCCTAAAGCTTATACAAGAGGAAAATACCGACATTCTTGTAAACTTGTTCAACAAAGTATATGAACCCGCAAGACTGGCTAAAATCAGTATTCATTGCCCTACCAAAGAAATCAAACGCGAATAAGTACGATCAATTCCGACTGATAAGCTTGATGAGCCAAGTATTAAAAGTATTCCTGAAAATCCTAATTAATAGAATACGTAAGAAATGCGAAGAAGACCTAAGCAAGGAACAGTTCGGTTTTAGAGATGAACTGGGAACAAGAGAAGCGTTGTTTGGGCTGTCAGTTCTTATGTAAAAATGTAGAGACCAAAGGAAGGACGTGTACATCAGTTTTATTGATTATGTAAAGGCATTTGACTGTTTAAACACGACGTCCTAATTAACATTCTGATGACCAATGGCCTCGACCAAGATGATATCTCCTTCATAAAAAAAACAGACTGCTGCAGTAAGACTCGAGGACGATATGACCAGCGATATTCCTATTAAACGTGGAGTACGTCAGGGCTGTGTACTATCACCATTGCTGTTCAATATCTATTCGGAGAAAATATTCCTGAAAGCCTTAGAAAGCTCGACAGATGGAATCAAGATCAATGGTGAATTATTGAACAACATCAGGTACGCGGACGATACGGCTATAATTGCAGACAGCGCAGTTGGCCTACAACGTCTGATGAACCAAATAATAGCAGAAGGTGATGCGCTTGGGCGAAAATTAAATACGGCCAACATGAAAACAATGGTTATCAGTAGAACACCAGATATCCAAGCAAATTTGCAAGTATACAATAAGCAAATAGAGCAGGTCGCTAAATTTAGATATTTGGGCAGCTGGATCACCGAAGACCTGGATCCAGATCTGAAAGTAAGAACACGCATCGAAATAGCCAGAACAACGTTCCTTAAGATGAGAAAAGTATTTTGCGAGAGAAGCTTAATCCTTAAACACTAGTACTACATTCACTCGGTACTGTTGTATGGTGTTGAGGCTTGGACGTTGAAGATCAATACTATGAACATAATAGAAGCGTTTGAGATGTGGATCTTTCGAAGAATGCAGAGAATATCTTGGGTGGAGCATATCACGAATAATGAGGTTCTTAGACGCATGGACAGAGACGGAAAACTATTGGCTACTGTGAAGAAACGTAAGACAGCGTACCTAGGACATATCTTCAGAAGTACAAAATATAGCCTTCTAAAATTAATAATGGAGGGCAAGATAGAGGGTCGCCGTGGTCCAGGACGAAGGAAATGCTCCTGGTTAAAGAACATAAGGGACTGGACTGGTCTGGATCCCACTCATTGTTCAGAGTATCACAAGACCGTGCGGAATTTGCATGATTGTTGCCAACCTTCAGTAATGGAGAAGGCACCTAAATAAGAAGAACTTAAAGTTTGATTTAATAGTTTAAGATCCAGCACAGATGTTAAGGTAAATACCTGGTGATTACACTCCTCTGAGCTTCTCAATTTACCAGCGGAAAAGCCCTCGGGTTGATAGCTTTATAGATGAAATTTTTTATTTATGCGCAATATCCAAGAATAATTGTTGAACTATCGATAGTAGTGTATCAATGGATAGACATAAAACTGCCGAAAAGATACTTATACTTTACATCACATCCAACAATACAAATAACTCAAACTCTAAACGGAGTATCAAGTAACAGCAGCGAAAATTGTCACAGCCCATGGCTGGTTAACAGTAGGGGCGATATACATACTTCCCATAGTCTCTCTATAAATCGAAGAATACACGAATCTACTTAATAACTTCCAAGGTAATCTCATCATTGGTGGTGACAAACACCAAGAATGGTTCAAACTTACAAACTCGAAAGCCACCAACTGTGAAGCTCACTCAGTAGACAAGCTAACGTACTGGCCCACTAATCCCCTCAAAAGTCCCAACCTAATAGACTTCTTCATCACACAAAGCATCTCTACCAACGATATCGAAACTAAAGAGGACTTTTCTTACCTCTGATCATTCACAAAAATACTTTGCTTGCATGGTAAAATTATCAAAAAAGAACCAAAACCTACACTGGCAAACCAACTAACAAACTGGGTTTAAATTCCAATAATGTTTGAAGACAAACTCCAGCTAAACATCTCCATCGAAACGTCAGATGTACTAGAAACAGAAGCAGAGACGTTAGTTGAAGCAATACAAGAAGCTGTATGTGAAATTACGATTCTTTGTGAATTCACAAAAAATCGTAAAACGGAACAAATACCCCAAAGAACTTATGAAAAAATATGGAAAAGATGGCAGAAACATAGATATTCCCCAGACAAAAATCTGCTAAATAAATTATTCTTGCAGTAAGACACGAGGAGAGACTCCCAACTTCACAGAAGCCACCCAGCCACTGAACAACATTGTGCGCTGGCTAAAGCGCAAAAAATGTACTACTTAGTGCAGTGACAGTGCGCATTGATCCGATGGGTGAAAAGAACAATAACTCTCTATCTTAAGTTAGCAAGAACTAGTTAATTAGCTTACTAGGTGCTGCGTACAGAATAAAAACTAAATAAAATTAAAATTAAATAAATAGCAAGATAGAACCGCAAAACAAAAAGAGGAAAAAGAACTTTCTAAAATGGTTAGATACAGAAAGACTTTTTATCATAATAGGTTTGATTTCGAACCTCATCGGGGCGAATTTTAGCGAATCACCTTTCTGTGTTTTAGAGATTTTCTGTGAAATCATGGAAAATAGCGGACATGAAACTCTTCTGAGCTTCTTCCTTGGTCGGTGCAAAAGGCTCACGACTTATAACCCTATAGAAGTTTTTTTAGGATACTACAGACGACTAACAATACAATGAAGGATGCAACTGAAGTACTCAATAAGGCACAACATATCGTAGAAACGAAAGTTAAAGGAGCAACAAAATGAGGTCAAACGGTATATTTAATAGAAGTGGAAAATTTCACAGAGGATTCTGAAGAATAAAAACCCTGAAGAATAAAAGTAAGTGAAGCAACACGAATGAGAATGTATACGTAAATGAGGATTTAACCAAGAAATAGAAAAAACTTAGCGAACAGATCAACTAAAGAGAGATAACAATCGGGAAGATTTCAAAAATTGAGTTAATTATTATTTAAACAGAATTGCGCTGGTATAAAGAAGCCAATGTACTTGCAAGACAAAACAAACTAAGAAAGACGACAAAAACGGATGATCAATGACATATAATACGGATACGGTAAAATTATTAGAGAGAAAGGGTGGGAACGGGCAAAAAGCAATATGGAAAATTGGAACATGGAACATAAGAGGAATACACGGAAAACCTGATGCCTGCATCACAGGAGTTTTAGGATTTATTAATTAATAATTACTACATTGAACATGCGGCCATTTTCGGGGCGCACGCGGTTCATGCCTTGTAAAAGTTATCTAGTATCATCCATTGACGGATTATGTTACAATATAATTTTTATACAAATGCACCGTTAGAAAATTATTCTCAAAAAAATTATTGGTTTAAAATAAAGTGTAGGTTTTAGCCTATTAATTTAGGTCAAATTACAGCAAGTTCACGTTGTAGTGATAACAAACCCAGTTTATAAATTCGTAGTAATTGAAGGAAAAATTTGAGAAATGAAGACAGAAACACTAGGAGTAATATAAACAAATAATAAGGAACAAGGAAAAACTAAAACTTACATAGCCATATATTTATATATAGAGTAGGTCAAAAACATAACTGCTCTTATAAGTTTTTGACTTAAGTTGGAGTAAGCTGCATAATCCTTCAAAGGCTAGAGGAATAAGTATATTTGTGTAAGAGATGGTCGTAGCGAATACACTCAACAGACTTATGCGAATACAACGAAAATGTTATATGGGTCGAACGAAGTCGAAACGTCACAAAAGAAAGAAACTTTTAAGTAGAATTATCTCAAATCACAGAATAAGCAATGGAGAGAATAGGAAAGACACATAAAGTAAACCAGAAAGAATAGGCGTAATGTGTATACATGTCAAGTGAATATTGGTTGGCAATAAATTGTAAATTAGGTTTGTAAACGAATGCATAGACTTTAACAAATTAAAAAATAATCAAAAATAAGTTATATGAGAATGTAGCAAGAATTCAAATATTTTTTATTTCGGTTTCCTGTGGTTGCTGGAGGACTTTTAAGTTGATCAATGAGAATACGCTTCATATTTTAGACGAAAAAATACACACTGCCATGACAAAAATCTGACACTGACATATATAAAACTCAATCAAACTCAGTAGCCTCAATAAAAGAATGTTATTATAATATTATAATTATTCATATTCCAACACATTTTTTTTTAAATTACTATATCTATACTTGTTACCTGCTGTATATTTGAGGGCAGAGGTCCACCTTATTTTGAGATCTTATTGGACTCCTCTTCGTTTGTCTTTGTCTCCATGTTGTTACTTTAGTTGCACATCATTTTTTTCCTTGCAACATGTTCAGCCCATTTCCAATTTAGTTGCGCTACCGGCTTAATAGCATCTGTTACAGCATTGCTCTTGCCATCGACCTCTGGGTGGTCCTTAACCTATAGGTACTTAGTTTTTGTTAAAGTCATTATTTCAAGGACGAAGTAACGACATATCGTTACTATTCTTTTCAGGTTTATTGCAATGCTACTTTAAGTTGTGACAAGTCTTATATTATATTTGCTTCACCTTGTGTAGCTAGAGGTTGTGGCCTAGGTATACGTGCTTATCGACGTTCTCAATAGAATAATCATTAATCCGGACCATCACTTCGATGACGTTCATCATTTTGGTCTTCCCCAAATTCATCTATAGCTCGACATGTTTGCATGCATCGTTCAGTTCTCGTAACATAGTCGTCAGCTCTTCTATATCACTCGAGGTCAAAATTATGTTGTCTGTGAAACAGAGATGATTTAAGTAAGACGGCTATCTCAGGCTATCAAAATCAGGTTATAACCAAATATTATTTGCGTATATCTTATTATAATATTTATTTATATTATACAATTAATTGAAACAAAAAATAATTCACCGAATTGGGAATCGGTCTATCGTCTCCAGGTTATAAGGCAAGCACGGTAGGCAATAAACAACTAAAGTTTTAAATTTTCATTATTTTTGCAATATAAATACATAGGTATTTATGGAAAAGAGTGAAGTGCTCATTGCCCGGCGGATAATGAATAAATAAATGTTTAATTTGTAAAAACCAAAACCTTACGCAAATAGTAGTAGTAGTAGTTGTTACAATTTGTAACTGGCTATCACCTTCAAATCTTCTGCCGTGGTTAGTGTATATGTTATAATAGAATTTATATACATTTAGTTGGTTTCTATAATAATACTATCAACTTCTAATCTTAATAGGTTGACTATTAGTGTCGTTTTATAACATTCAGTGCCAGTTCTGTTTTATTTATTAAGGATAACTCATAAATAAATAAAATCTCCAACCATAAACAGTTACACAGAACGTTTATGGACACGTAAGTACAGTCCTGCGTGTCACATTTACCTTCTAGCACGTATAGCACGAGCGCGCCGATTGCATTCCAATCAGCTCAATATCTCTGGTCGTTGTCTCTTTTAGCCCGCGACTTTTACAAGCCTCGCATATCGCTGTATAATATTAGTCCTTATTTTGTCATGAAACTAAAATAGATTTTTCGAAGAAGAAAAAAACAGTTTCTGTATATTACATAATGTGATAACAGCTTTAATTAAACGAAATTATGTATATAACGTAACTACTATAATTGTGGAAGATATATTTATTGGGAAACCGTCCAAAGGAACTACCACGTCTGATCTCTATGTTCATATTCTTCTTATGACTAGATACATATAACACTAGAGGAGTCTAGTGTTTTCTTTCTGTCTGTTTAATGTGTTAAAAGCAACTTTAAAGTCTTGTATATTTATATGTTTATATGAAGAGTATGTCTGTTCCTATTCCAGCTTCGTCCATTTACCAATAATTGCATCTCCCTAACTAGCAGTTCGACAAAAAACTACCGTAATAATACCCTGCTTTCATAATCGTCGGTTTTTGGTTTGACCGCGGTAAAACGGTCAAATTGCATTTGCCATTAGGAAAAAACTATTCTTCTTCTTAACTCTATATTCCCGGGTGGCTTCGGATGTTAGTTTCTTTTAATGCTTGTTTTGAGGCTGAGTTTTTGACCCCTAACTTTTTTGGTCTTATTCTACATTATCTGTTCACCTTGTCATTGGTCTCTTCTTCTGTTTTTCCTTGGTTTCCATTCCATCCCTCCTCTTTCTGATATGTATATGTGTGTATATATAAAAACGGTACTTCACTCTTAGTACAAATTCACGTTTCATTCATTCTTGAACACACTGTAGATTATATCGATATTCTGACTATGCCAAAGTTCTTTTCAGAATAACCAAAACTCTTTCTAAAGTATATATAAGTGTGAACCCACCTCTTAGCAATCTACATATCTAGATTTCGATCTATTAGATCTCTTCAGTGTAGCTCAGCTAGTGAGGGTGAATTCACACAATATTGATGTAGTGCCGCCAGATGGCGTTTATCTTTCCTCATATGGGGTTAGTTGTATTATTTTTCTAAAGTATTATTTTTTCTCGAAAAATGCGAAATAGAAAAATTTAGGGCGATCTGTATATATGAGTAACTGTCATATTATAGAAATATTAGTACTAATAATTTTGCACATGGTTTACCTAGTATTACAAACAAATAAATATGTCTCACTATGCAAAAATTCTAATATATCATCAGCCTCTTGTGATTAACCAAGTAGTGACTAGTTCAATGTATGACAACTATTCATGTCTTAATTAGTAGTAATTACTTGATACATCCGAATTTATTGGCTTTTATATATTATTTATCTGAGAAGATTGTATTGCTAAATCGAAGTGTTCAGCGGTGTAATTAGTTTTATTAACTCGTATAGCTTGACTCATTGACGGCTAATTTACAGTCCTATTAAGCAAATCATTTGCGCACCTTGATTTACAATCGCGCTTTCTAAATTCCTTAAAAATTAATATATTTGATAATTGAGTACTTCTCGCTCGGACAACAATGATCTAATTTCAAATGAAATGTATACCAAATTATCATATAAATTGTAATTAATTGTACAAAAAAGTAGGCACGGAAATATTGTACTTTAATAATGTTTGGCTATATAAATAATATTGAGAATAATTTTCTATAGGTGATATTTCGATTCGACGAAATAATTTAGTTGGTCAGTGAATATATAAATTATAACTTACACTTGATGAGTACACCAATAGTCTATAATCAATTAATATTTATTTGTATTGATTGTTTCATAGCGGATCAAACTAGCATGGAATTCAATGGTAGTAATAAATGTACTATCTATTAGTATGCGTTTGTGTCTAAGCTATTCATCATTAATCGATTAGCATAATTTTAATGTCAGTGCACATTACTTTATCATACGTATCATAATCATTTTTTTTAATAAAAAATGTTAAGTTACAATTTTTCAATATTTTTATAATTTTCACGCGTTCGTTATTAAAAAATGTACAGATTCTTAATTTTAAAATCTGAATTAATAGTGATTATAACAATACAAAATGTTAACAATTTACACAACAAGTTATTAGTTCACAACAATTTACACAACAAGTTATTAGTTCACAACCTTGGGACTTCTTGGGGTTGATAGTTTGAATAGCTTTCTTCACCTTTGCTGTGGTTGAATTGGCGCAACGTTTGTGGAGTGTTCAGGATTTTCAAGGAATTCCTTAATATAGTTTTCCTCCATTGATGTGCTGTTTAGATACGGTTCAAATACATTGCTGATGTACGGCGAATGCAGTTACCTTTTCTTTAACGCTTTTGGTCCATTTGATTGAAGAGATAGAAGTTTGTGGTTTCTTGATCTTTTTAAGCCGCTTTCGTTTGCCATTCGGGAGCTATTCCGGGCTGATCATCTTGTGTTCGTTTATATGTACGAGCCGTTCATGGAACGCACGATTTTACCTAATCCCTTACTGTGGCCTTCCTAAAACATTGTACCCCAGATCGGGCGCATTGTGAATTTTATTGAAATAAATAATTAAAACGGTTTAAATTTACAATTTTAACTTATTTTGTATCATTATAATGTTATATTATGGAAATTGTTCCCCAAGAAAATTTACAGTTGTGATGCCGTGTGTGGGTTCTTTTATTAATCCGCGACGAGTAGCTCCGGTGTGAGCCTGGGCAGCTAGAAACGATTTAAACATGTAGTAGTACATCTGAGGAAGTATTTATATGAAGAAATAAAAATGACTATGACTATAAACGAAAGCAGCTTTAGTTGTTTTTCAGAGAGAATAACCGAATGCTTCATTGGGTTCTAGGCTTGCAAAATAATCTTGTCTGTACTGGTGTTTCATATTTTTTAGAAACTTTTTTTAATTGTTTAGAGGCTTGGTTGGTTTGACATAATTGAATTAATAAAAATCAAATATTAATTTTTGGAATATATGTATTCTTTATTAGTTTAACATCACATAGGGTACAGAGTGATGTAATAAGAATAGCTATACCAAACCAAACGTAAAAACTAACTACTTCACCTGTAATAGTTTATTGACTTTAGTCTCAATAATTCCAGTAATCTAACATAAAAAAACCACCTTCAATTATTTGGTATTAATCATCCTTATTTAGCTAGACACTTCGTCAAACGCGGCTATCACTATCAATTAATTTATCACCGATGCATTTTTCGTTTTTGATTTGTGTGTAATGTATATGAACAAAATCATATCTCAAATTACCCGCCGTGATTCTGCCCGTATCGCATTTAAAATGCCGACTGCGTGAGTAACAATAAATGCCCAGATAGCGATCGCTCTGAGGAATATGTGGACGTTTCATAAAATTTGTAAAACTACACGCGTGTTAGAAAAAAAATTCGTAAAATAATTTTAAACTAAATAATTGTACATTAAATATTTGTAGTACATTAAAATAGTTATATTTAATATTTCAGTAGGAGGTGTTGATACGTTTATTGCAGAGATGTCATTCTCTGCCCATAAATATAATTAAAATATTTAGTCTTATTATTTAGATTAGTAGATGAAAACAATTCAATGATAATCGTTGGCAAATATCAATGATCAATATTGTGACATGCCGCCTTGTAAGCTGATCTGTTTGTGTAAGCTCCTCACATCCCGACCCAGTCTCTGCAATATCCTTGCGGTCGCAACGCGCCAAAGGATAAATCGTGGCCGCGATATGTTGCACACACAACTGGGATTGAAAAATCACGTCTGCATTATTGTCTACGGCCAGCCCCCAGATAAAGAATTTTGGGAACTATGAGGTGTCTTTAGTTTTTATCTTTAAATATTATTACTAAATAACCATCGTACTTCATATAATTCAAGGGCAATATAAAAATAAATTGTGCATACAATTAATTTTTACTTCACACGAAGTATTGTAATGGTTTTATTTTTAAATACTATTACTAAAATATAAATGCTTATACCTCTCGTATTGATAAATTTCTTAATAACCATCGCTTTTCATAAAGTTCAAGGGCAATACAAAAATACATTTTGCATATAATTAATTTTTACTTTTTCACACGAAGTATGGATAAAGTATTGTAATTGTGCGAGATTTTTTTTCTAATCATTGTACAAATCCTTGTTAATCTTCCACGTTTTCGGAAACTCTACTAGATATTTTCAAACCAAATTTGGCATGGCTATTATCTCACGTAACACCATCATGATTAGTTTTTGGTGGAAATCGGCAAGGAAAGTCTTTGTTCTCCAACTGCGATTTTCCGATAAGAAAAAAAAAATTACACGTTTATGAAATTTTGTACAAAATTCTTATTTATTATTTCTTGAAGTTTATTAGAAATGAACAAAAAATATCTCTAGCAGAAATGACTCTTGATCAGTGTCAATTTTTCAAAAATATAGATTCGATTTTGTTAAAGTGTGATTTTCTGTTCAAAATATAAAAAATAGTTATAAAACTTAATTATTTAGAATTAAAAATTAGAAATATATACAGATAGATAAAATTTTAAGTATAAAAAATATACTTATAAAACTTACCGCCGGTTTTTCCAACGAATCTTAGAGCTCGTCTCATATAAACTCGTCCTATATATAACCACGTCTTAAATTTTTATTCTGTTGCACCAAACATATGTAGATCTTACTTAGACTTACAATGTAAGACCGTCTTATCGTTTTAAGATCCGATTTTTGTTAGGTGCAACGCTTTAAGACCGTCGAATTATTAAGACGGTCTTAAACTAGTTAAGATTCGTTGGGGAAACCGGGCGTTAATTATTTAGAATTAAAAATTAGAAATATATACAGATTTGCTTAATAGTCACGGAATAAAATAATGGAAAAATAAATAGGGTTGTTAAGAAAGTAGTGGCAACACGGATAGAATTTATATTGAACTTACAAGTCAAATATAAATGTATTTTAAAGATTACAACGGTACAAGCCAGTAGTTTTACCATTAAGTCTAATGTTATCTAATTTTTTTAAATAATATTTTGCTGTATTCTAAATGCAAAAAATGATTAAAGCAGCATTAAAATATACATAAGAATCATCAAAACAAAAATCAAAACCTGAAAATTGTATTCAGTATAAATAATTTACGACACTTGTCATCTCACAGTGCAATATAATAATATTCAGATACATTTTTGTGACGAGCAACCTCTAGTTTAATAATTTTTTAATTTTGCATCATTAGTTTTAATTTTGTAAACAGACAATCATAACGACACTCTACATTTCAACGCCACACAGCAACAACTGACTGAATCGATTTTGGTTGTGATTATATTGAAGAAAGTTTACTTGTAGTTTAATATATTGTAAAGAAATATATTGAACTACAAGTAAAATTGTATTATATTCCAATATAATCATCTTGCAATATAATTTTTTGTATATCTTAAAAGAAGTTATATTTCTAAAAAAAAATCTTCTTTAATTATTATGGTATGTGTGATAAAGTTTTGTGCACTAGCCATATCAAATTTTTAGTATAACATTCACAAGTTTATAACCCAAAATATATTAATGTCTGATAAAATTACCTCCTCATAAAGCATTCAAATAACGTTACGGCAATATATTTGTCGATGTTTAAAATGTCCATGGGAATAAGTTTCATAAGTAGCAGCGGTCATCCGAGGGGGATGAATCTGCATCCGCTCGCTTGGAATGGATATTGCACGATGCTAAAAGATGCCTAAAAGAAAGGGTTGCATTTGCATATGGAGGTAAAAAAAAGTACTCCTCTCGGCATTATAATGTGACTAATCCATCTTCAAGTTTCAATTGTCATTGTCATGCTTTCGGTTTTATATAATTACAGGGTGCATGCAAAGATATCTGAATTTTAAAACTGACCAATATTTTCTCATAACTTCTTATAAAATATAATAATGCATTTTTATTTAAAATGTATATTACAATATCTTTTGTAGATCATTAAATAATAATGATCACCAAAAACAGTAAACAATTAATATGTAAAATAAATTATGTTCGCAAAATATTTGAAATTCGGCTTTAATATTAATTTGTTCGACTCTCCGAACAAATTAATATTAAAGCCTTAATTTACCATTCTAATCTAAATACTTTGTAGATTCAAAATCATCATGTATACTAATTTTATAACCAAACATTTTGTAATACGTAACGAAAAATCGTAGAGCAAACAATCAGCTAGCCTGTTGGCAATTTGCGTTCGTGCTAATAATGCAAAGAAACCATCAATTATTACGTAGGAGTTAAACGCAATACATATTACACTGAAATATGTTAATAACTGCATTCTGTCGTAATTGCCACTAGAAAATCCCTGTCTTTATCTCCACTCGATTAGGCATTGCATAGATAAACTGGGCATACGCAAACTTCGTCTAATTACCGGTCTGGAGCGTCCTCGGGGATGTTTCCGAAAAAGGGGTCATTACGTCTCGACCGGAACCGCACCTACTACGTAATAAATATTTATGACAGGTGCAGTTTGTGCATAATGGTTCAATACCTACAACATTATTAGTCTTTCTTAATAGATATTTTAATTAGTAGTGAATACTGCTCTATTGTGTCTATCACATATAATAAGTAAAAACATGTTCAATAGATTGTTCTAAACTGTCAGTAAAATATGTGTATTTGTTTATTTAAAAATAATTAAAAAAGAAGAAGATTTATTGGAAACCAATAATACTTTCCTAACTTCTTTGTGACAAAAAAATACCTACCTAATTGTTCTGCAGTAAAAATTTAACTTAACAGCATAAGATTTAATATTGTACAGGATATCCCCGGATTATCATCCGGATGAAAATTACTTTGTTAGAATTAATTTTTCGCATTATTATTTCAAAACTGATTAATCAAGCTATCCAAAACTGTATCACACATAGTCGTTTCTCATATAGAATCAGTTTTATAGCTTACTGAAAAAAGTGAAAATTAGTTATCACTGAAAAGAAAAAAATATTTTTTTATAAAATGGTTTAATTTGTGAAAAAGGTACAACAACTAATTTTCGAAAATATATAATATATATAATACACAAATACTTCAAAACCCAACCACAGACCTATTTACATTTCATATAATTGATATCAGAACTGCCTATAAACATGCATATACTTGCATGAAACAACATATTTGTCATAAATATAAAATTAAGATCATATGTTACAAAAACTCATAAAAATACAAATATATAGTTGTAGTAGTTACCGTATTCTTTACAATTTGTAACTGGCAATCGACGGTCCATTTATTATATTTACTTCAAAATAGAAATCTACAACAACATATTACCCATAACTATGAAACAAATTCAATTATTACTAAAATATTAAGATGCCAAATAATAAAAACATATTAACTTCATATTTTTGAACTATATCGCTCCAATATGTTATGAACTTTTACCTACAGAAATAAAAAATAATAATAACAAGAAAACTAAGCAATTTAAAATTAGTTGGCAGTAATTTATTATAAATATACTCATCTTTAAGAAAATAATCCTAGTTATCGGATTGTATTGCATACTCTAAGTGCCCAGAATATATTATTGGTTCTATATTTTGAAATATTATATCTTACACGTATTATTTTGATTAATGTAAATTCCAGTACAAAGTACTTAGATGCTACAAAAAAAGACAATACTTCCAAGTTTGTGTAACTTACACAATAGATGACACATTTTCAATCTATAATTGCAAAAATATAATGTATATGACTAGTGCTGATTATAAGTCACATATGACCATTTTCAGTGAGCATTTGAAAATATATTCCCCCTTCAAATATAAAATAAAAGATACAACGGCGAATATCTCCCCTATTCAACCTTAATATTTCAGCATTTAAAGTTCTTGCTGCCATCTCGTAGAACGAAATGAAGTACTAGATCTAGTTTTTACTGATATAAATTTTTCTATCGATTTCCAATTTTATATTTGTATTCTATCTATACAAATTCATGTAATTTGAAAATTTCAGCAATTTATTTCAGCCAATATTTTTTTATGCAAATCATGGTCTTGATTTCAGGCAGTACCTCAAAAATATATACTACTAACTCATTATTTTTTCATTATTATTTCAAAAATGAGTCTTCAAGCTATACAAAACTATATCACATATAGTAGTTTCTCATGGGGAACCAGTTTTATAGCTTACTGAAAAAGACTGAAAATTAGTTTTCACTGAAAAACGTCAAAATCAATTTCACGGTCTTAGTTATCTGTCGTTATTTAAAAAAATACAGTAATTAAAAGTAATCTAATTATTTTTTATTATATTCTGATATTAGATTAATGAGACTACCCAAAAACATTTTACATCGGCTATTGTCTCTTATTAATTAAGAGTTACAGCTTATGTTGAATTTGACTGAAATTTCAAAGTTTTTCTATCGACTTCCAATTTTATATTTGCATTCTATCTATACATTTGAATGCATTTTGAGGAATTTATTTCAGCCAATATTTTGTAATGTCTGAAAAACTTCGAAAATCATGATCTTGTTTTTCAGGCGATATCTCAAAAATATATACTACTAACTTATTAATTTTTCATTATTATTTCAAAACCGATTAATCAAGCTATCCAAAACTGTATCACACATAGTAGTTTCTCATATAGAATCAGTTTTATAGCTTAGTGAAAAAAGTAAAAATTAGTTATCACTGAAAAGCTTCCAAAATCAGAGCTTACTGAAATACTGAAAATGTTGAATTTGACTGAAATTTCATTTTTTTTTTTGCATTTTATCTATACAAATGAATGCATTTTGAGAAATTCCGAAATGTATTTCAACTACTTTTTAATGCTTGTAAAACTTCGAAAATCATGGTCCTGGTTTTCAAGCGATATCTCAAAAATATATCATCATCGATTAATCCGGCTATTCGAAACTCTATTACACATAGAAGTTTCTCAATGGAATCAGTTTTATAGCTTAATAAAAAAAGCGAAAATTAGTTATCACTGAAAAGCCCAAAATCACAGCTAAGCACAGAAATAATGAAAATGTTGAATTTGACTGAAATTTAATTTTTTTTTCTATCGACTTCGAATTTTATATTTGCATTATATCTATACAAATGAATTCATTTTAAGAATTTAAGGAATTTATTTCAGCCAGTCTTTTTAATGCCTGTAAAACTTGGAAAATCATAGTCCCGGTTTACAGGCGATATCTCAAAAATATTTATATTTATTTATAACTTATAAATGTTTCATTATTATTTCAAAAACGATTAATCCGGCTATCCAAAACTGTATCACATAGTAGTTTCTCAATGGAATCAGTTTTATAGCTTACTGAAAAAAGCGAAAATTAGTTATCACGGAAAAACTTCCATAATCACGGAAAAACTTCCATAATCACGGTCTTAGTTTTCAGTCGTTATTTCAATAAACACAAAAATTATCTAATTATTTCTATTATAAACTGATATTCGATTAATGAGGCTACCCAAGGACATCGGCTATAGTCTCTTATAAATTAAGAGTTACAGCTTTCTGAAAATCCTGAAAATGTGAATTAGTCCGAAAATTTTAATTTTTTTCTATCGGCTTCCAATTTTATATTTTTATTCTATCTATACAAATGAATGTATTAGAGAATTTCAGCAATTTATTTCAGCCAGTATTTTTTTAATGCCTGAATAACTTTGAAAACTTCTTGGTCTTGGTTTTTAGACGATAACTCAAAAATATATACTACTAACTTATTAGTTTATCATTATCATTTCAAAAATGATTCATTAGGCTATCAAAAACTGTATCACACATAGTAGTTTCTCATGGGGAACCAGTTTTATAGCTTGGTAAAAAATATTGAATATTAGTTATCACTAAAAAACTTTTAAAATCATGGTCTTAGTTTTTTTTAGTCGTTTTCAAAAAAATAATGATTTAACCATTTTTATTATAATCTGATCTTAGATTAATAAGGCTATCCAAAGAAATATTACATCGGCTAATGAATTAAGAGTTGCAGCTTTCTGAAAATCGTGAAAATATTGAATTTGAACGAAATTTTAATTTTTTTCAATCGACTTCCGATTTTATATTAATATCTTTCATTATAATTTCATTCAATAGTATGGATTATTGAATGAAATTTGAGAATTTCAACAATTTATTTCAACAATTTTTTTTAATGCCTGTAAAACTCACAGTCTTGGTTTTTAGGCGAAAAGATATATACTACTAACTTGATACGTTTTCAATGTTATCTCAAAAATTATTAATCAGGCTATGCAAAACTGTATCACACATAGTAGTTTTTCCTAAGAAACCAGTATTATATCATCCCAGAAAAGTGTGAAATTCGTTATCACTGAAAAACTTCGAAAACCCGGTGATTTTCATTCGTTATTTCAAAAGATACAGTAATGATTTAATTATGTCTACTATAAGCTGAAACTAGATTAATGCGGGTACCGAAAGATATATTATTACATCGGTTATTGTCTCTTATGAATTAAGAGTTACAGATTACTGAAAATGTTGAAAATGTTGAATTTGACCGACATTTTTTTTCGCCTTCCAATATTATATATGTGTTTTATTTATACAAATGAATGTAATTTTGAGAATTTCAGTAATTTAATTCAGTCAGCTTTTATTAATACCTGTAACACTAATTTGTCTCTGATGAAATAAGATTTACAGATTACTGAATATGTTGAAAATGTTGAATTTAATTTTTTTTCGTCTTCCAATATTATTTTTGTGTTCTATCTATATAAAAGAATGTAATTTTGAGAATTTCAGGAATTTAATTCAGCCAACTTTTATTAATGCTTGTAAAAATACGGACATCATGGTCTTGTTTTTTAGGCGATATCTCTAAAATATATACTGATAATTTGTTATTTTTGTCATTATTATCTCAAAAGTGATTAATCATACTATCCAAAATTGTTTCACACATAGTAGTTTTTTGTATAGGGAACCAGTTTTACTTACTGAAAAAGAGTGAAAATTAGTTATCACTGAAAAGTTTGTAAAATCACGGTCTTCATTTTCTGTCGTTATATCAAAAATTTCAATGATTATGTAATTATTTCTCATTATCTAAATATAGACTAGCCAGAAACATAGTACATTATTCTTTATCTCGTATGAAATAGGAGTTACAGATTACTGAAAATCCTAAACAATGTAGATTTTGACCGAATTATAATGTTTTCAATTGAATTCAAATTTTATATTCCTATATCTATCTATTCTTATAAATATAAAATAAGATTTCAACAATATATATATATATATATATATATATATATATATATATATATATATTAATTCCTGTAAAATTCAAAATTATGGTCGCCGTTTTCAATCGATATTGTAAAAAACTCTACTACTGATCTATATGTTTTTCATTATTATCTCAAAGTAGACTAATCAGGCTATCCAACCCTGTATCGAAATCCTTTTTTTTTCAGAAACTTGTTTTATATCTTACTGAAAAATGGTAAAAATTCGATTAAGGCGAATTAATTTGTCAATAACTCAAACATTTGTGGCTGAATTTTTTCAATTTTAAATTTAAGGCGCCCTATTTCAACCGCCCACATGCCTCACCTGCTTTGTTGAAAAGTCATGTGTCTTGAATGTAATTTCAAGAATTCAATTTTTACGATTTTTTAGGCATACAATTATTAAAGATAAGTTTCCAGCATCAAGACGGTATTAATTGATCAAAATATACAAACAATGCTTCATGTTAAAGCTAACTAAATGCCAAACATTATTAGATTATAAATATTTGTAACTTCATGAATTAAATTTATTGCAATTTTGCAAATAAAAAAATGTATGGAAAAGAATGTATTAAATTTTCTCGCATTGAGACGTTATTAATTTACAGAAATGAACATATAATACTTTATTTTGAAGCTAAATATGTGCCAAACATATTTATTGCGATTTTGCAAATTAAAAAAAATATGGTAACTTTTCCAAGCTAACTAAATGCCAAACATTATTAGATTATAATTGTTTGTAACTGAATTAAATTTATTGTAATTTTGCATATTAAAAAATGTATGGAAATGTATTCAATTTTCCCGCCTTGAGACGTTATTAATTGACAAAAATAAACATATTATTTTTTTATTAATAGCCTACACCGAGGGGTAAAAGGCAAATAGATAATATAATATATATATATATATATATATATATATATATTTATATTATTTATTTATTTATTTATTTATTTATTTATTTATTTATTTATTTATTTATTTATTTATTTATTTATTTATTTATTTATTTATTTATTTATTTATTTATTTATTTATTTATTTATTTATTTATTTATTTATTTATTTATTTATTTATTTATTTATTTATTTATTTATTTATTTATTTATTTATATATTTATAAGCAAATAGTTTTTATAGAAAACTTTATCTGTTATTAATTGATGAATATCGCGTATCTCCAAAACTAGATCTATAGACCAAATCTGACTAGTTTGGATTCTGCGTGTAAAATTCTATGCATAGAAACAGTTACAAAAAGGCACGAAAATATCTCTTTACTAGTAAAGATATAACAAATAATGATCGATGTCTAAATTCTAAAAGAAATGTGATGGAGCAGTGTTTCTCAAAGTTATTATTATTTTTTTGATTGGTCCCCCTTTTCACTTAAAAATATAAAATAATATGAAAAGGACCCCCGAAGAATGGGAATGAGTATCTGTAAACATTTTTTTCCGCGACCCCCCAAATATCTTTCGCGACCCCACTTTGACAATCACTGTGCTAGATAAATGTAATCGTTGAAAAATAAATTTTAACAAAATCGCGTAAATTTATTGTAAAATTGAAACGTTAAAATACTTATAATAGATAATCAATAATATCGATTTCTAAATTGTAAAAGTACTAGCGATATGTAATCGTGCAACAAGACAAATCCAAATTAAGAATTATAGGCATTCTAACAAAAAAACTAGTACATTTTTCAAGGTTAAAAAGTTAAAATACTTATAATAGACAACAAATAGCAGAATTGCCTTTGCCGATACCTTAAATAACGATTGATTCTCTCTAGTCAATAAATAAATATCGATTACTATATTCTAAAAAGAATGTGCTAGTAAAATGTAATCGTGCAAATGCACAAATCAAAATTAAGAATGTATAGGCATTCTAACAAAAATCTCGTAAACTTTTCAAAATTGAAAAGTTAAAGTACTTAGACATCAAATGTCAGAAACGCCTTTGCCGCTAGCATAAGTAAAGATTGATTCTCTCTAGACAATAAATAAAAATCGATTTCTATATTCGAAAAGTAATGTGCTATTAAAATGTAATAGTACAGATACACAAATCAAAATTAATAATATATAGTCAGTTTATTAGTCAGTTAATTTGTTTTTCATTTTTTGTTTCTGTGAGAGAATTTTTGTAAAAGTATTGTGCGAATATGCCAAATAAAGGTCTTTTTAGTCAGTTTAACGCAAATTTCAAAAAAATTTAATCAAATCGTTAAAATACTTATAACAGACACTAACGCCCGGTTTCTCTAACGAATCTTAACTAGTTTAAGACCGTCTTATTATTAAGTTATTATAAGTTTATTAGTCAGTTAATTTGTTTTTCATTTTTTGTTTCGGTGAGAGAATTTTTGTAAAAGTATTGTGCGAATATGCCAAATAAAGGTCTTTTTAGTCAGTTTAACGCAAATTTCAAAAAAATTTAATCAAATCGTTAAAATACTTATAACAGACACTAACGCCCGGTTTCTCTAACGAATCTTAACTAGTTTAAGACCGTCTTAATAATAAGACGGTATTAAAGCGTTGCACCAAACAAAAATCGGATCTTAAAACGATAAGACGGTCTTACATTGTAGGACTACGTAAGATTCTACATATGTTTGGTGCAACAGAATAAAAATGTAAGACGTGGTTATATATAAGACGAATATATATAAGACGAGCTTATGTAAGACGAGCTTTAAGATTCGTTGGAGAAACCGGGCGTAAATAAAAATCGATTTCTAAATTTTAAAAGTAATGTTCTAATCCAATCAATATTTATAATTTGAAATATTGCTTAGATTTATATATCTAAATTATTCGATTACGTCGATGACCGTTAGCACGTTCCTAGCACGACCACCCCAATTGAATCGGCCAACTGTCCTTCCGCATCGAGCCCTCCTCGAACAAAAAAAAACGGGCAAAAAACAACAAACGCTATCTCCCCGGCGTCTATCTCTCGACTCGCTCTCTCTGTCGTGTCAACCAACTCGTCTCACCTGTCTCACCTATCCACGGTCCCCCACCGCTGCGCGCTCGCGCGGCCAATCCCGTGCCACCTTCCTCGGCTCGGCTAGATGTTGGCCCGTGATCTTTTCAAGTCACTCTGCTCCATGTCTCAGAGCGTACAGATCTTGTTCCGCTCTGCTCTCAAGAACATCTCTCCAACCACCACCAAGACAAGACGTGTGCAGCAGGACTGTTGTGACACTAGCCAAGTGCAAACCTGTGCTTATATTTTGTTAGTGATCTGAAATATTTATTTCAAATTGGTGCTTCGCAACTGCAACAATAATTTAATAAATAAACAACAAGTAATTTTAGTGCTAAAATAAATTCTGTGAGGAAAATGATGGATTATACATACTGCTCTAAAAGGTAAGAGTTTATTTTCAATCTGTATTGGTAATCCAATAAGAAGTTGTGGGGGTGATTATAGAAAATCTTATTAGAATCATATTTTACAAACTTAACTAAACTAAGTCACAGGGGATAGTGTTTTGCGGAGTGTTTTAATTTGGTTAAAGTGCCAGGTAAAGGGTGTTTTGGTTATTAAACTATTTTTTGTTTGTTTTTTTTTATCACAATTTAGTTACACCGTTGATTGAAGTATTTACTTCAATCAACGGTTATACTTTGCAATTAGCTTAGGCTAAACTCTAGCCATTTTCGCGGTCCTTTAAGGATAAAATAAATTTTAAACGCTCCTAAAATTGTGTTTGTTGGCGGATAAGGGTGTTTTCTAAAAAAAAATCGGAATAGGTGACCTTACTATCGTGGTGTAAATCAATAAACGATAATAATTCATCCCTTTTTATAAGCCACATAAACCACACTCGAAATGAAAAAAATAGTTATAAACATAAAACAACAACAAGAAAATAGTAGTAGTTATTGTATTTGTTACAATTCTGTAACTGGCTATCGACCTTCGGGTCCTTTTGCCATGTATTAGTGTATGTGTATGTGAGTACTAGGACTTGCTACTTTAGCAAATTGTCCCTGAGTTTTTGAAAGTGTCGTTAATTGTACGACAAATGGTACCGACTATCAGTTCGAACCCGGGCCGCCCGATCGTTAAGCGGGGGTGCTAACCACTGCACTACATCAGCGTGTAACAAAATATATGTATGTGTAAAAATAAGGCACGTCTGATTTTCTTAATTATTCTTATAACCACACCACACACCCAATAAAAACAAAACCAAAGTAACGATAAGGTAGTTTGTTTGCAAAAACTAGTTAGAGTCGTCAAGGTGCGATTCCTGTCATAACTCGTTCCGGACGTATACGTTTACCTGTCAAAATACGGATAATTCTCGATTTGAATTCGTTTAATGATGGAATTTCGATTAACTGGTTAATAACGAAATTATTAATTGAATGTACAATGATGAAGAATTGATATGCAATTCTGACAGCAGACGTTCCGAACGTGTATACGTTTCGAAATGAGTGGTGTCAGGAATCGCACCCCAGGTGTATTTCGGGATAATTTGCACGCCCTACCGTTTATCCCGAAACCAACCTGACTTCTCTAAAACCAAAGTAGACACCGTAACAATGCTACATATAAAGGCATTATTCTAAAAAAAACTATTATGATGTCGTAGTTTTAAAAATTAAAATTAAATCAGCACTCATTTTTATATTTGTTGCCAAATCTGGCACTGTAATATGTGTGTAAAAAAGTAAAAATCGTTTTATATATCCTTTACATACGTTTTGGCATACAAATAATTACAAACTAGTGATCATTTAATATTGAGCCCAGCGATTTTTGAGCGATCGCTATTGTTATGCGCTAATTTGTTCATACAAGATAAAGTATGATAAAAATAGAAGTAAAAATTGATACATTTTTCATAGCGATGGTCTAATAGCGTTAGCTCAAAAATAATTGTCAAAATATAACTACTGCCTAACCTTTAGTTTCTGTTAGCGACAGCGATCATCTTTCAGGAAGTGATGGGCCAAAATTTGACACCATTCACAGTAATAGTGAACGTCTCTCGATCCTTAAAATCATAGCGATCGCTCAAAATTCACTCCCCAGGAATGCGATTTTCGAGCGATCGCTATTTTCATGCGCTAATTTGTTCATACAAGATAAAGTATGATCAAAATAGAAGTAAAAATTGTATTATTTATTATTTATTTATTTCTCAAAAACGACATGGAAAGCAATAACAATTAAAAAATATACATTTACAATATCATATAACGTATTGTGTATCCCATCTTAAGATGACAAGTGTCGTAACTGCCAAAATTAATTTTCAGGTTATTATTTTTGTGTTGATGATTCTTAGGTATATTTTAACGCTCCTTTTATCCTTTTTGTGGATTTAGAATAAACCAAATTATTATTTTAACATTATACTCAATGCTAAAACTACTGGAACTATTGCAATCTTTAAAATGCATTTATCAAAAATTTATACTCAATGGTAAAAACTACTGGAACTATTGCAATCTTTAAAATGCATTTATCAAGTAACTGTTTTGGAAGTTACGATAATTGTCGTCTAAAGGTGCGATATGCTAATCAGCCTCAAACGGTCAGCGTGAGACATATACAAAATTAATTAATTATATCTAATTAATATTATTTTAATTTTAAGTAGCAATCCTAAGACACACAAACTACACGTATAATATAATAATAAATAACTGTAATCTTCCTTATAATTAAACAATTTTGGGTAACATGTGCAAGGTTCGAGTTTGAAGTAATATTTCTTACCCGATTTACAATCTATTATCCTTTCAATTCTATTTAGTATAATTTAAAACACAGGCAATATTACAATTCAGTATAAAGTCCAGACTTAATAATATATTGTTCTAACTAGACGCTAGACTGATGTTTACAATATCATTAATGCGCACTAGGTAATACCAGAAATGACAAATAATAATATACCTTTGGGTTATTCTCTAGTAGCTACAAGTACAACGAATATTCTCGATAGACATATTAACCCATACAAGTACTTACCAAATTTGAAGATAAAATTAAAAAAAAGTTATTCAACATATTATTTACCAAGAAAATACATAGTGCAGTATTGCGTCTTACAACACTGGGTGTTGATGGGTTAATTCAGGTTTAAATTAAAAATAACATAAAAAATAGGGAATTTATTTACTTAAATATTTTCGATTTTATTGTTTAATGTGACAAAATAAGTAATTACAAAAGCTACAATAGTTATTCAGCCTTTTTTACTATTAATCACCAAGAAAATAAATAGTGCGGTATTGCGTTAACGCAACACTGGCCTTTAGAATAATATAATAATAATAATAATAATAATGACTTTTATTTCCCTTGAAATACATAATTGTAGACATATAAAAACTATATAAACACATGTTTACAGTAACAACGAAAATAATAGAATAATAGAAAATAGGGAATTCATTTACTACAAAATAAGTAATAAGAAGTAAATGACAAGATTATATTCTTATTCTTATCACCATAAACTGTCAAAAATAATTATTTCAATTTATTTCTCCTGCATTATTTCTTATGTTGTGAATATAAACCCATCTTTAGTCACTTTAGTGTTCTAGATAATTGAGATCATGATTTGTTATCACTATAGCTATGCACTATAAAGCGTACACGTTTCATAACAATAGACTATTAATGTCAAACTATAATATAACTATATATATATATATATATATATATATATATATATATATATATATATATTTGTTTTCTTATCATTTTTGAAGCTAGACAATCCAACATTATTAAACTTACCGAATAGAGTATTTAAAATTTATATATAAACTGTGAAATGCTCATCGTTTGCGAACGGGGATAATTTTTAATTACCAAAAAAATACATGATTCAAATTAATTGTGTTATAGAAAAGTTCAAGTCACTTGAAATGGTGATTGGGCATGGTTTGGTTGGTCGCAGAAAATTTGATTTCAATGATGTACCAAAGATAAGTTACACATTTTTATTAATACTAAAAATAAATTTGCTATTTCGGGGGGTCCTTTGAAGTTTTCAAGTACAAAACGCAGTGTGGACCAACAAGTTTGAGAAACAGTACACCACACTGTTTTCCGAAATTTTGTTTGATTCAATCAATGTAATTGATTAATTAAATCTTGATTTATAGAAAACATCGAAAAACAGTATAGTGCAGCATTTAAGTCGCTTGAAATCGTAAATGGGCATAGTTTGTTTGGTTTCTACCCACCCGCCCTTCTCACTTTTGTTCGCATAGTTTTTTGTTCATTTTTATTACAACAGTAGACGTGCCTTTTGATTAGTGTATTATGTTGTAATCGCATGGAAAAGTATGTCAATCTGTCGGACCCCTAATAGGGTAGGCTTAGCCGATTAGGGGCGCAAATGCTGCACAAATGGCATCCATGGGGTGGAATGGTAATGAATTTATTAAGCCAAACATATTATTTATTACTTGTATCACATGAAATATTAAAACACTTCTATTGCAATTCAACTTACTTATTGGCTAAAATATTAGTCTAATCAATAAACAAAAAAATACACAATAGATTGAGGTTTTGGATTGTTTTCAAATGCTGCCAAAATGGTATTCATGGTGTGGAATGGTAATTAATTTATGAAACCAAACATAATATTTATATTTATTTGTATTACATGAAATATAAAAACACTTTAATTGCATTTCCACTTACTTGTTGGTTAAATTTTTAGAGTAATCGATATAACAAAAATACTGCAGATTGAGATTTTGGTTTTGGTTTGGAAGTTTTTCGTTTTATTACCGTTTTCCCGCAAAATATTATTTTTTATTAATAGAAAGTTACTATTCAATTTATTCCTCGGTAAATTCGGTTATTAAAAGGCGCTTTCGTTTAACATGGTTTAGCATTGCTAGTCGCCCCGTGGCGTGCAGTATTGCGGTCGTGCGCCGCCGGTTGTAAGGGCCGAGGTAGAATTAAGCGGCAAATAGAACAAGAAACAATAAGCCCGTACCAGCCCAGAGTGATAAACGAAAGGCACTATATTTATAGTCCAATTTTACGAAGATATGGTAATAGCTGGCGAAAAACGTGTAAGCCTCAATTTGTAGAACAAACCTCAACAGGAAACATTCTATACACTTCTCCATGTGAATAATTTTGCTAGTATGGAGAAGTGTATAGAATTTTTCCTGTTGAGGTTTGTCCTACAAATTGAGGCTTACACGTTTTTTGCCAGCTATTACATCTTCGTAAAATTGTATGAATATGTGATTTTAGGAAAAGTACGATAGTTGGTTAAGTATAACTTTATTTAACTTTTTTTATTTCAAAATTCTGAGTGTTTTTTTCCCCTGTGAGCATCGAACCTATACACCTACAAATACCATTAGTCTCATTTGAAGAAATCTCACTGAACTTTTTTTTTCGGAACCCGTCTCCCACCATTAAATTCATTATCTTATGCATGTGTTTAATACGGTCGCGTAGGTCCGAGAGACCGTTTCTCCATCGAAATAACACACGTTAATTAAATTAATGTTTACGTTACTTATTTTATATGCCTCCTGCGTTCGCGGTCTGATAATTCCAGCATCCTCACGACCCGCCTGAAAAATCGTAATTGCGCTCATTAAGATCCGAGTTTTAAGGAAAATCAAGGAACGCGCGTGTGCGTGAGCTGCAGCGAAAACGAAAGTCGCCGCATATTTTTAATTGATTATGAAAATCGACGATACAATTCGGCGGGCCGTTTGTGGGACAGCCGCGATTTCACCGGTCGTTATTTATTCAACACTCGGGTGGCCATTGTAAATGGTCGCTAATTGGATTATTGTTTGCCGGGCGACTGTTTGAATGGAATCGTTTTTCCGAGTTTCATTTTTATCACTGAACACTTACTACTATTTACACATGCAGAATAAAGTTTGATATATTTCGAAAATACATAGGGACATACAAGGAAGGTCCAATGTCGCTCGGGAAAACCGAACATATGTGCTGCAAAGCTAAAACTATGAAATGAATTATGATAGTGCGAAAATACTATGAAGAAAATATAAATTTAAAAAAAAAGTAGATTTTAAATCCCTATAATATAAAAACATCATAAAGAACAGCCTACCGACTTGTCTTACTCATAATTATATCATAATCATAATTTGATTGGTGCTATGATTCATATTTACACAATTTTAAAAATTAATATTACAATACAGTTAGTTAAATTAATTTATAATTAATTTCATGAATTTTATATGTTGTTATATGTTTTAGCTGTGAGAGCTCATTTCAAAAATATTAAGTATTTTGAAGTAATAGCAATGTTTTAAATAAAGTTTTACTTTTTTATAATTAAATATGTATTTATTCAATATATTAAAAGATTTGTCTATTTTTATAATTAAGAATCATTCCCGTCAAACCGCAGGCACTTCACCTAGTATTCATTATAATAATGAAGGGTAGTTTGTTGTTAAAACTAATCAGAGAGACGTTTCGGGAAAAAAAACGGCAAATCGAGCAAATTAATAATAGATATTTCACTTAATAATATTTATTATACCTAATAGTCTTTTCTAAGGGGAACGCCCAAAATACCACATTTAAAAAAATATTATAATTGCAGAAATTTAATACTACTACTATGCATTCATAAATAACGTAACGTAAATTTAAACGTGAGATACCATAAATATAGATATTATTTACGAAAGTTATATTAACTTACCTAACTGATTCCCCATGAACACTGAAAGCTGAAAATATAGCCAAAATTATTATATGTATACAGCGTGTTTTTTTTTAGTGAAATTTAGCATTCGTGTATTTTTATGTGAATGTGTTGAAATATTCTAGGTTTTAATTGAAATATATATATATATATATATATATATATATATATATATATATATATATATATATATATATATATATATATAAAATGCGCTATAGTTAGTGCACATACTTAATTTGCTCTTTCGAAGTTTATGTGGCTTACACACTTATATTCTCTATAACTATGACAGCTCCTTCTTAATTTATTATTCAAGCTAATCGTATCTATTTACATTGAAGAAAAAAAACAATAAAAAACAACAATTATTTGTTTACCTGCCTGCAGTTCATCGATCGACATTTTGAAATTTGTTTACAAAAGCTTTAACCATACATATATGCAAATTATGCGATAAAATCCTTTAAAAACAACGTCCACATTTTATATTAATTATTGACATTTAAAAATAGAAATGCATAAATACAATACAATTATTTTGTCTAGGTGGTATACATTTTGGGCATCTTAAAGACTAATAAAATAGGTTTTAATAGTCTTTAAGATACTATTACACCCTGGGTTTAGAATTTATTTCTGTAGTAGTAGTAGTAGTTACTGTATTTCTTACAAGTCTGTAACTGGCTATCGACCTTCAGACCTAGTGTGTATGTATATGGTTGTTAGGACTTGCTACTTCGTCTCTGATTTCTCTAAAGTGTCGTTAATTGTATTCCAACGACAAATGGTACCGAATACCCGGGCCAGGATAATTTCTGTTTTCTATAAATTTAAAATTAGATTTACGGATGGCATAGAAATGAAGAAAATAGATATAGAGATAAATATGAATTAAGACTAGAACAAAATATTATAAGAAACACATTTGACTATTTTTTTATATAAAAATATATTTGTTATATAACAAATAACATTCTCTTATTACATTTTGCCATAGTCAAAATTAATGATAGTTCTCTTTAAAGCTTGCATTTTTATAATATCAATAGATCCGGGGTATACAATTTCAATTTATCCATAGTAATGTGATTTTGGTAAGAAGCAAAACTTCTATAGCTATCACCCCGAGAGCTTTCCCGCTAATAAAAACTAAACCCCAGAGGAGTGTAATCTAGCGATATTTACCTTATCTTCATAGAAACCCTCTGAAAACTATGAAAAATGATTCGCGAATGTTATAAAGCGAATTGAAAAATGTTTGCATGATAACAATGATAAATTAGTAGGTACATTTTACATTTCACCAGCAACAATTTCTATTCTCGGTTGCACGTGCCCATCTGTGCGAGCCTGCACACTTTATCTTGCGCGTGTTTACACTATTCGAACAGAAATCTCTCGGTATTCATTAGCGAAATAATCAGGACGTTACGAGAAATTATCGTCGAGATTTGTTTTAGCCTGCGCGCACACACATATCTCCACACAGTAATTGCTCTTAATTAATATGATTTGGAACTATAAACGCACAAATAATTAACATTCATTGTGCCTTAATTTAAGTTTTGGATTGTTTCGTGCCCGCATGCAATTATCAACTTTCCGCAAATTTAAATTATGTTCATGAAATTTTCCGTATTAAACTTACAATCGCAGTTTCAGATGTAATAAGGTTTTCTATTTAAATAAATATAAATTGTGAAGAAAAAAAAACTGTCAGAAATATTTACAGGGCCGTCATAAGATATTCGGCGCACGTGGGCTTCTAAAAATAATACGCCCTTCTTCATAAGAAAACAGATTTTTTGTTTATTGATATCACGAAATTTTTTTTAATATAACTAACTAATAACAAATTACAATTACAAAATAAATTAGAAAAATATATAACGACAATAAAAATTGTACAACAGGGCTATAGCCAATTTAGTCCTGTGATTAGGGTTTCTTGGAATATTTAGATATGGATGTATCAGATATTTACGTTATACGTAAAATATTTTAAAAGGGCAGGGCTTAAGAATATTATCACAAACAATTGTAAAATTTGAATGATCAACTTTCCGCAAACTAAAATTATGTTGATGAAATTTTCATATTCAACTTATAATCACAGTTTCTACATTAGCAACTGTGATTATAAGTTGAATATATAATTCTATTTGAATAAATTTCTAAAAAACTGTGAGAAATAATTATATATGGATATTTTAGATATTTACGTTGTATGCCAAAATTTGCAAAGAGCAGGGCTTAAGAATATTATCTCTCAAAAAATTGCATAATTTGAATAATAATCACTAACATTTAAAATATAATAGTTGTTTATATTAATATTCTCCACCAGCTTATATATTGAGTGGCACATCCCCCCTGAATAAAAGTGACTTAATAACGTATCATGTGGTGTTTTCACAGACCATTCACACAGGTCAATACAAACGCGTACAATCAGTGCCACCACCCCCTATTGTACCGCACATCTCTCATCAGTGGCAACATCATACATCATTCGCAGAGTCACCACTAACGTTGATAGGAACCCCATTACGCGCATAATTTATTATACCCAGGTGGAATTGGTACAGATCAATTTAGGCTATGGGGGGGTTGGTATTGTGTGTGCGATTCGGTACGCTCGCTCACGAAGGGGATTAATTAGTTTTTTTTGTATTGACCAAACAGCGAGATTTGCGCGCGCGTCGAAATAATTCGCCTATAATTTAATTATTAAAAGGGCTGGCGGCAATGCGCACGATGGGGGCAGATAACTGCTGTCCGCCCCCACTCTCTTTGTCGCTATCTCTCTCACGGCCGCCCCTCGCGGACTGTATGTACCGACCGGTTGCTGTGGCGACGACGCGCACCCGAACAGATTTTTTCCCTGTCGCGAGAGGAAAAAAAAACCTTACTTGGTAAACAACCGCAACCGCCTTCCGTTTCGGAGAACCGGCCACGTGGCTCGGAAAAACGATTTCCCTACTTTTATTATTAACATCATCTTGGGTAATTTCAATCTCATTGTTATAAGCAAGGTAAACACGCATCTGCACTTTATTTAATTACATTTAAATGCAAGATTTGCTCTGCGCGGACGTACGTACTGTTTGTCATGTTATTTATTACACAAATAGGCATAAGTGCGCGCAAATTACTGGTTGTAATCGTACTAATGGCGGTCTTTTTTTGCGCGAGCAGCGACGTTATCTGGTTGTTTTGAATATCATAAAAAATACTGAACGACGAGTTTTTTTTTGCTCTCGCTCGTGCGACGCCAGAGAACACACGCGATGTCAGAGGATCGATTTATCACAGTTTAGAACAGATATTACAGAAATAGTTATATTTATAGCTATTTTATTCTATATACTGTAATTTTGAAGTTCAGTACAGAACAATTTTCAAGTTTATATCTTAATTACATATATATGATCACTTGAATGATTGCTATCTATTAAATATATTAGACATATAGAAGGAGTTTCTGCTGGCATAAAATAAGAAATAAAATAGAAACAATTCGGTAGAAATAACTAGCTTAGATCGTTTATGTTCACAAAATAAGAATATTCATTTACAGTTTTGTTCTTATTACTTATTTAGTCACTATTAACAATATAAAGGGAAATATGCCTCTTGAATGAATTATAAAAAAAGTTGAATCTACAAAGGGAGCTTTTTATGCTACAACATTTTTCTAATAACACTGTGCCTTCGAAAAAAATCCTTTGGGAATTAGGAATTGGCGTTTTGCAGTCATCAGAGTTTTGGAAAAAGATAATAGTCACAGTGGTGCTACAGCGTTTTTTTTTCTAATAATACTGTGCCTTCGAAAAATATCCTTTAGGAATTGGGAATTGGCGTTTTGCAAGTCGTTAGAGTTTTGGAATAAGATAATGAGCACAGGAGTGGAAGGTCGGTACTATAAAGTGTCGACAACAAAAAATAATAATAATTCAATATTATTTTCTGTTTTACGGAACAATTGTAGCAATTGAATGAAATTTTGTGTGTAAATTAAAATTTGTATTAATAATTACTTTTTCAATTTTAAATTTATATTTGTAAAGACACACATCCTTTGGAAATTGGGAATTTGCCTTTTCCAAGTCGTCAGGATTTTGGAAAAAGATAATACGCACAAGGTGGGAGGTCGGGACTATAAACTGTTGAAAGCAGAAAATAATAATAATTCAATATTATTTTCTGTTTTACGGATCAATTGTAGCAATTGAATGAAATTTTGTGTGTATTAATAATTACTTTTTCAATTTAAAATTTATATTTGTAAAGACACATATTTATTAAGATTTAAGTTGTTAATTACTTTTTTGTGTGTTTTCGAGCGTTAGAACAGCCTTATTAACAATACTGAAATATAAAAGATAAATATTTCTGCAATATTCTACTAATTAATGATTTTACATTTAATATTCAATATAGTTGGTCATTTAGAACATATGACTTGCCTTATATATTTTTCATGAAGCAACGGAACCCTTCAACGAAAAATGTAGCATTAAAAAATAATGATGATTTCCCCGGTAAAAATCTATATTTCCCAATTCCTGTAGCTCATGATATTTGTGATACGTGTGTGCGAGCATTGTGTATATGGGGGGGCGGTGAGGTGAGCGGCGGGCGTCGCGACGGTTCATGAGGGCAGGTGTCTGTGTGTGATGTGTGTGTAGTCATAGAGACGGCAGGTACAGATCGCAGGATCAATACAGGTGGCGCCCGCCATCTTGACCCGCCTGCTCTCGCGAGATCCGCGGCACACCCACCTCTCACCCTCTCCTGCTGCAAGGCCCCCCTACTCGCGCCGCCGCCCTAGTACAATCCAGATGAAAGCCCGAATCTGCACCAACCCCACCGTATTTTTCTGGGGGTGGCCCGCTATCGATCCATGCGCCACACGGTTATCTGTATTAGCAACGAAATTCGTGGAAGAGAAGTCCTGCGTGCTGGCGCATGAGTAACAGAATTACAGGGAAACCGGCGGGGTCGAAAATATCATCCCATCGGTTCTTCGATTTCACCTGTCGTAATTATTTGATGTGTGTAATAAATAGATAAGAGCGATCGTATCCGATTTAACATGCGACCGACGTCCGTCTTTACGGTTTCCAGAAGCGTAAACCGGAGTTTTGCAATCAATCTCTCGGAAAATCCGAACATGCGAGGCGAGTGGTGATGCATGCTAATTGCGACAATATCTCGCGACGATAACGCGGTTTCAAACATTTGGAAAAAGAACCGCTTTGTAACACCAAGGATGAACGGAACTCGCGTTAGTCAAATTTAAATGAATCATAAACTATTCGTAATCTTAATCATTGTCGACCAAATAATAATTAATTGGATTAATATGCGTTTTACATTCTACTAGTATTTTAATTATATGAATTAATCAGAAATATTACAATGTGGTGGCAAATACCGTCAATCGGACATGCCTAAATAGTTCAAAGTACATACATTTAGGCATTAGTTAAATTTGCTCCCAAACATATTTTTACTATTTTTTTCTAATTGCAGTTTATCATTTTCAAACATTATTTGTGTAATACCGCCAAAAATTGAGTAATAATAAAGCGAATGCGATGAAAATAGCTAATATGATATTAAATACATGCAGTATCTCTCAAAACTTAATTTTAGGTGAATTTTTATGATTTCAACTTTTTTTTAATAAAATAATTCGTTTGTGAGAAGACATCATTATTTTTTCTTATTAAAATAACTTGATATTGAATACGTATTAGTATTATCTATGTTTATTTTAAATTTAAACTTATGTTTAGCTTTCAATGACTACTTTTCTTATGATCACTTAATACACGCGATGTTGGTAGACAGCTTTTAAAACAGGTCGCCCAAAGTGATCAAAAGTTTGGCCTCCCCTGGTATATAAAGATTTAGAAGGACTCATATCTTGACTAACTTTTGGTTCAAGAAATTGTCTTGTCTAAATAAACAACTATATTATTTTAAATAACTTATTCAGTAGTCCACTTCTGTATCATTTAATATTTGTAACGAAAACAAGGCCGGATGTATGCATGTATAAAACACATGAATGTCCGCTACTGCCATTATCTCTCTGATCTCTCATGAAAGGTAGACTCTCTCGATCCTCTCAGTGGCGACTTGGAAGTAATTCTTTTTTATTATAATGCACTGGACGTTTGCCTGTGCCTCCGCTGCAGCGAGACAATGTGTTTCCGTTAATAAAAGCCAAAGGAGCATCGCCAACCTCGCGTGACCAAGACGCAGACTCTAATGAAATCTCCCCGAATGCTCCAGCTCAACGTAACCGGAACGGCGATCTCATTATTGCGATCTTCGTGAGTGTGTATCGTATGAGTGTAATGTGTGTGTATGCAGAAGAATTCAAATCATAACATATAAAACGCACACGCGAATGTGAATGTGAAATCATAATTGAAAGAAAGCATGGACATTCAGTAAAAGCTGTATAGTCAGTTTATATTTGTAAATATAATGTTCAAGTTAGAAATGCATCATTCTATAGAATATTTCATTATTCGTTATTCGTTTCGTTATTCGTTTCGTTATTCGTTTCGTTATTCGTTTCGTTATTTGTTTCGTTATTCGTTTCGTTATTCGTTTCGTTATTTGTTTCGTTATTCGTTTCGTTATTCGTTTCGGTATTCGTTTCGTTATTCGTTTCGTTATTCGTTTCGTTATTCGTTTCGTTATTCGTTTCGTTATTCGTTTCGTTATTCATTTCGTTATTCGTTTCGTTATTCGTTTCGTTATTCGTTTCGTTATTCGTTTCGTTATTCGTTTCGTTATTCGTTATTCGTTTCGTTATTCGTTTCGTTATTCGTTTCGTTATTCGTTTATATCTGGTTTCCTCAAAGAGCGGTTGCTTAGAAGAGGCCGATTCTGACGTCATTTACACATCTGAAATTTTGAAAATAGTACCTACTATCATTTATAATAAATCAATTAACCAATATAAAAACCTTATTTTTTTATTTTCTGAGATCAGAACGAGTTAAATACAGCAATCAGCTCCTGTTGACTTCATGATTAATCAATATCAAAAATCGATTGCAGATTACGACTAATCTGTTGATGTTTCTATCAGCTTTTGTTTCCTGTTGCAGGATGCCGGTATTTATTTTTATCGCGACGTGTATGTTGTTCAGAATAAATTTACCTTTAAGCATCGCCGGAGAGCAAACAAAGGCGCGCGAGATTTTAACGAGAAAAAAAATGTATCACCGTTTTATCTCAAATTCGTTCGGTAAACAATCGTGATTAACCCGGACGACTAACACGCCTATCGAGAAAAATCATCATCGCACTTAGGAATTGAGACGAGAAATTATTTGTAATATGTTGTAAAATTTGGTAACTAGACCTATTCAGACAGTGTATTTGAATTTTACGGAAAAACGGTAAGAGATAGCGGAAAACATTTAAACGGCCGTTTGTCGGGCTTGAAATTCTCTAAAATTTGAATTGGATCAAAAAAAACTATCATTATAGGGCTATCAGCCGTGAGGCTTTTCCGCCGGTCACGGGAGAAGCTCAGAGGAGTTTAATCGCCCGGTATTTACCTTAAGTTCACAGAAAACCTCTGAAAACCCGCTTGGGATCGAACTCAGGCTCCCAATGCTTAGTACGAGACGGACGACGCCTCTAGCCACTCAGCCACTGAGCTGGGTGAATTAGATCATTATTGTAACTTTCAAAACATAAAATTATAGCCGAAAACCGTGAAGAGGCTAAATAATCAGATTTTTGTTGTTGTATTTTGCAGAAAAAAGCTTGAAAGTCTCTATTACTATGCAATTTAAATCATCCTTCTAGCTTTAAAAAGTAAAAAATTATGGTCAAAAATCAGCGAAATGTCTCAAAAATCATTTCTCACATCGTGTTTTTTTTTTGCATTTTATGGGAAAGTGGTAATAGATAACAGAATCCATCCAAAGGTCTGCTTGAAATTCTCAGTAACATTGAAATTGAACCATTCTTTTAGCTTTAAAAGAAAAAAGGTTATAGCCGAAAAACCTTGAAAAAGCTAAAAAATCACATTTCTCACACCGTTCTTTACATGTTGCGAGAAAACTGGAAGAAGTAGCAGAAACCATTCAAAGGGTGGTTTGTCAGACTTGAAATTCTGTATAACTTTGCAATTTGAGTCATTCTTCTATGGTCAAAAAGTAAAAAATTATGTGTAAAAACAGCGAAATAACTGAACAATTACATTTTCTCCTCGTCTTTTTTTGTATTTTGTGGGAAAGCGGTAAGAGATAGCAGAAACCATCTAAAGGGCAACTTGTAGGGCTTACAATTCTTCGAAACATTTAAATTGAACCTAAAGAATGGTTCAATTTAAATGTTTATATTTAT
The DNA here is from genome assembly GCA_963942505.1 of Lordithon lunulatus. NCBI lineage: Eukaryota > Metazoa > Arthropoda > Insecta > Coleoptera > Staphylinidae > Lordithon > Lordithon lunulatus. The sequence continues at coordinate 42,168,547 of OZ012668.1, forward strand.
AGTTAAAAGTTTTAGAAGGAACAAAGTTATAACCGAAAAACCGTGAAAAGGCTAAATAATCACATTTTTCACTCGTTTCTTTATTGCAGTTTTCAGAAAAACTGTAATAAATGGCACAAACCATTCGAACAGTTATTTGTTGGGCTTGAAAATATCTATTACTTTGCAATTTGAATCATCCTTCTAGCTTTAAAAAGTAAAGAATTATGGCCAAAAAACTGCTAAATGGCTCAAAAATTACATTTTCACATCGTTTTTTGTATTTTTTTGGGAAAGATAAACATAAAATATAGTAGAATACATGCTAAGGACTGCTTGTTGGGCTTGAAATTGAAAACATTGAAATTATATAATCCTTAGCTTTCAAAAAGAAAATAGTTATAGAAGAAAAACCTTGAAAATTCTAAAAACAATTTTTAATTGTTCACATTTTTTTTGTTTGTATTTTGCGGGAAAACTGTAAGAAATAGCAGAAACCATCCAAAGGGTGGTCTGTCGGACTTGAAATTCTATATAACTTTGCAATTGAAATCGTCCTTCTAGCTTTAAGAAGAAATTAATATGTTCGAAAAACAGCGACAAAGCTCAAAAGCCACATTTTGAAGCAGATTTTCTGCATTTTTGGATAAATGAGCAGAAAGCCTCATACGCGCTCCTTGTTGAGCTTAAAATTCTCTGTAGATTCCCAACATTATTCATACAGTTTTCTTGCATTTTGTGGAAAACATCCAAAGCGCCGTTTGTCGAGCTTGAAATTCGCTACAGCAATTTGAATCATCTTTCTAGCTTGTAAAAGAAAAACTATAACTTTTTCTTTTACAAGCTGGAAAGATAATTCAAATCGAAAACCTTGAAAATATCAAAATATCAAAATTTTCACACAGTTTTTTTAATGTTGCGGGAAAACTGTAAGAGACATCCAAAGAGTTGTTTGTCGGGCTTGAAATTCTCTATAACTTTGCAATTTGAATCAGTTTGAATTATCCTTCTAGTTTTAAAAAGAAAAAGTTTAAAATCACATTTTTCATACCGTTTTTTTTTATAATTTGTGGGCACCGGTAAGAGATAGCAAAAACCATCCAAAGGGTTGTTTATCGGGCTACAACTTTGTAATTTGAATTATCCTTCTAGATTTAAGAAGAAAATAGTTATAGCCTAAAACTATGAAAGCGCTCAAAAACATTGTTCTCACCGTTTTTTTACATTTTTCGGGACACGATAAGAGATAGTAGAAAACTACCAAAGAGCTGTTTGTCGTGCTTGCAATTCTCTATAACTTTGCAATTTGAATCGTCCTGATAGCTTTAAAACGATACCACACGTTTCGAACGAATACTCTTTCGGAATAAGTTCTGTCAACATTACCAAAATTTCAGATAAATTTAGTTCGTAAGTAAAGTATTTAATATATAAGTCATTTAAGAAATCTATTGAAGAATATTTCATGGAATTGTAAATTTTGTTTTACTAGATTTGCACAATATTTTATATTATCGATTCTAGCAAGACGACGAAAAGTGCAATTCCATTATTATTATATATTATATTTATTATTAGACTTGTGTGAAATACTATTAATTGACTTTGTTGTTCAATAAATCATTTACTTACTACTTAATAGATTTAAATCGTCCTTGCTTAAATTATAGAAAAAAGCACCAATACCTTAAAATGAATTTTAGTTTTAATGTGAGCAGGAACGATGTAAATCTATTTTATAAAAGCATTTATATAACATTTGAAGAAAATTACTATAATTACTTATACTTTTTATTTTCAATAAAGGAGATTAATAAAACTACTGTGTTTAACCACTTGTTTAATTGTTTGAAACAAGTGGTAAAAAACCGAGTAGTTTTATTCATCTCCTTAATTACACTATATTTTGTTTTACTATAGTTGACCAAACTGACTTTTTATCCTGCTAGAATCGCAACATAAAATTTGCGATTCTAGCAGGATAAAAAGTCAGTTTGGTCAACTATAGTAAAACAAAATATAGTGTAATAAAGGAGATGAATAAAACTACTCTGTTTTTTTACCACTTGTTTCAACCAATTAAAAAAGTGGTAAAAAACATAGTAGTTTTATTCATTCCTTTATTGAAAATGAATTACCACGTAGTAGACGCCAAAACCATTCAATTTCTAAAATATAGTGTGAACCGTGATGAAAAATAGGTTGAAAATCACTGCTAGTTCTTTTTTCATTCGGAATTCGTCCAGAATAGTGTAATATAAAAATACATAAAACTGTTTAATTATTCATTTTATTATTGTCATCATCATTGAGATGAAATTAATTTAATTTAAAAATAACACTCACATTTATCTTATTAGAGACAATTAATCATTAGGTTATTAAACTCAGTACGTGAAAACGAAATCAGCTCAATTTTGTACGTGTGTGTGCACTGCGAGATAAATCGATCAAACATTTTGTTTCCCGTAATGTGTGTTTCTTTTTTTATGAGCAGAGACGTTCAAATATTTACCAGACCAAACATATATATAAGTCGCTATCGCAGGATGATTATGTACCAGCGGAACTCGTGTGGCCGCTTGAATTACACGGCTAATCTTATCTGCCCCGGTCGTGAATACATCTCAATATGTTTGTTACCCGATGCTTTTTGCAGAGAGATATTAAGGAAGGTTTAATTGGCGATAAAGGTTTATGATTAATTCAGTTGCTAAAGAACTAAGAAAGACAGAAAATGTACGATTTTAATATTAATATTGTACTGGAAGGCGGAAAGACCCATGTATGAGTCCATAGCCAAAATAAAGATTGATTATATATATATATATATATATATATATATATATATATATATATATATTGTACTGGAAATAGTTAATTACAGTAATACATGCAGTACGGGATTAATTTATAGTAGCTCTCTGCAATAAATTAAGAGAGAGAAATAATCTTTATTTGGCTATCGACCTTTCCGTCTTAAGGTCGTTTTAAACAAGACAATTAATTTCTTGCCTCAAAAGTTAGTCAAGATGCGAGACAATCTAAATTGTCTCGTATCATACAGCAAATTATTTGAAATATTGAATTGAATCGTAGATCGAATGGAAAAATATAACGCTTTCTATTTGTCAAGAACAAATTGTATGGGAGGAGGATATATGAATTCATTTCTTGAACAACTTTTGAGCTAAGAAATTGTCTTGTCTAAAACGATCTTTATACATACAATGTTCATTAATATATAATAATAAACAATAATTACACACTTGAGTATTTGTAAAAGTAATGAGTAATTTTGGGGTAGCATTTCAGTTTATTGATGTCTCTGCGGTGTAATTAACATAAAACCGTTGAAATTTTGTCTAGTCACAAGTTATTGCTTCCTAATGCGTCTTTAATGATTCACCAGGAAGATCAGTTTGATTAGATATCACATCTCAAACAGCAAATAATCGCTGGTGTATTTATAACCACTTATATAATTGCATAGAGATAACATTAGAGATTGGATGCAATTTGGGGAAATTTGAACATGCTTTACATTAATGAGAGTGAATGTTTATTAATACATTTATAACAATATGTTTTAAATAAGATTCATCCCCCGTATTCAACAGAATTTTAATCATGTTAAAACGCATTCATCATTTCAATTTATATATTATGATATAAAATGATAATATTTTCAAAAAAAATCACAGTTTTGACGACCATACATTTATAACAATATCTTTTAAATAAGATTCATCCCCGTATTCAAGAGAATTTTCATCATGTTAAAAAGCGTTCATCATTTCAATTTATATATTATGATATAATATGATACTATTTTCAAAAAAAAATCACAGTTGTGACGACCATGTGTTCGTACTTTTATCGTTCCGCCACGTGTAGTTCTGGGTTAGGGACAGCTAGAAACGATAAACGAAAGCAACTATTTCAGTCAAAATCACCAAAATATAAAATACATTTTATTTTCTAAGTAAAAATTATAAATCAACAAGTTATTTAATAAAAATATGAAGAATATTTCATCGAATTGTACATTTTGTACATATTGTTCATTAACTGCAAGTTATCATCTACTAATTAACTATGTACACATAATAACTCCATAATTTTTTTGTTCATAAATTTTGCACCATGGGCAGTTGCAGTTATTTTCGTGTGGTGAAACGTGTGTTCGTTTTTTAGTTGGCCAACCACTTTTACCGGCCGAAAAGCGCGCAAGAATTCGCGGTCCGCCGGCGACGGATCAACACAGGCATCATCTCGAATGAAGAAAGCGTGGCGCGTCAGCAATATCATAATCATACTAATTCACGTGTTTATGCAATTATGAGCGCGCGGGGCGCACAATGTTTGTAAATTCTGTTACTAATTACGCGGGCGCTGGCATGTAATTACAAAATTCGCCAGCCGGAACGCCCGAAAATTCCAGCTACCGAATCGGGTTTAGCAGAAACGCCGGTGCCGTAAGAGGAGACTATTTTTATCCGGTTGTGATTATGACGGGCTATTAATATACGGGTCTATCTATTTACTAATGCTGTTCAGATAGCGAATTGCATAATTATCTCGACTCCTGCAGCATCGAGGCGATAACGGACTTTTGGATCGAGTTTTTAGATTAGTTTTGTCGTCTATAATCTCTACACCGAATTTATATCGAACTGATTATTGAATGTTGGCCATTTGGGGTAATCAATAATTTTATCCGTACACATTTTTAAGTTACTGACGCGTTAAATAATAACCGATAATATATATTTTAGTTGTCGACTTAGATATTTATTATTTTTTTCTCACTGAGATGATGAGTATTATATGAGCCGCTTTCATTTATCGTTCAAGAGATGGACTGTTAGTCTCGTGTTCGATTATCCGTGCGAGTAACTCCTAGTACGCACGATTTTGTTTTAAAAAACGCCGAAGAAACATTCAGCGTTTTAGAAAATTCCAGTGAAATGAATCACCACGTGAAATGATTTCTTTTATAAAACACCAGCAACTGGCTGAATTGTAAAATTAGTCGTTTTATAAAATGCCTAGTCATTTAGTAAGTGGCTAATTGTAAAATTTGTCATTTTGTAAAATTTAGTCATTTGGTAAATAACTAGACGAATTGAAATACGATACGAAATTTTAGAAAGAGACTCACACTTGTTGTTTTATTAAAAAAAACTGAACATTTCTGTGAAATAAATCACGGAGAAAATGCTTCGTTTTATAACATTGTAAATAAATAATACAAATTGTAAAATCTGTCAGATTATAAAACACCTAGTCATTTAGTAAGTAACTGGGCTAATTGTAAAATCAGTCAACTAGTAAAATGCATAGTAACTTAGTAACACAACGAATTGTAATCCCTTTGATCATCACGAAATCTTACCATTTGATATTTTTTATTAATAACACTATGTCGAAACATTTGTCGTATTATAAAACGACTGAAAATGCAGTGAAATGTTTTGTAAATTGCCTAGTTGTTTAGTAAGTGGCTGGACGAATTGTAAAATTTGTCATTTTGTAAAAGGGTTAGTCATTTAGTAAGTATCTAGACCAATTGTAAAACGATATGAATCATTAAGAAATTTTACAATTTGACTGACACAATTGTTTTATAAAACCAGGAATAGCACTTCCACAATACGAGACGAATCGTCTTTTTATTAAGTGTCCCAATTAACCGGAATCTGCTGTATAAATATAAACATATTATATAGTTAATGCGTGTTGTGTTTGTATTGTATAGTATATGAGGATGAAATATAATGAATAATTCAAATGATGGGGAAAAAATTGTAAATTTGTCAACTTGCTCCATTAAAGTAATAGCTATGAAAGTAGCCTTGATTTGCCAAGCAGTTGCTATTGAAAAGTTCTTGAATACAATTCTAGGTGGTCGAACAAGTAATAATTTCAATCCATTTGTCCGGTGGCACTCCTTTTTGTTCTCCCTTTCGGTAACGGCTAAAAAAAACTGGGCAGCACGCGCCAGGCAGGTGTTGCAAGCTGGGGCAGGTGAAATGAACATATGCTCCCTCCCGGTACCACCGCCGCCGCATAATTTGTAATCGCGCCGCCGTTGTGCGCGAGATGTGGGCGATCGCTGATGTTTATATTACAGAATGTATTGATACACGAAGGGAGAGTCATTTCTCATCTGCTCCGTTCTTGCAGCCCGCTTGTTTGTACAAATCGCAGATGCACATCATTATCTTTATCGCTATTTAATCGGTTTATCTAGGTTGCTGATGGCAAACAAATTTGGCCCAAAGCAGTTTAAATGATTTTCAAGGGTGATTATTTAGAGGCATTAGGGTTTTGAACCGAGCAAGGTTCATATCGGGGCGATATTATATGTTATTTCCTCATAGTATGATACGTATCCATATCAATTTCCGGAGTAATAGAACTACGGTTTTAGTGATAAATGATACTTATCGGCACGCGAAATAGTTAAAAATATTGTGTGTAATGTTACTTTTTTTTGGCGAAAATTTGCTAAAAATTACAACAATTTTGACATACTTAGCAAATATTGCATCCCTCGTAATCCCAATATCCCTCCTAAATACAAACACCCAGACAATACACTACATAAAATAATTACCCAACATTACGACAGACAGACAGACATAACAGATTAACTATTTAAGAATGCAATCTGATATTTCTAATCACGGGCAGAAACCGCGGGTCAATAGCCCTTTACAACTATTATAATTAATATTGATAGCCAGTTACAAATTGAAAGCAATACAATAACTACTAATATAAAATACATTTTATGAATATAATATAATAATACTAATTATTTATGTAACAAGTACGCAAAATTAAGTTTTAGCGGAAATTTTTTTTTAAATAATATAATGTAAAATGATTGTACTATAACTTATGTATTATCATATCAATACCAACTACTTTTGTAAAATATTGTTATGACAAGACTTTAAAGAAATAATCCGGTATATTTTACGATTGCTTTATCTATACTTTATATCAGGCTTTGGAAACGTTTTACTACTTAAATATACTACTACAAATTCTATACCCCCATGGTGATATTTTGTAATTTTGTTTGGTCACAAGATTTTTTTTTTTGACTTGTAAGTCAAGGAATATGGGAATATTACAAAAAAAAAACAAATAAAAATCTTGTGACCAAACATACTATTATTATAATTTGTAATATATAATACTTAATCTATTAGGTTAGAACTACCACAGTTTGAGAACCTATGCTTTACAAGATAAAGTAAAAATATCGATGAGTCAAAACAAAAGATCAAAAATAATTATGTGAGTGTGTGTGTTTGATATTTAATTTTATATAAAAATGTGTGCTTTGCATAAATACAAACCACTCCCGAGTTTTTTTTTCAATATTTATTGATTTTTTTAAAATAATTTCGTTGTAACCGTTCACTATTTATTAAGTATTGAAATATCTACAAATGGTCAGTAGTACTATAAATTGAATAGCTGAGTATAATTAGGACTGTCCCAAAAACTCGATCAGCAGGTAGACAGAAATTATATGCCACGGCGCCCATTTAGAAAATCATTAGGCAATAGACGCCTTTATTATGATTGAACCTAAAGTAGACATAAATACGTACTTTAATGAAACGAATTGTTAAATAAAATATCGGGCTGAACATTTCCACTCTATTTTAATCAATACCGTAATTGCACTATAATAACGATCATACTAATCTTTAAGATAAACTGGGGATTCCTAAAAATATCCCTTTCCCTAAGCTAATCTCGACTCGTGTTCCCCGTCCGCATAATCTTCATTTAGATAAGATCAGAGTATGCATAAACCATTTTTTTGCTATTAACCACTCCACTCGTTATCGAGTTTCGCTAATGTGTAGTTTTTCTATTTCAGACGATAGTTACGAAATGCAAGGTGTACTTTGCATGCCGCCCCAACAGCAATTCGGCGGCTCCGACAAAATTAATGGTGAGTGGTTTTTATTTTCGTATGTGCGGATCTTTGCGGTCCATTTTAATCATGTGTTTTCCGTTTTCTTAAAAGTACGCTTCCGCCGGATAACATCGGAATTATTAGATAGCGGACTTTATTTTTTCCCCAGCATACCACAAACAAAATAGACCCTTTGTTCGGCAAGATTCTAGGCCGTTGTCACTAATTAGGTCGCGGAGACAAAAAGCTGATTATCGGTGATTTCACTGTTCAGGGCAAGAAATGGGAGCAGCACCGCTTGTTTGGTTTTAATATTAATATTTGCTCTGGCTGTTACTCACAAATCTTATCGCCGCTCTCGTTTATTTCGTTCGCAGACACAGCGATGGACGTCACGACTGAACCAATTACCAAAGAAATGAACCAAAGCGACTCAGGAATATACTCGGGCAATTCGACGTACCCGGAGGACTCGACGAACCGAACGCATCAGTCCGAAAACGAGACAGATAACCGATCGGAATGCAGCACGCCAGACCGGAAGTACCTATGTCCAATCTGCGAGACGATGCTAACGTCTCAGCACGACTTCACCCTGCACATCCGGTCACACAACAACGACACGGAGCTACAAGATCCCGACAAGGGATACACCTGCAGGATCTGTTTAAAGGTCCTTAGTTCAAGTTCCAGTTTGGATAGGCACGTGCTGGTGCACAGTGGCGAAAGGCCGTTCACGTGTAAACACTGCGGTGACACATTTACCACCAATGGGAATATGCACAGACATATGCGAACACATAAAGCGGAAAATAGTTACGAATCCGATGGAAGCACTGACAGTAACGTCAGTTCTGGATCGAAAGGAATCGAATTTAATAACAATAAAATCGATAAATACGACAACAAACGGAAATTGGAGGATGAATCATATAAGTTACCACGAAAAAAGCCACATTATGATAGTCATCTCGAGAACTTCAAATGTCCTATTTGTGATAGGGATGATTTTATTAGTGTAAAATCACTTGAAATGCATTTGGAGGATAATCATCCCGATTATCCTGCAAAATGCCACCAATGCAATCAAATTTTTAAAAATAATAAAATTCTTAATTTTCATCGCACTACCGTTCATCCTGATGAAAATGGAAAATCTAAAGCATCATTAGTGGGCTTTAAGGATCTTACATTCGTTGATTTTAGTAGCGAGAAATTTCCACATATCGCTCGTTTCGAGTGCGAGAGGAATTTACACAAGGCCGCCGCGGGGCAGAAATATCAGTGCGGTAAATGTGTACGCGCGTTTCCCTGCGAGAAATCTTTAGAAATCCACTGCAGGGATTGCGGCACGCTCGATTTAAGCATAAGCAGCGAAAGTTCGCTCGACTTCACCAAATCACGTCTATCGGAGAACGATATACGCCGCAGCGACTTTTTCAAACGTCTCGACCTGCAGGATAATTCCCCGGAGAAATCGAAGCCGCCCACAACGTTCCCCGACACGCCCAGGAAGCTGCAGCAGCGCTTGTTGGAAACGATGAAATCGATTGATAGCAGCAAAGACCTCGCCGATATCCAATCTATAATTTCAATGTCCACAAACGGGAGCTTCTTGCAACACCTTCAACAAAAGAGTGTCGAGGTTGCGCAGGCAAACGAAACAGAGAAAACGGAGGAGGAAGAGTCACAGGATATATTCGCGCAGGAGTTCCGCAAAATGAAACTCCGCGGTGAGTTCCCATGCAGACTTTGCACCGCGATCTTCCCCAATCTGCGAGCCCTAAAAGGACACAACCGCACCCATCTTAATAGCACCAATAACGGCACGTATAGATGCAACATGTGTCCTTACACATCAATCGATAAAGCTGCCCTTATACGGCATATGCGCACTCACAACGGTGACCGCCCTTATGAATGCGCAATCTGTAACTACGCTTTTACTACCAAAGCAAACTGCGAACGCCATCTCCGCAATAGACACGCTAAAACCACCCGTGATGAAGTTAAACAAGCCATCATATATCATCCTTCAGAAGACCCTACTAACGAAGATATTTCAAAACAACTCGATGCCAAAAAATTGAACAGCAGCACAAACTCAATTGATTCAAACGATTTAGTTCCTGAAAAGATCAGAAGCTCCACTCCTAAAAACTCGTTCCCAGATATACTTCCAAGCACCAATCTAATCCCAATTCCTAATAAATTGATTAAAGAAATCACTCCAAAGACGTTCCAAAATGAAACCATTAAAACCCATATCTCACCCTACATTCCACCTCAAATAAGTTTCGCCCCGAAATTCAATAATACTTCCACACCGCACAAACCGACCAACCCAAAAATACACGTTAAAAATCTCGAAGCACTGAAAGAGATTCCCGAATACGAGTACTCCGACGAGGAATGCAACGAGGAACCAATGGACCTGGTTCTTGATCTTAGCAAGAAGAAACCTGAGGAGAAAAAGGTAGTGAAAGTCGAAGAGCTTCCTGAAGATTTAACGAAGAAAAACAGCGAACACCCAATGAGCATGAGTGATATCCTCGCACAACAACTCCTCAAAAACACCCCGAAAATCGACCACGCCGCTCTCTATCAAATAGCCTTATATCGCAACGGCTTCCCCAACTGGCCCGCATTCCCCATCAACCCCCTCCTCTACCCATCAATCCAACCACCAATGTTCCAAGACCCACAAGACATGAAAGAGCGCCTACAACGATTACAACTATGCGGCGGCGGCATGATTATGGACAACATCGCTGAACGCCTCAAAAACATCTACCCACCGGCAGCAGCTGTGAACTACCCACAGTTCCCCAAAACAGAAACACCCGATGAAATGAAACCATTAACACTCAACACCGAACCCAGCTTCAATGATAGCATAAAACTACAGAGTCCTTCAATAGGATCAGACCTGCTCCAATCCCCAAACTCTGTTAAAATGGTTATCAAAAACGGTGTCCTAATGCCAAAACAAAAACAACGCCGCTACCGCACAGAGCGGCCCTTTTCATGCGAACACTGCTCCGCGCGTTTTACATTGAGATCCAACATGGAACGCCATATTAAACAGCAACATCCACAGTACTGGTCCCAACGACAACGAGCTTCTGTTGGTAATCCCGGTAGGAAACCCCAATTGTTACCATCAACTATTAAAAATTGTGAACTTACTATACCCTCATATGAAGTACCAAAGATGCATGACTATGATGATACCAAAGAAGGAAATACCATTTCCGATAAACTTAAGTACGCAATACTCTCGCAACACTTGCGGGCGGCCCAAGAAAAGAGTTTTGAGCGACGTGAGGAGGATGAGGATTGTGCGCTCGTAATTGATGAGAATGAGCATAAAAATGAGATGTGTTATGAAAATAATAGTCCGAGCAAATCGCGCATATTGGAAGAGAAGTTGAAGGAACTGCGTGAGAAACAGATGATGATTGAAAGGGGGCGGAATGAGGTGAAGGTTGTAAAGAGTGAGGAGGCGCAGGATTTGGTGCCGGTTTCGCGGTTGCTTGATAACGCGTCGCAACAGCCGTTTAAGGACTATTTCCGGAGGGATGGCGAGGAACATGATGTTGAGGGGATTAGCGAGGAAGATGAAGAGGGGTTAGTGGCGAGTGGAAGTACTAGTGAAGGCAACTCCGGAACGGATGAGAATAGGTAAGACAAAACACTTTTCAATATTATTTGTATCGACTAACTTAAGTAGAAAAAACTATTTAACCCTGGTAGTTTGAAATAGTAAATATCTAATGTGAGCACCTCAAGACTCTCGGAGCAAGTTAATATTAAATCAAAATTAAAAAGATTTCTGAAAAAATATTTATTTCAAATAATAACTGGGCTTAATTAGATTTCATGCCTTTTATAAAATTTCCACCTTATCACAAAATATTAATATTTGATATTAAAAAATATTAACAAAAAATTTTCTTCAAATTCAAACCAACATTTGAAATAATCAAAATGTTCATGCAGAATGAAGCTATCAGGAAATAAAACATGGCTTATATCTTTATACACGAACTATATTTTTCGTTCATACGATAATTAATATAATGTGATTTTATGAGTTGGTTATATAAACGAATTTCTCAAAATTGAAAGTTACAATTGATATAATTAGGATGTCAAAATGTTCATGATGAATGAAACGATTAAAAAATAAATCATGTTTGATATCTATTTATGCCAAATACATTTTTCGTTGATCCGAAAAATTTAATGAAAGTTGCGTTTTATGGGTTATAGTTTCTCGAAATTCAAAATAACAATTGAAATCATATTTTTCCCGCAATTTTCTTCTAGACTTAAATACACAGCCTACATTTTGGATCCTCAGTGCTAATTTGTATATTTTTTTATTTAAGATCGGAGGGTGACAACGCACCAAATCAACCAACCAAGAAAAAATCAGCCTACTCTTTAGCTCCAAATCGCGTGAGTTGCCCCTATTGCAGTCGCAAGTTCCCTTGGACCTCATCTCTGCGAAGACACATCCTAACCCATACCGGCCAAAAGCCGTTCAAGTGCAGCCACTGTCCACTTCTCTTCACAACTAAATCCAACTGCGACCGCCACCTGCTCCGCAAACACGGCAACGCCGCAACAACCATCTCAAATGAAAATGTGAACAACAACAATTTTATGATGCGCAACGTGCCCGAGCGACCATTCAAATGCTCCAGCTGCCCCAGCAGCACATTCTCCGCCTACTCCAACTTGAAAAAGCACATGATTTGCAAGCACGGAGCACAGGACGATCGTCAAGGCTACGAAGCCGGCAGTTCGGAGGATGAGAAAAACAGCAGCGATCAGAAGAGCGACTGGGAAACGCAAATATCCCACGCGAAACCTCCATCTGGGGATCAAGTCCAAAACTCAGACTTACCCTTCAAATGCCACCTATGCGACCACTCATTCGCCGAACGCCAAGACTGTTTGGATCACATCAGAGACAAACACGCATCCGAATACGACCTCCTAATGACTAAAAACGCTTTAGACCTCAACGCCTCCACCCCTGACGACAGTGGCAACCACGAGGATGAAGACAGTGAGATCCGAGGCAAGTTTCCCGATTATTCAAACAGGAAAGTAATTTGCGCGTTCTGTATGAGACGTTTTTGGTCTGCTGAGGATCTACGTAGACATATGCGAACGCACACAGGTGAGCGACCCTTCAGTTGCGACATTTGCAGGCGCCGTTTTACCCTAAAACATAGCATGTTGCGTCACCGTAAGAAGCACAACGTGGCTTTTGATAATGACAACGCTCAAAGTGACGACGAAGAGAAATTCCCTGCAATTGAAAACAATAATCGATCCTTAAAACCCATGGAGAAAACGGATGAGTCTGATGGCAATGAAGGCAGCGATTTGATAAGCAATCTTTTGGGCATACGAGATCGTTCTATCATAGAGCAAGTATTAACAGCATCTGCTGATGATGCTGCCAAACTATTGGGCGTCGGCGGACAGGAGTAATTTTATTTTATTTGGTCGTGGTATATAGTTTATTTAATATTAATTATATAATATTTTTTGAGTGGAATAACATAGTCTTAAAATTGATTTACCACCGAGACCTCAAATCGAATACCTCGGGGCCAATCAATTCTGTACATAAATTACCTTAAATGCGCATGATTAAGTTAAAAATTGACTCTAGTCAGGTTATCTCCAACGAATAATTAGACTTAGCTCGCGTTTTGTTTTATTTTGTATAAAAGATATATTATTATATTTTACGAAAACGTAAAATTATTTTTAAAAAAATTAAGAAAATTAACATTCCTATAATATTGTTATATTTATTTATATTTTTGTACATATATTTAAATGATATAATACGGTCTAGAATACCAAATACCAATTTCAGCCAATTTGTGAACGGATTCAACTCCTAGAATCGGCGAAATTCTTATCACTGTATTTTTAATAAGCAATAATTTGTAGCGAGTATATTTATAAATAGTGAAAATAATCAAAAAAAATTGTATATTTGCGCTTGTGAAGCAAACTCTTGTACACATGTTATTGTTTTTATTTGACGCTTTACTGTGAGTTATTTTTACATTGTAGTTTTAAATGCACGTATTGTTTTTCGTTTTTAAAGTGCACTTATTATATTAGTACGTATTTGAAAATATCTAATGTATTTTACACATTCACGCAGTGTCTTAAAAAGTAATTTGATGCTTGGGAAGCTTACATTTTATAAAACCGATTCCCGTCGGCTTGGGTGAACAAGCCGCCGGCAATCCCTAAAAAGGGCTTCTTCATAAAAAGCACATATTTAAGGAACTTTTGAAAATGCAACGGAGTGAGTTTATTCGTAATAAATATATAGAGTATATTATTTTTGTTTCGACGATTTTATTTGGACGTGGTAGTTGTGTATATTCGAGAGTAATATTTAATGAGAATATTATTGTGCTAATTCATTAAACGTAAAGCGAATCGATGATGGTGGGTTTTACCATCCATGCCATAATATAGAAATATTGGTCATATTTTGATTTGTTTTGTGATCGAAATGTGTTCCCTTTGACTCTTGTTCATTTCCGTACATTGATACTATTATATTATATATCTTGTATTTTGTTTATTTTTGTTTAAAATTTAAATAAATAAATTATGCTCAAAGTATAAATTATGTTGGCTTCTTTCTATAAAGGGTGACAATAATCGGTTGATTTTAACTGACTTTGTAAGTATTGAAAATATATGTTTATGATATAATTTAAATTAATAGATTATAGTTTTAATTTTTTTTTAGAAAAAATATAGTATTTTAAAAAGTGGTTGGAAAATGTAGCTTTTATAGTCTGGATTTAGGTCTGTAAAGACGGCAAAGCTAAGGTTTTCTACGAAAACATGACAATTGTGACAAGACTCGTTTTTATATATAATTGAATAAAACAGGAGGGAAGTTTTAGCCGAAAACGAATTAGGTAGATGAGTATAGTTTCAAGATTAACGACAGTGGGCTTAAAGGAACTTCTTTTTAAAATCTGTCTATATTTTGCCAATAGTATATTGGCTTTATCAGAATTCTTTCTACTATAAATACAGATATAAATGTTGGTTACAATATTAGAGTTAATTTTCTTTTAATTCACTCACTATAGAGCTGAGAGAACAAGCATACAAGACAGAGTTAGTGTTAGACACAACTAATACGTGTACTACACCTTAACTATGAACTCATTCCACAGTTCATTACCGTCGATTTATAAAATTTATGGTAATCATACCGGAGAAACACAAGCACATGCTCCGTGTTTGAGGTTAAAGTATGAACAAAAAATAATTGAATAACTCACCATAATTCACTGTAATTCATTGCAGTTTTACATTACGTTGAGGTATAACGTAATATTCATTTGAATACAATACCAACTTTTTTGTGACGTCAATAACCAGACAATCTTTAAATTCGGGACGTAGCATATTACTAAAAATGACATTATTTTCGCAATATATTTCCAACTGGTAATAGTAATTACCAACAACATTCCTTTTGTTTTAACAATTACTTAGAGCTTCAATGTGCAGATACTTAAATAAATAGTTGATATTGTTAAATTCGAAGTATGAATAATGTGTGGTAATGGTGCATACGTTTAAGTTTTGCAGAAAATCTCTTTATTGTGTCCTCTGAACATTTCAAGATCTCTGAAAAATGTCTGGACGTCTACATATCGTCAGTGAACATTTTGTATATGGCTATTATGTTACGTAATTTAGTGTCGGTTAGTTTTTGGAAGAAGTCGGTTATGGAATGTTTACCCACGGAGATTTTACGATTTGAAAATTATTTACGAAATTTATAATAGTACTAAATTTTGATTAATTATTTCCAGTATTCTATTAGAAAGATAAAGTAATTTATCTCCGAAACTTAAACTTAAATCGTGTTTTTTTTCTCCACCTCTGATTTTTTCCATATGTTGATGTATTTAATTTTTAACTTTATGTCATACCAAATACCCATCTTTGATAAGTATTCATTAATCTCCAAATATATGACAAGTACAAGTTTACTATATCTTAGTTTCCAATAATATTGAAATTTTGCAATTGGCAAATGGTACTTTTTTAAATTTGCTTTTATTACATTTTGGGGATCGCAAACCCGCCACGTCCTCGCCGTGGTCCCTGGTAACTAGCCATCTTCACAATAACATTGTTTTATCTACTCGCGTGAAGTGGTTAGGCCAAGAGCGGGTTAACATTGTTAAATCACAATGCATATAATTGAAACAAATTATCTTATATTCTCTATTTTCATAATTAGTTTTAAATTAAATTAGTCACTAATAATAAAAGCTCAATGAGCTTCATCAGAATGAGAATTGTGTTTCTATTTTATATTTGTTAGATTTATCGTTCTAGCATTGGTAAATAAACGGCTAATTAAATTAAATTAAATAGGTATCATAATATTTTAAGGTTTTTTTTTTCTTTATAAGAAATTCTTCTAATTAATATCATAGGTATGATAAAGTAATGGCCACATCAAATGTTATACTAAAATTAATATACTTGTACAAAATTTCGTATACATCGTAATAAGTATTTTTCCAAAATTGAAAAATCACAGTAGGTAAACATGAACTTTCTCCCGATCAATTTGCACTTTAAACTAATCAAGACGGAGTAACGTCTGAAAGTAGCCACATCCAAACTGCCCGAAAATATGGAAGAACCATTTACAACAGACGGGTGACAGATAGATCATTTCCAGAGATCGTCTTAAAATGACATATTAAATCTATTAAAGATGATTATCGCAAAATTGATTTTTCGCGCAATTGCAATACTTAATCCCTACTTCGTAAGATAACGTGAACATGGAAAATTAAAGAGCATAGTATTTTTTCATAGTTTTTCTGTGAAGTTATTATAAATACCGGTTAATTAAACTCCTCCAAGCTTCTCCCTTTAGCGGCGGAAAGACCTTGGCTGAGAGCCCCATTAAAATAGAAGTATTTTTAGAGTTTTTGTTTGCACGATTACAATACTTTATCCATACTTCGTAAGATAAAAAAATAATAATAAAATTTCAAATTGATATCAGCATCTGGTGGTTTTAGCTTTGTAATGTTAAAACCAATCATCTACCTGCGTGATGCTGGATTTCATCTCTCCATCTCGCATGTGGTCGGCCAAGGCTTCTTTTAGATTATCTAGGTCTCAGGACTTTTGTCCATTTGAGGTCGCTTCTCGCCAACTGCCACTTTTGTCTTGCCACTCGTTCAGCTACATCGGCGACTCCTGTGGTTTTCTCCTCATACCGAATTTTATCTCTTAAGCTCGTGTTCAGCATCGCTCTCTCTATCGCCCTTTGGATGATTCGAAGTCGATTTATGCTATTATGCATGAGCGTGGTTTCAAGTCAGTGCGTTGCCACAGGTAATATGAACGCATCGTATACTTGCCGCTTGAGATTGATAGGGATTTTCGGTTCTCGGAGTATATGGCTGAGCTTACCGAATTTTGCCCACGTTAGGTCTATCCTTCTGGTGGTCTCGACTGTCTGGTTTTCTCTCCCAATATACGTAGTATTCAACAAGTTCGAAAGTGTTGGTAGGGCTCATAATTTTAGTCTTCTTTAAGATCATTTTTCGACTCACTACCTCCCAAGCGTCCTTAAGGAATCAGAATATGATACATGCAAAGTACTGTTTGTTAAACTGTAACAGTAATGTGAAAATTGGACATATATAAATATTGTGTTGGAAAAAAAGAAGCAAGGTTGTCTGTAATTACTATTGTGTGAATTCATCCTCACTAGCTGATCTACACTGATGAGATCTAACAAGATCGAAATCTAGATATGAAGATTACTAAGAGGTGGATTCACACTTTTTTACTGATAAGATTGGCTTTATGCTGATAACTCAAATACTCTGTTGAAATATTATTCCAATAACAGGCACTACTCGGCGATCCTGATGGCATGAGCATATTGACAGATATTACCATATGGGTCTGCATTATTAATTGATGTGATGTCGCCAGATAGCGTTAAACTTTGTATGAAAGTTGTATAAGTACTAAGTTGTATTTAGGATATTTGAAACAAAAAGTCTAAAACGGAAACCATTTTATAATGATGTAGAATAATTTAAAATGAAATGATGAGTTTATATGTTGCCAATATTCCTCAAAAGACGAGAATCTATATTTATCCTCTAAGAAGCTTGGAAAACGAATGGAGATATGTAGCGATGTGTACTATGGACAAAATCATTCGATATTATCGATAGTTTAGATTAGTTTATAAAACGTTAAAATCGAATGCTAATTTATTGACGATATAATGATTAATTACTTACAAGAGGTATGACGAAAAATTTGAAAGATTATATTACTACCTTTTTCCCCCGCGAGTGTGTGAATCTTCAAAAGGCGAACTGTCGCATTGCTCGTGTCGGATTCACCCCCACGAGAGAGCACACTAAGCCCTCGCGCTTGCCTTGCCAGTGTGTGCTGGATGGTCCAGGGTAACATCACCGGGTATTGGATCCGCTACATTCTGGTCTTGGTCTTGGTCCTGGTCCGCGTTGCTCTACGTGTTGGTTCGTGCTTGTGTAATGTCACTTGGCCTATCTCACCGCAGGTTGCAGTTAAGATCTTTTGGAATATTCTCCACGTGAATGTTTCTGGAAAACAATTGATTCCTCATAATATAAACTCCTGCTTTATCGCCTCGGTGGTGGATGAAGTCATCTTTAAACTTCCGGCGCATGACCGGCTCAGCGAAGCCCGCCACTTATCTGCTGACTCGATGCCTTCTATGGTTGCTCGATCTTCAATCCCCACATTCAATTCGCCTGTTTCGTACGTCCACTCGGTGCAGATTTCCAGAATATATGCCGCGCCATTGGGTCCCCGGCGGCAGTAGCAGCAGGTGTCGTCGTCTGTCTTCCCAATCCTCACTAGGTATGTCTGGAAGGTACCATGCTCGGTGAGAAGTTGGGTTGTCCAGTGGTCAAGGTGTCCATGTTTCCTCTCCACCCATCGCTTGATGCCTGGTACCGCTCTCCTGCTACATAAGCCTTTTGTGCAGGTGGACCAGGGTTCCTGCCATCATCTGTGGTGGTCTTTGTGTTCGTCTTGTTCTGGCTCCCTGCTTGATGGCCTAGAAGGTTGTGGCCCTCTACATAAGCAGTAGGTCCGCCGGCACCGTTCCCATTAATATTTACACCGAGTAGCTGGGGACGATGCAGAACGCTCTGATGATACGGAGCGCGCTTGTTCTCTTGGCCATGCGTAGTCGTTCCCGGTTCCGCTCGGTCGCCGCTGTCCCATAACATGACTGTTGCCAATAGCCTCCTTCTGCTTGCACTTGCCTTTCCGGTGTTAGGGAGCAGTGCGATGGCCGCGTCTGTTTTGAGGCCGGTGCCTTCCTGTTCAGGAGTCTCAGGATCGATTCGCTGTCGTCGTCCCCCTCTGCTCGTTGGTCTTCAGTGAAGTCGGTATCGTGTTCTGACCGTCGTCTGGTTGTGGTACGATGGTGGGGAAAAGGGCTTGGCTTACTTGGGAACTATAGGAGAAAAATGGGGAAAATGGTAGACCGAAAACATAGGAATTGTAGGTCAGATGTGGGATACGTGCGTGAAGCCCATACTGCTATACGTAGTGGACGTTTGGGTTGCGAGAGAGTGAGATCTAGTTGAATTGGATGGGTTTTGTAGAAACTGCTGAGGCTGGAAAGGTTGATCACTTTACCAATCCTCCTGCAAGAGACGAACCGAATGAGTATGTGGTGGGATACGTGTGAAAGGGTGGTAAAGTTTGAGGCTGCAGGTACGGGGACACCCATTAGGCCACATAACCAGGTTATGGTTAAGCAGATAGGCATGCATAGCACGAGCGAGGTGTGGTTAGGAAGAGAGAGGACGAAAAGTGTGGATGGGGCAAAAGTACACCGCGTATGCACTGTGTAGTAACGAGAGTGACACGTGTTAGTACCTGAGCAACGAGTGTGAGGGTGTGAAAGAAGAGTGGGTGAGGGATTGTAGAAAGATGAGTGAATGGCTAAGAGAGGACGGGAATGGCTGCAGAAGACTGTCGTGGGAGAGGGACGATTGACGGTAGTAGGAGTTTTTATGTAGTAAGTGTCAGTTATGGGGATGTTGTTTGATTTGTTGGAATTGTTTGCTGTTTTTTGTGTTTAATATGCCCAATATTGTTTTCTATCGATATGGCCGACTATGGCCAATTCAGACGAAAGGGGAAGTTAGATGAAACTGATACAAACAGTATGATACATTTAACATTACGTTTTTTGGAAAAGAAATTGGCTTTTCTTTAAATGTTTAACAAAAACTATATGTACTTTACTTGAATCGAATGACAATTTCTTAAATATCGACAAAAGTAAAGTAAAGTTTTAATCGAAAAATCGCATCAAACATTGTATGGATATAAATCGCAGTTTGCACCAAAAGTTACAATTAAAGTATTGTGCAGTCATTATTTTTATTATAAATTATAAACACATTTCCACACAGTTAAAATCGCTCCGATTTTCTCAGAAAAAAGTTAAACTGTCGTACATGTAGGCTTATGGATATTTCTGGCATTTGAATATAGTGACCATAGTATCGGAAGTTGCATACCGCGTTCGCCTAGTTACTAACACTCTCTGATTTTATTAACGCCATCTTACATGAAATCAGTGAAACTTGTAGTTCTTGTATTTAGGTGCTAGTATCAATTTTAAAATCTTGACAATGCAATAGAATACTTTGTTAATAATTAAAAAACAAGAAGAGATTCAGCCAAACACACCAAATCCGATTTATAGATAGTAAATCTACCTCATATCAATTAATATAATTAGCTCGATAGCGTTAGAATAAATGAACCCTATTTTCACAAAATAAATGATTGACATTCAATAAATTATTACAGTTCGAGATGGTTAAAAATACTCCAATGAGTAGTAATGTAACTGAAAATTTATAATTATACTGAACAGTACTGATGGATGAGATGTCCTTTCGTCACATAATTCAGATAGTTTGTCACCTCTCCGATTACATAATTTTTCCATGAATGAATACTTAATGATGATTTTAGCCACTTCATAGTCATACAAATCGCAGTAAAACGACCACATGTGCAGAAGAAGAACCTTTTGTTTCGCCAGGACAATGCGCCTCGCGAAAATCAACGAGCAACTGCTGGACTACCTCGCCGTATTCGCCGGATTTAGCCTCGAGTGACTTTTTAAACCCCAAGCTGAAAGTTATGCTCGGGGGACAGAGATTTTCGATGAACGATGAAGCCATAAACTTCGTAAGCAACTATTTTGCTAACAAAGACGCCAACTACCATTTGGTGGACGAGTTGATGAGGTGGGAGTATCGTTGGAAGAAGTGTATAACTTCGCAAGGAGATTATGTTAAAAAATAACTAAATTAAAATTTTGCACGTACACATTTCAATGGACCCCAAGAAAATGGGTATGTGTAGAAAAACATCCCAAATGTTCTGTAATCAATTTTTTCTGCGACCCCCCAAATATTTTTCACGACCACCCTGGGAATCATCGCATTATATCATTCTCGCAATATGTGCACGCTCTGTATTGCTCAGTATCCATAACTTGTCTTGCTTCTCTCAATGCATCTACCATTAAAACTAACATCTTCCAAATAAAATTATGTAGTGTAGTGTACAAGACGCAAAATATACAAATCATCATCTAGATAAAAATTACACATTACATAAGTTTTTCTATTGTCTTTACACGTTATTTTTAATTAATATATAACAGCATTAAGGATATACAATATTGTACTATATGCAGGATTAAAATAACAACTATTAATCAATAATGAACAAATACATAAAACATTCACAAATATGTTTGAGAGCTATGGATATATTGCCTATTTCCTGGGATTGACCACGAAATAATTCCTGTGAACTTCAGGTACTATATCAGTAACCATTGCCAGTAACTCCGCTAGTACCTAAAAATACATATTTTATGATAGTTTACACACAACATACATGATTTATAAAGGAAAATATGGAGGTCTAATGACTTTAAACAACATTATAATGATTTTTAGTACACTAATTTTTCAAAATCTTCATCAAAGAGATGAAATATGGTTTTTAAAACTACATAAGAGGGCTATATATGTGTTACAAAAACGTAGGTACGGAAGATTGTGATTGTGAATTGGGGAACAGAAATTAAATATTTTGTTATAAATTAATTAATGATGAATTCTTTATGTCTGTTTGATCATTAAGCACAATTCCTAATTGATTGTGCCTGCCTATTTCTAGATGTTCCAATAATTAATGATAGATCTATATGCTTTATATATAGTGCCTTTCGATTTTCACTCTGGGCTGGTACGGGCTTGTTCCTTGTTCTATTTGCCGCTTCTGCGACCTGAGCGATACTGGCGATACGGGGGCGACTAGCAATGATAAACCATGCTAAACGAAAGCGCCTTATAGTTTAAATAAGTTACCTGTTCCTTATTAGTCTCAAGGTCTTGCCTCATTTTTTCCATGTGTATCTGTGTATCTTGGTCAATCCTTGCTGCAACATCTTCTCTACAGCCCAAATGTTTGGTTTCAAACTCCTTGAAGATTTTTTCACGGTCTGCACGATATTTCTCTATGTCGGCCTGTGCCTCTTCGCGAGCCTGTTTAATCCTTCTTGCCTTGCCTGTAAACACAGAATGGTATTAAAAAATCAAACAGCTGTAATGAAAAGATATGTCTTTAATAAAGACAGGTTTGGAATAATCTGGTATTCATATAAATGTAAATTTCCAATGAAAAATTATCCAAATGGTTTGTTTACAATCAAATATTGAGGTCCATGCGACATCGATTACTGTGAATGAAAATATATAAATCTGTTTATACAAAGGTTGTAAATAAAGTATATAATCACCAGCAAAATTTTTATAAAAAAAAGTCGATTTAGTTAGATGGGATTGTTGCTGTGTGGAGTTGAAATTGAGAGTTCGTTATCACCGCTCTAAAGCTAAAAAATTACAAAAATTAAATGAATGATGAAAAATGAAACAAAGGATTAAATTCGAGGACAAAAATGCACCTGAACGTTATCGAAAATTACTTGAAGCCTATGGTGAGAATGCGTTACCGTATTTGACGGTTGAACACGATCCATATCAAATCGTTTCCATTCCTCAACATTGACATCGTGAGTGGTCTCCTTTCCATAGACACTCATCGAAGACATCTACAGTGGCCAAGTGTATATGCCTACAATTCAACTATGACAAAACGAAGTAGATGATGACACATCGCTCTCGAAGAAAACAAAATCGAGAAAGTAACTACATATAAATATATATGAGAAACAATAACTACAGGGAAGGCCAATGAAGAATTGGAAATAAATGTGTGAATATGTCAAACCTGGGTGGCAATGATGCAATAAAGGACATCTTGGCTATAGATTTCCCGCTCCGTCTAAAACACAAATTATATGACCAACGTATCTTGCCTATTTTTGTTGTTGATGGTCTGTGTGTTAGGTATGTCTCCATTAGCTTTAGTGAATTTCCTCTTATTCCAATAGCCGATAGTTTTTCCAAAAGTTTATCTTTTGATATAATATCGAACGTGGTTATTGACCCAACTATCTTTCTTACTGTCAATATTTTTGTTTGTAAATCATTTTCTTTCAGTTGCAATAAGCCCAATAATCGACATTTTCTTTATTGTTCTTTCTGTATACTGCTATTATGGATCCTGATTCAATGTGTGTATTTAGTTTAGTTAGTGTATTATTTGTATAGCTACCTCTTTTGTATTCTCATCTTTATTTTGTTGTTCAACTCTTGATATAATGAAGCTGTTCTTAATATTTTCTTTTTCTGTTTTCTCCATTAAATTTTCGAGTGTTTTGAATGTGTTCCTCGGGTGTTTCCTTTTGTTTGATTGTATTTGTCAGTAGGTTTTTTAGGTCTTTATTTCCCTTTTGGATCTCATGGAACTTGGAGCTCATATATTCTACTGATTCTTGTAATTCTTTAATGATATCATTTTTGTTTGTAAGTTCGTATTCGCTAACACTAACATCTGTTCTTTCTTTTTGTTTTTGTTTGTTTCGAGTTCCTGACATATTTTTATATTTTTAATTTGTTTTTGGTTTAGGATGGTAAGATTTTTGAGATTTTTTCCACCTAGGGAGACTTTAGTTATACGTGTGTCAGATAGACCTCGGATAACATTTAAGTGAATGGAAGTTATGCGAAAGGATCTTATGTTATGTTTTATTATTATCCGCAGTCAAATACGAGGCATATCCAGAAAGTAAGAGTACTGAGGCTCTCACGGTCGGAGGGATTTTATTTTCATCATGTTGGCCACACGGCAGTGTAGCCTAACTCCTCCCCTTTGCACCGAGACCGGTTCGAGGTCAGTACGTTGAGAACTGTTGACACGACAACAAGTTTCGTGAATAATGTCAATCCAATCTCCCGCCAAGTGCGAAATACGCGGCGTCATCCGTTATCTCGTTTGGAAGGGAAAACCTCCATTTGAGATTTATAATGAGGTGAAAACTGCATATGGTGATAAAGCTATGAATCGTACGAATGTGTACAAGTGGTGTCGCGAGTTTAAAAACGGTCGTACGTCTGTGCATGATGATCAGAGGAGCGGAAGACCTTCAATTGTGACTGACAAAATTGTGGAAAAAATTGAAAATGCGCTCCGTGACGATCGCAGATTGACTTTGGATGAACTTTCTGCGATGTTTCCGCAATCTCCAGATCTCTACTACACGAAACAATCACAGAAACCCTCGGATATCGGAAACTGTCCGCGAGGTGGGTCCCAAAACAACTGACAGACCAGCACAAGTTGAATCGAGTGGAGGCCGGGCAACAGTTTTTGAGGCGCTGGAAACTCCATGGAGATGAATTTCTCCGCTCCATCGTAACTGGAGATGAAACTTGGGTAGCACACCACACGCCCGAAACCAAAAGACAGTCTCGACAGTAGCGTCACACCTCTTTACCCTCCGCCAAAAAGTTCAAAATCACAATTTCAGCCAAGAAAGTCATGGCATCCGTGTTTTGGTACTGTCAAGGCATACTTTTAATCGAATATCTGCCTCAAGGGGAGACCATCAACTCTGCAAGATACTGTGAGACCTTAAAAAAATTGCGGAGGGCGATTCAGAACAAGAGGAGAGGCATGCTGACAAAAGGAGTCTGCCTGCTGCACGACAATGCCAGACCAAACACGGCCAACGCCACGAAGCAACTGCTCGCCTCGTTTAAATGGGATGTCCTGAACCATCCCGCGCATTCCCCTGATCTAGCACCTTCAGATTACTATCTCTTTACCTCCCTGAAGCTGCACATGGGTGGAAAAAGGTTTTTAACCGACGAGGAGGTAAAGGAGGAGTTGGAGAAGTGGACGAAGGAGTTGGCGGGAAACTACTTCGAGGAAGGCATCAAAAAAATGATACCTCGCTACACCACCTGCATATAGAGGAATGGCGAAAAATAGCTTTTATTATGTACTAAAGTTTCACGTAATTTTTTTGTTTAAATAAAAAATTTTAACACCTACAAAAGTCAGTACTCTTACTTTCTGGATATGCCTCGTACTTTGATCGCAATTTTAATACAACAAGAAACATTTTTCCACATTTTATTCACAGTATGTTATAGTTGAACTTCGTTTAGGTTTTATTAGCTTTATTAGTATGCGCCCATATAAAACATAATTAATATACGAAATGTGTGACGAATTTTAAATTGGTGAACATATTGCGAATTTTAATTAACTTTCATTATCATTCCATTGCGGGTCGTCCTTCAAACATGCGTTAATATTTTTCAGTTAAAATGGTTTAAGAACAATTTCACATTAAAACTTTATTTCAGTGTTTCTGGAAGAATTGTATTGTATTTACAGTAACTATGAAAATCATCTTAATTTCTTTTGCACGCTAAGCTTTTATGTAATATTTCTAAATCATAGTAACGGTGTAACGTGGCAGATGGTATACCTATATCTTAGATTTTGCAGTTATAGCACCGTTACCGCGCTCATTATGGAGTCCCTATTGAATTTATTTATAGGTGGGATTAAGGTAAGGGAATTCAAGGCCCACTAGATTTAGAAAAAATATTTATTTGTTAGTATGAGTATGAGTTATCAGATGGCATTAGAATCGAATTTTGTAATATTTATTTGAAAACGGTAAGTACACGAGCGATGTTAGCCAAAGATGGAAATATGCTAAGTTGACAGCCAAGTACAGCTGAAATATAGTAAGAAATAATCAATTGGTTTAAGTGTGAATTACAGTGTACTAGATTCACCAAGAAACTTGAAGTGTGTAGTTTCAATTATTCATGTGTTATGTTCAGCTCGTACTATGACCAATCACGTACTGCGTAGGTCTTGTATGCAGAAGTGATTGGTCACATATGACTTGAATGTAATTAGTCATAGTCATAGTCATATTTATTTCTTCATACAAATAATCTTCCTCACATGTACTAATACATGTTTAAAGAGGTAAAATATACAATCTATAAAATCCCCAAAGCTCCGAAATATTGATGAATATCAATATGCCAAATCTTGATATCCATTAATAGAATATTTCTTTTAGAAACTTGCCATAGTTATCAACTCTCTCGTTCTGGTTGAGCCTGATCTCGTCCTCTAAATCAAAACCAGATGAATGCCCAGAAATCACGTAGAATTTGCAGTAACAGTAACGTGGATTTTAAAAAATCTAATAAAAAATTTAAACTATATACTTGTTCGAGTTTCTTGACGAATCTAATACAATGGTTATAATTGCTTTAGAAGGATATTTTCCAACATATATTATTGTGATAAAATAATTCATAAAAAACAAATATTAATTTTGTGTTTTAAATTTGAGGCATTGAGGGCTAAAGTGAAAAAAGAATTATAAATATATTTTTATGTTATAACTAATAATAATGATAATAATAACATAAAAAATTATTTTTAAATTTAAGGGTTATTCCACTTTTGTTCTCAATATGAGGCATTGAGAACATATGTGGACTGTGAACATAAAAGGTAAAAAAAATCCTTTTTCTGCAAATTTATCATGCCTTATTTTTTATGTTATGTATAATAAATCAAACTTAAGAGCCATAAAGAAAATATGAAAGAGCCACATAGAGTTCATAAGCTACATTTTAGCCAGCATGAGCTATTGTAACATTATAAAGATATTTTTAAAACTATTTTTCCTTGCGGAATGTGTTTATATACTTTTATTACATCCTGCATTGCGATGTATAACGTACATATTGTTGCGGATACATTCATTAAAATTTTATTATTTTAACGTCTACGCTATATACAGTATAAAATATACAACACACATATTTCCAGTCGAGTTTGGTTACACAATTATAAATAGTGATCAGCAGATCTGCAATTTATTGCACACGTCGAGCTGCTATTACAATTAATTTACTGATTGGAACACGTGTAACAATTCTTAAATTATAAGTATATAAAGGTGATCTTGTTTTTGAAGATCGTCCAATCAATGTAGGTATTAGCCATAAACATCATGTAGGTTATTCAAATATAAGTGTGAACCCACCTCTTAGCAATCTACATATCTAGATTTCGATCTTATTAGATCTCGTCAGTGTAGCTCAGCTAGTGAGGATGAATTCACACAAAATCTCGAGTGGTTATATACAAAAACAGTACAACTTACCCTCGTAGAGGGAAGTTAAACGCCATCTGGCGGCACCACATCAATTAGCAAATCCTGATAACATGAGCATGTTGACGGTTATTACCATATGGGTGTGCATTGCTAATTGATGTGGTGCCGCCAGATGGCGTTTAACTTCCCTCTACGAGGGTAAGTTGTACTGTTTTTGTATATAACCACTCGAGATTTTGTGTGAATTCATCCTCACTAGCTGAGCTACACTGACGAGATCTAATAAGATCGAAATCTAGATATGTAGATTGCTAAGAGGTGGGTTCACACTTATATTTGTTTTATACGATTGGCTTTGTGCTGATATCTCAAGCACTCTATTGGAATATTATTCATATTCTCTAGAGGGCACTACCCGGTGATCCTGATAACATGAGCATGTTGACGGTTATTACCATATGGGTGTGCATTGCTAATTGATGTGGTGCCGCCAGATGGCGTTTAACTTCCCTCTACGAGGGTAAGTTGTACTGTTTTTGTAGGTTATTCATTTCTAAATACCATTTCTGCGAAAATATATCGAATAGGTATCGAATCTAGTGAGTGCACTTGACTTATTCGTCATTATTGCCAAAGCATGACTTATTTTGATAAAAAATATTAATTTTAAAATCTTCAATTCCTCAAAATTTGGAAACAAACGCATTTTAAATAAAGATGGTAACTTATGAACAGAATTCGTGCTGTAGAAAAATAATTTTGAATCAGGTATGCAATAATGTCCTTACTAATTTAACGCACAATGTTGAAGATGTTGATGTCTTAGTCAACAACTAAGAACAACATGAAATTGTTACATTGTTATATTATATTGCATTTATGTTTATTTTGTGAAATAAATTTATTACATATATAGAGAGCTTCTCAAATTAGTTGGTCTACCGCTACACATCGGCAGATTTCAGCAATTGCAAAATTATTATTTGTTATGACGTTTCAATACATGCAAAGGACATATAAATTAACAATTTGAATAAACATATTCACAAATTCAAATGAACGTTGTATAATTAGTAGAAGATTAACGTCAGTCGATAGTTATTATTCGATTGGTTTAGAACTATCGATAGCCCGACTGTTTTTATTCTGTAGTGACATCACTAATTTCAACCATATTTTAAATGAATTATATATGTTAGTCAGATAATGCCTGATAGAATCGTAATAAATTATGTTTTGGATATATTCACATCCATCAATGAAAGTGAAATTATAAATATTATTAGTTGTTAATTTAGGTTAATGGTATTAATTTAGGTTTAGGCAATATCTAGAAGCCTTTCTGCACATTGCAAAATAGTAACTGTACTTGTTTATGTTTTATATTCTTTAAGTTTGTATAATATACCATGTATTTGCAAATGGGCGGTACAGTGATAGTATTGGGGCATCAGCTTCCATAGAGCCGGTCCTGTGTGTCTTATTATATCTCTTAATTTTTATTGTTTCCTATATTAATACTCAATAAAACTTTATATGTGCATTGTATATCCATGAACAACTTTCAGAAAAACGCTAGACAACTGCAATATGATTTCAGGTGACATAAAATAATAAATTAGACAGAACGAAACATTAAAAATATGGAATATTTTGAATTAGTTATGCTCACGAAATAAGAATATTCGCTTATAATTTAGTTCTTAGTACATATTTTGTCACAATAAACAGTATTATGGGAAATAATCCTCTGAATTTGACTCCTTATTTACTCTTTTAATTATTATTTATTATCTTATGTGACCATAAACCCACCTTTACTATTATCAAACGTAACCCATCGTAATATGAAAAGTTATGATATTTATATGATACGTAGTATATTAGTTATTACATATATAATTTAATAGCACAATTCGATAAAATATGGTTAGATTAAATAGCTACTCTGTTAACACATTATTAACTATGCGCTCTAATACTGTTTATTTGAAAATATACTGCAACACTCGAAATATTTATAAACCTGCGATGTGTTTCTGTGGCAGCTGAGTTTCTATAAATACAGGGGCAGGTTTCAAATAGACAAAATGCGACAAAATCGACGCAATAATAATAACTGCTTACGTTTCCTCGCTTCCGCAACTTTTTCCGCGGCCTTCTTCTCCGCGATCAGCAACTGCTGGATCCCCTGCGTCTGGCTGGCCATCTTCCACTCAACTGTGGCTCCGCTTAATGGCGAAATTGGCTCATTCAATTATTCAATTGCAGGAAATTATTTTATTACACCGCTCACACACACATTCAAACACTTTTAAAGCTGCTAGGGAGCGTGCATAGTTTATAAATAGTATTTCCAAATTAGAGAAGCATTGGTTGCATATATTTTTCTATGCAGCATTACACTAACACTAAAGTTAGTTGATTATGAATCTAAAGTTATTATACCAAGAGAGTGGGTGAGATCAACCTTCATGGTAATAACTAAATTATTTAGGCCTATATGTTGTAAATACTTTAGGACCATCAGCTTAACGTACTAAAATTATCATCGCGTCACAAATGTTCGACGAAACAACCAATCCGGAGAAGGAAAACATTTGACGTCATCGAATTCCAACCTCTGCGGTGAGATGCCTTAAATGATATAGACATTGGAGTAACCGTTCGGGGTGTTATTTGCAGTAATTTGAGGCAGACGACATGATTATTAGCTTTCCAACGTGGAAGATTTACAAAAACTAGTTTGAACGACCACGGAGTATAAATTCGATTTTCATAGTATCGAAAGCTTCGATAATCGAAATAAATGCTAGTTACAAAAAAGCTTGAATCTAGTTTGTCATAGACAAATTGAAATCATTCATTCGTAGCTGTTTCTACTAAACGGTGGTCTCTAAATCCGTTCTGATTTTAGTTATTTTGCACACGTTTTTTCAAGCACTTTAGTTATAGTACTTCGCAGTGCTAGAGGCCTATAATTATTTATTACACTGTAGCTCGCCTTTCTTAAGTAAACGAGCAATCGATTATTCAAAATAGAAAACACTAACATTCTTCAAGGGAAAACTACATACATGATACTGGTAGAAATCCCAAGATGGGTAGAAAAATAAAAAGTTATAACTGGGAAATATAAGTTGAGAAATAAATTAATATACATAGATGATGACTCAACGCAAGAGGAGACGAGACAAAAAAATGTAGGGAAAATAGGATACTAAAATAATAGAAATTGAAAACAAAATGTATTTATGGAATAAAAAGAAGAATGAACTCATAGGGAAAAGTACTCAAACCTAAAAACTATTAATAAGCAAAAATACCGAAAAAGTGACACACAAAAACCTGCTCCAGGGTAAGAAGCCGAGTATGACATGGGAAAAACTCAAAGAAGGATTACATAAGTCTGCCAATGAAGTATCACAACTTCAACGAGTTTAGAAACAGCAGTGGGGGTCTTACAAGTGCCTCAATTATTAGACCGGCGAGAGGCATAGCGAAATGGGACAATAAGATCAGAATCGGAAATTTTTCCGCACACCTAGAAAGGAACCATCTAAAATATCCGTCCGAAAAAAGAAGCCATAATAAACAAGAACTTCAAAAACTGAACACCGTCCTCAACAAAATACATTCGGAATTAAAGTGACCAATATCAACCACCAGTCTATGTTTCAAAGATAAAAACGGTAAAATCGGACTGAATAATAAAAATACCTGTGAGATTTTAGCTAAATATTTCGAAGTAATTAAGTCTTAAACTTTGAGCAACCACGTAAAGACTCCGACGGGGCAAGGCAACATAATTACTCCAGTATCAAGGCCAACAAATGTGAAAGAAATTCTTAACATATATATATATATATATATATATATATATATATATGTATACAAACCTCTAAAAATAATAAAACTCCGGGATTTGATAGCTTAACGGCAGAATGCTTCATAAACACCGAGAAGAAAATGTAAGAAACTCTGAAGAGTATATTTCAGGAAATCTGGGATGAAGAGAAGGTACCAAGAGTTTGGAAAGACGCATTAATTCATCCGGTACATAAGCATTGAAGTGCTTATAACGATCGAAAAAGGGCTAGGTGAAAATCAAGGCGGCTTAAGAGCAGGCAGATCGTGTATCGACCAGATAATTTGGCTTGAAACAAATCATAAGAGAAAGAAATAGAAGAAATTAAACTTTCTTGGTCATATTCGTCGACTTCAAGAAGGCGTACGATTATGTCGACTGACAAACGCTAATTCAAACAATTGAAGAATTTCAGATTGAAACAATTAACATTATCAGGGACACATCATTCAAACAACCTCCAGAGTTAAGTTCCTGGGGGAACTTTCGGAACAGTTTGTAATAAATGCAGCAGTGAGGCAAGGGGATGCATTATTGATGATCCTGTTCAACTGTGTGTAAAGAAATGTGTTCCAAAACACACAAATAAATATACATTTTCTTCTTTAGGTGCCTTCTCCATTACTGAAGGTTGGCAACAATCATGGCAAATTCCGCACGGTCTTGTGACGCTCTCAACAATGAGTGGGAGTCCAGACCAGTCCAGTCCCTTATGTTCTATAACCAGGAGCATTTCCTTCGTCCTGGACCACGGCGACCCTCTATCTTGCCCTCCATTATTAATTTTAGAAGGTTATAGTTTGTACTTCTAAAGATAGTCCTAGGTATGCTGTTTTGCGTTTCTTCACAGTAGCCAATAGTTCTCTGTCTCTGTCCATGCGTCTAAGAACCTCATTATTCGTGATATACTCCAGCCTAGATATTCTCTGCATTCTTCGAAAGATCCACATCTCAAACGCTTCTATTCTGTTCATAGTATTGATCTTCGACGTCCAAGCCTCAACACCATACAACAGTATTGAGTGAATGTAGCACTTAACGAACCGGTATCTTAGTTTCAGGTTTAGGCTTCTCTCGCAAAATACTTTTCTCATCTTAAGGAACGTTGTTCTGGCTATTACGATGCGTGTTCTTACTTCCAGATCTGGATCCAGTTGCCCAAGTATTTAAATTTAGCGACCTGCTCTATTTGCTTATTGTATACTTGCAAATTGGCTTGGATATCTGATAACCATTGTTT
The DNA here is from genome assembly GCA_963942505.1 of Lordithon lunulatus. Taxonomy (NCBI): domain Eukaryota; kingdom Metazoa; phylum Arthropoda; class Insecta; order Coleoptera; family Staphylinidae; genus Lordithon; species Lordithon lunulatus. The sequence continues at coordinate 42,201,317 of OZ012668.1, forward strand.
TCGTTTTGGCCGTATTTAATTTTAGCCCAAGCGCATTACCTTCTGTTATTATTTCCTTCATCAAACATTGTAGGCCAGCTACGATGTCTCGATTTTTTTACCATTGATCTTGATTCCATCTGTAGAGCTTTCTAAGGCTTTCAGGAATATTTGCTCCGAGTAGATATTGAACAGCAATGGTGATAGTACACAGCCCTGGCGTACTCCAAGTTTAATAGGAATATCGCTGGTCCTATCGTCCTCGAGCCTTACTGCAGCAGTCTGGTGTTCGTACAATTTTTTTATGAAGGAGATATCTTTATGGTCGAAGCCTTTGGTCATCAGAATATTAATTAGGACGTCGTGTTTTAAACAGTCAAATGCCTTTACATAATCAATAAAACAGATGTACACGTCTTTCCTTTGGTCTCTACATTTTTGCATGAGAACTGACAGCCCAAACAACGCTTCTCTTGTTCCCAGTCCATCTCTAAAACCGAACTGTTCCTTGCTTAGGTCTTCTTCGCATTTCTTACGTATTCTATTATGTAGGATTTTTAGGAATACTTTTAATACTCGGCTCATCAAGCTTATAAGTCGGAATTGATCGCACTTATTTGCGTTTGATTTCTTTGGTAGGGCAACTGATTTTAGCCAGTCTTGCGGTATGTTTGCTGATTCATATACTTTGTTGAAGAAGTTTACAGGAATGTCGGCATTTTCCTCTTGTATAGCAAAAATTGTTTTAGAAATATCATTTGAAAAAAACAGAGGATGACCAAAGACATCACGGGAAAATCAATAACTAAATATATAAGTAGAAGAGCAATGAATTTAAATATTTATAGGAAATCCCAAAATAATGGCCTCAATACTGCTTGATATAAGAAAAGGAAGGTGGAATTAGAATACTATCTAACAAAAGACATTTATTACAAAAAGAATATCTCTTGGAATGCAAAATTAAAGGATTACACATCAGTCAGAAAACAGCATATAGCAGCCCTATATGCACTTCAGAATCCTTCATTTAAATAAAATAGGAGAAATATATATGTATGTATATATATATATATATATATATATATATATATATATATATATATATATATGCCAAGGAATACTGATCAAGGATATAGATTGTAAAGCAACTGTATGATATATGTACTCCAAAGGTGGTAACTAAGGATAGTACAGAAATTAAGAAAAGTCATTATAGGTATATTGGTCACTCAAGTAGGATGGATCTCACTAGACTAACAAAACAAGTTTTGAACCACATTTATTCCAAACATCTGGGCTATAAACTGTGCAAGAAAGATGTAATAATGTAATATTCAAGCAGATGATGTACAAAATAGAAAAACTTTTAGGAACAAATGGCAGGAGGTAGGTGAATTTGTTTAATGAAGGCAGACTAATCAATCCCCTCAGATTAACAACAACCTCACAACAAAGGCAGTTGTTTATGTTTATTTAGTCTGATAATCCACTAAAACTAGAAACTGTTTTTAATAAATAAAACAAATAGTTGTTTATCAATTAAGGTTTATCTGATCAATTCTTGTAATGTACATAAATGAATTAAAATTATAGATGACTAACATTTACTAGATGGATCTGGAAAAAAAATCAATCAATTACTTTTAAATAATTTCAAATGTATTTCATAATTTACCTAAAACATTTTACTTCTTAAGAAGTTGGTGCCTCAATACCATGAAGGGGGCTGCCAGCCCAGATCCAAAGAAAAGGATAAAAATAGCAGTCAGGCGATATCTGTTGGTGATTTGGAATGGCAAGTTCTGAAAAGATAAAATTAATCAGCAATATAATTTAATACACAACATCAATGCACAACATTTATTTAGTGTGAGATTCAAACAAATAAACATTTCATAGCATATTTGACAGTTTTCTTTGAATTTGTAGGTTAACCGTCTGATCTTTATTGTAAACCATTAAAGATAATTTCAAGAGTGGGGAAGTGGCTACAAAACATGTTTTGTCACAATCCAATAAAAACTATAGTGGGTTAGGAAACTATCTGAATATTAATTATTTAAATAATTTTCTTTGAATTAGTAGGTTAACAACTGATCTTTATTGTAAACCATCAAAGATAATTTCATGACAGGGTAAGTGGCTACAAAATAACATGCCACATACCATACAAGTTTAATTAAGAAAAACATTGTTTTGCAAATGTTGTCTATTTTATATCAAACTATTGAAAGTTTGTATTTCAGACTAACTATTGATACTTTTTAATTAATAGTTATCAAACTATAATTTGAATTTACTTAATAGTTATGGATAGTTTAGAAACTCTCAGTGAAACAATTTATTAACAAGCATTGTAGTATCACCCCATGTATTCACCAACATTCCATAACCGATTCAATCCATCAATGGCCATTGAACTCATAAGTATCAGTATTTATAGCAATAATAAATAGATTTTCTATAGAACTAGTATCTCCCTTCTGGAAACACTGCCAGTTTTTTAAAAGGCCTGATCAACAAATGATGTTTTAACGAGTTTTTTTAGAAACATTTTCACAATTTCTGCTCTGTATGAAGTTGTCAATTTATCCATTTAATAGCTTATGGAATCTATAAATGTTATGAAACCTTACTAAATATCAAAGACAGTATACTGTATTGTATACTGTTCTTGGGTAACTAACTTCAATTCAGCTGATAAAGAAAATAAGTCAAATAAATAGTATAGCAACAATATTTTATATAAACTAGTATAATAAAATAAAAAATAAAATATTTTACTATAAAGAATTCATAAAATATTTTGAAGAAAATCAAACATACAAATAATATTGTTTGTAATGTATAACCTGTACATGGTAATCTAAAGGTTTCTGCACCAAAAAAACATAATATTTTATATACTACAGTATTTTAGAGTTAGTCTTTATTATTAAACCAAAGAGAGCAAATAAATTTCATGTAAAGTATTAGCCAAGTCAAAATTATAGAATTAAAATAGTTTTAGATTATAAACTTAAAAATAGTAAAATACAAGAGATCAGCTGTTGTACAATTTTAAATATTTATTGTAAAGGGTGTTCATATTTAGCAATATTATAACATCTCATGTAGTAAATATGCCTTCTGACACAAACAAAAATAATAATAGTTAAAAACTTAAAAGAATTAAGCATATTTATTTGTGCATGTAATTTATTATGTTAGTTAACAATTGATGTGCCATAAGGTGGGTTTATATAGAAACTGTTTCATATTATGTGAGCATTAATATGAAACCATTTCTTCTTTTATGAGCATAAACAGTCTAAGAATATAATTATTTTTCTACTAATTTCTCCCATTAGTACAAATAAGGATAATCCTGGACTGTTTAAATAATCCAGATTTTCCAATTAGTTATTATTACATATTTTGTCACAGTAAACAATATAATGGAAAATATCCTGAAATTAATTCACTATGTCTTATTTTACTCTTTATTTCTTATATTATTTCAGTATAAACCTTCAATGGCTGCAAAACAATTGACAAATAAAATTTTACACACCCACTTAATTAATTATTCTTTCAATTTAATAAGTATAACAAATTAAATTAATTTTAAACTGTTTTCCTTATAACAATTAAAATATTTACAGACAAATACGCACGTAACCCAACCTCTCAGACATTATATAATACAACCTCCACACCATCCTACTACTTTACTACTTACTTCTCCTGGAGTGCCGCCATGGCTATTCCTTACAACATTGTTAATAGCCTGCCTGGCGAATAAGCTAGTCCTTCCAAACATGCTTGCAATTGTTTTTAATAATTCTCTTCCGTCGTAGCAAGCCCTGCAAGTCGATATCACTGAAATTGCCGGCGAGTCCGCAATGAAGCCGCTGCCTTCGCTGCGTTGCCAACTTGAACATTTTCAAAACTTAATGTTGTTTTTAAGGTCATCGCTTAATCTAGTTGTTGCAAATTTATTAATGAGGTGATACAGTCTCAAAACGCGTTGTGTTATAGCAAAATGCTGTCCAAAGCGAATCTCTTGGTGAAAAATCAGCGCGCGTTGATTCGCTTGCTGCATTTGGAAAGTGCTAGTGTGATACAAACAAAATGTGACATCAATTCGGCAAAATATAATGTAAATATTATTGATAATATGTACTGAAATTGATGCTTAAATAATTTGAGCAATATTTTATTTATTACATTACATTTATTAACAGTTTATGGTTTCAGTTAGTAATGATACGATACATAAAGTACTTTAAGTAGCACGTTGTATTATACTTAAGTTGTGTTGTTTTAATATTGGTAAAAGCTGCTTAATTCATTCAGTATAAACATATTTTTAAATGTTACGTAATTACGATTTTTATCGCGTAAATCGCGTTGTCCATTTTCCACTAGGTGTCGGGGTTTAAAACTATGTTTCGTATTTAACACAATTGTAATACTTACATATTTTATTATTTGAGGCATTAAGAGCAACAGTGGGCTTACCCTCAAATTTAAAAAATCTATTTTATTTTATCATTATTATATTTATATTAGTACTAACATAAAAATGCCTTTTTTTTTTAAATGTAAGGGTTAATCTTTGTCACTTTGCCCTCAATGTCTCATTTAATGGTAAACTACCAGGACTATTTATGAAATGAAAGCATTCATATAAAACATAAACATTATTTATTAAATTAAGACGTTCATATTATTGTAGATAATCAGGATCATTTGAGCCTGTGAGAATGAAAGTGGTGTAAGTCACTTTTGAATTGTTTTGAAAATGAGAATATTTTGCGTTTGGTATTTATATAAATCGACATACGCAGTTACATTTTTATTTATGAATAAATTCATTTCAAGTCTGTAACTGCGTGCGTCGATTTACATAAATACATCATCCAAAATATTCCCATTTTCAAAACAATGCAAATATTACTTACACCAATTTCATTCTCACTGGCTCATTTATGGAATGATTCATATCTCAAAACTTTTTTAGAATATATTACGGCGTAATACAATTGTTGATAATCAGGATGATGTATGATATTAAGGCGTTCATAAATTTACTTGCCTAATTCTATATTGTAGAATTGATTTCCCAAAAAAAATCTAAATGCTAATTTTTGCATTTATTTATGCCTAGGGGTTACTAAGTCAGGATACCGGTAGGTATCCCGGTATCATGACATTTCTAGATGAATTTTGACGGTATTTAACACCACATTCATTCAATATGTAATCTAGCGATTCCTTTCATTTTCCACACATTCTACATGCTCTCGCTTCTTCATTCTCTCATAACCTATTTCCCCTCTCCCCATTCATACAGAAACAAAAAGTTATTAGATCTACATAGGCCGCATTGGTGTTGGTTATCAGAAAGATGCAGCGAAATCGAAGAACTAGAAAAGAAAAATGACAATTTCAACATCCACAAAAAACTCAGAGAGGCCAGCGGCATATACAAAAAGAGACCCATACCAATCATTATAGATGATACGAAAATAATATTAGAGAAAGAAGAAAGATTGAAAACATGGGAAAACTTTTGAAGACAACCGGAAACAACACCTCGATGAGGAGCCCGGCATACTACGAACAGCAATTAGACCCGCAAAAGCAGGCAAAGCAAGTGGACCCAACGAAATTCTCGCAGAAATACTAAAACGAATGGACGAAGGGAATATCGACATCCTTGCAAACCTGTTTAATAGAATCTACAACTCAGAGAAAATTCCAACTGAATGGTTGAAGTCTGGCTTCATTCCAATTCCGAAAAAAGCCAATGCGAGATCATGCGATGATTTCCGACTCATCAGCCTAATAAGCCATACATTGAAAGTGTTCCTGAATATCATCAAAAATTGAATATATAGAAGATGTGAAATGGAAAAACAGCGACGTACAATTCGGATTCCGTAACGGCGTGGGAACGTGTGAGGCACTTTTCGCACTCCTCGTACCAAAATATCAAAACATGTTTATATATGCTTCATAGACAATCATAAAGTATTCGACAAGGTGAAGCATGAAGAACTGATCAAAGATCTTAAACACTTGGGCCTGGCGGAAAAGGACATTCGTATCATACAGAACCTTTGGAATCAGAAGTTTGAAGAAGAGGAAACAAAAAACTAAAAATAAAACATGGGTACGGTCAACGTTGTATCCTGACGCCCCCATGCTATTTAATGTATACTCAGAGAAAATATTCTAAAACGTTTTAGAAGACATAGAAATGGGCATAAAGATAAATGGCCGATGGATATACAACGTTCGTTTCGCAGATGATTCCTACATCTTCGCTGAAAAAGAAGCTGACCTACAACGTATGCTAAAGCGAGTTCATATGGAAAGTACCGTATCAGGTCTAATCATGAACATATTAAAAACTAAAGTAATAAAAGTCAGTAGAAGCGCACAACATCCCGGAACCATGGACATAAAACTTAACAACATTAAATTCGAGTCTTAAAGTCAAAACATTTAAATACCTAGGAACAATCTTAAATGAAAAGTGGGACCACGAACAATAAATAAAAACCAGAATTGAACATGCCAGAGGCGTTTTTACGAATTGGAAAAATCTTCTTTGTGACAGAAAAAGAACTTGGAGACATGGTGCCGAACTGTTATATGCTACTACCGGCCAGGTACTGCTATACGGAGGAGATACTTGGACATGTGGACATATTTACGAATACTTAAAATATCTTTGACGAAGAAAATGCGAATTGAGGCCGTGCTACTCAAAATGAATAAGGAACGGGAGCTACTAAGAACAATCAAGAAAAGAAAAACGGCATATACTGCGTAACCAAAAATAAAACATCCTGCTGCTTATAATGGAGGGGCGTATCGAAGGCATAGGCTCAATAGGCAGAAAAATCTTATCCTGGTTACGCAATATTCGAAACTAGACCGACATCGGGGTGAGGCAATTGTTTCACACGGCCGGAGATAGGAAACAGTATCGTGAGATGGTCGCCAACCTTCAGTAATGAGGTCTCACAACAAGAATAAGGCCGGAGTCCCGTATTCTCGATATGTTTCCTGCACTTCTATATCTTTGTCCCAGCCCTCTAATTCCTCTGCCATGGATCTTCCACTATATCTTATTATTTCCATTTCGCATTTTGCATACTCATTTCGCACATAATATTTCTCTGTTTTTCTCACTTCCATTTTCCTATTTCCTATTTCTGTTTTCACATTCATTACGCTGATTTATTTTTTCTTCATACTACACATTTATACCATGCTTATACTTGCATGTAAAGGACCATTCACAATAAGCGTGGTAGGGGTAAGCGAAATTGCACAGCAACGCAGTAAACTATGATAGAACATGGGTAATTATCTCATTACTGCCCCATTCTGAATGTCTGAATTTGTATAGCCTTGCTAAACATTTCTTACTGCTACCTTACCACTACCGCGCTTATTGTGAATGGCCCATTACTCCTTTTAGTCTCTTCCAGTACTATGTACTATGAGATCTCCCTGTCTAGTCCTAGTACCCACCTTACGTATTTCGTATGTATAGCCTGCAGTTCTTTGTGTTCTTTCCAGCTGAATATCTCAGCCCCATACATTACAACGCTCTTTATTAAACAGTCAATCATCTTTTCTGGTCATGTCTTGTCATGTCATATTCTTTTTCCTATACTCCACACTCTTCCTAAAATACCATTTGCTTTCCTCGCTAACTGTGCGCTAGATGTATTCGTTGCATTCATATAATATTCCGGATATTTTAACTCATTCCCTTCTTCAATGTCCCGCCCCTTCCATTTCAACCAATCTGTAACTTTTCTCTTTCCCCCTTTTTTTAACACTACCGTTATTGAGTATTGCACATTCACCTCTAATTTCTTTCGTTCTATTCATATATCTTTCCATACTCTCTATCATTTGTGTCATACCAGACCCATTACGTACGCGACGCTCTAAACTTTTTACCTACCCACTAATTTCGTTAAGCCAGTCAGATATTCATTCATTCCTCCTTTTTCAGACATTTCCATAATTTACCTTTGTCAATGTTATCGACTGCCAGTTAGTTCAGTGGTGGTCTATGAGTCTATCAGTACCATAGATCCATGTTTTGTTTTGAATATTATCTTTACCTGCAGCCTTTCTCTCTTAATTTTTGAAGTTATATTGTTCTTTTGATATTTCATCCCATTCTCCTCCGTTGGCCCTGGGTCCTACAGTTGTCCTTCCCCGGTTCTTCGTTGCCTCTGACAGTTTTATGAATTGGCTTCTCTATTCTTCCATCGGTATTTGGTCATTGTTTTTCTGCTTAATTTTTCGTTAGCTTTTTATGTATTTCCAAATTTCATATTCCGTATTAATTGCTTTGTTTTTCTCCTGGTCATTTCTTAATTTGTGTTTTTTTTCTGCTATTTCATTTTAGGCATTTCTTTGCCTGATTCTATTCCTCATATCAGTAGAGGACTGATGTGAGGAATACAAGCAAGCCTTCTTTGTAGTTTCTTAATGCCTTTCTTGCTTTTCCTTCTAGTTGTCTGCATTCTGTATCCCACCAATAATTTTTGTACGGCCTAGTAATCTTGATATTCCTCTTTGTTGCCAATTTCTCTATAAACGTTCGTAGTTCGACATTTGTTCATATGCGTCTATATATCCTTGAATACCCGCTTCCGTCCAATCATTTATGTACCTGACATTGCTCTTATTCAAGGGTTTCGAGAATTTCCCTGGCGCTGCTATAGCTAGTTCTAGCGGTAGGTGGTCTGAGGCTACCCTCTATGTCACCTTGTAACTATTTGTCACCTCCCACGACTTACAATGTAGTCGATTACCGACTACTCTGTTCCCACGAGACAAGTGCATTGCCCATCGCAAAATACCTCCTTCCGCGTTTAACATACTTTGGTGGATCGACTGTCCTCTACTCGTTTCTCATCCTATCCTCGCATTGAAATCACTTTTATATGTTTCTCCATGAGTTTTCTTGTATTGGAGATATGTTGCCTGTATGTCGTTACTATTCTCCATACCTGTATTCCGATCTTCACTTTTCTTTCCATGTTTCCTTTTGTCAGGACTACCTTTTCGTGTATATCTTCCTCCAACTTAATATTGACACTTATTAGTAAACCTCCTTTTGGTGCTCCTGAAGGCGGTCCGTGGCGCAGTGGTCTAAGGCGACGGTTTGGAGCCATTGCGTGCGGAACGTTGGTGGTTCGAATCCACCGCTAGTCGGGAAACTTTTCTACAAAGAGTTGTCCCTACTACCGGCCAGGTACTGCTATACGGAGGAGATACTTGGACATGTGGACATATTTACGAATACTTAAAATATCTTTGACGAAGAAAATGCGAATTGAGGCCGTGCTACTCAAAATGAATAAGGAACGGGAGCTACTAAGAACAATCAAGAAAAGAAAAACGGCATATACTGCGTAACCAAAAATAAAACATCCTGCTGCTTATAATGGAGGGGCGTATCGAAGGCATAGGCTCAATAGGCAGAAAAATCTTATCCTGGTTACGCAATATTCGAAACTAGACCGACATCGGGGTGAGGCAATTGTTTCACACGGCCGGAGATAGGAAACAGTATCGTGAGATGGTCGCCAACCTTCAGTAATGAGGTCTCACAACAAGAATAAGGCCGGAGTCCCGTATTCTCGATATGTTTCCTGCACTTCTATATCTTTGTCCCAGCCCTCTAATTCCTCTGCCATGGATCTTCCACTATATCTTATTATTTCCATTTCGCATTTTGCATACTCATTTCGCACATAATATTTCTCTGTTTTTCTCACTTCCATTTTCCTATTTCCTATTTCTGTTTTCACATTCATTACGCTGATTTATTTTTTCTTCATACTACACATTTATACCATGCTTATACTTGCATGTAAAGGACCATTCACAATAAGCGTGGTAGGGGTAAGCGAAATTGCACAGCAACGCAGTAAACTATGATAGAACATGGGTAATTATCTCATTACTGCCCCATTCTGAATGTCTGAATTTGTATAGCCTTGCTAAACATTTCTTACTGCTACCTTACCACTACCGCGCTTATTGTGAATGGCCCATTACTCCTTTTAGTCTCTTCCAGTACTATGTACTATGAGATCTCCCTGTCTAGTCCTAGTACCCACCTTACGTATTTCGTATGTATAGCCTGCAGTTCTTTGTGTTCTTTCCAACTGAATATCTCAGCCCCATATATTACAACGCTCTTTATTAAACAGTCAATCATCTTTTCTGGTCATGTCTTGTCATGTCATATTCTTTTTCCTATACTCCACACTCTTCCTAAAATACCATTTGCTTTCCTCGCTAACTGTGCGCTAGATGTATTCGTTGCATTCATATAATATTCCGGTTATTTTAACTCATTCCCTTCTTCAATGGCCCGCCCCTTCCATTTCAACCAATCTGTAACTTTTCTCTTTCCCCCTTTTTTCAACACTACCGTTATTGAGTATTGCACATTCACCTCTAATTCCTTTCGTTCTATTTATATATCTTTCCATACTCTCTATCATTTGTGTCATACCAGACCCATTGCGTACGCGACGCTCTAAACTTTTTACCTACCCACTTATTTCGTTAAGCCAGTCAATCAGATATTCATTCATTCCTCCTTTTTCAGACATTTTCATAATTTACCTCTGTCAATGTTATCGACTGCCAGTTAGTTCAGTGGTGGTCTATGAGTCTATCAGTACCATAGCTCCATGTTGTTTTGAATATTATCTTTACCTGCAGCCTTTCCCTCTTAATTTTTGAAGTTATATTGTTCTTTTGATATTTCATCCCATTCTCCTCCGTTGGCCCTGGGTCCTACAGTTGTCCTTCCCCGGTTCTTCGTTGCCTCTGACAGTTTTATGAATTAGCTTCTCTATTCTTCCATCGGTATTTGGTCATTGTTTTTCTGCTTAATTTTTCGTTAGCTTTTTATGTATTTCCAAATTTCATATTCCGTATTAATTGCTTTGTTTTTCTCCTTGTCATTTCTTAATTTGTGTTTCTTTTTCTGCTATTTCATTTTAGACATTTCTTTGCCTGATTCTATTCCTCATATCAGTAGAGGACTGACGTAAGGAATACAAGCAAGCCTTCTTTGTAGTTTATTAATGCCTTTCTTGCGTTTCCTTCTAGTTGTCTGCATTCTGTATCCCACCAATATTTTTTGTACGGCCGATGATTCCTAGTAATCTTGATATTCCTCTTTGTTGTCAATTTCTCTATAAACGTTCGTAGTTCGACATTTGTTCATATGCGTCTATATATCCTTGAATACCCGCTTCCGTCCAATCATTTATATACCTGACATTGCTCTTATTCAAGGGTTTCGTGTATTTCCCTGGCGCTGCTATAGCTAGTTCTAGCGGTAGGTGGTCTCAGGCTACCCTCTATGTCACCTTGTAACTATTTGTCACCTACCACGCCTTCTCGTTTCTCGCAATGTAGTCGATTACCGACTGCTCTGTTCCCACGAGACAAGTGCATTGCCCATCGCAAAATACCTCCTTCCGCGTTTAACATACTTTGGTGGACCGACTGTCCGCTACTCATTTCTCATCCTATCCTCGCATTGAAAACACTTTTATATGTTTCTCCATGAGTTTTCTTGTGGAGATATGTTGCCTGTATGTCGTTACTATTCTCCATCCCTGTATTCCGATCTTCACTTATCTTTCCATGATTCCGTTTGTCAGGACTACCTTTTCGTGTATATCTTCCTCCAACTTAATATTGACACTTATTAGTAAACCTCCTTTGGTGCTCCTGGAGGCGGTCCGTGGCGCAGTGGTCTAAGGCGACGGTTTGGAGCCATTGCGTGCGGAACGTTGGTGGTTCGAATCCACCGCTAGTCGGGAAACTTTTCTACAAAGAGTTGACCCGGCTAGCATATCATGGATGTTGTATGAGGCACAATAGGTTCGTGAAGGGCCGCAGTGCACACAGATTAGGGGCGGGGGCTGTACTCACCATAGAAAAAAAAACCTCTCTTCGCCCTTCCTTTATTGTTTATTCTTTCCACTGGGTGGTATTGTGAAACATAATTGTTTGGTAGTTTCTCTTGGACACTTCTTTCTTCTACCCAGCATTATGTTAATCCGATTATATAAAATAATCAGATATAATCCCAGAAGTTCTCCTCTTTTTTGATAATCCTGCTAAAAATCATATTCTGGAATAATATGATTTTTATTTCTTCTTTGGCAGCTTTACTTCTTTTATTATTTTTCTTTAACTTATGTCTACTTTCTTTGTCCTTAATTGAAGTAAATTTATAAAGTAGACAGCATGATTATCATAAATAACATAGAAATGGGAATAATTCAAAATCGTTTTGAGTTTAATGATGAAACAATGTGAATATCACTACTATTTGTTTATTACAATAATTCATAATATCGTTTAATTTACACGAAATATGCAACAAATATGATTTGCCAGTGCATATTAATATCATACGCATCATAATAATTAAAGATATTTTTTAAGAAATAATATTTTATCATTTTAAGTCCTATTTTTTTCCTTTGTTATTTCTAAAACTATTATCGATATTTTGATAAAAAAAATGCAATTCATTGACAGAATATATTACATGAAATGTACATGAAAAAGGCCCTTACATGGTCAATAATACTGTCAATACTAGTACTGTCAAAATTTGCTTCAATCCTCCTTTTATATTTATCAAGTAATCAATTATCCAGATAAAAATCAGTATTCTCTTCATTACATCATTAATATACCTAATACGGGCAATATTTTAGAATAATGAACATCTTAAACATATTATCGTACAGTAATACTGTCATTATTCTAAAATATTAACAGTAATATTGATCGTGTAAGGAGCCTTAAAGGTGTCAGATATATAGAAAGAAAAAAATTAGAATGCTATCTATATGTTTATGCTTCCACACTAATTTGGCAGATTCGTATATATACATGGCGTATATAATCAGTATCTTTGAAGATCTGAAAACTCCCCTCCGACTTTTACGATATTTGAACGATGAGTATGCGCCTAACTTTTTGTGGATTATAAATATATTATCAATTTGAAGACAGCGTCCCCAAATAACAATGTCATATCTTAGATAATAAATATTGGCTAACTAAAACATCCTGGCAATATTATAGTTTGCATTTTTCCTTAGAACACGCCCGCTCATCCTACTGCAAAGGGAATTTACGTGTGTGATAAAACTGAGAGTGTCATCAAGATACATACCGAAACACTTAATGTTCTTTTTGAATACATATGCTTGTTCACCAAATTTTATTTGCTCTGGGGTTTCGATTGAATTTTGTGAGGTCTTGAAAAACATGCTGCTAGTATTGGATATGTTTAGGACAAGTTTATATCTTATTAATGACATGTTGATATTGCTCCTGTCTATCAGACTGAAGTAATTTCAGTCATTAATTAATATGTTAGTATCATCTATATAGTTATGTATAAGTGACATATTTTTATGAATATTGACAGAGATATCGTTAAAATCTATTATAAACATAAATGGCCCTAAAATACCGCCCCGAGGAACACCTCTTGACATCTCTAGCGTACCCAATCTTACCTGAATCAAATGTATATTTTGGTAAATGGACACTGTTAAAAGGACATTCTGTCATTTACATTTTTTAATAAGATTAATTAATTGATAAGAATTGTGTACAATATTGTGTTGACTTTATATATTGAGGCCAAATTTGGATAGATGTGGAGCTACACAAGGATGAATCGCATTACTTTAAGTAAAATCTGACTGCTAATACTTTTCTGCACATTTGTAAGAAAAATGTCCAGATTTTCAATCATCGTAAAATTAAATTCAGATAATTTCGTAGAAAATACGTTGTTTTGGTTTGCGAATAATTGAATAATAGTCCATTATTACGAAAATATTATTGATTATATAAAGAGTCTAAAATTTCATTCCGCACCGATATTGTTTGAACATTTTAGCGAGAATTTAAACATACAAATAATGTAGATTATTGTTTATCTAAATTGTTTTGGAAACAATTTTACAACGGTAAAATTTTGTGGAAAAAAATTACGATAATTTTAATATTCATAATCAGAGTACAACTCTATTTAATTAATAATTGCTAGATTTTTTTTGCCAGACTCCATTTGTATGATGCTATTCATTTATATAGAAAATGTTTTAAACTATACTGTACATCGTTCTATGTGATTGCATAAAAATATAATGCATCTATTATATACGAACAATAATTGTGTGTGTACATTTCAGTACTAGAACTACAAACATTAAATGTACTGAAATGAAATGACCATGAAAATCGTTGATATATCTGAATTTTGATCTTATTTATAGGAAAATTATTCCTACATGTCTGATCTAGTAGATGGTTTAAAGTCGAAAACTCGGACGTTGCTGCAAGGAGGCGGCGAGCGTGCCGTGAAAAGACATACATCAAAAGGAAAATTATTGGCCAGAGACAGAATAAATGAATTACTAGATAAGAACTCTGCCTTTCTGGAACTATCTATGTTTGCTGGGCATGAAATGTACGATGATTCCATCAACTGTGGAGGCATTGTCACTGGGATTGGTAGAATTCATGGGTAATTTTAGAAGAACTTTATAGACATTTATTATTATAATTAATAAAGTCATATATATATATATATATATATATATATATATATATATATATATATATATATATATATATATTATTTTTGGGAGTTCAGTTCAGTTTATAATATAAAACGATAGAACACTTAATGAACCCAAATGACCTGGTTCATTAAGTGTATCGTTTTATATTATAAAGTAAACTGAACTGTGGTGGAAAATTATTTTTTTGAAGATTATTGAGAGAATTAACTACAAAAGTTAATTGTCTCAATTACCCATGTCTAATGGGAACCTCCGTTCATAATGTTTTAGCAATGAATGTGTGATTGTTGCTAATGACGCTACTGTAAAAGGTGGCACGTACTACCCAGTAACCGTTAAAAAACATCTGCGAGCTCAAGAAATTGCCAAAGAAAACAAATTGCCATGCATTTATTTGGTGGACAGTGGTGGTGCGAACTTACCACACCAATCGGACGTATTTCCAGACAAGAATCATTTTGGACGCATATTTTACAATCAAGCAAACATGTCTTCCGAGGGCATCGCTCAGGTTTGTGTGGAAATTACATATTTCCATACAACCCATATAAACCAAATAATGTATTCTTCAGATTGCTGTTGTTTTGGGATCGTGCACTGCTGGCGGTGCTTACGTTCCAGCAATGGCTGACGAATCTGTAATTGTTAAACAGCAAGGGACCATATTTTTGGCTGGGCCGCCACTAGTAAAAGCTGCCACAGGAGAAGAGGTAAACTCCACTCAGTACATACATAGTGTAGAAAGTTTTATAACAAAAAAAAATCTTTCTAATGCTGCAACTGAGTGACATTATGAATAGTTTTTGGACTACTGATAATATACTTTGAAGGACATGTTCATCAGCAAAATAAATGTTGATTGAGCCTTAGATATTTTAAAAATATGCACCGGAGAAATATAAGGTTACTTCTTCAAAATAATTTAAAAGTGTTACAAGTGTATTATTTTATTGAAAAAGGAATGCTTCAGTTTGATTTCTTGTTTTTTATTAATATATATATATATATATATATATATATATATATATATATATATATATATATATATATATATATATATATATTACTATTAAAAAATAAATTAAAATGTATATAAATGTGAATCCACCTCTTAGCAATCAACATATCTAGATTTCGATCTTATTATTAGATCTCATGAGTGTAGCTCAGCTAGAGAGGATGAATTCACATGCTTAACTTTCCTCCTAGGGAGTTAATTGTGCCTTTTTAAATAAAAATTATTTAAAAAAATAAATTTATATAAATGTAGAGTCCCGAATTTCGAACTTCCAAATCTGGTCACCTTACTACTGAACAAGAAATTTCAAAATATAGATTATATTCGTTTTAAAAATGGTGACTTACATCTTTTACAGATGAGTAACATTTATTTTTTTAATTATTCATTTATTGTGCCAAATATTAAAAAATAAACTTGTCTTAAAGATGTATGCCTTTGAATAGCCTGAGATTAACAGACCTTAGACAGAATTCTAGAAAATATATATGTATGTAATTAGGTTTCCGCTGAAGATCTAGGTGGTGCTGATATGCACTGCACCACATCCGGTGTAACCGATCACTATGCAATCAACGACGAGCACGCCCTGCACCTTGCCAGACAAATAGTCAAAAACCTGAATCGTACACCAAACAATGTATTTAATGAACCTTTTGAACCACCACTGTACAGCAGTGAAGACCTATACGGTCTGATCGACCAGGACTTGTTCAAGTCATTTGATGTGCGTGAGGTAATCGCACGCGTTTTTGACGGCTCAAAGTTTGACGAGTTCAAAAAGAGGTACGGTGAGACTCTAGTATGTGGATTTGCAAAGTTGTATGGAAAAACTGTAGGTGTGATAGGAAATAATGGTGTACTATTTTCGGAAAGTGCCATTAAGGGTGCACACTTCGTACAACTTTGTACGAAGAGGAATGTGCCATTGATATTTTTACAAAATATAACAGGTATTGTAATCATTATTACATCATGAATAAATTGATGTAATATAACATATTATTTCAGGATTCATGGTTGGTAGACAAGCGGAAACTGGTGGTATTGCCAAGAATGGCGCAAAATTGGTGACGGCAGTTGCCTGTGCCAAAGTTCCAAAAATCACAGTTATTATTGGTGGTTCATATGGTGCAGGAAATTATGGCAAGTTTAAAGTGCCTACATTTTTTTAAAGATTCAATAATATACGTGCATTAACATCACATGAAAAGTAAAAATTCCGTACCGTTATGGGAAAATAGCATTGCAATATACCAACATTTTTAATCATATACATCATTGGAGTTTCAGCGTCGATGGATACTAATCCAATTAACCGAAAAAAAGTGGACGGTGCCACCGATATAATGGGAAATTTGTAAAGTTTTATAAATATAATATCAGCGGTTTACGAAAATATTCAAATTCAAATCATCAAATCTTCAACAGTAAATATTTCCAAACTTTCGTTTATAAAGATTGATAAATATCAAATTAGGTCCTTCGAGAAAAAAAAAACCAGAACCATACTTTATGAATCGCGCAAGTATCGTACACAGTCTTCCACAATAAATATTTCCAAAAATAGCTTAAGGTAATTTTAGTTTACTATATTAGTAGACACCCTATGACATGGCTAATCCATATGTAAAGTTAATAAATATCCAATCAGTGGTGCCGTGTTACAGATGCAATTCACTCATTTCGCTTCTTTAGCCTAGCCTGATATAAAACTGACAAAAAGCAATGAGTAATTGAAACCAAACTTGGGAGATAAAATGTTAGACACTTGACATAAGAAAATTGTAAATTGTATTTATGGATAGGTAGATAACATAAAAAAACTCCCCTCGTATTTTATATACATTATACACTACTTAAAATTATTTATTGTAGTCCTGTAATTAGGATTAGTCCTATTGGGCAATAAATCATTATTATTATTACCAGTAAATATTTCCAAAACTAGTGGTTTTCGAAAAATATTTACAAAATTAGAACAATATTTAAAAAATACATTGCTCACTGTTCTATATAGCTAGTAACTCTTTTGTACTTTGTGTCCAATTTAGAAACATGCTTACTCTGCTCATACCCATTTAATTCGCAAAATATATTTCCAGTATAATTGAAACTACTAAACATTTGAAGGCAACTGTAAATTATTTTTTATTATTAGGTATGTGCGGAAGAGCTTACTCTCCGCGTTTCCTCTTCATGTGGCCAAACTCGCGCATTGCTGTAATGGGTGGCCCACAAGCAGCAGGAGTGCTATCTCAAGTGGCTGTTAAAACAAAGGGTAAAGAATGGTCACAAAAAGATATTGAAGACTTTGAAAAGCCCATTCGTGAGCAATTTGAGAAGGAAAGCTCGCCCTATTTCAGCAGCGCACGGTAAAATGAAAATTACAACTTTGAAAGCGTATTAAGACGTATTTTCTTGTAGCATATGGGATGACGGCGTGATTGATCCTAGAGATACCAGGAAAGTATTGGGTATGAGCCTAGCAGCCGCTTTGAATAGCGATAGGAAGGAAACGAATTTCGGGGTCTTCCGAATGTAAATGCATGTGTTCCAAAGGTGCCATTGTTTTTGTAAATAAATGTTGTAGTTGTATAAATATTGTAACATTCAAACATTCAATTATTTTATGGTTTTTACTAGTACCCTCTCCATGATCATAATTATCTTCCAATGACAATGTTACCACATCAGTATAAGAAACTGATGTACACGAGTGCCGCCTTAAGGTTGTATGGGGCCCTATATAGTCACAAAATATAGTTATTCTTGTTACTATTAATCGAGTGGAGCGCAGCAGAGTTCGGTGTCGTGCTGAATGCATTCTACTAACAACTGCGCACCACAGTGCTTCGGAAGCCACTTTAAGCTCTTGGTTCCATCGATAATATAGCACTGGCCCTGCTACTTACAAACAAACGACGTAAACATGAAGAAATGAAACCTCGCAGTAGCATACTAGCGTTGATTGAAGTATTACTTCAATCAACGATACTAGGGAGCTATCTGGGAAAGCCAAATCCCAACTGAGGCTGTAGCGCTAAAAGATGATTCAGATTATAAATTGTGTTTCGTTCTGAATTTGATTTTGTTTATAGATTTTTAATATCGTTATATTCTACGTCGACCTACGAAAATGACTGATACCGCACGCTAATGTATTGTCGGGAAGTTTTCGTAAAAATACGATAATGTTAGTAAAAATAAGAAAATTGCAGTTGGTAAACAAACTTGGACTTTCCCCTGACCGATTTCAAACAAAAACGAATCTAGACGGAGTTACACGAGATAATAGCGAAATGCAAAATTCGGTTTGAACGGACATACATTTACCTAAAACGGCTTAACAAGATCTGCGGAGTTAGTAAATATTACAATATAATAAAAACAAAAAAAATGTTTAAATCAAAATTTCGTTAAAAATCAAGTTTCTTTTTCAAACAGCCGTCATTTCTTAAACAAAAAACCTAATAGGGTCTATAAAATAAAGCCAATCACAAACTCCAATTAACATAATATTTTATTTATACAGAATTATTAATAATATATTTTCATAATCTATACTAAATTTGTCGTATCCCTCTTCTCAATATACCTCAGTTGTTTTTTCTTCATCTTCTTTATTTTACTGGTGTTGCTGATAACTTGCACCACCTCCGACTTCTTCCTGTTCTCCTCCTGCCGCTTTATATTCTCCCGCCTTCTCTCCTTCTTTAACTCCTTTTCTGCAACTTTTGCTTCTTTCGCAGCTTTGGACGCCTCTTTAATCCGGTTCAGCTCTTGTCTCAAGGCTTGTTTGCGCTCAAATGAGTTTCGTATGCCTTTGGTTTTTACTATTGACGAGAAACGTTTGCGATCACTCTTCCAGATGCGGCCTGATTTTGGTTTGCCTTTTATGATTACGGATGGGGTGCTAGGTTTAGTCTTCCTGTAAATAATTATGAACATGATGATTTGTTAAAGATATAAATAGTCCCCTGCAACTGGTTTATTAAAAAAAACATAATATGATTTCTATATTATAGTATTGTAATGAACAAATTGAAATATATTTCAATGAATAAAAAATCAATACATCAAGTTCAATAGGTAAAATTTTTGGTGTATTTCTTAACTACAAATTGACATTACTGGACTATGTTGATTACTTATAAAGGAAAATAAATTTGGCATGTTACTTATTAAAAAAACTTGATATCCACATGTAGTCTGGAGGTATTACAGCTAGCATATAAAAGCATTTTTCAGAGCTTATGTTATTGAAAGGGACCTAGAAGCTACATTCAGAAAATCTTTAATATACAAAAAAGAGTGGTACAATACATGGAAGGAGCGTTTTCTGGAGAGCATAGCAATCCATTATTCCAAAGACTGAATATTTTTAGTTTCCATTTAAAAATTCTTTTGTTAAAAGAAAAATTACAGACTAGAGTATTAAAAAATAGTGCAACCAATCAAGCTCACAACAAAAACTCATGGAGCACCAAAATCAAAGAGTCAATCACATACAGTAGATGAGCCAACATTCAATTTTGGCTATCATAATTTTGTGGAGCACTTGCAACAAGCTTGCAGAGCACTGTATTGTGCAGAGCACTGGTTAACAACTACTTGGACATGCTTCTCATACTGTGCATTGGGGAGCAAGAGTTCAAACCCTGTTGGGGGCAACATTTCGTAAATCACCTTTCATAGGTTTTCTGTGAAAGTCAATATAGTAGCTTTTCCCTTTACCGGCAGATAAGGCTTTTGGGCTGATAGCTATAAGGATAAGTTTTTTTAGTGAATACATAATTAGTTGAAATCAACTTTATCATGGATGCATTTACTACAAGTAATTATGATATTTTCTATATATTTCTTTTCACAGTAGTGTATTTGTTACAATTCTGTAACTATCAACCTTCAGATCCTTCTGCTAGTGTTAGGACTTTCAGAAAATCATCCTTGGAGTTTTCTAATGAGTTGTTAATTGTATCCCTATGACAAATGGTACTGACTACCCACCACAGGATATTTTTCCACATTTATTTTTCTTTTAATGAACATATTTATAACAAGCATTGTTATTCAGTAAATGGTACAATTATTATTGTAAACAATATAATGGAAAATATCGCTCTGAAATTTCATTCCTACGTTAATTTAGTATAAATCCATCTTTATTAAATCTCAACTTATAACCTACAAAACTTACTTTTTCTGTTTTGGTTCCTGTTTGTTTGCATCTTCAACCTTTTCGGGTTTTGGTTCCTCCTTTGCTTTAACAAGAATCTCTTCCAGTGTAACAACCTTTGCACTTCGCGTTACAACCATTTCGAATAACAATTTAAAACAACTCACACGTGTTAATGCTGCATTTGTAAATATACAATTAGTGGAAAAATGGTTGCATAATCTACGGGCATTATAATTTTGATAACCATAGTTGCATACATCATAGAAAACCGCATGCAGTTTTCTTGGCATAAACAATTGCGTTATTATAGTTGCAGTCCTTGCAGTCAAGGATTCTAAATAGAAGCTAGTTTTGAATCCTTGGCATACAGCATACTTGTCTATGGCATACAGTTTCAAGTGTCAAAGAAATGGGTTGTTAGGCGTACGTCCGTTTTCTTTTGAAATGGGAGGGAAATTTACAAATATATATATATATATATATATATATATATATATATATATATATATATATATATTATAATATACAAAATTCACACGTTTATAATTTACACACACATGTTTTAATGAATATGTTATCTATATCATCTATATAAAAATATCCTCCTTTATTGGGAATAGGGTTATGCCCAATAATTTATAAATACATATAAAATGAACGAACGAACCATAAGATCGAATAATATCGACTCGAAATATAACCCTCCTCCCTTCCACTTTAACCACAATCTCCTCACGCATTTCCTTACACACGCCAGCCATTTGCAGATTTCCCATCTTCTCTTAAACATTCACTTACCGTTCTGCAATCCCCGACCCACTCTGATTACGCTACCTCACATTAGTTGACGAGATACCACTCGGGCCACTCCACATAGCCAGGGTTGTACGAACTCTCAGTCATTCTCTTCTGCCTTTCTTGTTATTCAACATGCCATCCCTCCCTAATATCAGTTACCAAACTTCCCACTTTTCTCAGCTTATCATCCACCCACCCCCACACATGCCCACTCTTTCTTACAACGTTCCTCCATTCTTATTCCATGCGCTCTCTGTACTCCTACATCACATCCACACCTCTCGCCCCAGTCTTCCACCCAATTACTGTAGTCGTTATAGGTGTCATTCTTTCCGAACCTAGCAGACTCTTATACTTACTTATACTCATTACTAGATTACCAACTCACCACATCTCCCATTTTCTTCTGGCTATTCCCCAATCCATGGTCGCTTTTGCTTGCACCCACTCCAAATGCTTCCTAAACCCCCTCCTTAACACCTCCTCCAACTCACTTGTGTACAAACTGAACGAAACCAAGCTTAGGGAGCATCCCTGCCTAATTCCCATATTCATTCTAAATTTATCCGAGACTCCATTCATTCCCGGTTTGCCCACGACTCTTTGTATATCCTTCTCATCCATCCACCTCTTCTTCCATCCCTACATACACTCCACTAGCGTACACCTAGAACTGAATCATATGCTGCTGATGCACAAATACGGCATATACAGTCTCCCTTTCCACTCCAGCACTTCCTTCACCATTCTTGCTAGCGTAAAATTCTGCTCCTGTCAGTCTTCCTTTTCTAGACCCGCCCTAACTTTTCGGCAGCAACCCCCTTCCGTCCATTTTCTAGCCTGTGTTTCACCATTGTCGTCGTTAGCTTCTACCTCGCACTCATTAACATAATCCCCCTATAGTTCTTCAGCTCTGACGCTACCGTCCCTCTTTATACCACTTTAGCAGTTTCTACCTTCCCTCCAGTGTAGAGATGGTAACTCATGAGTGAGCCTATTCAGTGAGTTAAATCTTAGGACTGAGTGAGTAATTCGAATCAGTAAAATTGCGGGATTCGAATCTCAACTCAATGGTTCGTATTTCGATGAGTGAGCCATTCACTTGCTCGCGCCTGCAACTCTTCATGCGACTCTTGGTCCGAACAAAATTGATTGAATGGCTCCCAAATGAGTGAACGTCGCGAATGTACGGATATCGAACCAACTCGACATACTGATTCGATTCTGCGCGGAGTACTGATGTGTGAGCCTCCAATTTAAATTATTTCGGTATTTCAGTAAGATCAGTTAATGGTTATGGCCTCAATGAAAAAACAAGAATGTAGAATAATAAGTAATACATAATCAATAATTATCAATAATTAAAACAACTATATACTGTAATGACTAACACACGTAACAAACAATAATATTATTGCATATTATTAATTAGCCGTTTTTTCGATGTTAAGTATCTTCTCCTCTTCGTTTTGATTTGTTCAGTTTTTGAGAAAATTCTTTCAGGTGGGACTGAAGTTGCTGTTATACAAAGTCTGCTAATAGCTTTTTTTATAGATAAGGATATATTTCTTTCCTGCTTAATATTTCTCCAGTTTCATAAATCAGAATAATGTGAATTAGGTCGAAATAGTGAGCTAATCTCGGCAAAGAGTCAGAGTCGATGATTCGAATTTCAGAAATGAGTCAGATTTCCCATCTCTACTCCAGTGAAAACCTATAGTATGCTTCAAGCCTTTACCCTCAACTGATCCAGTACTACATCCAGCTTATTCCAAGAAGAGAATACCTGTTTCTAACTACCCAGGTCCTCGCCATCTCTCTACAACTATATCCCTCTCTGTCAGATTTTACCCTTTATTTTGCTTCCATTCCATATCTCCCACAGCTCATTCTCTGGCACAAACTCCTTTAGTCCCTTTTCCATCTGAAAATTCTCCGGCTGTTTACTTTCGCACACACCCTCAAAATCTCCTTTCCTTTTCTCCTCTTTTCTCCGATTTCTCCATTCCGCCATATAGTTGCGCCATATCGTCTTCTTTTTCGTACACTACCCGCCCAACTTGTCATGCCTCCGGCTGCTCTTCTTCCTCACCAACGCAGCCACCGCTGGAGAGGGTGATACACTATTTCCGGTTTCTTCAAACCCCTGCTACTATTCCTCTCCTCCCCAGCATTTCCATCGGCACGCCCTTGTCTTATGATCTGAAACATACTAGCTCATCCCTTCCGATCACTTTGACTAATATGTAGTCACCGAATCGGCTCACTGGCCGCAGAACGGGTTCTCCCTTTCCATTCCTGAGACTGTCATCCATTTTCCATGGTTAACATTGTTTTGCTTTTGAAACACTGCAGTAGGGCTTCGGGCCGATTAAGGGTTTTGATGCGCATTCGACGGCGAGTTCGTCTGCCCTGTAAAGTCCTGGTTTCCTAGCAAGCGGTGTCGATAAATACGGCCGTTTTTGACGTCATTTACACATTACAAGATACGTTTTAAGTACTTTTGTAATTGAATAACTCACCAGATTCCAGTGTAATTCATGACATTTTCTCAATACTTTGAAGTATATCGCTCTCTGGATTACCAGATTTATTTAATGATACATAAAAGAAATGTGTGACGTCAAAATGACGTGAAATACGGCCGCTTTAGTCGACACCGCTTCCTAGGAAACCCAGGCTTAACTGCCTCCCACGCTAGGGCCGGTTTGTTTGATCTAATTAGCTCGCCAAGGATATCAGCCTCTACTTAACCTCTGTGGTAGCGATCGCTTTTACAGACGCTTGCCTATCAGGGTATATGACGTGTATCAGTTATTTTGTGACTCAGCGCTTCCCTTGCACAGTGTTGTATAGTCACTGGTTATGGCTGAAACACTGTAGAAAGATTGGCCAGACTTATTGAAATATTTGTTTTCGGGTTGACGTTAAAGATGCCAGCTCCTGTCCCTTCCGCTGTTATTGTGCCGTCTGTGAACCAGAAAAAACCGCTTTGACGCGTGGTGAACCATTTTACCAGGCTTCTCTTCCTGGTATTAGGGCATCATATTCCTTACTTTAGTTGTATTTTGTAGTCATGTTGACTGGCGACATGCCCATTATGGGGGCTTGACTTTGCAGTAATCTGTGGTCTATAGATCTTGCCTCTTTTTCAATGAGGGTATGTATTGGTGGTAGGTCTAGCAGTACTTCCATTGCAGCGGTGTATATTGTTTTCATGGTTCTTGTTGTTGTTCTCAACCCTTTGGGAGCCTGGCCGCTTTACTTAGTCTTGGGCCACCATACTACTGACCCATATGATACCATAGGTCTTACTACACTAGTGTATAGCCATATGGTCATTTTGGGGTCAGGCGCAAGTTTTTCCGGTAAATTTTTCTGCACCTACCTAGGGCTATTGTAGCTTTCTGTGTGGTTTGTGTTAGTTCCATGTCAGTTTTTGGTCAGGCGTTATATGTACAAATAGTATATATATAGTACGTTTTATTAATAAACTAATTAGTTTTGAGAAAAAATCATAATTTTCTCTTATAAAAATAACTTGAATTGAATATCTATTAGTATTTTCTATGGTTATTTAAAATTTAAGCTTATTTTTGGCTTTAAATTACTAATTTACTTAATACATACGATGTTGGTAGACTATAATTTAAAAAGCAGGCCAAGAGATCAAACGTTTGGTCAACCCTGGTCTAGAAGGCCTAAAACGTCTGGTTGAATTAACACACATTTCTTGCAAGAGATATGGTCTAGATATGAACCTGAAGAAAACCAAGGTCATGGCTACAACAAAAAATTAAACCTAAACCACAATAGACTACCTATAAATATCGACAACGAGTCGGGTATCCTCCTATAAATAATTCGGAATATGGGTAACAACTGAGGAAGCAGAGCACACAAAACAAATCAAGTGTCAAATTGAAACTCACAGCGCTTTCATAAACGGTACTCTGCAGCTGGGATATAAAACTAGAACTTAGAAGACCTCCTTGTTTTATACTCTGAAATGTACTAGCTCATCAATTCCGATCGCTTTAACACGTAGTGTATCACAAAACCGCCTCCTTGGCCGCACTGCTTAATCCTTTTGGGGCCTTTGGGGCTTCGGCCTACTATGACGTATTTTGTATGTCTCTACCCTGGCTGGTTTGTCCACCAGTCCCGATCCATTTTCCATTAATTTCTATGTGCTTGCTTTTGAAGTGTCGAATTGAAACTGCTTACAGGACTTTCATAAACATGAAAAAGATACTCTGCAGTTGGGATATAGAACTAAAACTTAGAACCAGAATACTGAAATGCTACATATTCTCCATTCTATTATACGGAATGAAGGCTTGGAAATAAAAGCAGAAAATATCAAGAACCTAGAAGCGCTTAAAGTGTGGTGCCACAGGAGGATGCTAAGAATACCATGGGTCGACAAAGTCTCTAACGAGGAAGTGCTACGCCAAATGAATGAAGTTAGAGAAATCACCACAAAAAAAGATAATTAGAACATCTGGGACATGTTCTGAGAGGAAATAGATACATCATTAAACTGATTAATCAGTGCCAATTGAAATGCAACAGATCGGCCGGCTTAGAAACTTTAGGTAGTGGCTTAATTTCAAATCTGCAGAACATTTCAAACGAGCAGTTAATAAGGTCCGGGTAGTAACGATGATTTCCAATTTTCTATAGGAGCAAAACTTTACGAAGAAGCAGGAGTTGTATTAATTTGTCTTGACTCCTTTTTCGGGTTTCTGCTTTTGCGTTTAGGTCACCCAATATATACGAAACCAATATATCAATATCCTTAAATACACCAATTTATTAAGTAACTAATAATAATAATATTTGATTTCATGGCTGCTGACATGAAATCAAATATTATTATCATATTTGTTTTAAAATGTGTTCAGCTGCTACCGACTAACTGGGTGGTTGATACCATTTGTAGTTGGGATACAATTAACTATACAAAACCTACCAAATATATCTTATGACTGAATCTGAACTGGCAGTAGTAATGTTAAACCATGCTAAACGAAAGCACCTTTCAGAAAATTTGGAGAAGATTTTCTAAAGTAGCAAGTCCTAACACTCACGTAGATATACGCCAGAACAATACACAGTTGCAAATTGTACAAATACAGTAACTATTACTACTGTTTTCAAATGTAATTGCATTTCCATGATTTACTTTATATGTTTTCTTTGTACGTATATGTGTATTGTTGGTTGCGCGTATTACTATAAGCAAATCGACTGTCACTGTCATTTAGTCGCCGAATGGTTGTTGTTGTGAGAGGTTGTTCGTGGTGCGCCGTCTTCGCCAGTGTTTACTTTTACGCAAAATATAAGTGAAAATGCAATCTGTTATAGTTGTCCATTGTGTGTAGTGTTATTTTACGTTCATCGCCTGTGTTTTAAACGATTTCCAACATGTCTAAGAGATTAACCGAAGAGATGGTAATTGCACGGACGAAGATTTCGGATTTGTCTAAAATAAAACGGCTTAATTGTTGGTAAGTTATTAGCAATTTTTATATAGAGCAAGAACGTGTGGTAATTGGGTGGTTTTCAGGGGGAGCGAGCTGGTGGACGTTTCCCTGCTGCGGCGGATGCCCGCAGTTGAAGTTTTATCACTCAGGTGTGTGTGTTGTTTTTTTGTTTAATTATTTATGTTTATTTGCGGCAACAAGCGAACACCGGCATGTTTAGAAATCTCGACGGTAAACATGCAATTATAATTACTGGGGACATTAATTGCACTTGTTTATTGCGGTTTGAAGTACTTGCAGCGAATGGGTTATTAGACAAATTCCAACTGGAAATGTATTTCCTGTTAAAGGTTTTCTTATTAGCAATTTATGGGATACAGGACAATTCATACGTGTTCTTCTTTCCTATTTATAATAAAAATAATAAGAGTGGAAATACGACACAACATAAGTGCCAACATATTATTCTTGCGTTTATTTCATAAATATTATTATCCTAGATAAAAAGCAGGGGATATTTTTTAATTACAAAGAAAACAAACTTTATTAACCATATTATTATTAATCATATACAATTGCGACAACAACATACGTATAGTATAGTTCAAGTTATTTATAATGGTGAAATTGTGAGAAACATCGTGAATTGTTGTAGAAATGTGTATGCTGTTTTGTAAACCTATTACAACCCTAGCTTTGTGAAATTGGCACCCATAAGTTTGAATTTTTGAAAAATCAGTGTATCATTCGTTTGTCCACGATATGTCCATATTTGTCCAACCAAAATGTTCGTTTGTCCACCCTTTCAAAAAAGGTTATAACCAAAATGAAATTTTATGTCAGCACCCGCATGTTTTTTTATATTTTTTAAGCGGAATAATACCTATATCCCGGGTAAGTCCACGTTTGTCCAACCAACATTTTTCGATTGCGGACACTACATAAAAGAGATAGAACTGAATAAAAATAACATTGGATACCTATGTATGTATTTACATCTCTAACCATACAATCATGTAAATACAATCGTATGTCCTTTCATTATTTTCATCTCATCAACTAATTCAGAACAAAACTGTCAGGATTCACTCAAAAGCACAAAAGTCTTAAATGACAGGTCGGTCGTCCTCAAAGCATTGTCTTCGTTTTTATGTAATAGCGATTGTTAAACACATAACAAATATTTAGATTTATCAATATATCGAACAATAACACATACAAATTATTCTTTATAAAGCAAACAAATCCTATTACATCATTAAAAAAACTGCACAATTCCTTCTACAAGAAATCCGATGTTCGCCGCGGGCCATCTGCGGTGAATATCGGATTTCTTGTTGCAGCGACAACACTAATTGGTGGTCATCCTGCGAAGACGTGATGGACAATAAGTACAAATTGTACGTTTCTTTTCCACTTGAACAGGCATTTCAGCATATCAATATTTAGAATATTATTATAGAGGAATGCATGAGGACGCGAAGCCGTAATTTTTTTAGGGAGCGCTATATGTATATATGTTGTATTTTATTGTATTTTTCAAGGGTTAGACCCGTATAATATAGATTATTATTAATATTGCTTATATCTTGGTGAATTGAGCGATGCAAAGAAGGGTATTAATTCTACTAACCCGTCATCAATTCAAACATAGATTTCATTCTAGACATAGTGCTTATATATGATAAAAGAATTAATAGAGGCATGTTTACCATGTTATAGAACAGACGTCGGCGACCTTTTTTGGCTGTGAGCCAAAATGTGACTATTTAAAAAGTGGTTTGGGTCAATGGGTATTTTCCTTTTAAAACTGCCCGTTACCTAAAAATAAGGTACTTTTTATTATAATATGCTAAACTAAACAAAATAAGTGTTCTCTTCCTATCAATTGTACCCCTCCCATGATGCTGAATTTTTGAATTTAGTAAAGTCTGGTTCATACTTAAGACGAATACAAACGTCTGAATTTTCAGTAGTTAATCTGCTCCTGTTCTTACTTAAAATAAATTTCATATGTGAAAATATTTGCTCACATTTATATGAAGAACCAAACGCCGATTTTTTTGAATTATGAAAACTTCATAGGAAGTGATGCCGAACACGATGAGATCATAAGAAGATGAAGAACCTTCCGAATTTTCCAAATCTTGCTGCAATGTTTTGAATTTGTCCGTCCACAACGTTTAACTTTTAAAATCAATAATTTTCTAATTTTAAATGTCTGTTTTAAGATATTCAAAATACTGCAAATCTAATACATTTTCTTTTATTTCGTCGGGCTTTATTATAAATGCAAACATTTCGCCGTGCTTCTTAAAATTATTTTGAAATTACGTTCAAATTGACTTTTAATTTTCAAAATACAACTTTCGAACATATTTACATTGCTTTCATGTTAGACTTTTAGTAAAGGAAACAAAGACTTTTGTTTTAGTTTTTACTTAAGTTTCAAATAATTTCGAACAAATCTTCCATTCCTCGTACATTTTCAAAATTTTCTGGTTATTTCCTTGGAGTCGTACATTGAAATCATTATAATGGTTCGTTATGTCTGTTAAAAACAGAAGTCTTTAAAACCATTTGTTATCATTATATTCGAAATCACTTTCACCGATTTCTTTTAGAAATATTTGTATATCCTCAAAGCACTCAAGATATCTATTAAGTACTTTGCCTCGACTTACCATCATACTTCAGGATTTAACAGCAAAAAGCACCTGTATGTTAAATATGTCAATATCATCCAATTTCGGCAGAAAGAACTGTGTTATCGTGTCGCGATATCGAGCACCAGTAACAGTTACTGCTTGACCAGCCTCATTTTCAAAAAAGTATTGTCCAATGATGCCTCCAGCCCAAAATCCGCACCAGTTGTCTAATCTGAGGTGATTGAGTTTCTGTTCGTCGATGCGTATTCTTTTCTCTGTACCTCGGAGTGTCTTGAACATATTTTCTACTGCCAGCGTAAATAGTTTTGGTCAAAGCGTAACGCCTTGTCTTACACCTTTTTCATTGTTACAGGCTTTGTTTCCTCATGTAACCTTACTGTTAGGGTAACATTAGGTCTATGAAGGGCCGCAGTTTACACAGGGGCGGAGGCTGTACTCAACGTAGGGTAATATTGGTATACATGTTTTTTAGTGCCGTGTATCCATGGTCGATCCGGCAGTCGAAAACGCCTTCCCAAAACTATAGATACGAGGCATAGTGACATATTGCAATCCTTTCATTTTTCCATGGGAGTCCTTATTGCTTGTATATGGTCTTATGTGCTGTATCCTCATCTGAACCATACCTGTTCCACTGATTGGTATCCGTCCAGTTTGTTTGTGAGTCTATTGGTGATGATTTTTGGTCGATGGTTTTGTACGTTGCTCCTCTTCTTTTTGTGTGTTAAAGTATCACTTTATTCTTGTTCCAATTATCTGGGATGGGTTGTTCATACAAGCATTGATTCAACAGGTTTTTAAGTTTCTCCATTAGTATTTTGCTCCCTTCTTTGAGCATTTTAGGTGTTATACCTCTGCTGCAGTTTCAAAAAAAAACTTCTATCTTTATAGGGCTATGAGCCGTGAGGCTTGACGCCGTCCAAGGGAAAAGCTCATAGGAGTTTAATTACCCAGTATTTACCTAACCTCTGAAAAACTGTGAAAGGTGATTCGCGAATATTCGCCTCGATGGGGTTCGAAACGAGGCTCCACAATGCTCAGTACGTGGTGGATGTCGCCTTTAACCACTCGGCCACAGAGCTGGGTCCTGCGGCTTTATTATTCTGGATATTTTAATTGTTTCTTCGATTTCGTATATTCCTGTATCAGACACATCCTCTGATCCCAAATTCTCATTTTTTTTTGTTCTGAAACATCTTCATCGCTGTAGACATGACTCTAGAATTCGTGCATTGTCTCTTTGACTAGATTATCCTTTGAATCTCTGATTTCCGTCTATATGTTTTTCCCCAATATTCTTTCCCGTTTCCATGTTATGGTACTGCCGTTTGATTTTATTCTTTATTTAAACTTCTGTAGGTGGTGTGTTTGTGTTCTTATGATCTACCTTTATGTTATGCCTGCACAGTATTCTGTACTGTGGTATGTTGCTTTGCTGCGTTGTTAAAGCGTTCTTCTTTTTCAATTTTTACGTTTTTTAAAGTGTTCTTCTTTTTCAGTTTTAGCGTTTGTTTCCTTGCTTAGACTACTTTTTAAACCCTTATCTTAGGTTCTAATGGTACTTACTCTTATGATGGCTTCAGTTAGTTTATCGCATTTTACGTTTATGATATCTGTGTCCTTAATTTGTGCCTTCTCGGTTTGTTTGTACAGCTCATTTGCATAACCTTTTTTGTTTGTCCCTGATCTGTTTTCCTCGCGTTGGTCTCGCTTTCGATATTGTGACGTTGTGCCGACTCTTTCTGGTCTGTAGCATTATAGTGTTTGGTGGCTACCGGAGTTGAAGCATTATAGTACCGACACGTCTTGAAAAATGCTCTCCTTGGATGCCTAGTATGAAGTTAATTTCGTTCTTTTTCTGGCCATTCGGACTAGCTCAAGTCCATTCCATTGTAATTATTTTATAAAGAAGGAGTTCATTACCAAGAAATGTTCATCGCAAAAGTTGATTAATTTATCCCCTCTCTCATTTCTGACACGGTGTCCAAAGTCGTCTAATATTATTTCATCGTAGTCTTGTTTCCTTTTTTTCCTGGTCGGGGTCTAGTTTTGCTGTAGCATTCCACTGCACTGCAGCCACGGCTAACCTATTGTGCTCTCCCATTTCTTATTCCTCATTCATAGGGTGTATCTTCAATGAAATCTAGAAGTCTCATGAATGGGCGGCCTTGGGACTCTTTTTTGGTTAATTTGCGTTGATATAAAGAGCCTTTTCCTGCATGTCTTGCAGCTAGTTATTACAACCTTGCCACCTCTGCTCGTTGGTGATTTGTTTATCCCCACAGTGTGCAGGTGTTTATTTATTTATGTGCAGTGTGCTTTTAGAAGTCCTACAACATTTCTTAATTGGTTCCTATTTAGTTTAAAGGTCGTTTTAGACAAGATAATTTCTTGTCTCAAAAGTTAGTCAAGATGCGACACAATCTAAATTGTCTCGTATCATACAGCAAATTATTTGAGATATTGAATTGTATGGTAAAAAAACGCTTCTATGGTAAAAAATATAACGCGTTCTATTTGCCAAGGACAAATTGTATTTCTTCTTCAACTTTTGAGCTAAGAAATTGTCTTGTCTAAAACGACCTTTATAATGTCCGTCGCCTTTTTACTGGGAGCTTTAATAAACATCTTCGAGGGTTTCATTCTTACTATTTAGTTTTTAGTATTTATTTGGTCTCAATAAACAAAATTATGGGAAATAACCCTCTGAAATTGACTTCTGAATTTATTATTTATTAATTTGTCACCAATCCAATGTTTTTTCATCGTTAGCAAAAACTTCTCCTCTTCTAATTATCAACAATATGAATTGTGAATAATTTAACTTATTTTATAGGTACAATTTCAGTTGAAGGTTTAATCTATTAACATTTATTTCACGCTAATGCACTTGAAATACATTTTAATATAAGTAAGTGTGCTCATTTATTTATAGATTCATATGTGATGCTTTTGTATCAGAAGGTCTTATGCTAACTAGCGTGGGAATTCTATATACCTACTACCAGGGATCTACTACTAGGGTTGCCAGATTTATTTATACTTAGGGGCCGAGATTTTATATTATAAACGTATTAATAAACGCCAATTCCCATAGTAATGATTATTATATTAATAATTACATTACATTCATATTATATTATATTTATATATTTCATCCTCGGAATTTATATACATCGTGGATACAATTAGTTTACACATATCTTTTTTGTTTAGTTAGTATTACAATACTGTAAATATTAACTGAACAAATTGAACGAAGATAAAATGTATATATTTAATAATATTGAATAGGCGAATAAAACATTAGTATTTTTTTCACCTATTCAATATTGTTAAATATATACATTTTAACTTCGCTCAATTTGTTCAGTTAATATTTACAGTATTGTAATACTAACTAAACAAAAAAGATATGTGTAAACTAATTGTATCCACGATGTATATAAATTCTGAGGATCAAATATATAAATGCATATATGTTGTATAATCAAATAGTATTAGTTTTAGTTTTAGTCGTGTATTTAAATTTAATTTCAACAAATGGACGCCTTTCTGAAGAAAGGAACCAATCTATCAGATGTATACAATGATTTATGTAATTTAAAAATTATCGATTCATCTCAGGTAAATTTTGACTCCTAGAGTTTTAGAGCTATATTTTATTTATTTCGTTAGGTTAATTAATTAGGTTACCTTGAGTATAAAGGTATGAGAAACGAACATATTTTGTGGGTTGGTTCCTTTTTGCCAAATAATGTTATTAATTTTATTATTATAAACAAATATTTGTCAATTCCAAAATTAATATGTTTTAAGAACCAATACACCCACGTTATTACGGAAAGCTTTATACAGTTGGACAATGAACGCCATGCTGTCATACATGGAATCAACCTTTACGAAGCTCTTACTAAATGAAAAGGCCTAGAAAAGGAACAATGACATTGCTTTTAATGAATGCCATTGTTTTTCTTTGCACACTATATTTCTTAAAATGTAGTAGTATGCAAATATATATCCACTCACTTAGCTATTAATTAACTAATTAAGTGTATTATACGTTCATCAGTAAAGGTGTTTGAAATTAGGGTTACCACTAATGAAAGCAGCTCATGCTAATTCGATTCTTCAAAGTTTACAGGTTTGATTATCTCGGCTAATATTTAATTCATGGCCTATGTATTTGAAGGAAGTTGTTTCTTTCACTCGCACATTGTTGATGTAAATGTTTTTACTGAGTATTAGATTCGTCATTATTCGGATTTTCGAGGTATTTATTTTTAGTCTTATTTCTTCTGAGAAGACGTTCAATTCTTGCAGCAGTGGCTTCTTCGTGGTGATCGGTTATCAGGACTAGGTCGTTTGCAAATCTTAGGCGATTGAGGAGTATATCGTCATTTTTCTTGACTCCTAGATTATTTCAATTTTTTCGTTTGCACATGTATTGGGGTAGTGTTATGAACAGCTTTGGTGATAGCTGGGATGTGATAGAGTGTCACCTTGACTAACGCCTTTCCAAATACGAATTCTTTGTGTATCTTCATGCAGTCTTACACTTGCTGTAGCATTATCGAATATATGTTTGATCAATGTATTATCAAACATATATTCGATAATGCTATAGCAAGTGTCAAGCTCTCAGACGAAAGTTCTCTCAGGGCAAGAAA
The DNA here is from genome assembly GCA_963942505.1 of Lordithon lunulatus. Taxonomy (NCBI): domain Eukaryota; kingdom Metazoa; phylum Arthropoda; class Insecta; order Coleoptera; family Staphylinidae; genus Lordithon; species Lordithon lunulatus. Next base: position 42,235,803 of record OZ012668.1, read on the forward strand.
AACATATTCAAACTATCAGGCAACAGAGGCGCCATAGAAATATTCAAGATTTCTCAAAGTACAAATTAGAAGTCAAACTAGATCTATGTCAACCATGGGAACAGGCTGTAGTTAGGTCAGGGTATGGTACTAATCACCACATCCAGGTATTAAAGAATCTCATAGAGAAGTCTGTAGAATATAATAAATCCCTCACAGTAATGGTCTATTCTACAATCTGATGTTGCTTCTAGCACGTTTAGTTGATTCACTGTGTCAAAAGCCTTTTCGTAGTCAACAAATACCACTGCGAGCGATTTATTGTATTCTACAGAATTCTCTATGAGATTCTTTAATACCGGGATGTGATGATTAGTACCATACCCTGACCTGACGCCAGCCTGTTTCCGTGGTTGATATAGATCTAGTTTGACATCTAATCTGTACTTTGAGAATATCTTGAATGACTTTATGGCGCCTCTGTTGTCTACTAGTTTGCATATGTTTTTCTTGCCCTGAGAGAACTTTCATCTGAGAGCTTTTAGGCTTCTCTATTTCTCTGGTTTCTGATTTATAAGAGGATGGTAAATAAAATAGGGGCAACATACATATCAACATAATATTTTTATTGATCTTACAAGTAAAATTAATTATATTCCTTAAATATAATCATATTATATTTATATTATAATATAGGGATGCTTCTTCTCTAAAAATACAAATATACAAATATATAATAAATTATACAAATTACATACCAATTTTAAGCCCATAAAATCATAATCTGTTGAAATTTATTATCGAATTAGCGTGTTACTTCAGATTGATTTGCTTGTACCAACATATAATTATTAATGCTTCATAGTAGGGAGGATTATTGATTATTCTTCAGAAATCATACGTTTTTAGGTCAAGCATTTTTTAGCTGCTTTAAGCTTTATTGTATGCATCATATTGTTGATGTACATGAAAAATTAAAGCTTTTAAAAAAGGTTACTCAAGTAGGTCACTGGTATTACCATCAATACAAAATTAAATAATAATTTATTACTCGACATACACTGCGGGTTAGATATATTTTCATATTATTAGACACGATATGACACGCATTATATTTAATGGATTGTCCACACATTACCGGCGAATAGTATTGTACTGTGCAAAGGGAACAATGGTCGCTGAAAACGACCCAATTGTCTGTTTTTAATATCCAAGAAGTATTATTTAGGTGATCCCAAATATACTCATACATTCCCAAACGACCGCTCGTCCAATTTTGGCAACCTATTAAATTATGAAACAAAAAATATTTCATTTTCCTAAAAAATTAATTACTTTTCAACACGGTGGTAGTTGTATGTAGTTGAGGTTCTACGGCTTGCCACACAGTAAACAGTAAAGACGAATATGTTACTGTATATATTAACTTGCTCAATTATTTTTGTTCCCTCGTATTTATCAAGGTACGTTTAATAATAACAATAACAATAATAATAATAGCTTTAGTTACCCAACAGAGTAATACTCCAATTACAGGGCAACAACAGATAATACATACATACATACATAATAAAAATAATAAATTAACATATTAACAAATTAAGAAAAGTAATGAAAAGATAAAAATTAGGTTTAATTATTTTAAAAGTAATATGTCCGTATTCACCAACATCCCATAAACTTTATAGATCGCATAAGCTATTGAATGGTTAAATTGACAACGCCATTGTGACAGAATATGTCAAAACAAACACCTTGAATAGCGCTTGCGATTGGGGCTTTGATGACACCTTTTGTTTAATTATTCAGTGTTTTCAATAGACTGACTCTAAAGTAACTACATTCCCTAGATAATGTATTTATTGTTGCTATAACAACGAATACTTATGGGTTCCATAGCTATTGATAGCTTTATGAATCGTCGGTGAATACGGGGGATACTGTTGTAAAATGAAGAAAACTACAATTACGGCGATATAATCACTTTATTAAAATAATATCTGTGACTGCAGTTGCTATTCACATAATCATTGTCAAAACATACAAATTAAATATCATGGCCTGTCTGTTTTTTTTGTGTTTTGTGTTCTATCTGGCATCTGGTATATGTTAGTAATGCTATTTTAAATAAATGATTTTCTTTTTTTTAGAGCACAAATTCTATAAAACATATAACTATGTCAGATTATGTGTGGACACATTTCTTAAATGAAAAAGAAAAATGAAACGAATCAACCAAATTTTTAAAATATTCAAATAAGATAGTGTAAGGTAGTGGTATTAAAAGGTTCATAAAATCATTCTATTAAAATGCAATGCAAATATAAATCAAGGCCTGGTGCTAGTAACACAGTTGAAAAAGTATTTTTAATCGTATTTGGTTTATTCAGGATTTTAAATTTCATTTCAAATTTCTTATTTCCCGGGAACGAATATAATCTGGGGAAAATAACCTTTTAGCTTATCGAGATGCATGTGGTCGGGCATAATACCATTGCAAGATAGGATAGTTCTGGATTGTTGGCTGGAGGGTAGCAAAGCTACAGACACTTTGGCCTCCCAAATGGGCCCATTGTGAAACCTCCCTTTGCAAGATACGGTTTTCCTCAAGATATAAAATTAATACCAGCTTTAAGTTGCGTTTCAGGTTTTTGTAATAAACACCAAAGAAACCCATTAGTGGCATTTCCCCATAGTATTACTACTTATGCAAAAGTAGTAGAGTCTCTCTACACAGCCAACTGAAAATTGTCTTCACGCTCAAGCTTCCAAAACGTGGATAAAATCCGACGAAATATTCGAAATCAGAATTTAAATGATTGTAATTAAGGAAATACTTAAATTTAATTGTGCAATTTGATAATACTACATATATACAAGGAGTATTCTCCTCATAATATTGTATGTTATATTATTGTAATTATGCACCTCTACAGTTTTTTAAAATTAATTAATCTAATACATTTTGATAAAAACGTTATAATTGAAATGGTTTCTCTATTTAATCTTGTCAGCTTCCTTTGGTAAAAGTGTAATGTATTCAGTTCGTTTGACCTACACAATAACGTTTCTAGTAATCGATTTGAAATGCACCACATTCACCTATTCATATACTGTGAAATATCGATATTATCATGCATGCGACATGATATATGAGCAATCAATAATTTTAATGATGCAATAAAAAACGAAATATACGCGAACAAAAACTTTACGCCAACACTTGTTATTCGAATTGCCAGGATGATTCATTACAGATGGTTATATTTGTGATGGAATTCCTAATAATACCAAAAACTTGTGAGACATACATTTATAAGGAATTCTACAAACATCACAACGAGCTAATTAACTACTTAAGTTTTTTTTTATTACTTATAGCCGGTTAGGTATTTGAGGTCCGAGGCAGACACGCCCGCTAACATTTAACGTACTATTAGTATTTAATTATTATTAATTAAATGTGCACTATACGAGATAGTTTATAACTAGAGGATGAAAATGAAATGTCACATACAACATTGAATTCTAAACTGAAAATACGAAATAACTTCTTAACTAGCACTTCCGATTCCTCGATAATTGTAATATATTGTCTTCTCTTTACCCTTAATTTCTTATTGGTATCTAGATTAGATTTTATCAAATGATACTCTATTGTCTTCGTGCCTTTTCGTTCCAAGTATATTATACCATTGACTAAAGAGTTTAATAGAGTTATTAGACTTCTCTAGCAACGGTTATACTAAATTTACGAATATTCCTCGACGAACTATTTTGATAACACACATTGACCGAATCAATAAAACTGGTCTTATTGCATGAATACATAAATAAATATGTGATTATTCATTATTATATATTTATATATTGATTTCATATTTTTAAAAGCTCAAATGTTTGGAGCCCAGCGACCTGTCATTTATGTTTTTTGTGCTGTTATTACAAAAGTCGAAGTCGTGGTTTAAATTTCCCATCTAGGGTGAAGCTTTTTTATATTATTAAATTCATAATTTCATTATGGTTGAATTAGTTTGGTAGTTTTCATTTTTTACTATATTATAACTCTAGTTACAGCTTCTTACACAAATAAAGTTTGAATTTGCAAATTAAAACATCATTTTCGTGGGTATATGTGTAAATTTGGTTAACACATAAATATATAATGTTTTAACTATTTTGGTCATTGCATTGGCTTTATTATAACTCGAGTTATGACGGAAGTTTCCATATACATGAATATATGACCCTGTGATAATGAAAGTGGCGTAAGTCACATTTGAATTATTTTGAAAAGCAGTAGATTTTGAGTTTGGTGTTTATGTAAATCGACGTGCACAGTTACAGACTTGAAATCAAAAAATATAAATTTTTAAATAAAAATGTAACTGCGTACGTCGTTTTAAATAAATACCAAACGCAAAATCAAGGAGTAGATTTTGCGTTTGGTAACAATTCAAATGTGACTTATGCCACTTTCATGTTCACAGGCTAATATAGTTATGTATAAATAGTTTTAATTTAATTTAGAATTACTCTGTTTATTTGTTTGTACAAAACTAATTGTTTCAGGGCAACAAACTTATTATTATTATTACACAAATACGATAACATTGTTAGTGGAAATTTAAAACATTACACCGACCATTAATTTTTTAGGGAAACTGTTTCAAATTTAATTAATATATAAATGCATCTGTTTTAAAATTATATTAGCTATTTTCATCACGCTTTATTTTATTCAAAAGCATTGCCCGTCTAACGGCGGACTTTCCTCCTTATTAATAAGATAAGAAACACAATCTTCTACAGACCATTATTAAAAACTATAATAGGACCAAAATAATATATATATATATATATATATATATATATATATATATATATATATAAAACTTGATATCACAACAATGTTACATTAATATTTAAACACAAATTAATATACAAATTATATTTCGAGACTATAATATACATAATTTCATTTATATATTTCGTAGTCCCGCAATTTGCATTGATTCAATGCTACTTGTAGTAGCGGTTTTGTTGTTTGTTGTTTTTTTGTACATGAGAATCACACCTACATTAACGTACCACTTATTTCTATGGCAGGTCCACTCATGAAGGGTTTTAAACTAAAAAGTATTCCTTCAGTCGTATAGTCTTATCTACAATTGCATATATTTATGTCGTAATTTATATCTCAATTCTTCAAGCTCCTTCGAGTTCCTTCGAGTATTTCAGTTAGCATCTGAGATTTAATAAACACTAAATTAATTAATTTTGATCCAAAATTAAAAATTATCTATACTAGCAAAATAGCGGTACTTATCGATGAATACCAGAATTTATAGAATTTTTTTATTAGCATTTATAGGATGTGCCTTAGCACTAAAATTGTGATCCAGGATTTGCCATCCCTTGTTGCATTGTTAATTTGCAATTAATTTAATATTTTAAATGCTACGTCATTCTACAGCCCATTAAACACAATGTATATTCAAAATGATTATTATTATGATTTTTTATTATGCATACAATTTATTAAACATCCATAAAATAATCAAATCACCATATTTAGGTCGATTTGCTCATTTTTTATGCAACATTGCGTTACTAATTACCAAATTCAAACAAGCATAATATTATTGGTTTTCACATAGTCTTGCTTAAATCGTTGTGCAGCAACAAAGTGGCAATTGGCCACGGTTCGCAATGAGGCGCTCACACAACTTGTTGTATATGGGCATTGTAATGTGGGCAGACCGGCTAATAAAGCATATGCATAAATGTTCGATATTCAAATGTAACCTTGTCTTTGTTTTTGTGCCCGAGAGAGATGTGATGAAATTAATTCGAAATGTGGATGGCGTAGGTTTGAAAAGTGACAGTTTTGTCGACTATGACTATGAGTATGAATCAGTCGCATTTCATAACAACATCATACAACGATGTACATATTTGATATGTTTTAAAGGAAATTAAACTGATGTACATAAATGGCTGTTCAAAATTATCGCACCACCCAGCTATTTACATAAACCTTTTGTAGAGCAAATGCAAGCCGCTATTTCTACACAATTAAATTAAAAAAGGCATTGTAGAACAGTTTGCACCGTTTTAGTTTTATACAAATCTAAGTAAGTAATTTAATAAAATCGGAATGTGGAAAACGTGATTTAATTGACAACAAAATAAATAATTAAAATCATTTGAGCTTATCCCTAGTAGTTGGTGTTGCCACCTGTAGCTTGAATAATGGCCTAAATTCGCCGTGGCATACTTCTAATGAGGTTTTCAATGTTTAGTTGAAGAATATTTTCCCACCCCTAAAGAACAGTACGTACCAGCTGCTGTAGCATCTGTGGAGCTGGAAAGTGACACCTCACTACTCTTTTAAGAGTGTCCTAGAGATCAGTGTTTCTTAAATAGTGTAGTCCGCGGGCCCCTTTTGTACTTAAACATTTCAAAAGACTCCCGAAGAATGGTTATGCGAAAAACATCCTGGAGGGGGTGGGGGGAGGCAATGTAAATTCAGAAGGAGTTAATTTCTATTGTTTAATTATATTGGAACACTTTGATTACTAGCAGATTAGTACATTTATTACACATTTGAAATGTGACCCCCAAATATTATATTTTTATATTTGAATGTGCTATAATATTGTTTATTATAATTGTATTTGGGAAGTAGGTTTTGATTAATTTCTTCCTTTCTATGTTAATACTTGTAGGCAGAATTTTGTTCTAAATAAAATTTGTTGAATAGTTATATAATTAAAAATGTATTTACGAATATTTAGGAGCAAAATGAAAACTAGAATCCTGTTACTAGAGGAATCTAATTTTGCTCGTTTTAAGAAACCAAAATATGTATTTTTATATATCTTTTCTTTAATTAATTAATTCATAAAGTTAAAAATAATAATTTCGCGACCCCCTGGGGTCTCCCTTTGATAATACCTGCCTTTATGGGATTTAAATCCGGGCTTTGCGCCTGCCAGTTTAGAATTTCAATACGGATTTCATTCTGTTGGCCAATACGAATCCTTGCAACATGCGGTCACGCATAAATACAACATTAGTACCAATAAACTGAAAATAGGGCATTACATGATCTTAGGGAATGTTCTCTACGTAGAATTCAGGCATTCATTGCTCTTGCACGAATGGGGACTAACTCCGTACGACCATCCAAAGAAATCCCCGTCTAAAACATTTTAGACACAGCACCAATGGATTAATGTGGCACGAACCCAACTCTTCTCTCTCCTTGTCGTCTATACACACGCTGCAGGCCATCAGAAGACTTTAGGCTTATTCTTGTTTCATTAGAGAATAGTCCTTTCCTCGAGTCATTGATTGTCTAATTTTCTTGTGCGCGTTCAAATTGTAGTTCGAGTTATCCTGTGAACCCTGGTGAGTTATGGTACTTTTATAAACCTTTTACTTATCAAACCTGCCTCACTCAGTCTTCTTCTCACGGCAAGAGCAGAAACATCCACTTTTCTAACGGTCTGCAGCTCATTCTTCAATTGAAAATTTGTTGCTTGCCGATTTTAGCGGAGAAAACGATCATCCCTTATATTCGTCGCCCTTTTTCTACCCTGCCCGTCTGTGTTACAGTAGTGTATGGATTGTTAACACCATACGTTGTTGAGATGCTGGAGTAAAAATCACACCCACTATTTAACCGCTTTTATTACTTATTTCAAAGTACAAGCTCTTCGCACAAGTTGAAAACGATGAATACTTAAAACTATACTTCTTATATCAAACGTATATATTAGGGTGGAGGGTGACTACCAATTTTCGCGAGCGGGGATGAACTTTTTGATAAGCCGTGCTGCTTGTTGTGTTGTCGTCATGCATTTTAGGGGTTTAAACCAACAAACCGTGTAGTGAACGGCCTCATAATGGCCCCTTAGAGCTTCTTGGAAAATATTGTACAATTTATCATAACTGGATGTTCCAGGTACGAATTGGCGTAACAAACTGAACAAGTAGCCTTAGGTCGTTCTAAGATCTGACCTATGGTCGTATGACTAACATGTAGTGAGGGATACATTTAACTTCTCCACTTCATAACTTTGCCCACCCATGTGTTAGGTAGTAGATAGGCGAAGACATTTAGATTTCTTGAGAGCCTGATGCCTGTTTTCACCAACTTTCCATAAATCTCGGCGTTTCTTAAGATATTCGTATGGTACATATTTACATATTCGGCAATGCGATATAATCCTCCAATGACAACTATTCCCAAGAAATGTCTAGATTTACGGAACTTTGGCGAAAACGCCAATTTATGTTCCATTGTAAGATGAAGTACATAATCATTATTATTATTATTATAAAATTACAGCGCTGCATGCAAAAGATTGTTGTACAATGATTAGGATACTTTGAAGTTGTGCCGTGGCTTCCTCTGCTTTCAATTTCAATCTTTCCAAAATATTCCTTGAAAGTTCGAGTGCGATTATCTATAGCAGGCATGGAAAAACTTTTTCGATAGCGGCCGAATAGAACAAAAAACAAATTATTTGTTATTTTAGAGAAAAAAGCATGAGGAAATACCTTCTCGGCTTCATTTATAAATTCCAAATTCCAACTGTTTTCAAATAGTACTGATTTTTTTTTAATTTCTAAAAATATATCTGAAAAAGTAATAAAGTTTATCGCTCTGTCATAAAACTATGATTAGCCTTGGAATAAATCTTTTGTCTCTGCACTAAAACGCAACAGTCGCTTAGAAATTGCTGGAGCTGACGATGATTCGAACCTCTTGATTTAATGAAATTTACACATGAAGGTACTGTCTCTAATAAGTGTGTGCATAATAATGTGTTGGCAAAGGTTTTCTTAATGTATAATGCAGTGAAATGTGAATAGATTATTAGTGTCAATATTTCTCTTTAATAATTCTGATGTTATTTTAGACACTACATCCACATTTTTCTCTATCATAGCGGGAGCTCCATCTGTAGTGTAGTTACACCGCTTAACTTTTGCCAGTCCAGTTAAAAGCACTAAAAACATTACATACGGATTTCTTTAAAAATGTCTTCTCCCTTGTAGTATCTTTCTTTGGTCGCAGTACTAGCAAATCTTCAGTTATTTTGAAATGTTGACCGCCTGCACGAATAATTGCTAATTGCGCAATCAATAATATCAGTGCTTTCGTCCAATGCTATGGAAAATGCGACACATTTTTCCACCACATATTCAAGAGCGCCTTTTACATTGTCTGCCATTGCATCTAAAATGACATGCAAATCTAAACGAAATGAGTATATGTGTGCCATGAAGAATGCCATACAGATGCCATAAGGATAAATGATGAATTCATTAGCAACTCAGGAAATCCCATTCAGAAAGACCATGTGAAAAATTGCCAATTTAAACAGAAGTTTACAGAAAACCAACTAAAACCACAGCCAATGAGTATAACAATTTCTTGGTTAATGTAGCCAGTGATATTATCAGTGAGTTGTCTTGTTCGACTAGCCTACAGCTACAACCAACATTAATATAACTATCTAGTAAAATTACAAAACTTGCCAACAGAAGTCACCCAGGATGAAATTCAAAACATAATCCATTCATTAAAACTAAGTAAATCTAAGGATAAACACATATCTAATTAAATGAAATGTAGATTTTATTGTAGCTCCTCTAACTATTCTAATTAATAATTCATGTATAGATGGTATATGTTCTGGTCTGCTGAAGATTACATCAGTGCCAATATACAGAAAGGGTGATTGGGATGATTAACAACTACAGACCAATATCAATACTACTTATCTTTTCTAAAAAAATTTGAAAGGGATGGGCAATATGTAATAGGATCCAATAGGGCGCATATATGTTGGAAAAGTTCTTAGACCTCTCCATAGTCTTAGATTGTGTATCGCATGATATTTTACTATGAAAGCTAAACATGTATAAATCAGACATCAGTTTCACAAAATTGTGCATATTTGAGGAACAGATATCAGCGAGTTAGGGTTGGTGGAATGGTGCCAGATAAACATCAACTAACGATTGGGATGCCACGGGGCTTTGTACAGTACCTCTTACTATTTCTCATATATGTCAATGATTTTGCAAAACAATTAGATTCAAGTATTCATTGCATATTGTTCGCCGATGACACCATTTTATCAACCCGGGAATTATGGCTGGTGTAGTGAAGCCGAGTGATGATGCTGGAGAGTGGTGTCTGACAAATCAGTTATGTATGAATGCCTTTAAAACCGTTAGCGTTTGAATCGCGAATACACAATTTAAAATTATTTTAGAAAAAATTACTTCTTCCTCTTCTTCTTCTTCTTCTTCTTCTTCTTTCTTTGGTCGCAGTACTAGAAAATCTTCAGTTATTTTGAAATGTTGACCGACTGCACGAATAATTGCTAATTGCGCAATCAGTAATATCAGTGCTTTCGTCCAATGCTATGGAAAATGCGACACATTTTTCCACCACATATTCAAGAGCGCCTTTTACATTGTCTGCCATTGCATCTATTCGTCTAAAATGACATGCAAGTCTAAACGAAATGAGTATATGTGTGCCATAAAGAATGCCATACAGATGCCATAAGGATAAATGATGAATTCATTAGCAACTCAGGAAATCCCATTCAGAAGGACCATGTGAAAAATTGCCAATTTAAACAGAAGTTTACAAAAAACCAGTCAACCAACTAAAACCACAGCCAATGAGTATAACAATTTCTTTGTTAATGTAGCCAGTGATATTATCAGTGAGTTGTCTTGTTCGACTAGCCTACAGCTACAACCAACATTAATATAACTATCTAGTAAAATTACAAAACTTGCCAACAGAAGTCACCCAGGAGGAATTCAAAACATAATCCATTCATTAAAACTAAGTAAATCTAAGGATAAACACATATCTAATTAAATGAAATGTAGATTTTATTGTAGCTCTTCTAACTATTCTAATTAATAATTCATTTATAGATGGTATATTTTCTGGTCTGCTGAAGATTACATCAGTGCCAATATACAAAAATGGTGATTGGGATGATTAACAACTACAGACCAATATCAATACTACTTATCTTTTCTAAAAAATTTGAAAGGGATGGGCAATATGTAATAGGATCCAACAGGGCGCATATATGTTGGAAAAGTTCTTAGACCTCTCCATAGTCTTAGATTGTGTATCGCATGATATTTTACTATGAAAGCTAAACATGTATAAATCAGACATCAGTTTCACTAAATTGTGCATATTTGAGGAACAGATATCAGCGAGTTAGGGTTGGTGGAATGGTGCCAGATAAACATCAACTAACGATTGGGATGCCACGGGGCTTTGTACAATGCCTCTTACTATTTCTCATATATGTCAATGATTTTGCAAAACAATTAGATTCAAGTATTCATTGCATATTGTTCGCCGATGACACCATTTTATCAACCCGGGAATTATGGCTGGTGTAGTGAAGCCGAGTGATGATGCTGGAGAGTGGTGTCTGACAAATCAGTTATGTATGAATGCCTTTAAACCGTTAGCGTTTGAATCGCGAATACACAATTTAAAATTATTTTAGAAAAAAATTACTTCTTCTTCTTCTTTTTCTTGAAAGCCTGTTTTTCCAGCTTTAAGGAGTTGCTTGTGATGTCGACATCCAGCTATCCCTCCATCTCTTTGGTGGCCTGCCTGGGGGCCTTTTAGAGTGTGGGTTTCCGTCTCCAGCGATTTTTGCAATTTTGATGTCTTACATTCTGTTAATGGGTTGGTTTCATTCTCGTCGCCTCTGCCTCATCCACCTTACTATGTTCTGTACGTCGCACATTTATCTTATGTCTTGGTTGGGTATTCTGTTACGTAGTGTGTGTCCCGTGATACTTCGGAGCGTTCTCATCTCTGTCGTTCGGGTTATGCTCTTGGTTTTGCTTTTGTCTGCTCTATATTCTGCATCGTATGCGATTATTGGTCTAACGCATGATTTATATATTCGGGTCTTTGATTCCAGTTTCAGGAATGGGTTCTTCCATATTATGTCCCCTAAGCACCCGGATATTCTAGATGCTTTATCAGTTTGGTTCTTTACCTCCGACGTCCTGCCTTGATGGGCGGTTATTTCTACCCCTAAGTACCTAAAGGACATTACCTGCTCTGGCCATTAATGACGTAATAATACGTCATTAATGGCCAGTTTGCATCTTGTGGGCTCTTTTGCTACAAGTAGTGTTTTTGTCTTCTGTGCCGCAATCAGCATATTGTAGCGTTTCGAGGTTAGGTAAAATTGATGTAGTAGCCTCTGTAGTTCATCCTCGTTCTCGGATATGATTACTGCGTCATCTGCGTAGCACAGTATTGATATTTTTCCTTTACTAGTTCTTTTTGTCGCATATTTTGAAGATAGCGAGTGATGCTTTTCTTCCAGTCAGTTGGTATGCTTGTTTCAGTTAGTATCTTCTGGTAAAGGCTAGACAGTTGTAGGCTTAGTGATTTACCTCGATATTTTATCAGTTTGTTCTTAAGTTCGTCGAAAACTGGAGCTTTCCTGTTTTTTTGGCTGCCGTAGAGATCATGTTCAATGTTCGCAGTGAAGGTTTCCCAGTATTCGGTCTTTATTCTTCGTATTTCTGCTTGTACTCTATTCCTTGTATCCCTGTAACGTAGCCACTCTTCCAGCGTTCTGTTATTTAGGTACCTCACGTAGGTTTCTCGTTTTTCTCTTGCCATTTGTTTTACTTCTGGCGTGAACCATGGTGTGTTTTGTGTATCCTCCTTCTGCCTAGTGCTTCATTGGCGGCTTTCTCGATTTGTGTGATTTTACTTTTTTCCAACTGGTTTCCACGTTCCAGAATTGGCTGTTCTCTGATCGTTTGTGTTAATCTTGTTTCGTACAAGTTCTTCACGGTGGGGTCACTAAGGATTCGATGTTCCGTTTGTCTACGTAGATAGGTGATAACTTCTTTTGCAATTGTGTTGTGAGTCGAAGTTTTGTCATGACTAGTTGTTGATCTGATCCAATGTTCGCTGACGTTAGCGCGCGTACGTCGATTATCTGACTCGGGTGTACTGCTCTATTCGAGATTATATAATCGATCGTGGATGAATGTCCTTGCATGTTGGACCAGGTTATCTTGTGTTGTGGCTTGTGATTGAAATACGTATTGTTTATTCTCATCTCATTTTGTGCACAAAATGTGGTGAGAGTTTCTCCGCTGTTGTTGACGTATGCTTCATTAAACGCCATCTACGATTGCATTACCAATTCTGGCATTCAGATCGCCCATGATTAGAATCTTCTGTTCGGTACGTATTTTGTCGACTTCGGTCTGCAGATGCTCGAAGGTGTCAATATTCTATTTGCTTTTGCTAGTGTCGGGAGCGTAAACGCTGATATTATGTATTTTGTCCCTGCCGGTGTCTAGCTAGGACTACTCTGAGGATTCTTTCATTGACGTAGAATGTATCTTCTATATTCTGTGTGAATTTATCACTGATTATCAGACCTACTCCGGCGCTGGCTCGTTTGTGTTTTTCAGTCCCACAATACTTGAGTGTGTATCCTTTATATGTAAGATCGCCTTTTCCTCAGCGTTTGGTTTCTGATAATGCACATATATAAAATTACTCAGCAACATAATATAATTTTCATTATTCACTACTAAACACATGTTGCTCCCAGTTAGAATGTTATTAATAATAATCCAATCTTCATAATTTACACGTTGCTATATAATTACTAACCGGCGTAGGTGCTTTGTGCACCGCAGCAGTGCTCATAATTGGAGCTGCACGTAAACACGCCCGACGAGCGATAAATAATTAGAGGAGTAATCGAAATGCCATCAGCCACGTTGACTCATACGAAAAAAATAACGCCGTTGTGGTTAAAAAATGCGAATTCCCTACACGTCGAGCCATCCAAGGACAATCCTCGTGTGTGGGTTTCAGTTTACATAATGCAAGCTTATCTTGGCACGCAACACTATTTACCGAGCTGAGAGCATTAATATTTGCATGAAAACATAGAAATTTCATAGTTAATTGAATCATTTCAATTAATAAATTGTGTTATTCTATAAGCTTACAGTTCTACTCTTCTATTTAAGCCTATGTTTTTGCAGTTGAATTTTGAATCAATTAATATATTTAAATAGTAGACATTTTTTTTTAAATATTCTGAGGGTACAATTATATTTATAGTTTTAAAATATATAAGTTCTTCTTAGCAATCTACATATCTAGATTTCGATCTTGTTACATCTCATCAGTGTAGCTCAGCTAGTGAGGAAGAATTCACACAATATCTCGAGTGGTTATATTAAAATTAAGTGCGACCAGATGGTGTTTATCTTTCTCTATAGAAGGCAAGTGGTATTATTTTCATTGCTTTAACTCAATTTGAAATTTAAACAAAATACCTCCTTTATTTTACTTATACGCAATCAACTATACACCTAGAATGTATAAGATATCTTTTCTTCAATTTTCAAAAGTAATAAGAAATTACGACATAATCTTGAATTTACTGGAAACAAATCGGGTAAAATTTTATAAATTTATAGTACAATATAATTTGATTTTGAATAACTTTGACAAAAAAAACAATTTTGAGAAAAATTAAAAAATAACTACACCCCTATGTAGTACAATGGTTAGCACAACCGTTTAACGGCACCCTGCGTTCGAATAGTTTAGAAATCTCGTGGGCCATTTTAAATAGCAAGTCCTCACATATTAACATGCAGCAGAAGACCCCGAAGGTGGATAGTCTGTTACAAATTGTAACAAATACTGTAAATGCTATAAAGAAGGATGATTCACGTATAATTCGGAAAGTCGTATGCTGTCCACTACTGATATTTTATATAAAAAAAAAAAGATCTATTTTGACGAAAATGTTATTGATTTATAATTAATGTAAAATTGAATTCCGCACATTTATTTTTTGCAAACAATATATAAAAAATAACAATATTTTTGTTTTATTTTGCAACTATATACCGGATGAGTACAACCTTTATAAAATATTTAATTTGGAAAATTCAATGATTCGTATTTTTGTAATTTGACGCACGCTTGTGCAATTTTCTGTATACGAGTGGTAGTAAAATGCCGGTTGATGTTCTAAATACGAACTATGCACAGCGATTATTCAAAACAAATTATTATTAAGAAATATTCTGATTTGATTAATGAATTCATTGATTAATTCGCATAGTCTTATCACACGACTATCTCATACATACAGATATTTTATATAAGGCGCTTTCGTTTAGCATGGTTTAGCATTGCTAGTTGCCCCCATGGCGTGCAGTATCGCTCAGGTTTTGGGGTCGTGCGCCGCCGGTTGTAAGGGCCGAGTTAGAATTGTGCGTATCAGATGCGGTAAATAGAACAAAAGACAATAAGCCTGTACTAGTCCAGAGTCATAAACGAAAACGGCTATAGTTATCGTTTCTTGTTTATTTCTTCAAATAATTAACATTTATTTATTATATATTTCTCTCCACCAACTTAAATGAAAACGTCTTACAATAACTTTAATTTGATTATAAAAAGATATATATGAACACGTTACACTTTGTTAAATGGATTCTCCGGAGATTTCTGCCATTCCTTAAAAATCATCTGCTTTTGTTGTGACAATTTCAGCGTTGAATTCGCTCCTTTCATTTCCGCCAACCTTCTCTCCGCGAATGCAGCGTACGCAGCTTTCATTCTCCTCTCTGGGTGTTTGTCCACCTTTTGTTCTCTCAAACCAAGCACATTAATAGCTTCAGTAATAGTCCGGGCGATTTCACCCTCAATCGAAGACCTATTAATATTCTCTTCAACCGGAAAATCCAAGTGTGTTTTAACTTCCTTCTTGGGAGTGCTCGGCTTGATTTTGGCTTCAATTTGGGCTTTTGAAGATTTAACTGGCACCTTGCTGATCTTTTCAATTGAACCCATTTCATTTTCTAACAGTGCTTTCGATACGGCCTTCTTTTGTACCACATCTAACCTTTTTCTCTCCAACTCCTCCTTCTTGTGTTGTTTCTTCATGACTTTTTTATCGTTATCTTCCCATTTCGCGTCCTCATCAGCCTGCTTCTGCTTGTTCATCTCTGCCTCTTTGACATTTTCCTTTCTAGCCCTTGCCGCTGCAGCTTTACTATTTTCGCCAACTAATTTTCTAGGCATCTCTTCTCTGGCGAACTAATATTCACATTAAACGTTTTGAATTATTGGTTATAAATCTGAAACACTTCATAATTTGACAATAGCAATTGTTTCTATGTGCATTCAGCATGTTTAATAAATGCAAATTTCTGAATACAGAGTATTAACGTTTATATTGATTTAGGGCAGGGGTGCACAATATATACAATGCCACTTTGTTGACACGTGTGTTGTTTATTTTGGAGATATAAAGTGTAGGAATTTCGCAAAAAAATATTACTCACCTCACTGTTTCGGTTCAAATATTTTAAAGCAAATAGATTCAAAGTCCATTTTTACGACACAGCTAAGATAGTTTTGAATGAAACAATTAAATACTGTAAAACATGTTCATAGTTTTTATTATTATTTAAATTATTACACCTATATAATAATTTAAATAATGATAAATCCGTAATTTTTCCACTTTTTACATCTTATGTATATTAATAGATTCTTTTTATATTTCAATATTTTTACTGTAATTATTTTATGAATGTCATGGACAAATCATATATCTATTTTATGGATCGCATTGGATTGCCATTATCTTTCTCGATTTTCTCAGCGTGTGTAGACTATTTCTCTTTAAATTGTTCTTTGACGGTATACCAAAATGTTCCCGTTTGTTATTTCACTAATGACTTTGTTTTCTGTTATTACCTCTTATAGTTTCGAGTGCTCGTCTTGTTACTTCTCCTATAATATATTTAAATTATATATTCTAATTTTCTCTATGTTGTCAATGTTCGGTTTTTGGTGTTTCATTAAAAAAACCTCAGAGCTATCAGCCGTGATACTTTTCCGCCGGTCAGCGAAAAGCTTGGAGGAGTTTTGTCAGCCTGTATTTACCTTAACTTCACAGATAAACTGTGAAAGGTGAAAAATTCGCTTGTGCGTAAATAACGTACATAGTATTAGTATGATATTTAAAAAGCAGAAGTTTCCATTATTATTTCTTTTTAGTTCTCCCCGTGTCCCCATTTCAATTCCTCCTATCCTGTTTCCCACTCTTGCATTAAAATCTCCCATTATGAATGTATTCTCGATCTAGAGACTTGTATATCATATGTGTCTGATTGAATATGTAGAAAGTAAACGGTGCCTTCAATGATAATCATTTTTTCTTGTTGTAAGTACTACTTACACGTATTAATTAATAAAATTATAGTTATTACCGTTAGTATTTTAGTATCCGCTTTTAATTACCATTGTGGTGAAATGAACATTTGAAATCGAGTACAACGAAAGTGTGAGGCATTAATTTGAATGCGTTACTTTACATTCAGTGGCTCCAGTGCGCTCTGGTGGATAAATTCACGTTCCACGAGCACAATATTCCTTGCGGATAATTGCAAATTCTGCAGCTATACTGCGTTTACTATGAATTTATTTTTATGCTACGTATAAATATTTAAATGTCGCCTGGGAAGCGTTAAACGTGTAAATATGTTGATAAAAATAAAACTGGAGTTCGCAATGGAATTTAATTAACTATGTTTATGCAAATTTTATTATTAACAGATGCACGGAACAATATAATTAAAAGATCATACGGACTGTAAATTGTATTTATTACAAGTTGTAATACTGGTGTACCTAATAGTCGAATTTATGGAGTGTAAGCTGTAATTAAATCTATTCCGATTCAAGTTCAAATTTTCTAGAATATGTACCGCGCGTTCATAAATGTTTTTTTGGTTTTATATGATTGATTGTCCAACAGTCTATGGCGCATTCGGAAATTTAGTTAGAACTGGAAATGAGAACTGGATTAACAGGAATATTCTCATTCACCTTGATGGCGTTCAACCCTAATTCATTAATTAAATCATATTCATTACTCCTGTACCGGCATTTGCCGTTGCCGAGTTCTTGATTTCTTGATTGCGTTTAACCCTAATCGTCATTTATTCAATTATACTCTTATATTATCCTTATCAACCTTGCCCTATCATTGGCTAGTTCTTCTGTACTATTCTAGTAAGTTATTTTCCTTCAAAACTCTCCCTATTATGTCGGTCTTATTTGTATTCCCTATTTTTTATATACACCTTTTTTTGTCCTGTGAGGTGGACATCTTTTAGACACCCATACCTCTCGTCTCACTTGGCGTTAGAGGCATGAGTAGTGTCAGATTCACCTCGCGCTCTGGCCGGGGCGCCTACCGACTTACACCAAAACTCACGCTCTGTCTCTTGGGGCTTGCCCGTTCTATCGCTGGGGCTTGCCCGCCTCTAGGCACTATAAGTCCCTCACCTTATCTCATTTCAATAAGTTAGTCTTGTCCCTTATTGTCGCAGATTGCCCGTATACTCATTATGGTATTCGCGAATTTGATTCCACATCGCGTTGCTCTCCAGCATCCTTTCTCCCAGTCCTCTGGGAGTGGCTTCCTCTATATCAAGCCACACGGTAGCCCGGTCACGGTACCCGCGCAGACATCAAAGAAGTCCGTGAGCTGGATCATCTGTCCCACGACAGTAATGGCATGTGGCCTTTCCTATCCGGAGTAGATATGTTTGAAATACCCTAGGCCCGGATAGTATCTGTGTGGCCCAGTTATCCAGCCC
Source organism: Lordithon lunulatus (assembly GCA_963942505.1). Taxonomy (NCBI): domain Eukaryota; kingdom Metazoa; phylum Arthropoda; class Insecta; order Coleoptera; family Staphylinidae; genus Lordithon; species Lordithon lunulatus. Next base: position 42,254,547 of record OZ012668.1, read on the forward strand.
TGAGTGTGTGGTTCACCCAGGGTTCGTTATGATCGTTCTTGTCCATTCAGCATTCGTGGTCTCATTCCATTTGCGTTGCCATTTCTAGATTGTGCGTTTTCTGACTTCGTCTGTCGTGTAGACCTCCTGTCGCTTCTAGGGCCTCGGTTATGCGGTCCGCAAGCAGTCTCTCCACCACCTTGGCCAACCCGTCTAGGAGACAGGGTGGGCGGTATGAGCGGGGGTCGGTCTCGGGTCCCAGGTTGGGGTTAACCATCAGCCATACCGGCTTCCATCGGCGGAAGAGTACCCTCTTCCATGCATTTGTTGGCTATTGCTGTGATGGCTTCTGCTATTTCTGGTCCGGCGTCCTTCAGAATCTCGTTCTGTAGGCCGTCCGGTCCTGGGGCCTTCTTTCTGGGTAACCTGGTGATGCTCTCTAGCACTTTTTATTCTGCCCAGTTGGCTGATGTTGCTAATGTGCGCGCTTCTGCTTCTTGTGTCGGCGCCAGCGGGGCAATAGGCGGTAGTAACAGCCCTGTTGCTACCGTCCTCATCCTTCCAGATACCGTGAAGGCCAGTCTAGGTGGGCGAGTTCTTATCTTATTCATAACTATCATATAAAGGAGGCCCCGTGGGGACGACGTTTTTGCCAGAACGCAGCCTGGATTCGCTCGATGGTCCACTTGTACTTCTTCCTCTTGGTACGGTACTAGTCTAGCTCCAACTTCCACTCTACTGGATATTAATGCAGTAGGTAATATAGTGGTGGTCGCTCAGCGTCTTTTCTTCCAGCACGCACCAGTCTTTTACTCCCCATCAGTTACGTCGACGCTAGGGCTATGTCGATGTACGATGCCGATTCTTTTCTACTGAAGGACGTTGCAGATTAACAGTTCAGCACCGTAGCTAGTATCGCCGCCTCGCTTCACGCACCGATGATTGCTGAAACCCATGCTGCAATTTTGCGTTTAGGTCGCCCGCCACGACGACCGCTTGCTTACCGGGCCACTTGCGTTCCTGCTACAGTTCGGTGATTTGTAGCATCCGAATATTGTTATGTCCCACAACTTAATTCACGCGATTTCCCTCGCGGGTGATCCATGGGACGTGATTTGCCCATAAGATTTTTATCGCAGCATCCCCAATGAGCGCATCCGTCACCCACGAGGAGTCGAGTCTTTTTTGGTTAGGCTCGCTGAAGACAATCGCGTGGGCCCCTCCCTCTGCCTCTCCCGACGTTTGTCTGCAGTATCATACTCCTGAGGCATAGCTTGCTTCTGTCTTGGCCAATGCATGTGTCCAGGCGATCGCGATCTTCCCAGCACCTCCTGCACCATATATACCAGGGTATTTCTTCTCTGCGGGCGGTCTTGCACTCGACTACGCAGTTTTGTCGCCGTGAGTGTCTCTATTGATGATATCTTCTGTTGTTAGCTCCCTCAGTCGTCTTTCCCCTCTGAAGAGTGAGTTTTTCGTTTTATATGCGTTTATAATGTTGCATATCACGTAATATGTTATCCCCTTGGCTCTTTTTGATGGCCCACTGCTGTTTCTCACTTCTACCGTCCGTCATATGGTCACCACTTCTCGTTCTCTCAGATGTTGGTCCACAAGTTCATGGACTACTCGACCGATTTTCTTGGATCCTTGGCTGGTGATCGCCCTGCACTCCATGTTCAATAGCCGAACTACTGGAGTATGCGGGGCAGGCCTAGCTTCAGGGCCCTTTGCTAGGGTTACCTTCATGAGGGTGGTTTCTGGCCATTCTTCGTTTAGAACTTTCGTGGCTTCTTCAAATTTGGATTTTTCGTTGAAGAAACCTTTGATTCTTGTCACAGTTTCATACGGTGTCTCCACTCTCCGTTTGCCTCAAGTTGCGTCTTCATTGTATTTTATATACCTCTAGTGTTTCTACTTTTTTTCACAGTGCTTGGTCCCTAGGCGTCTGGGAGTCTCAGCGGTGTGCCTATTCCTTCGATGAGCCTCTCGTATACCTCTGCGTCAATTGCCGCGTTCTCCTTTGCTAAGTTGCGGGTTCCCACTGCCGTGTCTATTAGTCTCAGGACAACATCCCGGGCTTCAGCCAGTTCTCTTAGTGGTTCGTCCTCTTCTCGTAGTCCTTCGCTTGCCCATCTCTTCGCCTCCAATAGCTTTTTTACATCTACATAATAGACAATGGCAACACTGAGTGTCTGTTTCTCCAGCCATCTTGTATAATATACTGTAATAGGAGTATAGGGTAGTCGATAACTTTTGTCGACAATTAACGATACTTTTGAAAACTCGAGGACGATTTTCTGAACTAGTCCTAACACTAACAGAAGGACCCTAACGTCAATAGCCAGTTACAATTTGTAACAAATACAGTAACTATTGCTACTTAGAGAATGCATAACTATGACCGCCTGTATGTATTTTCTATACAAGTAAAAGCTCGACAGTTAACACCATACATATTTAGTTCCAGTTTCGTAGATGATACGATCAATTATTTTAACGATTATCCAATAAAATTGATTAAATTGACATGGTTCTTAACTATTCCAAGGTTAAACTGTGTTTATCAACCAGATTTTATTGTTGGTCACTTTGCTACACACGTTTACAGCACAGCATCCAGGTTACGGGTGAAATAAATATCTATTCTATCCGTTGCGGTTCCGAAAATTACCTCGAGCTCACTAGTCATGACGACTGACATTTAACTACTTAACTTACATTTTCATATATAATTAAAAGATGAGCGAATTACCAATGAGCACCGACACTAGAAAATGTGTGCTATATAATTTTAGTATTTAGCAGCCCTAGAAAAATCTGTAACAAAATGAAAAATGGAAAGTACTGTTATTTTTTAATATATATAAAAGGTTTTGGAAGCGCTGTCATTTTAATGACATACATAAACTTGCGAATTGCTGCCATCTGTAACAGGTACCATTTGATACTCGCTATCGATCCTGCCAAAACAAGCATCTTATTATTTGTAGCGGTTGTCTATAGAAGATTGACGATGTTTCTATTGATTCCAAGCACACTGTCCTTGCTGTATAAACACACACTCAACTATAAGCTTGTGAGAACGAACATATGCGCTCCATCGCAAGTTTAAAACTAATGCTGGTGCGAAATGAAAAAAGTTAAACAAAAATGCAACAAAAGGCGGGACAAATTTGAAACTATAATACTGTAATATATATATATCGGAGCAAGTGTAGATGCAAACGATGTATTCAACAGATGCCTGTTATGAATTTAAAAGAAAATCCCCCAATTTTTTTTTCCACTTATCTTTTCTTAGCGTATCTATGATAATGTTAAATACTAATTACTAAAGAAACCTAAGTGATATATTTTAAATACAAAGCGCGATTTAATATCATTTCCTCGCTTTACTGTTTATTAGATTGTGCACCACATACCAAAACGAAGAAATGTTCCAAAGATCTATTTTGATTTCACAATTTATCAGCAATTTTTAATTTAATGTGAAGGTTATTTATTAAATAAAGTTTCAACATGACTTTATTTATTAAATATTATTTATTATTTTGGCATCTTTTGAACTTTACTTTATTTATTACTTATTATTTTATTTCAGAATAATCACACCTTTACACAATTAACAATTTAATTGTGTAAATTAAAACGCTCTTAGTAAAAAGTTTGTTCATTATACGGCCGGATAGGTGTTCCCGCATTCCTGTGATTTACAGTGAATACCTATCATACGGGATGCACCTATTTACCGACCTTATCATGAAAACACCTATTGTAGTTCGCGTAATTATTAGAATTAGCTAACTTGTGATGCAATTTTGAATGTTGAGTAGCAAAGTTTTGATTAATTTTTTTCTGTTTAAATATATTTCCACACAGAGCAAATAATAATGTTTCTTAAATATCGATAAATGTAGAAAACTCCTCATAGCAGTCTTTGAATTACACTAATACACTATTTACCCTTAGATTACATAAACATTTAATATAAAAATAACTACCCATATCTGTGGCCTAATGGTTAGCGTGCGTCACTTACTGAGCATTGGGAAGCGAAGGTTCTAACCCCATTGCAGGTGAATGATAGCAAAATCACCTTTCACAGTTTTTCAGAGGTTTTTTGTGTTGAGGTTAATGGGTGATTGATTAAACTCCTCTGAGTTCTCCCTTTACCGGTGTAAAAGCCTCGCGGCTATTAGCCATATAAAGCTAGAATTTTTGAAAATAAAATTCTGACACCTCTACATACAAAACTACCCATCTCTGTGGCTTAATGGTTAGAGGAGGCGCCGTGCGTCACTTACTAAGCATTGGGAAGCGAAGGTTCTAACCCCATTGCAGGTGAATAATAGCAAAATCACCTTTCACAGTTTTTCAGAGGTTTTTTTTGTTAAGGTAAATGGGTGATTGATTAAAACTCCTCCGAGTTCTCCCTTTACCGGTGTAAAAGCCTCGCGGCTATTAGCCATATAAAGCTAGAATTTTTGAAAATAAAATTTTGACACCTCTACATACAAAAGCTTAGTAAATTGCTATTTTGTTGCCCATAGAATGTGTTAACATAATGTTTGATTACAAGTACTTCAGGTAGCCAGAAAATTGCCTTGAAACCTCTAAAAGGAAAAGATTAAAATTAAAATCCAATATTTTGTAAAACCCATCTACAAAATTGTTCTAAATACTGTATTGATTACAACTGTTCATTTATTTCAATTAAATATGAACACGACCACCTGTTAAAAGTAATCAAATATTGACTCCCGCAAGTGAGAGGCGCTATATTCTAAGTATATATACACGAGCCACAGCATAACCTGTTGTGTTGTATGAAAGGAGAGACGGTTAGCACTCCCCTAGACAAGGATGGAATACAAAACAAATATGGTTAAGGCACTCTTAACCACCATTTTTTGATGGATATAACCTTAAGTTTAAATGTTTTTATCTTTTTATTTTAGTTTATATAATTTAAACATTTTCTTTTATCCGCATACACATACTAATACTACGAATTTCTTATTCCATATGTATTATTAACAATAATAAATACTTTAGAGATTGTAGTTTTATTATTCTGTTATGAGAATATAATTTTGAAATTGCGCCATAAAAGATTCATCACAGTTTGTGACTTTTTAAGGTTTTAATTTTTTTTTTATTTGTTCAGTAAAAAGTTGTCACTAATTTAATTAAATAAAGAAGTTTTAAATATGTACACATTTTTGTGATTTCTATTTAAAGTTGGCGTACATTTCGTTTCCGTCTTTCTCTGTTATCGGGGCGAAAATATTTCTTACGCCCGGTTTCTCCAACGAATATTAAAACTCGTCTTATATATAACCACGTCTTAAACTATTATTCTTTGCACCAAACATATGTAGATCTTAATTAGTCTTACAATGTAATATCGTTTTAAGATCCGATTTTTGTTGGGTGCAACGTTTTAAGACCTCTTATTATTAAGACGGTCTTAAATAAGATTCGTTGAAGAAACCGGGCGTTAGTATTTTATTTTTCAAATACTTGAAGGGAGTTTTTGTCTGATTTTGTCATGGTCCATATTTCTGATCCATTTGCTACCACTGGTTTCAATAGTGATTGTAAATTTTTTGTTAGACGTTCTTTGAGACAATTTTTGATTTGAATAGTTTCATGTGAACATAGTGGATTTCCCTTGCTTCTATTAGGTATTTTGTGTTATTGTCGTGGCTTTAAATAACTCAATTATTATTTGTACGTTTTTTGCTATATCAGGATATCATCTGCGTAGCTACATATTTGGCAAGACTTAATTATTAATGAATAAAGAAAATAGTTAAATATACCCTTTTTATTTAGGTTGCCAATCGCGTCCGTAGAGCAAGATTAAATAGATGAGCTGACAGCGCGTCTCCCTGCCTTACGCCTGTTCTGATTTCAAATTCTACTGATTCCTTGTTTTGTATTACGACTTTCGCTTTGGAACCTTCCATCATCAACATTGCCATATCAATGAGCTTTTGTGGTATGTCTAGTACTCTAAACGCATGTTCTAAATTTTACCTTCTTACACTATCAAACACCTTTCTAAAATCAATGAACAGACAGTGCAGATCTAAGTTGAATTCCCTACATTTTTCGATTTCTTGACTTGTAGTATATAGAATAATCATTCTTATCTAGTTTCCTTGTCTTTCTACCTGATTCCCTGTAACGCAACCGGGCTTATCTTATACTTTATTAGTTCGCTTCCTAATTAATTTAATTTTCCTGCTTGCAACATATGTATCTTCCATATTCCTTTTCGTAAATCCGTTGTGTATTGCAGTGTTCGTTGCCTAGTGTCTAGGTCCAATCCACAGGATTGTGTCGTTGGTCTCACGCTTAATCAGAAGGGCCATTTCTTCCGCTTTCGCCGTAGCCATCCATTACTGGTTGGTTACCGCATTGTAGTCTAGGTTGCTCAGGTCATGCACATGAGACTGACTGACGTAAGACGGTCCGGGGGGCTTAGGAATCTCTATTAGGCACGACCCAGCTGGAACCCGCAGAACAAATTATTAGAGATCATTCGGAATGTTTTTCTACACGTACCAATTCTTCAGGGGGTCTTTTGAAATTTGTAAGTGGAAAGGAGGCTGCGGACTGAAAAGTTTGAGAAACACTGTCTACACTGTGCTTATTCAATTTCCTCTTGTATACAGTCCTTGTACCCCAATACTTCGAGGTTAGAGTCAAACATTGGGTAGGAGAGGCTATGCGATAATCTCTACATCTGCGATTGCCGTGTGGTACGGATGCTCTAATCCTTTTCAATTCCTTATTATAGGTACATATTTGAGAATTGTTAGCTGAAATTTAAAGAACATTAATTTTGTGGACAACGCAATTAATATTTGTTCAAAATAATAATAATTTTAAACGATTTATTACAAAGTAATGCATTACTTTGTATATAAACTACTTAAGATTTTATGAATTCAGCCTCACTAGCTGAGCTACACTGATGAAATCTAACACGATCGAAATCTAGATCTGTGGATTGCCAAGATGTGAATTCCCACTTAGGTGGATTTCAATTAATATGATAAAGTGATGTACACTGGCCACCTTTGTTATGGCGATTATTATTATTATATAGCTTATCAGATGCAAAATGTAATGCCAAATCCTAAAAGACGGATTTTTGTATAAACAAAAATTAGCAGGCGTCTCGTTCTAAATGGTCCAAAACAATTATTTTTAAGTTTAATAATTTAAAATAGTATTTTACTTTATAGAAATAAATAATTATTTCTATAAAATAAAATACAATTTATATATATATATATATATATATATATATATATATATATATAATATTGATCCTAAAACGGGACAGAACCGTTTTTGGGATCAATAAATGATGGTCACTCTAATGGGCCATTCACAATAAGCGCGGTAGGGGTAGCGCAGCGGTAAGCGACATTGCACACATGTATAACAATGCGGGCGTTTACAGCAGCGCAGTAAAACTGGTAAAACTATGACAGAACATGGGTAATTATCTCTACCATAATTATCACGTACCATTACTGCCCAATTCTGAACGTCTGAATTTTTATAGCCATGCAAAATATTGCTTACCGCTACCTTATCACTACCGCGCTTATTGTGAATAGCCCATAATTATGCATGTTTTAGATGTACAATATGATTAGCAAATTTATTAATGGAGAAAATTAATAAATTTGCTGATGATATTGTACATCTCACTTATCGTTGCTTATTGCGAGCGATGCAAGTGTCAGCTTCGACTTGACCCATATTTAGATAAACACAGAAAAGTGAAGTGTCAACTCCTTTGTATATTTATAAACCTGCACCTCAGTTGGCTTCTGGCGAGAATGCGGAAATTGTGCGCATAATTTATGTCATGCCGCCACCGTCCATTTTTATAAATAAGACCTCGCCTGGATCGCGCAAACAAATGTCTGTGCGGAATGTTCAAACAAAACAAACCTGCAATTACTGTGCCGCGTTTCTAATTAAGGCGCGCATCACCTGCAGCGGGGGCTCATTATAATTAAACATTAGAAACACGTTGAGTGAATCGATAATTTAACCTAGAAGATGTTATAACACATGTTTTATTTTGTTTTATGTTTTTTAAATATCAAATAATTATTAAATATCTCCTGGTATGTATTTGTACTGTATTACAGCTTCTCTAATTGTGGACCGTGGATTTGTTTGAAGAAAACACTGGTTTTACATTAAAATACTTTATTTTACAGCGAGAGACATGCTACTCGTCTCGTTTACGGTGTAAAACTCTTCGTCGTTTAGTAGTTGTCTAATGTTTTCGTCTAAGACGACATTTTGCGCCCTCCTCCCACGCATCATACCCACTTAAGGAAGGCAATTATATATATATATATATATATATATGTATATATATACAAACAAACCAGACGGAACAGTATTTAATCAGTACCAAACAAATACTAGAAGCTATAAAATCTTTAATCGTTATGTATAACATGGCAAGAATGGCCGAAAATACATAATAAATTTCTTCTCGCGGGTATATTTTATTGGGTACATGAGCCGAAGGAGACGATTACAGCTGCCGCGACTGCTTTAATATGAGTGCAGAATGTTTAATAATAATGTACTGAATATGTAAAAAAGGGCAAAATTCTGAAACATTTGAAATCTAAAGCATTGCTGACAATGCTCGTAAGCATATAAAGATATAAAGTACGTAAGAGACGAAATACAATAAGTATATAATAATTTATGAATGAAAACATTTACGACATTAATTTTAGCATACATTATTGTATGAAAACAAAAGAATGAAAATTAAATGTATGATAATAATAGAAATAAAAATTAAATCATGTGAAATATTTGTAGCAGTAAGTTAAGAACATATGCAAATTGCTTATTATACATACGCAGGACACTAAAACCTAATAATGTTGGAACATACAGAGCGTTTCATATAAAATAATCACCCGTATAGCCCTCTATATGGACGTTATTACTTTATATGAAACGTCTTATTGTTTTCAATATATACTTTTAGTTTCCTGTTTAAAAAAAAGCAGTATATAAAAGCTTTTATTGGCATAGAAAACTGACAATACATAAACAAAACTCCATTGTTACAGCCATACAATTACACTTATACACTATTTATTCGTACATATTACATGAAAAAAAAATTCAAATTTATTATATTATAGAGATAAAATATAACATAATGTATAACCCTAAAAAATATGACCCCTCTACATAATACGAAACAAATGATCAATTAAAAATACTCAAAAAGGACTCGAACCAGCGATTAATCTCTACATTAATTAACACTAGACCCATCAAGTTCCTCCAATTTTCTGAACATGTATAAGTCATCTCCCGAGACACTGCCGCCACTTACATACCATATTCTTCTCATTTACACCCCATTCAATCTTACTCCAATCAAATACCCAGTATTCCCAGCAGTCACTCCGATGCATGCAGCATTGCACCTTCGGTATTTTTTGGCCCATTCACTCTTCCTCTCTCCATGGTCTCACACCTAAACCTTGCTATCAAACGCTGCTTGACTGCTTCACCTTTATCAGATACCTCGGCAGTCTGTGGTAGGCTTGAATTTCGGAGTAGCTCGGATTGTAGTCACCTAGCACCGATTTTTGACTGCCGCTCCTGACTCTCGACACTTTCCATCTGCCACTTGACTTCGCTCCAACACACAACCTTCATTCATTAATCTTCACACATACGTATTGGACATCCATACTCTTGCATACATATTATTCTTATGAGCGATCCATCTTATACGCTTTCTCCCCATTTTTCCTTTCTTGTAAGCTCCATAACCATTATTATAAGCCTTCCATCCTCCAATACATACACTTTCCTTTCATACTTCATATCAGCGTATGCACTTGCGCAGGGAGTCGTGATCGGTAAGCCGACGATATGGTCTCTTGGACATATCGTCGGCTTACCGATCACGACTCCCTGCGCTTGGCCGAGTTTTAGTACTTCCCATGTCCGCAATAAATGTAATAAAAAGCAATGGACCAATGGACACCCTTGCCTCCTCTATACCAGAAACTCTAACGATCTCTTGCCACCGCATTTAATGACACATATAGTTTCCCGGTAACATTCTTTCAAATCATTCGGAGCTGTTCTGATATGCCCCTTTTACTCAAGCACAATAACATTCACTCTACACTGTCATACGCAGCATTCAGATCTACAAACAGTGCGTATATCTTGCCCCTGGCCTTTGACAGTTCTTTAACAATTACATAGGATAATGTCATTATTGGATCAACTGTGCCCCAGCCTTTTCGAAACCCTCTTTGTACCTCTGGTAGCGCGCCATTTCTTTGTACCTCCTTCTGCAGTCTCCGTTTCCAACGATTTTATATGATGCATCCATAAGTGTAATGCCCCTTCAATTCGCCGGATTATCTAGAGGTCCCTTTTTTTAAACACTGTAACAATATCTCCCGTTTTTAACATTAGTAGGAAGTTCTTCCTGCCCATTCCAAATTTTTCTAACCAGATTTAACAATATATTCTTACCAGTTATGGTCTATTTCCAGGCTTCGTCTATGACTATCCAATCCTACAGTTTTAATTCTATTTAAGGCCTTCATAGCCACATCCAACTCTCCTTCTGCGGAGTTACTTGCACAATCGTACTGCTTCTTTTACTGAGGTATTATGTCGGCTGCTTCTCTAAGTAGTAGATTGCGGAAGTGCCACGGCCATGTTTCAATGCTAATCATACCGGCCTGATCTTGCTGCGACGGGGTTTTTATGTCAAGAACTACCACGGCTGGAATTCCTTATTTATTCCTGCAATATGGGATCGCAGCACCATTTCCCGTTGCGCCTTGCTCATGAATATTGCTTCCATCAGCTTTTCTAAATTATTGCAGGGTTCCCCGCCCTTGTTTTCAGTCCCTTAACGCTAAACTCTGATATCTTTTTTGCTTTCTTACAGTCCTCGTTGAAAAACTCATTTTCATTAACAATGAGTATTTTTCTTCTTTCGTGCCCTATCTGTTCCGGACGTTGGCTATTATCATAGCAATCTTGTTCCCGTCTACAACGCTTATTAATTGCTTATTTAATGTCCGGTTGGTTGAGGTTGGCTTTTGCTTATTAGCATCCATTTTGTTTTGCTTTTATTAAGATTAAGTTCAAGTTCTTCGCTTGCGTCGCTCACCTTCTCAATGAGCTGTTGTAATACGTGCTTATTATTGTCGATCACGACTATGTCTGCCTTATTCTGTTTACTAATCCACCATTTATAGATATGCCTGCTATGGTGTAGGTATTAGAGGACACTAAATATTTCCTCAGGGTAGATAAGGATAGGATGCAACTCTGCCGAACACCCATCTTGAGTTTTAGTGAGTGAGTTATTTTACCTTCTAACGAAGCCGCTATCGTTCCCGTATCATCGATACTCTCTCTTTTTAGGTTTTTATGAGTTGTTCGTGCTTAACGTTATCGAATGCCTTAGAGAATAGCGCATATATAGATCATTGGTCATATCTGTACAGCGTTGTACGCCGCATGCTAAAAATCATTTCTCTCGTACCGTAGGCACCTGGGATTCGCTGATGTTTGTTTCACATTTATTGTGGATTCTGTTGTGGATAGTTCTTGTAAATACTTAAGTTGTATAGTTTATCATACTAATTAGTCGGTACTGGTCGCAGAGTTTTGCATTTGGTTTTTTGGGTATTGCAATAAAAGTTGACTGCAGTTCTCATCTGAGTTGTATGTATTGATAAATATGGCCGTGAATGTGACAAGGATCTGGTTGTCCATCATGCACAAGATCGTTAGTCTACTGACATTCTCGACCGGGCTCCTTAATACATGGTCCTGTCTCTGCTACTTCAATTATATATAATAGCCGCCACAAATAAATGAACACCCAGTAAACGCTGATGTATTTTAATGAAATTTTTAGAAAACGCGTATTTTATTCCTATTAAGAAACGAAGAAGATACAAATATTGCATATATATATATATATATATATATATATATATATATATATATATATAAATATATATATATATATATATATATATATATATATATATATATTTATTTATATATATAACACTAATAATGCGTCAGCCCTTCTCTGTTTCTTACACATTTAGCTAGCCGATTAAGCATACTTGAAATGAGCGAATCTATGCTAGTCTGAGGTATACTATCTCTTGCTTCTAAAATCCGTTGTTGAAGGGCATCTACATTGTTTGGGGGCGGCTGTAAATCATTTCTCCTCTCTCCTACTATATCGCACACATGTTCCATTGATGATAGCCTGGCGAATGAGATGGCCATGGAAGCAGATCAACATTAGCAGTATTTAGAAACTCCATACCAACTCTTAGGTATGCGGCCGCGCATTATCTTGCTGAAAATGGAGTTTCCATTGTTTGCAGATATGGCAGTAATACTGGTTGAAGTACGTTTTTAATGTACCAATTTGCATTTAATGTAATTAACTACTGGAGGAGATCTGTATCCAAGGCAGATAGGCCATCACACCTTAAGTGAGAGCAGTATATCGTTATACAGAAAACTGCAAATAGCATCTTTCTCCAGCACGTCTTCTAACCAATCTGCGGCCATCATGAGCCCATAACCAAACCTAGATTCGTCACTAAAGATAACTTCATTCCATTGCACACTCCAATTTTTTGTTGTCATTTTAATCAAAGCATCAATTTGTACGTAGAATGTTTCGATAGAGAAAACTATCGAAAAACTTGATGCGTTAACCTAAATGACAAAAAAGCATGAATTGACTATAATAATCTGTGTCTGCGGTTGGCGCATATATTTAGATCACATTCACATCTACCGATGTTGCTCGTATTTGCCGGAGCTCAACTCTGTCCGAGTCGAACGTGAATGATTTGACTGCTCATTTCATGTACGGTACAACTATTATTGCAGTGCCATTTTGGTGTTGTTACGTGTTATTTCCTGAGTAGTAAATCGCATAGCATAGTTGCACTTGCAGGCCGATGTATTTCACTGATTCCCAAGACGTATATGTATAATCTATTCATCTCATTTAAGATGTTATGCACCTTGCCACTTTGACACATGCTCCGAACATTCCAGCTAGCTGCCTTTATATATTGGGGGACTTTGGTTTTACAATGACTATGAAATATTAAAAACATACATTAAATTATATTGCTTATAACTAATGGAAAGTTGCATTAAATAAGGACATGTAACCTTATTAGTTAACTATTCATCTAGTTATTGACAATCTCAATCATCGTTGCCCTTTTCTGGTCAGGATAGGTAATTGAAATTACTTCTGGGTAATGGGCATTCAAATAATTCTCGCAGTCTGCATATTTTATACGGCGATTGAATCCAATTGTTGTTTTCATGGTAATTTAACATGATCGTAGTCGACTTTTAGTCCATTAATTATGTTTTCAACTTGTAATAATCCAACAATGCCGCCTTTTCTGTTCTACACTTCGTCGAATATTGTAGTTACTATTTTAATTACATGGATATATTTTGCTGTGAACAATAAAACAATTATGTGATAATACGTTGTTTGTACAAATATTACATTTATTGTTGTTGTTATCGTATCTGTTGCGACCGTTGGGTATTATCTTGGCAATTTTGTTCCACTTTCTCAATGAGATGAATTCGTGCATATTATTGTCGATCACGACTATGTGTACCTTATGCTGTTTACTAATTCACCATTTATAGTCTAGTCTATGTCAGTTGTGGTGTAGGTATTAGAGGACACTAAATATTTCCTTAGAGGAGATAGAGATAAGATGCAACTCTGCCAAACACCCTTCTTGAGTTTCCTGAGTGAGTATTTTACCTTCTAACGATGCCGGTATCGTTCCCGAATCATGGATACTCTCTCTTTTTAGAATTTTGGGTGTTGTTCGTGCTTAACATTATCGAATGCCTTAGAGGAAAGATCATATATGTATATATGTATATATAATAATAATAATTTGTCACTGATTTTTAATTTTTGTTTCATTATCCTTAAAAGGGCTGTTTTTTATGTTTAATATCCTCATTTGTAATAATAGCATGGCGTTATTAAATAAAAATGTATAGACAAATAAATGGTCAAAACCTGCCATTCCCGTAATTTTTCTTAGCCGGAATAAGAATTATAATATTTCTACATCTAAGAATTATTATAGTACAATTATCTTATGGTTTTTTGATTACCTTACGTTTAAGACGTACCTAAAATTAATGTTTTTACATAAATGTTGCATTAATTTTAGGCACTTGCGGTAAATTAATTAAGATACCGAAAGAATACTCCAATGTCCATCATTTTTATTCTTTATGACATGTCTAAATTAATTGATTCCGTAGAATTGTGTATTATTATATTATGTATATTAATATAATACAGGTGTGTGTTTTTATGTGAATATAAATATTAGCTACTTACTTAATTGCTACTTTCATTAAAAACCTTCTACCGCGTGACTATGAGATTACCGTATTGCACAAATAAAGCTTTTATCGGTCTACACGATTTCACATGGTTTGAACGTGAATTGCACTGTTCACAGAAAAAGTTCCTAAATTATAAAATCCATATTCCATCCATAATCTAATTATTAGCGGCCCGGGTTCGAATCCCGGCCCGAATTTTCGGTACCATTTTTCATGGGAATACAATTAAAGACACATTTGTATCTCCAGACAATAGAATGTTTCTATTATTTTTTAAATTAGTAGTTGATAGAGATAGTAGTTGTTTTTGTGTATAATATCGGCGAATAACGAAAAATGAAAAAATATAAAACCATTTCTGTGATTTTATGTAAATTTTTAGGATATTTTTCTAAATTTCGTGTTTAAAAGATATTTTATTCAAAATCAAACAAGTGTTATTGTTTAGAGAAATAAAGTAAAAATATGGTGAATGGGATTTTATATCTGTGCTCGCAACAGGTGGATCTAACGCGATAGTTTCCGTTCCAGTTGTAGAACGCGCGCTCGCGCTATTGTGCCCATGGGTTTGTTCTTTATAAAGCGGAGCGGTACCACGGTAATGATAATACCCCATTATGGAACTAATCACACACGTAGACAGAGAAAGACGTGGCCGATTATTTTCCGTTACTCGCGCGTCGACGGCAGGCATTTTCTCGTGGAAACGTCACGCGTTGCTGCACCGCCAGAAAGACACATGAAAGAGAATTCCGCCTGACAGTAAAATTACGAGATTCACGAGTATTTATTAAATCCATATATCCAAGAACACTGTTTACATCCTAATATTATATTCATTATAAACATTACACAAATAAAACATCAACAAGAGTGGTAGAACAAGCAGATCGATCGATAACCCTTCACAACACAATTATTTATTTTAACATATTTTATTACACGATTAGTAGTAATGGTTAGTGTCCATAATTAATTAAAACTTCCTTGCTTGGGACTGGCAACTACTCTAAGCTTGTTTATTAAAACTATAGCTTTAATATTTAAGTCTACCTCTTGTCTTGTAAATTACTACCTTATTACTCTGAAGAGTCTTGTAACTGCTGTCTAAAGGTCGTTTTAGAAAGGACAATTTCTTGACTCAAAAGTTAGTCAAGATGCGAGACAATCTAAATTGTCTCGTATCGTACAGCAAATTATTTGAAATATTGAATTGGATGGTAGGTCGAATGGAAAAATATAACGCGTTCTATTTGCCAAGGACAAATTGTGTGGGAGGAGGATATATGATATAATTTCTTGAACAACTTTTGTGCTAAGAAATTGTCTTATCTAAAACGACCTTAAAATACTGCTAACTAACTAATTCTGAATTGTTTTCTCGCTCAAAACTTAATATAACTTTCTGTCTACCTCTTGTCTTGTAAATTCCAAAACTGTCCACTTTTCTAACTGTTAACTTCTAACCTATCTGCTACCTTATTACTCTGAAGAGTCTTGTAACTGCTAACTGTCTAAAGGTCGTTTTAGACAAGACAATTTCTTGACTCAAAAGTTAGTCAAGATGCGAGACAATCTAAATTGTCTCGTATCATACAGCAAATTATTTGAATTATTGAATTGGATGGTGGACCGAATGGAAAAATATAACGCATTCTATTTGTCAAGGACACATTTTATAGGAGGAGGATATATGAATTCATTTCTTGAACAACTTTTGAGCTAAGAAATTGTCTTGTCTAAAACGACCTTAACATACTGCTAACTAATTCTGAATTGGGAAACAGTACAACTTACCCTCGTAGAGGGAAGTTAAACGCCATCTGGCGGCACCACATCAATTAGCAATGCACACCCATATGGTAATAACCGTCAACATGCTCATGTTATCAGGATCACCGGGTAGTGCCCTCTAGAGAATACGAATAATATTCCAACAGAGTGCTTGAGATATCAGCACAAAGCCAATCGTATAAAACATATATAAGTGTGAACCCACCTCTTAGCAATCTACATATCTAGAGTTCGATCTTATTAGATCTCGTCAGTGTAGCTCAGCTAGTGAGGATGAATTCACACAAAATCTCGAGTGGTTATATACAAAAACAGTACAACTTACCCTCGTAGAGGGAAGTTAAACGCCATCTGGCGGCACCACATCAATTAGCAATGCACACCCATATGGTAATAACCGTCAACATGCTCATGTTATCAGGATCACCGGGTAGTGCCTTGTTTTGTCGCTCAAAACTTATATAAAAATCAATCTTTGTCAGACATACCCATCACAAGGGACACCAGATCTATACTAATATACAAAAATTAAGAATATACATATTCCCTCCTCACTTAATATATTACAATATTCCCTCTCTAACATGACCAAGACCTATATTTGTCATTAAGTACTAAAATACTAAATCGTGACATATAACCTCCGTCCACTATTCCCTATCTCCCCTCACCCACTCCCTCTCACACGCCAGAATTTTCTAGATTTCATCTTTTTTTAACCATTCACGCACCTTTCTGCAATCCCCCACTGATTCTGCTTTCACCCACTCACATTCGTTGCCTAGGTGCCACCATGTATTGCTCCACTTACTATACTGCGCACACGCGGTATACTCATGCCCCACCCACACTTTCCTTCCTCTCTCTTCCGAACCTCATCTACTCTTGCCATGCACACTTCGTCCTTACTGCTCCATCCTCCACTGGTTATGTAGTTCGGCGGTTTCCCACGCACTTGCCACTCCACATGACCAGGGTTGTATCGGCTCTCAGTTGTTCTCACCTGCTTTTCTTGCCATTTAACATCCGTCATTCTCTGCATGACCTCAGTACCTAAACTTTCCATTCCTCTCGGCTTTTCCTCGACCCACTCCTTAGACATATCCACTCTTTCATACATCATTTATCATTCTCTTCTCTGTCCTACTTCTACACCTCCCGCACCAGTCTCACATCCCCCAACTCCTGCAATCGTTCCTCGAACTTCACTACCCTCCACAACATCGAATCCTCTCAACCAGCCTTGCTCCCTTTCGAGCATATCCCACTCTCGCAATCCCCACATATCAACTCCATACAACAATATAGGCTTCATATACATGGTTATAGATAGTACATCAATCCCCGATCTCACACGCTTTTATTGGTTACCAACCCACCACATCTCCCCTTTTCTCTTCTTTATCACCCAAGCGATTCTCGCTTGTGCTTGCACACCAAATGTTTCCTAAACCCACCTCTGCAGTCAAGCCAAAAGCCTAAATACTTAAAACAATTCATTCTTTGAATCTTTATTCCCATCCATTTCAGCTCTGCCGCTCTACCTACCCTATCATTATTTCTAAACATCATCCGTTTCGTTTTTCCACCTTCACTATTAATCTCCTCCTATCAAGGTACATACTGATTCTTAGCAACATCTCTTCCACTCACTTGATAACAAGCATTACATCTATCGCATATGCTAACATTCATACTTTGGTTCTTCCTACCACAACTCCCGCCTGCTCTCTCCTTAACACCTCCTCCAACTCGTCGCTCATGCACAGATTGAATAGGATAGGGTTTGGAGGGCATCCATTCTTAGCTAAATATTATTATAATCTTAAACTAATCCATTTATGGTGTTGTTTTCTACGATATCTCAATGTTAATAGTATACTATGTACTTATATATTTAAGGTCGTTTTAGCTCAAAAGTTGTTCAAGAAATGAATTGATATATCCTCCTTCCATAAAATTTGTCCTTGACAAATAGAACGCGTTATATTTTCCCATTCGATCCACTATCGAATTCAATATTTCAAATAATTTGCTGTATGATACGAGACAATTTAGATTGTCTCCCATCTTGACTAACTTTTGAGTCAAGAAATTGTCTTGTCTAAACACCTTTACACTATAGTAATTTGTTGTGGGGTAGATGTTGTGTCATAAAAGCATATGTACTTTTATGACACAACATCTACCCCACAACAAATTGGCCGGTGTTTGTTTAGACACAATAACGTTCCTAATTTTGAATTCTGATTTATTTGTGTAGAGATGGCGTGGGTGATAGGGTTGGGTCTTATTTCCGTGACCGGTAACACGACTTATATAGAGATAAAATTTCTCATTGACGATTTTAAACGAGTCAAAAATAATATTGAATTTGATTTAAATAGAACCTAAAATAGTTTACAATGAATGTTTAATATCTCCTCGCATCAATACAAACTCTTGCGCGGTTCAACGAAGATTCGTTGACCCTCTGCAAAATATCACACAAAAAGAGTCTAATGGATTGGCTTACAAATGTATGTGTAGTATGTGTACATTCGATATTAAAACCCGATAGTAGTTATTATTAATTTAATCATTAATTATTATTATTAATATTATTAATCCTTGTATTAATTTATGCATTTCTTATTATTATTATTGCAGTATAAACAAGATTAATAGTTTGGAAGATTTTGGACAATGTAAACGGCTGGAAGAACTATACATCAGACAAAATGATATCAGGGATCTGAATCAAGTTGTCTACCTGCAGACGTTGCCCAATTTGAAGAACCTGTGGCTTGGGGAGAATCCTTGTGCAAATACAGAAGGGTAAGTTAAATCCTCGAAACAATATAAGATAAACACGCATATAGTCGGTACATTTAATGTTAGTTTACGAATTGCCAGTGTACATTCATTTATTATAGGTATAGTTGTTTGAAGTTGACACCCTGAGGTTTGTATGTTCGAATAGTTCGAAAATTCGTTTGCACAACACAATTTTTCGTTTATTCACCTTTCAAAAATAGTATATTAAAGTATAATGATATATAGATATTTAAAGCACGCGCGAGAAATGGAACAATTGTTTTAACGACCAGTTTCCACGCATACTGTACGCTATTTTTATTGATGATATTTTAATATCATAAATTAGACTGAAAATTGATTGAATTGACGTTATTATTGTAGGTAAGACTGTCAGGGTGTTAAAAATAAAAAATCTGTCATTTTGTCATTAATTTGAATAAAATGAAAAAAAAGTCAAATATTGATAATTTAAGGACTAAAGTTGAGAGTAAATTGATTTCCATATAGAAAGGAATATAATTAGAAATAGAAGAGATTTATGTATGATTTTTATTTGAATTAACGTTGTTATCCTTCGCAATCTTTAAAGTACATGTCTTTTAATATTTATTTTCAACAAGATACGTCGTTCTTTAAAGAGAGATAATGGTGCGTCAATAAAAAAAACAAATTTGTTACATTTGACATAAGGCAGTATTACACTAGCATTCGCGAAGCGTGGGGTATTCCAACGCTGAAACAGTTGTTTATTTAGTTATCATGGGCATTAAACCAGTCTTTTTTATAAGATAAGTCTGAACCTACGGAATAGACCCCCAGAGCTTAAGTAAAAGTCTTAAATGGGAAAATCGAAGTAGATACACAGTTTTCGCGACCAACACCGAATCAATATGTATGCAACACAGTACATCAAATGCGAAAGTTGTTTTTAATGTCGATCATAAATCCCGGAACACACTTTATTTCTGATTATTTAATCTCAGTTTAAATTGTTGTCTAATATTAATAATAATCTAATTTTCCCATTGGACTATATTAGATATAGAAATTCCGTTTTACGAGCCCTGCCACAACTACAAAAGTTGGACAATATCGCTGTATCGCCAGACGAATTACGCGACGCGCAAAGAAAAGGAAGAGCACTAGCACATCCTGATGATCCCCAAGAAAGCGAAGAAGAAGTGTACGTCCCCAACAACCAGTACAGGTATCCGGAACCCCCATATAGTCCACAGCGCAGCCCCTCACGACAAGAAGTAAGTTTTCCCACAAACAGTATGTGTTGTATTTCGTAGTATTATTAAATCTTAACACAATATAACAAAATTAATTTCACACACGGTTATGAATGAATTATGCAAAGTTATTAGTTTATAGTGGTAGTTACTGTATCTGTTACAATTTGTAACTTATTTTATAATAATAATAATAATAAAATTTATTAAATTATATACATATACATGAATATATACAACAAAACTCAAATAAAAATAAACCTTAGGCCTGTGTAGTTTTCACAATGGGCCCATTTTGAGGCCTAAGTGTCTGTAGCTATGCTACCCTCCAGCCAACTATCCAGAACTAGGCCTGTGTAGTTGTGGTCCCTGGTGTTGAGGGTTCTCAGGTGTCTCTTTCTTTATTTGTTGTTCATTGCTTCATTTTTATTTTTTGCTTTGTAAGCAATATTTAATTTTGTTTAATTTATATTTGGATCTTTTCGGGTTCTTATGTCGTTTTATTACATGTTTATGCGAAATGTTTCGTTAAATGTGTCCCAATCGACAACATTTTATTAAACTTGAATATTACTACCGCCTACAGATAGGTCTACATTCACCCATCAACTTTACAATTTTAATCAGTCCTTAATATTAAAATATCTTAATAGGCTGAACGCCTAAAATCAAAAATCATTTCATACGCCAAACATATTATTCACAAAGTCTTAAAGATGTAAACAAATAGAAGGTAGTTAATAGGGACTGCTATACGACGGAGGAGCAAGTGAAGATTATTAAAATGTAGTACAATTCGAAATCGGTCATTTATACATAAATTTAAAGAAACATTGAAGGTATAAAATTTTATTCTAAACAAATTTTATTAAAATATTTTTTGGGAAAATGAGCTATATATGGAGAGTTTTCCTTATTGTAATGTAAAACATCAAAATGTAAATAATGTCTAATGTCTAAAAAGTAGAAAATGTCAATAATGTTAAAAAAGTGAAAATAATTATTTCGGAAAGTCGTGTTGTGCCCACATCAGATATTTTATTTTTCGCGTTTCAAACAAATAAATCTAATATTTTATGACAAGACAGTGATTGATTGGTATGCGATGAGGGCGACTGGTCTAGAGAATTTATAATTTTTATATCTTAGTCAATTAATTAAAAGCAGCTCGTACAATAAACCCCGTCCTGCAGACTTTATTTTTAGGTGGAAATAATTAAAAAAATGGCTTTTTTGAGCCTAATTGAATATAGAATATAAAGTATTAACAAAAATTAAATTGATAGTAGGGGCAATATATAGTTTTGTTACTGTCCTACGATATTCAATTAGATTTTGGTCAATACTTCAGATACATGATTTTAAAGCCTTATTGCTCTTTTTTATTAAAATAATAATTTTCATAATGCATTCATTTCAGTATTTTACAATTAAGTTCTGCACAATACATTATTAGTTGTAAGGCATTACATTGTGCATCTCAAAATCATTATTTACTGTTTTATGTTTGTATTAATGTTTTGAAATAACCAAAGCACATTAATCCCTCTTTAACCAGACGGAATATGAGCACGAGGAGGTCGAAGAGTTTTATAACATTAAAGAAGAGCCCGTCGAAGAAATTCCGCCGCCGGAGTATTCACCCATACGACAGGTAAACACATTCACACGCATTTGCATAATTAATTATTAACAAAGCCCATAACAAACTAATTATGATCTAATATCATGTAATTTATTGTTCTTCAGATGAGTCCTCCTAGGCGTGCGCCGCCTGATCAAATTGTGAAGAGAAGCTATTCTCCGGAACAAGAGTACTCGGAGAGGCGGCGTAGTAGTTACGATCAGTCCTCTCCTAAGCAAGCCAGTCAACAATATTATGATGTAAGTACTTTATACTTGGTCCTGGTGCTATTTATACAGCGCCTTGGCACTAATTTAAGATCACATTCATGCTTTTGATCCATTTTCACTTCATGATTATTAAAGGTATGAAAGATCCTTTTGACTACTGAAGGAGTTAATTAATTGTAGTGTCCTACCAAAACAGAATGTTTGAGCAGAAACCGAAATTTATCTCAGTTTTGACCGAAACCGTAATATTTTAAAAGTAAATTTGATACAGATTTACTCAAGATATTGCTTAGATTTTTTAAAATTATAATAGAGGCTATACATATAGGATAATCCAAATCCATTAAAAATATATCATGAAATCTTCTGAGGACAGAAAACTCAAAGTGATCCATCACAATTAATTGTATATTTATTTATTTACTGATTTATTACTTTATGCAATTATAGTCGCTTTCGTTTAGCATGGTTTATCATTGCTAGTCGCCTCCGTGGCGTGCAGTATCGCTCAAGTCTTGCGGTCGTGCGCCGCCGGTTGTAAGGGCCGAGTTAGAATTATGGGCATCGGAAGCGGCAAATAGAACAAGAAACAATAAGCCCGTACCAGTCCAGAGTGATAAACGAAAGGCACTTATTACTCCTCAGATGTAAACAGCATATTTTCTAATATTCAAAAGTAATCTAAATTTTCGTTAATTATAAAGAACACACTTTTTTTTAAATATTATCGAAAAAATTACCTACAAATTATCGCCTTGCTCTTTGCAAATAATGAAAATCCTTTCTGCTATTTTTTTGGCCGAAACCGAAACTGAGCCCATCACACATATTATGGCCGAAACCGAACCTGTCGGACTACTTTTAAAGTAGGAACGGAATCTTTACTTCCCTATCTTCTTTTTTGATATTTATTCATAACTTCTAATATTCTGTATCTTTTAATTTGTCTATAACACTTTAGCATGATTTGCATGGCGGGTATATATTTCTAACCATTACTCTTATTGGTCACGTTTGTTTGCTCTCATATGTATGCCATTCTATATGTATTCTGATACAGTGTTCACATTTATTTTTCATCAATATAGTATTTGACTTTATTTTTGGAATCTAACTTTTGGTTAATATCATTATAGTTTTTTTTATATTACTGTTTAATAAAAGGCCAGTTGTTCAATAGTCTAATAAACTAGCTTAAACCTTAAACCTAATTTAACGCTAAACGGCATGTATCGATGTGCTTTAAACAATGCGAATCGACACATGTGCTTAGCTTTAAACAATGTTTCTATTGAACAACTGGCCCTGAATGATAGAACTAACGACTGTTCAAGAGTCAGTATACGCAAATGCACAGAATTGTTCATGACATAGGGCGAGTTCTACAAATGACATTTATTCGGATAATAAGGCTATTCGTGGAATAACTTTGAGATTTTAACACAAATATCTCAAACATATTCCACGAATAGCCTTATTCTCCAGTTAAATATCAATTGTAGAACCGGCCCTTACTCACTCTTAATCATATCCATCTAACAGCGTTCGCCGGGATCAGGAAATCGGGAAGACAGTCCACCTGCTGAAAGCAATTATAGGGAAACTAGATTGGTCACAAGTCAGTCTACTAATAACATAAAGGTTCGTTCATTACAGCACGCTTAAATCACTTTTAATTGAACCCATACAATATTCAACCATCTATCTGATGCCCTATTTAATCAGGAGTACACCAATGGAGAGCGTTATGCGAACGTGCCAAATTCGTATCGGCAAACGGAAGGCAGTGAGGTATCCTATCGGACGGAGGGACCTGTGCGGAGTGCTAGCCAACACAACTGCAATATTGCACATCGGCCTCCATTCACGAGGAGACCCGTTACAAGGGTAAGTAAATACTATGTATCAATTAAATGTAATGATATTTTTATATCATTCGAAGAACAAGAAGTTAAACGCGTTCACGGATAATATGTGTATACAAGCCATTTTGTTACTGTACCTTGTGTCATTTTTTGATGAGTTTAATTGTTATTGGGTAAAGCGAAGGAGAATTTTTAATTTTAAAATAGCCAATACCGTGCCTACTTTCTTACATTGTTTTTACATAAAAATATGTTAAGATAAAGATGGACAGCTTACCAAGTTATTGAAGAATATTATGAAAGTAATCAGATAAAACCGATCTGATATATTTGATACAAACAGTAGTTTCTGTATTTGTTACAATTCTGTAACTGGCTATCGACGATATTTTAAGTACATTGCACGTATATATATATATATATATATATATATATATATATATATATATATATATATATATATATATATAATAAATTACTACTCGACTATAATATATAACAAAACATCAAAAACTATTAATTAATATACAAGTGTGAATCCACCTCTTAGCAATGTACATATCTAGATTTTCTTAGATCTCATCAGTGCAGCTCAGTTAGTGAGGATGCATTCACACAATATCTCGAGTGGTTATATACAAAATTGATACAACTTTCTGCCTACGAGTAAAATTTAACGTCATCTGGCGACACCACATCAATTAACTATTGAAGCTCATATGGTTATAACCATCAACACGCTCATGCCATAAGGATCACCGAGTAGTGCTCTCTATTGGAATAATATTCCAACACAGTGTAGTGAGGATAAATTCATGATGAGATCTAAAAAGATCAAAATCTAGATATGCAGATCAATACTACTCGGTGGACCTGATGACATGAGCATGTTGACGGTATAACGACTCGAGATATTGTGTGAATGTATCCTCACTAGCTGAGCTACACTGATTGGAACAAGATCGAAATCTAGATATGTAGATTGCTAAGAGGTAGATTCACAATTATATATTGAGATTGGCCATCTGCTGATTTCTCAAACACTCTGTTGGAATATTATTCCATTCGAGGGCACTACTCGGTGATCCTGATGGCATGAGCATGTTGACGGTTATTACCATATGGGTGTGCATTGATATGGTGTCGCCAGATGGCGTTAAACTTTCCTCCTAGTGGGAAAATTGTATCATTTTTATGAATTAATTGTTTATAAAAATGTAAATTCCCAATCCATTTGATGCAATTTTGGATACAAATATAATCATACGTATCTTTTTCTCTAAAGAAATTATTTGGTATTGTTAAGGTAAACATAAAGTCAACATTTTGTAAGTAATAGTGATAATCCAGGACTTCCCATTATCCCATAAAATCTAGTTTAAAACTTTTAAAACTTAAATCTGTATCGATCAAAACTAACTTCGAAAACTCGAAAACTGAGGTTATTCAGAAATAAAGTCTTCGTTATTTTTGGCAATTATAATCTGCATCTGAATTTTTTTGTACTCTTGATACGGTGGATGTAACTTATACCTATATTTTTTTAATAACTTTAATATTTTATATATTATAATAGTTTGTATAATATATTATTTATTTCTTCTCATGTTGTCTCCTCCTGCTGCCTTCGCCTCGGGATTATTCTTATTTACATTATTCGTTAATTTTACGTACATTACACGTATATTGTAAGTATATTATTCTATATTTTACGTATTTTTATTGTGTACTTTACGTTGATTGTATATTTTATCTATCCTGCATAAGGAAATTTGTCGAAAACCTACAACTAAAAAACCAAACTTTATTTGGCATATTCAACTCATCACAAAAAACAGCAAACAGTTTCCGGAACTCTAACCACATACCCATAACTTTCCACATCACGCGTCCCTCACCCACGATGGTTTACTGCAGAATTCCACGCTATTTCCGTCCTCTTTTAGCCATTCACTCACTTTTCTGCAATTCTTCGTCCACTCTTTTTTTATACGCTCACACTCGTTGCACAGGTGCCACCACGTATCACTTCCCTTACTACACATTACACAGGTGGTGTACCCTTGTCCCATCCATACTTTCTCCCTCTTACTTCCGACCCACACCTCGCTCATGCGATGCATACCTTCTCCTCTCTGCCCAAACCTGACCTAGATATGTAGTCCGGGGATATGTACATGCCACTCTACATACACCGGGTTGTACGAGCCCTCATTCAATGTTTCCTGGCGTTCTTCCCACTCAACATCCCTCATTCTCTCCGTGACCTCTGTTCGCATGCTTCCCCGCTTCTTAGTTTCTCATCCACCTACACCTCAGACCTACTCTTTCCTACATCCTTCCACTATGCTTTCTCGAAACGCTCGCTGGCTTATCCCTATCTCTCGTTCACATCACCCACACTAGTCTTATCTTTTCAAACCCCTGCAGCCTTTCCTCACCCTCCCACACGTCTACCATCATTGGGTTCGTCCTGCAGGAGGATGGGTAAAATAATCGACCTTTCTAGCCCTAGCAGCTTCTTTAAAATCCATCCTCACTCCTTTTCCGCTAGATCCTGCTTTCTCGCACCCTATACTTTCACTCGGTAAAGCAATACGGTCTTAACGCACGCAACCCAAATCTTACACGCAATTCGTATATTTCCCTGTCCGCCATTTTTTTAATTTTCTCCTCGCTTGCACCCACTCCAAGTGTTTCCTATACCCACCTCTGCAGTCAAACCAGAACCTTAGATATTTAGAACCATCTACTCTCTCAAACAAAACCTTTCATTTCAACTCTTCCACTCTACCCATCCTTCCCATATTCTTAAACAATATTTATTTGCTGTTCTCCACAAACCTGCAACTATATTTAGTATAATTTGACATGGCGTTGTCATGTTATGGGCAAGTTTCCAACATTTGAAACTTCTTCTTTTGAAGCTCGCGCTATAAGCACCATTTCACAATTATATATTATATAATATGTATTATAGTATATTATTTGTATATTCTACATATATTTATTCCACCCTTATATGAAAATTACATGAAAATACTATCACTATTGTCTGTTGAAAATAGGCAATAATGCTACTAATTTAAGGACATGGAACATTTTTAGACTTCAAATTAAATTTTGCCTGTGAAATTTTATTTCTCTTCTTGATGTGGAACATCCTGTAATTTTACGTTTAATTTATATACATTTTCCATAAATTGTACGTATATTGCGCGTATTGTATATATATATATATATATATATATATATATATATATATATATATATATATATATATATATATACAGTAGAGCCGCCTTAAATGGTGGGGGGAGGTAATACACCGAATCCTAGCCCAGGCCATAGACACCCAGGCCCCCACTTTCACTGACACCCGCTTTTAAATATGGCGTGAAATCTATTTCTACTTGGTATTGAATATTTTACATATCCTATATACTACTATATTTTACGTATGTTATACGGATATTTTACATATATTTATTTTCTATGGATTTTGTACAAATAATGTACATTCAGGTGCCCCTAAAGTATGGGATAAATTCGATAAAATCTTTATTTATGAATTTTGCAAAAAATTCATGAAGTTGTCGATTTTTGAATGAGCAATGACGACATTTGTATTCAAACGACAATCCTATCTTTTTATTGCGGATTCTGAAAGTGATTATTATGTATATTACAATATAGGTCACATCAGGAAATTTCCGAGAAAAATCATTTCAAATGTCAGAATCAGCGGAAAAGCTCTCGAGCTGATAGCTCTAAAGATAGAAATTGAGTATTGTTTTCAATAAATAATTTTATAAAACTGCAGCGTGTCTCATTTGCAAAAACCTCTTTTCATATCATGATAAATGATAAATAAAATAACCCAAAGGAGTCACTTCATTCCAGCAAATACAGACGTATCGGCCCACAGATGACAAACTCTCTGAATTCTGATATCTGGAACACTCCATTCGAATATTACTCTATTACTCCATAATTTTGTGAATTGCAATTCTGCGGTTTAACCCCATATACGTTTTATCTTTCTGTCATTACTTTTTATAAAAACACTGTGGTGCGCCAATTGCGACTATTCTCTACAACATACTGAAGAGATTTTCGCCATATCCGGTTAATAGTACATTTATTTTCTTGACAGTCTACACATATTTAAATGTCTATATTGCACATATAATGAAAAAATATTCAATTTTCAATTGGGTGCATTGGCCAGTAAGAAAATAGATGGGGGTTTCCGATAAGATTTTACAACATTAATTGATTTTAACTGCAACGGAGGCTCTGTAAACGCAGGCGAGGGCGTGATATCTAGATCCACACGGCATGGTGCAGAACTTGCAACGACATTTCTCCTTTCATTCGTGAAAGTTTGGTGCTGCACATATCACATGGTGTAATCCTAGTTATTTGCTACGGGTTTCCTGTGTAGTTATCCCGTACGAACTGCCAATTCGATTCCTCTCTGAAACGGTTATTTATTATTTGTTTATCTATATTATATAGAAAACGGTTTACCTTGTTTGAGTTTAATAAAAACATACCAAATATGGTTTAGTTTAAAAATATACGTCACATTAATAGAGTAGATTCATTTTGAAGTGGCGACAGGGATGTGGCGGCTACGATCCTGTGCGCAGAACGTGAAAAAGCGTCGCGTTTGTGAATTACTGTTCATACTAAACCATAGTGTA
Source organism: Lordithon lunulatus (assembly GCA_963942505.1). Classification (NCBI taxonomy): domain Eukaryota; kingdom Metazoa; phylum Arthropoda; class Insecta; order Coleoptera; family Staphylinidae; genus Lordithon; species Lordithon lunulatus. Next base: position 42,283,287 of record OZ012668.1, read on the forward strand.
ATATATACATATGTTCCGGCGGACTTTTCCGTCGGATTGTTGATCGAAGGTGGTAATTCGGAAATTAATCTTTCCACCAGATACAACAGTGTGCCACAGTTGTAAATTGTAACACACTTAAATAGATTTTATGTGCTGCAGGCGTAAATTGCAACATACTTATAGTTTTACATGATATAAGACACGGAAGTTTCATGTAGCACAATTGCTAACCACTTTAATTCAAGGTTTAAAAAGAACTATTATAATATTACACTATGTCCTAAACACACAGCCACCACACAGTAATGTACGCGTGATCGTCGGAACGCGTGCGACAACGTGTCGCCTCATTTTTTCTTGCAAGGCCCGGGAGTGTAAAAATCTTCAATAAGACGAATCCCCTCTCCGTGAAGAGGGTCAGATTCTTACTAACTAAAAAGCACTCCCGCCTGCAACATAGCGAAAAAATTAATTTTATGTATGCGTATATCAAATGAATATAATCACGTAAGAAGTTGTGTGGTGGTCATGTTGGCCAGGGTTTCACAGGAGAGGTTTTGGCTTAATCACGGATGATCTGCGATGATCATCCTGGGCCTTTTATGTTTCCAATCACGATTTTCATCGTAATTGGAACATGACTTTACTGATTCCATTGGATGCTCTTCTAGCCTTCCATGGAATGCATCAGACATACTCCTAGCTTGCGTCTAATTTGTCTGTTCCTAACATACCATGAGGCATTTAGGAACATTTTAAGAGTTTTATTTTGGAATCGCTGCAAGCTCGCCCAATTTGTCTTTGTCAAGCATCCCGCCCAGATAGGAGCACCGTAGGTAATAAGTTTCGGTCTTAGCACTGAGCTAAAAATCCTCAACTTATTTCGTAGACTGAGAACTCCCGATAGGAGAGACATCCTGCCAGCGGCTTGTCTGGTTCTCACCAGAGCCTCCAGGTGTGCGTTCCAACTCAGCTTACAAGTTAGGATGAGACCCAACGTGTGTCGCCTCAGCCCTCAACCCTTTCTTATATACAGTTGCGCAATTGCGCATAAAGTTGAACTTTGAAACCCTCCACTTCAAAATAAATCTACTCTACCACAGTGGTTTTTGAAATTGCACTAGTATTGTTAATTTATATGCAACTCGAATTTTGATTACCTTACAAACCAAATTACAAATGCTTGAGAGTTTTATTTAGTTAACCAATTTTTTCCAATGTTTAAGTGCATTTTTGTATCATTGTCATAATTTCGACAATGACACAGTTGTGGTTATTTGGAATCACTAGTGCATCAAACATTTAAATCATGCCTTAACATAAAATTTTTCAGAATTCAAATATTCTATCAGCCGTCCTCTGTCTGGTCAAAGAACTGGACTACCCGAGTCTAGAAGTGGTCGAGATGGCAGTGCGTTGCCGCATGGACGAGCTGGACGAATGACGAAAGCTCAACAACTCTGGAAACGGCGACGAAGAAGAATCCGGAGACTAACAATTTAAAGCTAAATAATACAATACAACATACCCCCTCAAATAAAATCTGTATTATTTACGTAGTACTTACCAATTGGTGACTTTTGGGTATGAGTCGCAACGAATAAAAAAAAACTTGCCCTAGGAATTAAACAGAACAAAACAAATAACTCGAGTTATTTGTGCTGAAATTCGTAACGTACTAATTGATCTCTATATTATTTTTAATTCAACGTTTGTACTTCACATATTAATCTGCCAAATTTGAAGAGCTTGAATGCAATTTTTTCGGTACTTAACACGAGCTGGACCAATAATGATTTGTCTCACTAGCGAGGTTGTGTGATATACATCAAATTTATAACGTACTGATTTTATTTTACTTAAATATAGGTTAACACTTAAACACTTTGTTAAACTAGAACATTTTTAATAGTTGTTATTTAAAAATCCCTCCATTTCTGTGAATTTGTTACATATAATTCTATTAACTTTCTAGTCTTTAAATGTATTAACATGTTTATATCTTCTTGCCAACATTTCACACAAAAAATGTAGCAGCGACAGAGTGCAATTATAAGAAAAAATGTAAGTTTTAAATTGTTTATATATTATACTGTTTTATATAATTTAAAGTAGCTAATACAATTTGTAAATATCAATGATTTGATATATAAATAAATTCAGATTATGTACAGAGGCAATAAAAGTGTGCACCACTGTATTTTTAATTGTATTTTTATATCAAATTGTTAATGCAGCGAAGACATTACATGTAGGTGGGTTTTTGGTATATTTTTAATGGACCAAAATGTACTATCTAATAAATTAATATGTCGTAACTTTATTTTTGTTACATCTTCGTATTGCAGTCTTCCGGTGTGTCTGATAATTCACTTTTTGGAAAACCATCTGAATCCACACAGTAGTATTGGCCGCCTACTTGTTGCAATGATTCATAGTTGCCATTTGTCTGGCATTTAAGCTGCTGCTGGTGACCTTCCATTTTGAAAAAACGTGTATCCCAAGCACAATCTACGGAAATGTACTTCATTAATAGAACTAATTTGTTCTAAAAAACTATTTTAAGCGTCTAAATAAAATGGAAATATGGTTATATGGACAGAGTGATTTTAACATTTATATCCCTGGTTTGGTAAGTGCGAATTCAGGTTAACAAATTAAAGAGAATAACAATTTGTTTTGAATTTTTGTTTATTTTGACTCAATGCACTAGCCATAGTTTCCTAGGAAGCGGGGATCAAATATATATATATATATATATATATATATATATATATATATATATATATATCTGTGTGTGTGTGTTCTGTTTTCTTATGAGAGCAGGGCTTAAGCTGTAACACCGACCTCCAGACGTTCACCGAGAACAAAAAATTATAGATAATTGATTGGAAATAGTAAATAAATAAATAAATAAATATAATTTAAAGTTTTCATATTTTTGAAATATGGACCTCAAAAACACAAGGCAGCAGGCAGATTATAAAGTGGATATTTCTTAATGCTTTTTTGGTAACAGTGAACATTGGGCAAAATTTCGGAATCAGGTGAGAATAAAATGGCATTGTTTGCTAACTCAACAATGGTATTTTATTCTTACTTAATAAGTCCACTAATAGGATACATATACAAATACAGATATTTATCATTTTTATTATACTCACTGCAATTCTGTCCTTTGCTTTCGTTTACAGCGACCTGCCAACTTCCAGCTAGTGAATTATCCCCCCAAACACAATTAGAGCTAAAAAATAATAGTTTACAGTTTTCTGGGAAATCAGGATCAAAGTTCTATTTATTCTCAATGACTTGACCCAAGGATAATATAATATATACTAGGTGAAATTCCCGTCCTTCGACCGGGGATGATTTTTGATAGCGTTGAACAACGAATTCTCAGTAAACGTTTTAAATTGCAGCTTACTATTTTCAATCTTATTTGTGTCACTAAAAAAGCAAAACCTTACTTAGAAGACTGATATTACTTCAAAACACTTACTACTGCATTAAATAATGAATAAATAATCATACACAAAAGACAGCACAAAATATATAAATGACAGGTCCGCCGGCTTCAAACCGTTGTCTTCGTTTCTATATTATAGGGATTATGGCAAATAGTACATAACGCTATTTATAGAAATAGCATGAAAAAACCGCACATAATTAAATTAAATAAAAATTATTGATTCATTTTTGTAATTGATTAAAAATAAGTGCTGTATGAAAGTAAATCTTCAAATGCCCAAACCATGCTAACAATTTCAAATATTAATAAATTTGTACTGTAATTTTGTTATCAAAAACTACTAAAATAGCAACGCTTTTCGAGATATCTGTCATAACATCCTATATGCTCTAAATTCCTTGACTTACAATCCGTTTCTAACACTCAATCGTCCGTAAGACCCATCAGCATCGCATAGAACTTTCTGAAAATTAACGTTTTGTGTTCCATGAATTTTCAATTCTCTGGTGGCCTTTAATTGCGCGTACAGATGGCTGTCGCATTGTCGTAAATATTGTTTTCCCACTAGTTTTTCGGAATCTAAAAGATATGCTTGTTATGTTTATACTTTTCAGTAGATTATTAAATTTACAAACTTACAACACGGCAAGTGAATCATTAAGGATTCAGGGACAATTGGCGAGATGACTTCTCCAGTTTTCGGTTCAGCACACCAGCACTGCTCCGGACTGCACTGAAGAGGTTCGTAATTGCCGTTCTTGTCGCAGTGTAAGCTTACGAACCAATTCTCCGGGTCCTCCGCGAGTTCTTCTCTTTTTCTGCTACATGCTATAATAATTCATACATTAGCTTATAATAATATTTATTATACAGGGCGAATACAAGATATAATACCATTAATTCTGCTAAAACCATTATTATAAATGGTGTTTTTTTAATTGGATAGAACTTCAGATAACTATCTCTAACTGAAGTGTCCTTTACCACTGTTAATAACATGTATTTTCAGTATAGTGTGGCAAATCATCATGAATAAACTCTCGCTTTAACAACGTTTTCAAATTATCCAGATTTACTATTTAAAGTCGATTGTAGATTTGCGAAACCTATAGACGACTTCGTGTACACATAATCGTCCATCCGAGCAAGCTATCCGCCGCAGTGTGAATTGATTATATACCGTCCACTCTCTACTTTATGTAAAAATATCAATATGTCGAAAGTATGTGCATCCTATAGGAAATATCGCCGCTGTAAACGTAAATGTGCAAATATCATATGTGATCGATTCCTCGTCCATCGCATCAGTTGACAATTATACATACAAATGTTGGTCTATACTCATATAAGATCGAACTAGTGCAAGAAATAAAGCCACAAGACGCTTGCGTAATTCTTTTACTAATTGGGTTCGAGCAGTTGCATGCAAATAAGTTTTATCTCAAAAGTGTGTTCAGCATTGAGATTCACTTTTCGGCGCCTCCAGATTAATTCCTATATGGCTACGTGAATTCATTGGTTTCTGCTAATAAGGCAGCACTTAGCGCTTTGGAAACCAAGATAGCTTGTCAATCATGACATACGTCATCATTGCTTGAAAAAGTGACCCAAGATTGTACCAATTCTGCTAAAGGAATGCGCTTTGCTAGGAACAGGCTCGATGCATATGACTTCCGTAAGTAATTGTAGGTCGAGTGGTAAGCTTTCAAATACTAGATTTATGGTTAAATATTACGGTCACATATACAGTATTATTTAATGAAGTTTAAAGTTCTATCTTGTTTAAAAAACACCCATTTTTACACACAAAAAAGGTGGTGGCCTAAATTTAATATTTAATAATTTGCCATAATGTGACAATTCTATTTTTTTTACCAGTCTCAGGTTGTTGGATTGTATAAAGGCGAGTTAATTCGTGATTATTGGTAATCCACAATCCACAAACAGCCGAAATTAAACATAGAATCCAACTAACTTGTGCCGCGTGTGGCAAGCTCAGCTACATTCTGAAAGATAAACATGTCGCTTTGTATTTAACATGCCAGGTCTATAATAACTGCATCCTTTCTGTTGCCACATATGGCCTAGAAACAATGGCTAGAAACTAGGGTAACTAAAGAAGCCATGAAACGCGGAATGCTAGGAATCGATATAAGAAACAAAATACGAAATACCGATATCCGGGCAACAACAAAAGTAACAGACATAATGGATACAACAGCGGACCTCAAATGGCAATGGATAGGACACGTGGCTAGAAATGGACGCATAAAATTTCCATCTGGAGACCACGGTAAACAAAAAATACAGGAATAGGTGTCTTCCTGCCTTCTCTTCCAGCGAGATGGATCGACGACATCAAGACCATAGCGGGGAGTTAATGGATGAACGACAGAAAAACATGGAAAAGGATGAAAAAGGCGTATTCCAACAATGGAAATACGAGGGCTAAAAAGAAGAAGAAGAAGAGATAAGACCAATTATGACGTACACATCAGAAACAAGACCGGAAACATCAGAAACAAGGCAATTAGTGGAGACGACACAAAAGACAATATTCCGACAAATTTAAAGAAATACTAGACCGGGAAAGAAACGAGAACATTAAACAAGTATGTAAGGTAGACAATATCAATGAATGGGTACTACAATGAAACAGGCAAAGGAATAAACACATCGACCGATTGACAGATGAGATAATGGTGAAAATAGCAAGAGATAAATCTCCCGCCGGAAGGAGTATAATGAAGAAAAGATGGAGCGATAACCTACGCTCAACCTAAGCAAACATATTTGTTTGAAATAATGTTAACACATTATTCTAAATAGTGGAAGAAGTTTGGCCCATCCGTCCCAAATTTGGTGAAGTGCATTTCAAATGTGTAGTTACTTATATTTTATGGTGTTAATCCTATCCTCTTACCAATAAGATTATATAGATATACTTAGTGATTACCTCAATTTATTACAGCGTTTTCTAAAATTATATGTCACATACCGCAAGTCATATCGTCAGCTTCTGTTGACCAAGCCTGGCCAAAGATCCTATTGCCAACCTTGTCGTAACAAAAACATCTGCAACAGATTTTAAAAATATTAGAACATGGCTGTAACGTTTCGGTTGAAACTCTAAATTGTACATTAGGGGCTGTATAGTGGTGCATTATTAAAAGATAATATTTACTAATTATAAATCCACCTATTCTCCGAATAACCTCAGGGGTTCACGGCTGGTGAATACGGGAACTGGCAATCCCGAGGAGCCCTAGCTGGATCTGTTTTTTCTTCAGTGGACCTTAAAACAGATCCCTCTCTTTCATCTTTTCAACTAACCAAACTCTCTTTCGCGACTTTAAAGCTCTTAATCTAACTTTCCGTATTTGCATTTTCATTGCAGCGCATCTAAACCTGGTCCATAATTGTATGGAGCAGGTTTAGATGCGCTGTTCTGCCTTGTCATTTCAAACCCGGTCTCTGACTGACGCAGCAACGGAACCGCAAGGACGAGGATCAGGAATAATGGGCTTAACTCTTGGTTTCTCTTCTCACCTCTACACTATTAGACCACTCAAGTGCTACGATCTGTTTTTCACAACGCAACCCGGCATGAAGGAAGGTAACGTAAACTCAATCAATTACAACAGAGAAAATTGCGTTTTAATACATTTTAATGGGTTCATAAGCACTCTCTACTAATCTAAAGGCGCCTAGTGGAGAATTCTTATATCAAAAATAAGACAGTTGTGTTCAAATTGCTCATTTTCGCCTTAAACTAACAAACAAATGACAAATGTTTGAAACGCAGAATCCAACTAACATGGCAAGCGTGTGGCAAGCTCAGCTACATTCTGAAAGATAAAGATGTCACTTTATATTTAAAACGCAATGTCTATAATAGCTGCATTCTTCCTGTTGCCACATATGGCCTAGAAACAATGGCAATCACTAAATCATCAGCAGCGAAACTTAAACTTAACTCAAAAAGCTATGAAACGCGGAATGCTAGGAATCACTATAAGAAACAAAATACGAAATACCGATATCCGGGCAAAAAAAAGTAACGGACATCATGGAGAGAACAGCGGACCTCAAATGGCAACTTGAACATAACACTACAAAATATCACAGAAACTTGAAAATTGTCGCCATATCATATTGGTTTCATGGCTGGGTAGATAACATAAAAACTCACCTCTTATATTTCGAGAATACATTATAACAGATTATAAATTGCTTACCTTCCATTAGCCTCCTCGCCCTTGCACTGTTTAGGAGCCCACGTTCCATCCTTTAAACATTGTGGTTTCCATTTGGCATCATAAAAGGGGGAATCCGTACCCGGGATAACTGATTGATACTTCAAACACGAATCTAGGGTAATAAGCGTAATAAGATCAATGGAATAAAGTTATTTGTATGTAGTTACCAATATCTATTTCGCATACATCGTCTATGCAGTTATACCCAGGAGGGCAAACTATTTCTCCACTGCAATCACCCTCCTGTTCTAAAAGTAAATATAATTTATTCATAAAGTAAAACCAATATAATCAAAATTAAATATGTAGAACACATTACTGCATTTAGTATTAATCAAATAACAAATATTTTAATAGATACTATTATTCTTCTAAAGAATGTGTTCATCGCCTCCCCTCTAAGAAAAATATCCGGTCGACCTAGCGTTAGTTCGTTCGGTTCGGGGCCTCAAACTATATTAAGGCTGTGTAAATAGCAGGATGACACGAAGTGATAATCCATGATCACCAATTGCCCTGCGACACTGTCAGAAGACCTCGATTGCTGACTATCTTTGTTCTGAAGTGTTTAAGTTTTCTATCTAGTACATTGTCTATATCCCCTTTGGTGAAATTCTTTTGTCGGCCATTCGTCGGCTTCTTACTTTGTTTCAGAGCAGGCATTGTTTAAGTTTAGTGTGTGTGATCCATCTGTGGTCTGAGTAAGATACCTCAGACACACTTTTAGACGCATTATTCTCGTATTGTGTTCAAGCACTAGGTGCTATTGAAGGAATTGTACTATTCATGATAATTATAGAACTATCGAATAAAATCTATTGATAGCATTAGACTATCGATACTTCTCGATAGTCTGTTATGAAGTAAAAACAAAAAGTAGTATTATCTCAATTATTTCATTTCCTTTAGATTGATTCAGTTTGTTTTTAACTATTTGTTTATGTCTATAGTTAGATAATGTTTATACGATAGTGTCATCACTAGTGTTTAGCTCTTTGTGGACGTACGAACGACGTACGTGTACGGTTTAGGTGGTTTAGGTTTGTCCCTAAAATAGTTAAACTTTTTTGTCAACAGACGGTATTTAATATGTATATATAAATAATAATAGTATAAAATAAACAAAATTCCAGTACAGCACATATAAAATAGAGAATGAACACATGTGCTGTGACTCTGATTTTAAGTTTAGACCCAAATATAAAAAACACAAAAAGAAATTGTACCTTTAACAATTTCGGCGCAGCCCGGAAAGCAGCCATGTATTTTGTTCTGCAGTAAATATTCTCCTTCCTGGCAGTCTTTATTTGAGAGATCAGTTTCGATAGTAAATCGTGGTGAACATTGAAAATTTTCGTCTTGCGAATGCACTAATATACACTGAAATAACGTAAAAGAAATAACCAGGAGCAAATTCAACCGACGCATTGTGAACACTTACTGACTCAGATATTTTGAGATAAGATAATAATTCGGTATATCTGATACGTATGGATTATCAAATATCTTTGTAATCAACTATCGGTCTCGGATCTGATATACTATTTCCAACACAGGATTATAATGTACTAATGTTTCTGCAGACAGGCATTTTCATCAAATTTTGTAATTATATCGCTAGTTTTATTTACCTTTGGACTGACTTATTAACAACATATAAATAATAATAAAATCAATATTTTTCTAAACGTATGTAAATATCTTCGTTGAATATTTTTTGAGAGGAAATGTTTTGTTTGTGAAAGTGTACACGTGAAGATTTTCCGACGCATCCCATCCGTTCTCTGACACGATATCAGTTAATGAATTGAACGAATTTGACATAAAGCTGACTGAAGTATCAATTAATATCTTTCTAAAAGCAAATTCGCTCACTCCAAATCCCTCCACGTGTGCGGAAACATACAGCGGGCCTGAGTATACTCCCACGGAATGATATGGGAAATTCTAATTAAAATTAGGGCCAGTTCTGTTTTGCAGCTCTGTACCAGCACCAGTTGTACGTATTTGTTCAATGGCGTAGAAAAATCCGCCGTATTTTAAGGAATGCTGACGGCCCGGAAGAGAGTCTTTGGGCGTGCATAAAAGATCGGGGTTCAACGGATTGTATAGTTAAACCGATAATACTGGTAGGTAATTATTTTGTGAAAGTAAATCCTATACACATCAAAGAAGGCGAGAGTCGGTAATGGTTCGAGGAATAGTAATATAATAAATCTATTGCCTAGTCCCTTATTTAAACCGGGTGCACGGGCCAGAACGGTCATTCGTCAACCTCACCTCCACGCGGTGCACCTTGGTTTACACTAACGAGGCTCTGGGACCGAGTACGGGTGTATAACCTTTGTACATGCCGTTACAAATTAAACTAGGCGACGAAGAGGAAGTGGAAAAATAGATTCATTTCGACTAATGAACTAAGGGTGAAAGCCTGCCGTCTTAGGTTACCCTATGCCACAGTATCACGTCTACATAGGAATGATCACAACCGTGCAGACTGCGTACCTGCATCGGAATCATTACACGTAACCGCATGTACGCTAATATGGAATATTCGATTATGTCTAACAAATCTGGAACTAACACTTGATCCCACACGGATCTCCGGGGACTTATAGATGATCAAATGCGCCGTCCTTATTTTAAGAACTCACAAAGATCACGAACCACACAACAAAAGTGCATCACCTAAGTGGAATGTCAGAACCCTATGCGACCTTCCAGGATGCGATCACCCTGAGAGAAGAACGGCTCTTATCTGGTCTGGACTGCTGGCCATGAGTTGTTTGACCGACGAGCACTACATCTTTTATTGGAGAAGCTATCGAGAGGACTGCAAGAGACTACACGAGATAGGCCTTGCGATCAAAATAAAATAGCCGCCAACCTCAGTGAAGAGCAATTAGGCGCTTCAGAGCGACTATTGACACTGATATATCATGTAGGGAAAGGACATTTTGTCAACGTTGTTAATGCACATGCGTCAACGCTAGACGCCAACAACGCAGTCAAGGAAGATTTCTATTCAGAACTGGACAGAACCTTTATTGGACGTGCCTTGTAGATTTGGCTTTCGAAATATGGAAAAGGAAATGTAATGGAATGGATATCGATATCGTAAAAACGTGCTTAAATACAATTTGCCCATAATAGTGTTGATAGAAAATGATAAAGTCGATCTAAAGAATATAGTTTGAAAACTAGATGAAGAATACAAGAACTGGCGCTATTGGAGCAGAACCGTCCAATATACACCTGTATTTCCTGTGAGGTGGAAGACACCCACATCTCCGTTACCACCACTAGGTGGTAGGCATGGGTAGTTCCGGATTCAAGCCGCGTTCTGTCCAGGGCGCCTACCGGCTCAACAAAAACTCTCGTTCTGTCACTAGGGCCTTATCCGCCTTAGAGGCACACTATGCTCCCTAGTACCATCTCAGGTCAGTTGGTCATTCCTGTCTTTTGTCTTGCCTTTTTGGTCTGTGTATGTCACTCGTAGTGGAGGTCGTCTCTATACTTTTGTCGCAGGACGCGCGAACCGTTCAACTGCCTCCCAATTGAGGCCGATCTTCTGAAGTCCAATTTTCCTAGGGCTAGGGGTATCCTCTCCTAGCTCGAGTCACAGAGTGGCTCTCTCGTGGTACCAACGTTGGCATCTGTACAAAATGTGATGTGGCTTGGATCATCGGTCCCGCAGCAGTACCGGCACCGGGCCGTCGCAGCCTTCGCTACCCAAAGCAGGTATGACTGGAAATCACCATGCCTAGTTAAATGATCCATCCCTCCATGGCGTCTGTCCACCCATGATTCGATGTGGGAGATGATGACTTTGGTCCGCTCCGCGTTGGTCACCTCCTCCTACCTGTGTTTCCATTTCTCTAATATACGTTTCCTGGCCTCCTTTTGACTTTTTTTAGTTCTCCGCTGTTCTTCATGGCTCTATATATGTCGGAACTTTATTCGACTAAAAGGGCCCGGGGTGGCAGCTAGCACCTCTACCGCAATCGTGGAGATTATCTTACCTTGTCTGCATTGCGGTCGTGGTTAACCCGACCGAAGCTGGATACAGGAATTGGACAAGCGGCACCGTCGCTAACAAACTCCTCTTCTTATCACTCGGGTCCTCACGTTGGTCAGGAGTTTCGCCAGTGTTGTTTCAGTGTTCCTTCCGGGAGGCCTCCAACGCCTGCTGAGTATGGTTGATATTTGATTCTAGAGTTGTCCCCAGATACTTCAGCCTTCTCTGGATTTCATATTCTTCCCCCATCGTCTGGATGGTGTTGTCTTCTCCTGTTCCTATTCTTTTAACCGAGAGAAGGGCCATCTTAATTTTCTCTGTTGTGATACTGAGCGCCGCGTTAGTCATCCATCTTTCCATGTTTTCTGAGGCCTCCATCATCCTGATTTTGACTGTCTGGAGTTCCCGACCCCTGGCGACCAGTGCCATTTCGTCGGTAAATGCAATGGCCATGACATCCTCCGGCAGCATCACCGAGCACTACCTCTTCCCCTAGTTGGCTGTCATTGTTGTTGTCTTCGTTGTCTTCGCATATGTCCAGGTTTACGTTGTCCCCGGGTGGAAAGAGAGCTGTAACGCTTGGTTCATCGTTTCGGGTTTGAACTTCCTTCTCTTCCGGGGCGTAGTTGAGTTACCACTTCGCTAGGTTATATCAGGAAGACAATATAGCAGTTGTCGCTCAGGGTCTCCAGCTGCGCGAACACGCGGGTTATGTCAATGTGGCGTGCCGACGCTCCTAATACCGAAGGTCGCCTAATACCATAAGGCATTTCTTTATGGGTGGCCTTGCGCAGCATAAGGGCAACCCGTTTTTTTGTTGTTGTTTGAGCTCCCGTTCTTCCTTCGGTTACTATCACCATTATCGCTTTTGTCGCATTTCTGGTAGGCATTGGTTCTCCTACTCTGTAGATCTCCACTGATCCATCTGTAGTCGCTCTGATGGGTTCCTCCACCTCTTGCTTTGTAGAACCCTCTGATGTGGAGGGCTACTCCTGGCCTTCTCACTATGGCCTTCGCCATTATGGCGCTACACAGGGTGTCAAAGTTGGCTCAACTGCCCTGGAACATGATCCGTAGGTTCCGTTGCTTGCGTAGTCGACGTCACGGACTCGCATAGGTTTCTCCCTCCGTTGGCCTGACCAATATCGTTTCCTCCCTTTGTCCTTGTGGTTTGTTGGGTGTCTTCTGGTGCTGTCTTCTCATCTGCGTTGTCTTGTGTGACACTTACTGACGATCCCGCGAACCGATACTCGAGTATTTCAGTCATTCAGTGGTCGACAGTCTCGAGAGCTCTACTCTGACGTAGAATGGTTTGTGTCCTAGTTCTCCACGATCTTTCTGAAGCGCTTAATTCCCCGGTACAGTGGGCTCCTCGCGCTCTCGGCGCACGTGGGGTCGCATATGACGTAGTGCGTTTTCCACCCCGTATTCCTGGGTGGTCCTTTACAGTGTATCACCTCTACTGTCCGAGGCATCGTCTCCCTATCAGTTTTTGATCCGTGAGCTCTTCTACCGACCTTCCGGTTTTTAGACCCCTGTTTTGTTAATGCACGTTGTGTCTAGCAGGAAATAACAACATGCAATACTTATACATACTTAGGGGTGGTTTAATGTAACAGGAAAGAAAAGGTTAACACTAGACAAAATAATCATAGGCTGCTTGAATCAGATATTTTGTAGACGGAATATCGAAATACAACGAAAATACAATATTTATGACGCTCTTATTAAAAGCAGTTAACTCCATAGAGCAGATGCATGAAGAAAATCGTACAATATTGTAAAAACCTAAGACGGTTGATATAGAAACAATTTTATTTAAAAATGGAATCTTGACGAATCTGGTCAAGGATTGTATTGAGTCTATAGTTTCAATCAGTAATGATCTTGTAGGTTCTACTCGTCGATACTACTTAAAGACAGCCAAGGATGAATTTATGTCACTACAATCTGCTTAAGGATTATATTGGGTCTATAGTTTCAATCAGTAATGATCCTGTAGGTTCTAATCGTTGTTACTACTTAAAGACACCCAAGGATGAATTTATGTCACTACCATCTGGTTAAGGATTGTATTGGGTCTATAGTTTCAATCAGTAATGATCCTGTAGGTTCACAAAATATAGTATTGTCGGAGGATGGAAACAATCATGGTTATTGTTATTGTGCTATAAGATAATAACTATTTTCTTTTACACTTATTTGTATGTAAAACGTGTGTAACGCTTGAATTACATTGTACTAGATTCGCCAAGAAACTTGCACAAGTTTCTTTCTATCTAGTTTTAATTAAACATGTGCTATGATCAGCTCGTAATATGACGAATCGCGACTGTGAAGGTGATTGGACATATACAAACTGAACATAGAACTAGAATATTTTTTCTTGAATCTAGTACAATGTAGTCACGCATTAGTTTGCTTACATAACATATTTTGTGTTTTCGACTTGAATTACCATTACATTTAATTTCTGTTCTCCAGTTATGAATTAAAATTAATATTAAACATTATTAAAAAACAAATCTACAAAAATTAAATGAAATAAAATTAAAACAGTAAAGAAGTTGATGATAAATAATAAAAATTTGGCCCATGAGGGGATCGAACCCGCGACCTTCGCGTTATTAGCACGACGCTCTAACCAACTGAGCTAATGGGCCAGATGTTTTGCTTTTTAAAAAAAGTCAATGTTATAATTTAGTTTACAGTTATACATAAATTTAAACTGAATTGTTGGTAAATCATAAATTTTATTTTGAAAAGGAAAGATATATTTATACAGAACTGAAATATACTATTATAATTACAGTAAGTATAATAATATTTAATTTCCACTATTAAAAGTATTTTTACTCTCAATAACTACAATATTTCTTTGATTGTTTCTTTGAATTTTCTTTATTTTGTTCCATAAGATTTTCCGCGTGCACTTGCGCTCATCGCAATGCGCGTTCCGTTCCCTAGGAAGCACAATGCGGGCCTTGAGCGTCAGGCTCGGACGAGGACGGAAAATAGATCAATATATACAGATGTAGCAGCGGTGCCGCAGCCTAACAAAGTGATAAGAATTGATCCCGAGCACACGACAGCACCGGCAGTAGTTCCGCAATAATAACAATAATGTCAAAAACGCGACAGAAAAAGGCAGCAGTTAGTTAAACCGTAAACCACATAAAAACGAATCCGCTTAAATGAACAAACTAAAACATGTTGAGTAATATTGAGTGGGTGTGAACAAGAACAACATGAGCCCACAATAACGTAACAAATAGTGGAAACACCGGAAATAAACACAAACTCGAATTTCGTTTTGCCAGGCAATAGAAAATTATAATTTGGAAATAGTTAAATAATTAGGGAGAATGATTAGATTTGTTATAGCGTCTTTAGGTAATGTATTCAATACTTTATTTAATTTATCTCTTTACTCAATAATTTTTAAAATTTCAGATATATGCCTTTCATTTTATTATCACTAAAAAATATACTCCGCGTTACTGTGTCCAAAATAATCGTTTGTCAATTTTCAGTGCTAAATTTCTCAATTGGAAAATCTCAATGGTTCTGCGCCCGTGAGTTCTTTAAGGCGCTTAAATTATTAGATTGAAACAAAACAAAACAAAAATCGGTGTTAATTAACGAGATCGCGCTTTCACTATCCTAAGTTTAATCTGTTGTTTGTGCTTTCAGTAATTTTATTAGCATTATTGTTTACGAAAATTGCTGAGGCAAGGCGTTGCAAACGTGAGTGTCCTCGTACGAGTAACTAAATAACTTCCAACTTTTTTCCAGCTAATTTTAAAACAAAGCAAGCGTACGACGCTAATGTGCGATGCAATAGTCGTAATAATACACACCCAAACCCCCTTCTGTTACTAATATAATACAGCTAAATCAAACCACTAATTAATATTTTTGTTTTTGCTTAACATTCCAGCGATAATATTGCTAGCAATAATTACATTAACATATGCGGAATGCCAGAGTAAGTCTAACATGTTATTTCCTAAATGTACTTTTTATATGAATTTGGCTTTAAATGTGGATTATTGTATGGATACATTTTTTTGTTGCATGCGATTTTAATGCGCCTATGCGGATTATCACTGCTGACTCATTAATTTTGTAAAAATTGGCCCATTTTCTATCCTTTTCTTTTGCTTATGCAATTACGGATGGGAAATGTATATATGATTCTGAGGTTTATTTTGCATAAAGTTACTAGATCTAACTTTATATGAAATATAAAACACTTTTACGACGAAAATTATTGTTATTTTAAATTGGGGTTCATTTAAACACACGAAACTTGGTATGACCAGTATGACTTTATATGTAATGAACACAGTTTTACTGCAAAATATAAATTTGGGTTCACATTTAAAACCCCGCGAGACTCGCGTGTGTCTGTTAAAATGATACTATGGAACTTTTTATTCCCTAAATAAATAATTATAAAATTGTACTAATACATATTGTTTTGTTGAAAAATTCACAGTATACCACTAACTTTTATTATTATAAATTTATGATAATAAAATTCGTATATAATATTTTTATGTTGTAAACCTTTCGTGCAGACGTAAACATATATTAACGTATAACAGTTTATGATATGATACAATATATTAACACATTTAATAATACAGCACCTATTAATAATATTAGTAAATACAATTTCAATAAAATAGTAAAATAAAACAAACTAAAACTAGTATACATAGACAATAATGAATAATACTTAATAATCCGGAATTACATTAAATTATATTTTACAATTCAGATAAGGTTTAGAAAGAATACATTCCAAAGAATATCTATGGAAATTAAGTACTAAAATTAATGGGTGATCGTGTTTCAGTTAACCAATAAACAAACTGAAATACGTATACTATATTTCCTCATTTATTGCTATTGACGCGTTGAGTAAAGAAGTTTATATTATTTAGTCAATGGTTAAAGCAATTGATATCTGTGTCATAGTTACAAGTTAGAAGAGTATACATTAATACTAGAAAATTCGTGGTTCGCTTTATGTTTCAGCAGATGTACATTCTTCTAATTAAAACTGTTTAACATACATAGCTAGTTCAAAGGCATAAACAGTTAATTAAATGGTTTACCTTTCTAAAGCCAATTCGTTGATTAGTGCAGGCGTTTCTGGCAGTCACACATGACAATTGTCACTATTTTTAAACCACCGTTTTTATGTAAATGAAAGCAGGTCTCTTGGCACATTTCCGCATTAGTTATAATTGGAAACACATTAAAGTACGATTTGATTTACCTTTTGTTTGTTGGAATATATTATTGTATTTTATTAACATTTACTGTTGTTTTCGTCCAAAAAATAAATTCTTTTAAAAGGTCGCATTAAGGTATGTCGTCGCTATATGCAGACCTTGTTATAAAGTATTTTCAGAATTTTCACTGCAACCTCCAAAATTATGCAGCTCTAGACTGCGACCTTTTTTGCCTATTAGATATAGCCGTTTTTATCTCTTCTAGTTTGTAGTATATGGTAGAATTTTGGTTTATTAGGAGACATCAGGAATTGAGCACTTTGTATCTGCCTCGCATATCCAAAGGTATTAATTTGTATTGGTTAGGTTTCGGACTTTAATGTTCGGTCCAATTATGCGACTGCCCTAAATAAACTGTGGTCCCAATTAAATAAAATCCACTGTTTATAATAATTTGAACGTATGGGTAATTATAATGTCTATTTTTCAACAAATTATTCTAAACTAATAACTAAAATTGTGATGTACATGTTTTATACATTTATTATATTGATGTTTTTATTTTTTGGAAAAACACTTAAATTTTCACATATTATCCAAATATTATATATTTCACATGATTTTTCTGTAAACGAACATTGTTAATGATTAATGCTCAAAATATTGCTGTATAACTTTTCTCTATATTTTTAAAAACAAAAAATGCACATTTTTGCGGAAATCCTTTATATTATATTTGTAACTAACCATCATTGGAAACTACCATACATTTTGGATCCCTCAATGTGTGAGCCCAGAAATACTCTACATCTTGCCATATAAACCATATATCTAGCATTTTAAATAAAAATGCTACAGAGTTTAAACGGGGAAAAATTAAATTTCATAATTTTTATATTTTCTCACTGCTATATCGCACTTTTTAACGAAAATCCTTTGTATTATTTGTTCACCCTCATTTTAAGACTTGGAAACCACGATCAATTTTCGATCCCTTAATTTGTGGGCCTAGACATACTCTACATTTTGCTATATACACCATCTCACTAGCATTTTACATAAAAATGCTACGGAATTTAAACGAAAAAAAATAGCCTTAATGTTTTTCAAAAGTTCTCACTGATATAGCGCGAAAACGACAAGAGCCAGAGAACAGCGTCTAAGCCTCAGAATTGCTCTACATTTGGCCATATAAGCCATCTAACTACCATTTTAAATAAAAATGCTACAGAGTTCAAATGTCAATATTTTCATATTTTCTCACTGTTATATCGTAAAAATTAAAAGAGCTACAGAAGAGCGCCTAAGTCTGAATCTGTCGGCCCTGAAATACTCTAGATTCTGCTAAATAAACCCTACCTCATACTACAGAGTTTAAACGGGGAAAAGCATGAAATTTCTTAATTTTCACATATTCTCACATAGTTATATCGCGAAAACGGTAATATCTAGAGAAATGAATGCTGAAAGACCACGGTCGACGGCCTCTTGTATGTTTGTATGTTACAATAAATATATCTTCTTCTTCTAGAGAAAAACGTCTTATCCTCAATTTGTAGACCCAGAAATACTCTACATTTTGCCAGATAAACCATCTCTCTAGCATTTTAAATTAAAATGCTATATAATTTAAACGGGGAAAATCTGACATTTCTTTATTTTCACATATTCTCACAGCTATAGCATGAAACCAGTAAGAACTAGAGAGAAGCATCTAAGCCTTAATTTTTGGACCCAGAAATAGTCTAGATTTTTCCATTAAACCATCTCTCTAGTATTTTTAATAACAAGTGTATGCTTAGTTTTCAAAATATACATTCGATTCAGGGAAAATGCATTTTTGTTAAAAATATTGAGACGAATAATGAGTTGTAAAAGTAAAAGTAAATAATAGATATTTCCATACGCGTTGAAATTAGAAAAGTTAAGGGAAAAGTTGAGCAAAAATAAATATGATAAAGTTATGTGTGCAGTCACAATTTTTCACTGTAGTAAGTCGTTCTAAATTCTAAATTGGAATTGTTCGTGAATATGTTCAATCCTGTGACGTTTAATAAAACTGTCGTAGTCGGTAAATATTGAGTTTTCTGCAATTAATTTTCACCAAAAGGTAATTAAAAGTAAATGCCTGTAGATAATAGCCACATGAGAAATTAAATACAAATTAGAAGTGGTAGTTTTTGTATAAACTTAAACATAAAAATCAATCAGAGACAGACGACATTTTTCAGAAATATGGATAAGGTCAGGGCAAAGCAAAAAGTATATTTGTACGAAAATCTAAAACTAAATTGGCCGTCGATTAATTATCATAATATTTTATTAATTTTAAACACTAACGAGACGATTTAAATTGCAAAGTTATAAATAATTTCAAGCCTGATAATGAGCCCATTGGAAGTTTTCAGCTGGCAATTACCATTTCCCCTCAAAGTGTGGAAATCCATGCACATATTTCGTTATCAAGTAACTTTTACGATACTCGCCTATATCATTTTTTTTGACGCTAGAAAGAAAAACCAGGATTATTTTAAGTCTTACAATCAGACCTATTGGGGTTTTCTGCTAACCATCACCGTTTTGTGAAAATGACAAGGATATAATGAGATTTTCGGTTATTTTCATGGTTTCCCCTATACAATTTTAATTTAACCGGTAGAGGTATAATGTCAATTGCATATTGTAGATAATTTCAAGCCCGACAATTTTTGGGTGGTTGAAACCCAATGGGCATATTACATATAAAAAACTATTCAAATATTGCTATTTAAGATCGTTTCATGGTTTCGGCCATATCATTTTTATTTTCACTTGAACGATGATTCAAATTGCAAAATGTAGATCATTTTAAGGGTGATAATCAGCCCTGTTGATGTCTCCGGTTTGCCCAAGACATTTTATTTTAAACTCTAGAAAATTGATTTAAATTGCAACGTTGTAGCAAATATATAGAGGCAGGACAATCGGACCATTGGAACTATTCGTTTCACTGTCTTCTGCTAGCCACCTCGGTTTAGACAAGACACTTCTATTAAACGCTAGAAAATATATTTAAATTCAAAAGTTTTAGCGAATATTGAATGGCAGACAATCCGACCATTGAAACTTTTCCGTTTCACTGCTTGATGTCTTCTGCTAGCCATGTGGGTTACCCAAGACATTTTATTTTTAATGCTAGAAAATTTATTTAAATTACAAAGTAGTAGAGAATATTTAAAGCTAGACAATCGGACCGTTGGCACTTTTGTTTCAAAAATCGTTTTATTATTTTATTTTATTTTATTTATTTTTTTTTTTTTTATTCGTTTTACAATGACCTAGTGTGGAGTGAATTAAAAAGTTTGTTAAATTTCATTCTATAATATTTAGCTTTAATAGCTCAAAGGGAAATACAATTAAAAAATACAGCATGTGAGTATTATAGCAAAATATTTATAAAACAAGATCCTGTGCTGTTATTTTATAGCACGTGTAGTATTTTCATAACTGTAATAATTCATAAGTCGGTTGATTCTAATTTTAGCATTTATATATCATTTTTACAGCGTATGTAAATATTATCCGGCCTTATAAATCTACCATTACGCAAACCGCCTGCACAACTTATTTTAATTCACTGGGTAACATTGCACAACATTTAAAAATAGACGTTTGTATAAGAATTCGGAAAACATGAGCCCTATGTCCAGTGATTTTCAGACAAGTAATGAAAATTGCTAGAAAACTTCTTGTCAGTGTAAATATGCTATGTGATAAAGATAAAACGTGTTCTGAGTAATTACTCATATGATTTAACCAACATAATATGCAAATCACTGGTTTAAATTTCGGGAAACATCATGCTTAATCATATTTATATAAGAATTAAAAAATTCTTATTACTAATATTCATTAAATAAATAAATAAATAAATATATATATATATATATATATATATATATATATATATATATATATATATTTATTGTCTTTCATAAAAACACAATACACAAACGTTGTTGATCGTTTTTAATAAATTTATCAGGCAATGTAATGATCACTTAGTATCAATTAACTTAAAGCTATTGTGTAATAACTGTCAACTGTCAATATATCGATTAGTTTGTCCACTATTGCTTTGTGAAATTTTAAGAATGCCAAGAGTTCGGCAACGTGCAATTTATCGGCAACTCAATGATTTTAAACGTGACCGTATTGTTGGTATGAGAGAGGTCGGGCTTTCATTTAGAGATATTGCCGGCCGTATAAATCGGGATGTTGCAGCGGTGGTAAAATGTTGGCCCAGATGGTTCAATGAAGGGGTTCAACAACGCCGCCCTGGATCTGGACGTCACTAGGTGACTACAGATGTGAAGAACACCTTTCAAGACCTTTGACTACAAGAGAAACATTTTCAACAACTCGGTCAATTGCAATAGACTAGATGGAAGGTGCAAGACGCAGAATGTCAATGTCATCTGTTTATGACTGGATAAAATCTTACGAATTCAGTCCTTCGTATCGTCCATTTGTATGTCTTCCTTTTACTCCACTTCACAGGCAACTTAAATGCAGCCAGTTACAATGCCAATGTGTTGGAACCTGTTCGCCTTCCATTTCTTCGGGGATTCGAAAATCCCATTTCTGTTTGCAAGAATATAACATTGTTGTTTTCCCCTGGCCTGCTTGGTCGCCAGATTTGTCACCCACTGAGCATGTTTCGGTAGAATGCTAGCTGATTTACTATACCCATCAAACGACTTGCAGCAAGTTCGGCTGCGGATTCAGGAAGTTTGTAATAATATACCGCAGGGAAAAAACAGATCACTTGATTGACAGTATGCCCAACCGTTTGAATGAGTGCATAGCAATTCGTGGTGGAGTAACTCATTATTGAAAATATGTTTTCATTTCTGTTATTCGATCAGCGAGTCCCAGTTCGGCTTTCGGAATAGGTTCGGTATAAGAGAGGCAATTTTCAGCGTGTTCTGATATAGTTCTGATACAGCGATGCCGTGTTGTTAATGTGTATGTTTTTGCCTGATTTCTAAGCTGTTTTCGTTTTTCACTATTTGCTGCTCCGGGCGTATTATCTCTTGTTCTATTTGTCGCTCCCGAGACGCACAATTCTACCTCGTCCCTTACAACCGGAAAACTTGGAGCGATACAGGACGCCACGGGGCGGTTAAACAAAAGCACCTTTAGCTCCGTATTCACCAACGTTCTATAAATCTATCAATAGCTATTGAACCCATAAGTATTCGTTGTTATAGCAACAATAAATAAATTACCTAGGTAATGTAGTTACTTTAGATTCGCTCTAACAATTTTGTGTGGAACACTGAAAAATTAAAGAAAATGTGTCATCACAACTCCAATCACATGCGCTATTCAAGGTGCACATTTATTTTGACCATTTCTGTCATAATAACATTTTAAATTTATACATTAGCTTATGGGATCTATAAAGTTTATGAGATGTTGGTGAATACGGGCATTAGACTATGAAAAACATTTGACACTATAATAAATTAATAGATATACTTAAAGGGCTAGGGTAGACGGGCAGGATATCCGAATTATAACCAACCTGTATTGGAACCAAACAGCAGCAGTGTTAGTGAACAAGGAACTGTCGGAAGAGGTAGTGATTCAAAGAAGGGTGAGACAAGGTTGTCTTCTCTCACCATTACTTATCAACCTTTATGCGGAAAAAATATCTAGAGAAGCATTGGATGGCAAATTTGAGTAATCGTAGGAGGAAGAGTGATCAATAACCTGAGATATGCCTGACGAGACGATAGTATTAGCTACTAACATAGAAGACCTACAAGAACTAATGACAACCGTTACAGATCACAGTCTTCACCAAAATGAAAAAAGTGCTGAACAACAGGCAAAAAATCCCCTTAGAATCAGATGGTTGCGGTGCTACGTGTTCAGTATCCTCTACTACGGCGTCGACACTCATGGAGGCCATGTGTAAGAAGGTGGCCCCTTTGGAATGTGGACTTACCCCAGGATGTTGAATATTTCATGGGCTGATCGAATAACAAACGTCGAGGTTTTTTTATTTAATAATCAAAAACAAGTTCGCAACACAATAAATAGAAGGAAACTGGAACCTTGGACATCTCGTCCGTAATGATAAGTAAAGACTACTGCAAATTATAATAGAGGATAAAATACAAGCTACACGCAGTCCAGGCCACCGCAGAACATCATGGTTCAAGAATCTCCACAATGGCCTGGACAAAGTACAAGGTCCCTATTACGAAAAGCTGCAGATACAATACAAATCATGAATTTGGTCGTCAACGCCCTTGGAGGGCATGACACATGAAGATGAATAAGAATAAGAAAGTAATAAAATTTATGTTTATAAATCCGTAATATTTTGCAAAAATGTTAAATATTTTATAATTACTAATTTAATTCACCGGTATCATGCGTTGTTATATTGAACAACTGATATTGGTATTGTAGCATGTGTATCATGCTGACTATTGACTTGATACCGGCCCTATGCCTTTTGCGGTTTGCGGTTAGGCCCAAATTGTTGTGGCATAGCACCGTTATTGTAGATTATGCTGAGTATCTAGATTAGTTATTTCATTTCTTCATACTCTATTAGTATAAGGATTTCCGCATGGAATCAATCCAGCCCTGAATGTTGTCGTCTATCTCTTGTTTTGTGGTAATTCTTACTCGGGCTTCCGATGCCCATTAATAGTTCTATTTGAAGTGGGTCCGGTCTTTCGTCTTGAATTACTTCTTCGCTGTATGTCTTCCGACTTTTCTTTATTGCGTTTCCATTAGAAGGTTGCCCTCGTTAATGAATTTTTTTGTGTCTTATTTTGTTTTGTATGTTCTTGCAATCCTCTTTCCTTTCGGTATACGTTAATGTAGTCTTGTTTGACCTGTACGTTTTTTATTCCTGTACTGTTACCCCGTTTGTTATTCTTTTGTTTCTTTTTCTATTACTGATTTTGTGTGTTTTGCCTAGTATCAGCTTCTTATTTCCATTAATTTTAGGACTTCTTCTCTATTATTCATGTTTTCTCTTTCTCAACATTATTTTATATCCGTTCTTTCCTCTTAATCTTTTCTGCTCTCGTGTATAATATCTTTATCTGCGGATGTACTATTTTTTCTTGTTACAAAGCCCTCTTCATTCTTTAATTTGCTTCCATATTTATGTTTTTGTGGTTCTTTCTTTTACCTGGCGGACGTCTATATTGTGTTACTGTTTTTTTTATTCATAAAACAGTAAATCCTATATTCCAGCTGTCTGTAAGCCCCTCAACGTTAATGCGTCAGCCAATCGGAGACTAGGCTTGCACCAGTTGGTTCTCTTCTCATTTCCAACCTTTCCTCAGATTGGCTAAGGCATATACCTTATCGGAACGGCGGAACGTAGGAATATGAACTCAAGACATTTTGTATCTATGTATATACTCGTTTTGAACTTGAAATATTGAAATGTCCTAGTTCACTCGAAAGCGGTGTCGATAAAAACTATAGTTTTAACGTAATTTCAAGAAACGTTTTAAGTATATGTAATGAAATAACCATAATCTACTGTACTGAGTTTTCCATTACCGTGTGTATTTAAATATACGTCAAACTTTTTATTCTGATGACAAAATGACGTTAAAAACGGCCGCATTTATCGGCGCCGCTCCCTAAGAAACCCGGGCTGAGACCTTCAAACCACTGATTTAAGTCGCTAGCCAAAATACGAATAATTCACGTATGGAATTTCGGTTTACTAGCATTAAAAGATACTAATAAACAGAAAACCATCATTGAACGAACTCAAAACGTGAATTGTCCGTATTTTGCGAAGCGATTTTAACAGTTAAACGAATATATTCGAAACGAGTGGTTTCAAGAATCGCATCCCAGGAGTTACTCGAAGAGTTTTCAACTTATTGTCTTCTAATTAGCAGTCAATACATACACATATATATCTATCCTAAGAGGGTTGTTCAAATATTTACACTATAAAATGTATAGGATAGTTATGTATGTGTATTACCAATTTTATTGCACGTGTAAGGTTAATATTGTTTTAGACCGAGACAAAATTAACAGTAATAATTCATTACTACGATTAAATAATGGAACTAGATCACTCTAGTAACTAGATTAATGTATAATGATATGATAATGTATATAACTATAGCAGGAGACGTACCCTCTACCTATACTACTTCAATTGAAATTCGCACTAATTATTATTATATATTATTATTAATCTATTATAATTTATTTAACAGCCTGCACAATGTGTATAATCCAAGTATACAATAATCTATATTTAATTTTTGGACATATATAATCCTTTAAAGTTACAGTGTAAACTTGCAGATGGTTAATGGAAATATGTTGATTGATACAGCTGTTTTTGTGTAGTGCGTCAGGGAGAGAGTTTAATGCCGAACACAATTTAAATGTGCGATCATCATGTTTTATTCTCGACGTTTCCAGTTACCAATGACGCGGTGTTCTTAAAATACTTGAAGATGAATATTTGAAGCATGTAATGAGATTGGTAGCTCATATGAGGGTAAGAAAGGCAACACAAACGAAATACCAGATTAATTCATAAACGTCTGTTAAAAATAAATATCAAAATCGACCTTTAAATTTTGACTGAACTGATGTTATGGATGTCACCGATTAAATTCTTAACCGGCTGAAATCGGCAGATACTATTTTTAGGTAAGAATTATTACTTAAAACCAACAATTAAAATAATGGTTGATCTAAATAACTGACGATTAGTACTTTTAGCGAACATGGTGCGAACAGGCGTAAGAAAATTAAACGTTTTGGAAGATCGGTGGTCGATTTTGCATTTAAGAGAGCTTTATTTTTAATAGGCGTTTATATTCATAAACGGCACAAACGTACGTTTTAATGCCAGGAAAATAAAGTTCAATGATATTATTTTATAAGAAATTATTGAAAAATGTTAATAAATTCAAAGAATCAATTGAATCCCAATTTATAATAAATGTAGATTGCATTATCACAGGAGTCGGCACAACTAATTGTATTCTTAGAGCCTAAGCTCTAAGAATACGTTTGTGCGACTCTTCAAGAATACAATTCGAAATGAAACCAGGGATGCGAAACGTCAGAGTATCCACGGGGGATTTGGTTAAATATTTACAAATATACGGTTAAAACATATTTTTTACGAAATACTTACTTTGGCATTAAATAGTACGAACACTAGCAATATCAGAACGTAAGTTAGGTTTTACTTTCGATGGGGTTCTGAACTTTAAAAACCCTAATCAAAATAAGACACTACACATTTTGTTCATGAACTGTTGTTACCAATACAACGGTAATATCATTTTGTCGTGTGTCAACGGTAATATGGTGAACCATTGTCGCAGTGGGTAGCGGAAAAATTACTTCGATTGCCGCCAAAAATGGTTCTTCGTAAATAAAATTAATGCCCTTGCGATCATCAACGACGTAATACATTATAAACAATTTACAATTATTTAAACCACACAAAAATATGGTTCAAATATTCTTCACCTAAATATCAAAGTGAATTTATAAAATGTATGGGCGTCAACATATTCATTTCCCTTATTTATTTCCTGTTATACTAATTTTAATTATTATGCTTCAGATGTAGCACACAAAAAAACACTTGATAAATCAACATATTTCCATTATTAAATCACAACTTTTCCGCCCAATTTGTAGCCTAAATCAGGTAACTTCACATAATAGTTACCTAAATTAATTAGAATCCCTATTTTCGAATCCGTGTTTATGTATGTCTAAATATAGCGAGACAATTTTAACACATTTCGTTTGCTTTCCAGTGTGCGTGTGTTTGGGGGTTTCGCTGTCGCCCCACGTTCTTGTATTATAGCGCTATGTGCTGTGCATGGCTTCCGCCGTTGCATTAACCCACATCTCATAATTATTTACAACTGTTGTTCCGTTTTTTAGTTAGACAAATATATTGCTATGAATGTGATAGCTGGACTGATATAAGATGCAAAGATCCATTCAACTACACGTTGCTTCCCAAAGATTTGCCACCCCTGAATACGTGCAACGGGTGCTGTGTTAAAATGGTCAGGCATGCAAGGACACGTAAGTAATATTATAGGTGTTAAAATTATTTTTTAATCCATTGTTTTATTTAAAAATACTAAAAACTGTGTCCCTGGAAATTTCTGTGAATCAAAAATGCCAGCCGTCAATAATAATTGTAAGGTATTTTTTTTAAGATAATAATATAAGAATATTTATCTCCACATACTTCAAATGATTTATTTCCAATATGTAGCAACTTTCAACATTGTTAGTACAATATTAAAAGTAGCATGTTATACACGTAATTTGCACATATGTTGATACACATTCAAGTACTTAGGTGCTACACAACATAAAAACAATACTTAAAATAAAATATATGTATATGTAAAATTAACAATAACAATAATCAAATAAACAAACAAATAAACAAATATTAGTTGAACAAGATAATAATTACTGTCGAAATTAAGATAAAAATAAAATAGGAATTGGTAACTGTATCTCTTAAGGTCGTTTTAGACAAGACAATTTCTTAGCTCAAAAGTTGTTCAAGAAATGAATTCATATATCCTCCTCCCATACAATTTGTCCTTGACAAATATAACGCGTTATATTTTTCCATTCGATCTACCATCCAATTCAATATTTCAAATAATTTGCTGTATAATACGAGACAATTTAGATTGTCTCGCATCTTGACTAACTTGAGTCAAGAAATTCTCTTGTCTAAAACGACCTTTAAGCCTTGACTATTGAGATATAAAACTAAAGATCTTTTTCACGTCCCATTTTAGTCCGATTGGGTAACAGTGAAGGGGAATACTCGAAGCATTTATTTCGGAGCAGCTCCGTACACCGTACGTTCCGAGCGACAGCTCTGGCCAAAGACGAAATCACTCACAGCTCCGATGACGGGCTAGCTGTAACCGCAACAAGGTGTGATTTCGAAGCAACTTTGCGACACTGTGAGAGTGTTTAGTAACCTAAATGTCAGCTTTCGGTTCATTCTTCAACATTTTCAAGTTCAATCACACGTTATTTCCATGTGTAGATGTTCCAAGTCTGATAAAAAAATATACGTATTTTTATCGGAGTAGGAACAGCCGGAGCTATTCAATATAAAGAGCCTATCTCTATTCCGGAAGAGATAACGAGGTCTGAATACAGCATTGCTATGTTAACATTTCAAGAACGTTTCCTAAAACTATGCCAACCATTACCGGGATACCTGATACGTTCCTGAAACCTCATTTTGAGGCCTAAGTGTCTGTAGCTATGCTACCCTCCAGCCAACTATTCAGAAACCTCTTATACCTCTTAACACTGATATTTGTAACTAGTACGTGCTTTATACTAATTGAAACTCTATTTTTTTTATATTGCAGCATATGAAGTGGTCCGAAGAACCTGCACCTCGAAGTTACAAATAAACTTATTCATGGTAGATCATGTGTGCATGATGGAAAGTAGCGGCACTGGTCACATGTGCTTCTGTGAGGAGGACATGTGTAATAGATCACCTAACTTATCGCCGTCAATCCTAGTTCCCATCATACCATTCCTTGCTTCGCTGCTACGAGTGTGCATGACTAGGTAGACCAGTTTCAGCATCGGTAGTTAAGTAGTGAAGGTTTGTTTCACGTTGCTCAAAATGCTTTAATTTCCGCTCACCCACTCCCCGATGCGCTTCAAGATACACCATCGTAAAGTCGGCAACACTACCAAACATCATTTAGAACTGATCCATTTTTTAATCCAATCTCGCTTTGTTGAACAAAAAAAATTAAAGCATTTTATGAGCGCTGTAAGCCGAGAATCATGTAATACGCCATCAATCGCATTAAAAACATTCCTTATGATAATGCTCCAGAATAAGTCCATCCGATGCTTATACTCTGCAAAAAAATTGCTCAATCCACACTCACACATACACAACTCACCCTTTGATATTAAAAGCTACTAGGAGATTTTTTGGAGAGTATAAAACATTCTCTACATTCCTATCGAACGACGCAAAATTAGAATCTTTTAAAAAAAAAAGTAGACGCCAAAATTTTAATCCGCCCCTCTGATTGAGAATTGTCGAGATGCGGAATGTGCTTTTAAAATTTTTGTACTATATAAAATAATGTTTTTTATATAATTATAATAATGTTTCGAGGGCATGCAATTGTTCAGGTCGAGCTTAAAAGTCTTATTTTAAGGACGATCTGTGATTTTCCGAAAGAGAATTAGATGTTGATATTTGAAACAGATTTATTCCACTGTTATTTCTTTTTAGTACAATAGTTTATAAAAATACAATTTACAATCTTGCATATTGTGAAAAGGCAATAATAATGCTTATGAAAGTGAGGGTCTATTTTGCATGTTGTTGAAATTGATCCCGAAATAAATTGATATCATATCATTGACATTTGTAGTAGACGATAATATATTTTTAGTCCTTAGTTCATATGTAGTTGCAGTTTATTATAGAATCAATTTTAAGTTCACCTTGCCTCTGGCGCTCATTCACGTTCACATTTAGTTAATTATTATTTAAAATTGGTTCTATTACTCGTCCACATTGTTATTATTACTTACAGAGGATTTATTTCCAACATGTAGCGACTTTCAGTATTGTTAGTACAATACTGAAAGTAGCATGTTATGCACGTAATTTGCACATTTTAGTTGAACAATAATAATTGCGGTGAAATGATTCGAGTCGAAATTAATGCAAACTTGGGCATGCTGGTTTGAAGTTTGTTGTGGGGTTTACCATGTTTTCATTTACAATATCCTCTTACGAAAATTGAAATATGTAAGTGAAGCCGTAAATGTGGCGTATAAGTCAATTACATCAAGTTTTAACCCTTGCTTCTTAAAAGGTTTAATAATATAATAATCATATCCGATTAAAATTAAACGCATGACGCAAACCGCACGGTTTTTGTTTTGTTTAGATAGTTCTGTAGCTGTAACTAACCACAACAAACTGATACATTCGCGACCTCTAGTTATTAGTGAAATTTACGACCTTTGTTTTAATTGACTATTAACCCGATTAGTTTTCTATCCTACATTAGTCTTTACCCTATAGAATCGAAATTTGGCTCTTTTTTATTCCCGCAATAAAAAAGTTGCCAAATTTTCCTCACTATGGGAACTCAAATTCTCTTCTCCGTTTTTTTTGGTTTTCGCGAAAGGTGCGAAACGAAGGCATGGCTATAGTTTGAGACGCTTTTCGGTTCCAAATTTATTTCTATCCACAGTCCACCTCACAGGAGCCAAGAATAATAATAAACAAAAATTGGCCACTATGTTATTTACATCATTGTACACACCTGCTACTTTTACAGTAACATAGTGCTTTATACACCAGCAGCGGTTTGCTTCTTGCTGCCGCTGTCTCTTACTGAGGTGCATATCGCAATGTGTTACATGGTAAAGGAAGCAGGAGAAACCCCTGGATAAAACAAGTAATATGTTGAAAAACAATGAGGAGAGAAACGATTTGTAAATATGGTTGTTGTTCTTAAAAAACCTGTAGTCATATCATAATGTACAATAAATATTTATTGAATTTGTTCTCAAATTTTATTACCTAAATAAAGTGTAAAATTATGTTAACGTTGTTGTATTTTATTATCTAGTAATATATTTGATGTTTAAGCTAACTAATACGTTAAGCGGGTATGTAAACGTTTCTTTATAAACACGAACATTTTGTAGATTGTTGTTTTGTCACCCATGAGTTTCCTACCATATTATAAAGGCTGTTATTTTTTAGAGTTATAGAAATATAACTAAAATGTATTCGAATCATGGTAAGCCATGGTATTGGTTTAATTGGAAATGTATTTTATGTTATTAGTATTTAAATATGATTTCGGGCATAACCTGGAAGTCCAATTTTCGAGTATTTTTTCGTACATCTGAGTCGTATATCGGAAATCACACGGCGAATGTTGGCTTCCAAGTCGTCCATCGTCTCTGGTTTATCGGCGTAGATTAACGACTTCCATACCCCCCACAAAAAAATAATACACAGGCCAATTTATAGGTTCATTACACGGAATTATTCGCTCATCGAATGTTTTTCTTAATAAATTGACAGTGGTACGTGCTGTATGGAATGTTGTGCCTTTCGTTTATCACTCTGGGCTGGTACAGGCTTATTTTTTCTTGTTCTATTTGCCGCTTCCGATGCGCATACTTCTGTAACTATCATGTAATATTTGCATCTTCTCCACGTGCCCTCGTAGACCTCGACTTCCAATCTTCGAACCGCCAGGATAGCGCCAGTTGTGGGTCTACCCTTTCTGAAACCGGTCATGTAGTCCACCGGCTGTTTCCAGGGATACAGAGATTAACCGCTCTAGCGTCTTAGCGGTTCCGTCTACTAAGCAGAGTGGCCGGTAGGCAGCAGGATCATCCGATGGTTTTCCTCGTTTTGGAAGGAAGACCAGACGGGTCACTTTTCATCGGGCTTCCGGGCTAGGCGAAAAGGCACCAATTTTCTTCATGACCATTCTGCAGGGAAGGCCCTACGAAATATCCTCGACCTCCCTATAGAGCTTGCGCCAACAATATTCCTAATTGCGTTCGATGGACCGTCTGTACTGTTTAGTGCGATAGTGGTCCTGAAAATGATCAGCTGCGGTCCCGACTGCCGGGCCTTCCTCATTGCTCTATTGGCTGCTGCTCTTGCATCCGCAACTTCCTGGCAACAACAGTAGATGGCGCGCCGCCTTGTCGTTGCTAGTCTGGACGGGTTTGTGATCCGATACGCCTCTTGTAGTTGCCGGTCCAGAGCATCAATCATATCTTCAGGGTCGTTGGTCTCGTGCGTTGCCATTCTTTCTAATGCGATTTTAAGCAATTCGGCGTCTTTTCTATGACCAACCTACCGTCTTGTGTTCTGGATACAGCAGTTACTTTGTAAGTTCTATCGAATATGTGCTATAGTTGCTATCACTTAGTGTTTCTTCCGTCAGTAAGGACCATCCCCGCACTCTTCCTATCAGCTACGCAGATAGCAGGGTGAGGTCTATGAAGAATGCCGATTTGCACCTCTCGAAGGTTGGCATTCCTCTCTCATTATAGACAGATATGAGTGCGGTGACAAGTTCCATTACTGCTTCTCTCCTGAGGTCGGATGAGAAGAATCCCCAAGTCATCGACATGGCAATCAGGTCGCCCGCCACAACGACCTAACCAGCAGCGGCTGCACCCACTGGAAAGCTCCTCCCTACGGCTGACTTCGCACATTATGAATCCAATCTTAACGTGTGTCTCGGCACCTGGAGCCTAGTCCGTAATAGTCTCACAAAGCCTGTCAACTCTCCCCCCGCTGCCCTTAACACGGATCCGCAGGTAGCCAATATCTGTTCTTTCTTATCAAGCTAATGAGCCTGTATATTATGCTTTTCCGGGCATTATACTTCTTTGGCAGGGGTATGAAGGTTGATCTCAGCAATCCAGCCGGATATATGCCTGTGTCGTACATTTTGTTGAATATTATCTGTAGTTTTTATATGCTCTCTTCATCTAGGAGCTTGATTATATCCACTGGTAGTTGCTCTGCTATTATTAGTAGATTTCTTTCGTGCTGTCTGGGCCCGTGGTATAGGTTCCGCATTCTCTGTGATATGTGAACCTATTGTCTTCGGTTAGCTCTTTTATATAGTTTTTACATACCGATATCTTTTCGGATGGTTCTGTTATTGGTTTGCCTTGGTTGTTCGTCAGCGATTGTGTTCTTCTTTTATATCGTATTCCTGCTCTCTTCTTTAGCTTTTTATGTAGGTTGAATTTGTCTTATAAGTTTTTGCATTTCTAGGCATTGTTGTTTAAACCAGTTGTTCTTTGCTACTCTCATTTTGGACCTGATTTGGTTCTGTAGTCTCCTGTATTCGTATTTTGTTTGTGTTGAGAGGGCGCTGTTGTTCCATTAGGGTAAGGATTACATCTGAAATCCATTATTTCTTTGCTTCTTGTTTTGCGAAACTTAGTTTGCTTGTTGCCATTTCTAATATGGCTTCCATCATTTGTTCCACATGTTTTCAAAATTTTCTTTGTTCTCTGTGTTCTTTGTCCTTATAGCTTAATTTTTCGTTTTTATTTAGTGTTGTGTGTTTTTCTGGTGTTTTCGTGATTGAGATTACTAAGATATATGTTTCGTTGTATCGTATTTATTGTATTTTAGCCAGTTTGATTTTGATTGTTGCTACGAGTAAGTAAGCGTTTAGTAATTTCTGGGGATATCTGCCCCTCGATAGGTAAACACCTTTTTTGTTGAAGAGCTGAAACGTCAATTTATTAGGATATAGTTTTCCTCATAGTCACCCATTATTACGTTGACTTAGTGTTTCTTTGTCAGTTTTAGTAGTCTTTAATTGTAGTAGAAGATGCTTTTGTCGGCAGTTGGCGCGCAAGTTTATATGATGTTAAAGTTTATTGGCGTTTTCAGCATCAATGTTCTGTCGGAGTGTGGTACGAAGGCACTGATGCACAATATTTCAACTCCGTTTCTATGTGCATCTCTTCCGGGGTAGATTATTGTTCCCCCAGTTTGGCGGCATTGGCATTCTTTCCAACTTGAGTCTGGTAATCTCTTGGATGGTGTAGTTGAGTTTCCCTACTTCGAATAGGCTTTGGTTGATCTTAAGATATTATCTTATGTTTGTATTTGTGAGTTTCGATCATGGGACTATTTATCACTCCGGCATGTTTTGAATTGAATGTTGTCATAACATCTTGATATCATAACTTAGTACGATAGCCTGCTGCTTGATGCGTTCGATTTGTATATTTGGACTGGGCCTTACTCAATTTGGATCCAGCAGGTCCATTAGTAATGGACTTCCGCACCAACGGATTGTTAAAAATCCTTGCTATTCAAAACATATGTAATAAATTTTGCGCATTGCTCATACAAAGGAATATGCCTGGTAATAGACATTTTTACTAATTATATTTGTGCTTGATGTACTTCTAAATAATTTCTCAGAATCTCATCAACCTCTATTATTCTAACTAGAGCTGCTCGCCTATCTACAATTTCTAGTTTTGGATAGAGTGCCTAGATTGTTGTCTCATAAAGTCTTTACGGCCAGCATGTGCCATGTATACCGTATTTAGCTCTGCCTTTCTTATTCTCCGTTACTGCATACTGACAGTCCCACATAAATTGCGACGATAATTTATTCTCTAAATGCTTCCATGGTATTTCCTATATACATATTCTTCTTCCTATACATTCCTCAAAGAAGGTTGGCGACCATATGTCTGTACTCGTCCCGATCTTAGGTGCGTCGTGGAGACGTGTAAGAATCCTTGATTTTGAACTATTGTCTTTTCCGTTTCCGTCACCATAAAAACTTCTTTCTTCCTACTATGCGTTTCCCTCTATTTCCCTTCCATAATTTATTGCAGGAAACTGCATCTCGATAACTAAAAGAGATAGAGGATTGCGGTTTGTGCATTCGCTTCAGCTCGGTGGTTTCAACACGGGGAGGCCAGTAGGAGGAAAACCACAGAGCACTATAAGAGAGAGTTCAAGCCCTGTAAAATGTTGGCAACACGTTTAAGCGCGCCACCTCAGAGGAAAACACACCCTAGATTATGCCTGTTGAAAGAAAATTACGTTCACCATCTATGCCCAGACCCAAATTCTTCAAATGTCCTGATAACTCTTTTTTATCTCGATCACTAAAAGAGATAGAGGGTACCGGTTTGTAGCATTCGCTTAAGCTCGATATTTTCTATACGTGGAACAACCGTGGTTGAAGAAAAACACGTTAGATTTTGCCTGGTGGAAGGAAACCGACGTTCATCACCAATGCCCAGACCCTAATTCTTCATATGTATCCAGATTACTCGTTTTGAAAACGATGATGATTGCGATGTATCTCGATAACTAAAGCATATAGAGGGTTGCGGTTTGCTGCATTTGCTTCCGCTCGGTGTTTTATACACGTGGAGCAATAGTAGTTGAAAACTTTGCCTGGTTAAAGAAAAATGACGTTCACTTCCTATGCCCGGACCTTAAATCTTCATGTGTGTCTCGATGACTCGTTTTGAAATCACCTGTGTTGGTTGGCGGAAAACCCGCTAGATTTTACTTGGTTGAAGGAAAATAACATTTACAACTTATTGCTCAGATCCTAATTATGTATGTGTCTTGATAACTCGTTTCTATGTACTATAAGTAAAAGAGACAGAGGTTTGCGGTTTGTAACATCCACTTATGCACAGTTTTCTATACGTGGAACAACAGTGATTGAGAAAATAGCTATATTTTGCCTCCTATGCCCAAACCAAATTGTCAACATTTCAAAAATTTGAATAATGTAAGAAGATGAAAATGTCGAAATGTTAAAAAAGAAAACATGTTAATGTAATTCAAAAAGTCGTGTGGCCCACCAGATATGTATTTACTTTTCGAATACAGCACTACTGCATAAGGAAGGAATTGTCTTCGCGAAAACGTCTTCACGTAATATATAATTACTTTTTGAGTAAAAAATTACTGTATACGGATTTGTTATCACGAACAATTTAGAATAAAAACACTTTTCTTTACGTTTTATGACTAATATATCCAAATATACCCCTATCTGCGAACAAAATTTCGGGAAAACGGCCCAGCGAATCGCAACCAAATTTAGAAATTGGCAGAGTACCAGAGCTTGGACGATCCTATGAAAATTTGAGCATAAGCGGTCCACTAAAAGAGAAGAAAACTCGATATAACTGATTTCCTACGCATATCAGACGGGGACACTCCACAAAAATGAACAAGTGACGTCATCGGCGGTGACTGCACTGTACGTAAACCAAGCGGGGAATTAGTGACAATTGTCTCATGTTAAATGTAGTAATGAAAATGAAAATGTGAAAAATACGATAAAATGTGAGACAATGTGCGAAAATGACAAAAATGTGCGAAAATGTGAGGCAATATGAGTAAATGTGAGAATCTGTAAGGAGATGTAACAATTGTGAGAAAATGTGAGTGAAAAAAAAGTGAAATATCGTGAAAAAGTTAATAAGAGAAAACATGAAAAAGTTCGAATCGAACCGGGTCGAACCGATATATCATACATATTGATTCAATATTAATTCAATCATTTGCAAAGTCGTGTGGTGCTTAACACTATATATTTTACTTCACAGTTATGATATTTGAAGAAAATTAGGCGAAGAGGTTTAGAGAATACTCTGGCAACATCGCATGTTATTTGTTAGGTTGCTCTTCTTATTTAGGTATGCATCGAGATGCATACCTAAATAAGAAGAGCAACCTAATATCGAGATATACATCGCCACTGATTAAATCCCAATAAGTATCCAAGAATTGAAAAATGCGATTTAGAAACCGTTTTGGTTCTAATAGCGGAAAGTGAGGCAAGACGATGGTACCCTACACGTGAAAAATCATTAATCGAGGGATTGGTAATCGCAACACACTGTATAACCTAAGTAAATTTGAATTTATCGTGTTCTCTAGGGTGTAATTTTTGAGCAATAGGCCTCACATGCCAATAGATACGAGTACAATTGTTTGTAGATTATATCACATGTATACGTATATAATAGGCTTCACTCCAAAAACCTTGTCCCTAATCGATGCAGATTCGCCGCAGACAAGATTTAACATCATTTATTGATGACGTCAAATCTCGTCCGATCTTTTCCATCTACATGGGAATGCGTTTTTAATCTGTCTTCGGTTTTGAAGGTTATGAATAGCATCAAATTACATCAAATAATATTTGATATAGAAGAGATCCTTTTCCCTAACATTGTCCATG
The DNA here is from genome assembly GCA_963942505.1 of Lordithon lunulatus. Lineage (NCBI taxonomy): Eukaryota > Metazoa > Arthropoda > Insecta > Coleoptera > Staphylinidae > Lordithon > Lordithon lunulatus. The sequence continues at coordinate 42,320,123 of OZ012668.1, forward strand.
GAGATCGTCTCGTCAAGGCGGAAATAACGCCAGTTAAGCACCCTTCAAAATTGATGATTATAAATTGTTCATCGATAGAAGTATTTTAAAACAGTTTTATTATAAACTACTGTTATGGTTTATAGTTGTAGATACCGAAACTATGAGAAATCATCTAACAATATTATTATTGCGTGTATTTTAATGGACTTTAAACTAAATATTCCAATGTTAAAACTAATGGTAGTAAAATGTGCCCCCACGTACACCCAGCTATCAACCAACGAAGCAATCAGTATCGCCATAACTTATCAATAGTCGTGATGTTGTAATAACATCATGTAAACTATTATTTATTTGTGATAAGCAAACCACGATTCAAATATAACAAAACTCATCAGTATCACCGCAGTGCAACCGCGAGTTTGTGTAGGAGTAGAACAACAATAAGTACGAAAAGAGCGTTTCAAACCAAAATGAGCAACAAGCAATTAAGTAAATTTCCGACGATCGCCATTACGTGAACGTGGAACAGATAAGGAATTCCTCGCGCGGTTCAAAGTATCTACAGTGCGGTCTTTCTAACCTATACGCGCGCCGCCCCTACCCCGGCCACATATATAAACTTAACTTCGATGTAATTAACACGACCCGGAGACGTCAATGTATAAGCCAGGCTCGCTGATTAGGAAAGTCGCTGCAGGTGGGTGCTGACTGCTATTTTCTTGCACGCGAAAATGATGTTGCAATTCGCGAACGACATTGACCTTATTACCTTCGGGCCAGCACAACAGTTGTCAATAGATAGCGAAGTGACTTAACCTTGTCTATGAACTTAACGCAAAAGCTGGGGAAAACATACAAAACGCACGCACAAATACGCACGAATGACGTTTAATGCTTTCTTTGTTTGTTTTGGAGACTTAACAATTGCACATAACCTCTGCATGTAAACAATAATAGAATTGATAATAGTCACGCGCCGGCTTGATTTCAAAACAATGTTGATATTGTTTGTGTTTGTTAATGTCGTTTGAGAAGTTATGCGGAAATTGAGGAAACTTATATTTATTTATACGTATTATGATTGAAATGTTTTTGCTTGTACTTTTATTTCTCGAGTTGGCGCACACTCCGCCATTATATCTAGTTTACCAAAGTCATTTTTTCGAACACATTATTAAAATCGATCTTACATTTCGTATTCTTTCTTATCGTTTACTATTCTCAAAAATAAAGTTGTGCGTAATTAAATTCAATAACAGTATTTGCATTTTTCATTAAACATACCTTTTAGTTTTTATTTACAAATGTAAGCTGTCTTAAAAATATTTAATTTTCTTTATTATAAAAATATTATATAAGTTTTGGGTAAGTGTACTGTTACATCCCTCAATTATTATTATTATATAAATCATATAACCAAATTCAACTGAATTCTGCGTTTTATGCAAAACCCTGAGAGAAATGGAACAATTTTGTTCAGAATAATCTCATGTGAGCAATACTACTTTATGATACGTTTGTAGTAATTATTATTATTTTTGAGAAACAATGTTTCATGTTTTGTTCAATTATATATGTTCCTAATTTTTAATTCTAAATTTATTTGTTTTTATTTAAGTATTGTTATCGCGAAATAATCGAATTGCTAATTTTTACTTTTCTTTATGTACAAATGTAGTCGAAATAGACTATATTTTGAAAATATCAATGTGTGTGTATGTGAACAAAATTCCGGGGAAAATGGATCGCGTCCAATATTGGAATCGAATCTCGAGCTGATCCCGTGAAAATTTAATCTAACATGAAAGTTATTTGCATCTGAAATTACATTTTTGTATAACATTGTAACGGTCTAATAGTACGAACATTGTAACTTACTTTAGAGAAAATGTATATGGGGGACAGCAAATAATTCGAAAAGTCGTGTGGTGTCCACATCAGACTTGTTTCTTGCTTCTTCTGCCGATGTCTAAATCCGATTCGGTGCAATTTAATTTATTTTACTAACTATGACTCTGAATACATCAACTGTTGTTGTCTTGAATCATGTACGCAGGTTCTTTAACCAGGAAGTTCTTCAACCAGGAAGTTCTTCGTCTTCCTGGTCCTCTTCTACCCTCTATTTACCTATTTTTCCAAGGAGGATTAAGTGTAGTAACCCATACTGCAATTCGTTCCTAATTATGTGTCCTAAATATCCCAATTTCCTCGTTTATACTGTAATCATTATTATTTTCCTATTCCGATTTTGTTTAGTACATCCTGGATGCTGACATGATCCGCCGAGGGTATTTTTAGAATGCGATATAGCCATAATTCATAAGCTTCGAGTGTTCTGAATGTCGCTTCCTTGAGTGTCCAGGATTCGACTCCACAGAGCAAGGTGTATGTGGCACTTTAGCAACATACTTTTCATTGAAATATGTAGGTTACGTGTCTTCAATACTTTTAACATTCTTATAAATGTGGCTTTGGATTTCTTTATTCGACATATGATTTCTACCGACGGGTCCCATTTTTAAATGTACCTAGTGCCTAAGTATGTATATGTTTGCACTCTTTGGATTGTTTTGTTATTCACAAGGATGTGAATGCAATCGTGATTTCCTTTCGAGATTATAATATCATTATTATTATTTCGTTTTCTTTATATTAAGTGGGAGGTCATATCAATAGCTGACCTCCTCCGCCTCGGCAATCAGTATTTGGAGATTGATACTGCTGTCCGTGAAAATGCACGTGTCATCCGCATATCTGATATTATTGATTGTCTCACCGTTGATCATAAATCCCATCTTAAGTTCAAGCCTTGGACGCCTCTTAAAAGATACGTTCTGAATATATGTTACATAATGTTAGCGATATCAGATACCCTTGTTGGACGCCTATTTCATTTCGATATCCTCTAAGTTTTCTTCTTTGATGCGTATGGATGCAGTTTGATTCCAATATAAGTTATTTATATTTTTTAAATCCCGATTCTCTACTCCTATTTCCTTGAATATCTCGATGAGCTTACCATGCTATACATTGTCAAACGCCATTTTATAATGGATGAAGCAGACGTGGACATCGGAGCCGACATCTCTACATCTTTGGATAAGAACTGGGACTGTGAATATAGCTTCTATTATGCCCAGGGCGCATCCGAATAGTGTGAGGCTAATCTCTTCTTCGCATACCTTGCCTATTCTCTGGTGTATTATCTTCAGGAATAGTTTTAATAGATGGTTCGTAAAGCTGATAGTAATTACAGTACTCTGTGCTGGGATTCTTGGGCAGCATTGTAACGTTGTTTTTTTGTCACATCTTCCGAATATTTTGTTGTTGAATATTTGGGTTATCCGGATGACTTGTCATCCTTGAGTTGTAGTATTGCCTTTGCGACTTCATCTGTTTTTATATCCATTCCCTCTAAGTTGTTCGCTTCTGGGGCATGTTCTTCTCTAGTATCTTCAAAGAGTTCTGTTATATACACCGAGAAAAATGAATAAGAGCGAACAAGGATCCGAAAGAGCCGAACTTCGGCTTCGCATAACGACGGTAGATCGACCCCGGCAAAGCCGAAAAACTCGCAAGTGTCGATTTGTTTAGCTTGATCTATGATTATGTTATTGTCTGTATTGTATAGTATTCCTGTTATGCTAAATGTATTCATACCTGCTATTTCCTTGATTCGATTTTGAAAATTAACTGAATCGTATTTAAATAATAAATAAAACGATTTTGTACTTTGTTATTTTATCACACTTCAGTTACACTTTGCAACTAGTTTCGGCTAAGCTCTAGCCATTTTCGAGCTCCTCTGATGGATCGGATCGGAGGAGCTCCGTTTTATTTGTCCTTTAAAATGAATTATCACAAAGTCGACGCCTTAACAATCCAATATTTGAATCGTATTTTTTTTCTAAAACTACCATTTCTGCACATTGCATTCTAAGCCAATTTCCCATTGCTGTTCTGATCTCCCTCACGTCTTATCAGACTTTTTGTGTTTTACTTGGTTGTTTTTTTTTACTTTTCTTCTTTTATCCATGATTTCAATATTTTATTTGTCATCCAGTCTTTTTTCTTTTCTTGCTTGTCTGAGCTCTACTTTCAAATTTCTCTAATCATTTTGGATAGTTCTTCTAGTGTATTGTCTATGTTATCTAACTGCTTTATGTTTTACAGTTCTTGATCATTTAAATTCTCCATATTCGTCTTTTTCCTTATTGTGAAAAAGATTGATGAATTTATTATGATTATTATGTTCCTCCTTTGATCGTGAATCTTCCAATAAGGGGATTGTGGTCTGATGCTATAACGGCACCGGGGTAAGTATTAATTGCCACGCAGTTGTATTTATAAGTATGTAATCAATTTGATTTGTAATGATATTTCCTGATCGATCTTGTAGCGTTGTTCAAGTATATAATCGCCGTGCTGGGAGTTTATAAAAAGGTGTTAAAAATAACGTATTCTTCTCGTCTGCAAACGATTATAATCTGTCGCCTCTTAAGTGTCTTGTACCTAGCCCCAAATCACCTATGATTTCTCCATAGCTTTCATTCCCAATTTTGGCATTTAGTTCACCCATAATTGTTGTTGTATCATGCTTGTTGCGTTGTCTGAATACCTCTGCCGTTGATCGGTAGAATTCGTCGTTTTGTTCATTTGGTTTGTTCGCGGTAGAGGCATATGCATGGATGATGTTTATCTTAGTAGGTGAGCTATCAACTTCTTTCTGATATTGGTGAAAATTTGACTCTATATCCTTTGAGTTCCTTTGATATTATTATATATATTATACTCCTATTTCGTCTCTAATAAATCACCATATAGTTTTCTGCCTTCCGTATAAGTCATCTCTTAATTGACTCTTCGAAAATTTCTCCCAGTGTTTAGTTTTTATTTTTGTTACAGTCTCATGTGTTTTGTTTCACAACATGTTTGAAGTGATTGTATGCTTGTTGCGTTCCTAATGTATTGTACACTCTTACATACATTAGGAACGCAACAAACGCTTGCTTTTATTTCTTGCATTTGGTTATCTCATTAAACCATGGTGTGTTGCGCTAAAAAATATTGTAATATGCTCTTACCTTCCTACGCCTCCTCATTAAGTTTTTCTTGGCCTTGTCCCAGCTACTTTCAATGTCGTCTTCTTCTCTTATACTGTATCTCCAATCTCAATTTGCAGATCAGTAGGTTACGATCATTTGCTAATGTTAAACATCCTACATCCGGTATTGCTTCAGATGCTATTTTTTGGTTTCTTAGTATATAGCATAGGTATATAGTCAATCGTGGATCTCTACACACGGGTATTGCTATATGTATACTTATGTTGTTCTTTGTGATCAAAGAGAGTGTTATAATTCGTTTAATGCACACATATTCACCAGCAGTTCTCCATTTTCGTTCTCGGTGTTTTCATTAAACGTTTAATCCCCGTTATCACTTTCTTGTCAACTCTCGCAGAATGATTATGGATTCATTCTTCCCTGTAGGTTGTTATAGAATTCTTCTCTAACAAGTTTCGTCTTGCAGTTCTCTGGGCTGTATATACAGATAATGTTGATGTAGTTCTTGTTTGTTTTAATCTTGAGTACTATTATTGTTCCTGACACATGCTATTTGATCTTTAAGTTTCTTGTAGATCAATACTCCTACTCCATTCTTTGTTCTTGTTTCTTTGCTCCACTGTCAATGAGTAAATACCCATCTCCCAGGACTGTGTCCCCTTTTGTGGGTTTCCTGAAGTGCACATATGTCGATTCTGTTCTACCTTAGCTGACTTTCCTGTTCTTGATCTCGTTTATTTAGTATATTTATGTTCCATGTGGCCACTTGTTGGTTGGTTGATTCAGTCCCCTTTTTCTCATGTCCTGGTTCTTTGACTTCACCGTCGCCCGTTAATCTGACCTGTTCGAGGCATATTATTGGTTCTGTGAGCACTGTCTTTTTATGTACTGTCGCTAATTACAACGTAAATTCGTTATAATCTCACAGAAATTAATACTAAAAAAAGTACGTATTGAACCCACATGTACTATTTGAAAATAGCTACCTTTGATTCGCGAATATGTCATTGCAAAGTTGCATATATCTTATTATTACTCTAATCGCTTTCGTTTATCGTTCTGGATCTATTCCGGGCTGTTCTAAGCCAGCTAAGACCAGCCCAGAACAGCTCCAGACGATAAACGACAACGGCTATCCTACAAAGTATCAGACCATATTTACACCCACGGTGATTTACTGCTTGTATAATATATGTATACTAGGTGAAATTTCGGTCGTTCGACGGCTTATGATCATTATCAATTATCTAACTTCTCTGAGCGCGTAATATTTAGTTTTACGTTATAAATACTGTAAAGTTGAGGTTTTGTGTGTTACAACATTTTACCTTTCCATCGTCGATATTATTTAGTCTTTTAATTTAAAAATTAATGTGTAGCTTCAGGTCCGAATACCTTTGTATCGAGCCAATTCAGCAATGCCAGTACGCAGCCGGTCAAAATTGAGAAGGCCCTCGTCATTTCGAAGCTATCGCACCTCGAATTCGAACGCAACCGCTACAAAAATCTCACAACTAATGAACTGGAGCATAAAATTAGGAACAGAGGTACCAATTACGATAAGCTAGTATATTACCACAATTTGCACAAGAACTTCGAGAACAATGTGGTCAGCACCTTGACAAACATGGGCATTGATGTCAAAGTGGTTAATAGGTAAGACAATTGAATTTAGATTAAAATTAATTACCATGTCAATTTTGTTCCTTATTAGTCTTAACGTAGAAGCATACATCGTAATACACGTACGAATTTTCGTATTATTAAAGTATCATAAGTACAATATTATCCTTTTAGCATATGTTTCTTGAAGCTGCTATTAAGTTCGGCTTACTATCCTGCTATAAGCTGCTAAAATCATTCTTTAAATGTACTTATTTCATCACTTTTTCAAGCCGCGAAATATCTGTTTCAAGAAGTTCGGAAAGTGGATATACCATATCTGTTGAAATATGTCAGTAGATACCACTACTTTACGTTGTAATATCTCCAATAAATGCATGTTTAATTTTAATAAACATAAACAATTCATTATGTTGATGAATCAAATATGTCAAATTGAAATTAATAAATATATCTTGACCGATAAGTGTTTTATTTACGCTACGCTATATTTAGCTTTCCGAACTTCATAGGAGCTTTAAGAAGCATGCGTTTCTTGCAAGTATTTTTTAAAATAATATGAAAATCCTAGCCTCTATGATCACGAACCGGCATTATGGAGTATACTTCTACGCTGTTTACTAATTCTAGTTTTTTGTTTATAGATTAAATTATACAGAACAGGGTATTAATTGGGCTGATATCGTTGTGCCTACTGGTGGGGATGGGACGTTTTTGCTAGCAGCTAGCAGAATCAGGGATAGTAATAAAATGGTTGTTGGATTCAATTCCGATCCAAATAGATCTGAGGGACATTTATGTCTACCAAAGAAATATTCTACAAATATTAGGGAAGCAATAGAGAAGTTACAAAATGTATGTGTTTTACCTATAATCTAATCGGACTTTTATAGATTAAACAGCGTAAATATCACGTACACATTTTGTGAATATATATATATATATATATATATATATATATATATATATATATATATATATATATATATATATATTGTATTTACCTTCCAGATTCGAATAACCTAGGCCCTGTCCGTTTGGCTACTACTAGTGACTAGTAGTAGTGACACATGCTGACGTCACCTGTTCTATTAGTATGAGCGTGACGTAAGCAAGTGTGACTACTAGTCAAACGGACAAGGCCCCAGTGATTGATAACACTGGCATAGTGACAATGAACAATATTGTCACTTTGGAAATATTCCCGGAAAGTTGCTTAGAGTTTCATAAGTAACAATGTTCTCTTGTCGGTAACTTAAAATATTTAGCAATATTGCGGAACTATGACATTCTTAGCAACTTCCCAGGAATAATCCGAATTATTCATAGGTAACCCATTTCGAAATATTAAAATTGCGAATATTGCCAGGAATTTGATATTCTTTTTGCTGGAAATATTTCCAAATCACAAGCAATGTCTTCAATATTTGCATTAAGTATGACACCTTTTGTACTATAACATAATGAAATATCTATAAAAGTGATATAATTATTATACAATATTATTTTTAAAATTATATGGTTTCTTTTTAAGGGTCATTTTAGGTGGTTGCTTAGAAGCCGTATTAGAACTACACTTATAGGTCAACGAAGCTGCAAAGTATACCCAAAGCATTTGCATGAGTGTGACGATTGTAGCTACCAGACATACGGTCCGACGGAATTGGAAGAAAGTGGCAGGGTATTGCCATATCTAGCTCTTAATGAAGTAAGTATCAGGACTAGCCTATCCCAAGAAATAATTTCGAAACGTATGACATGGGAGGTTTTAGCAATTTTGTTTTAGGTGTTCATTGGGGAATCTCTATCAGCAAGGGTGTCACATTTGGGCATGTGGTTGAATGGATCTGAACATGAAACAAATATGAAGTGTTCGGGTGTGTGTATTTGTACAGGAACGGGCTCGACCTCTTGGAATCTTAGCATTAATAGGCTGCCAATACAAAGTGTTGCTGAACTATTAAGGCTGTTAGACATTGATTCCACGGAAGGGAAGGATAGTGTTGCTAAAGTACTTGCAAAACAGTACAATGATAATTTAATATTTAATGCAGGTAATATGGGAAATTTAATTATTGCCTATATTTTCAAATCAAATTATCGAAATAAGAATGACCGTGGAAAAGTAGGAAATTAACTTTTTTAATGAGACCTCATTAAAAAAAAATTAATTATTCATTTAAAATTAACCTGGAGACCAGGACTGAAGTCATATACCGGGGACCCATTTGAACCCATACTAGATAATATTTGATGAACCAATAAAACCAAATGAAAAGATAAATGATACATTATGTAAAAAAAATCTGAAATGGTATATAACAATTCCAATGTGTCAACTCATAATAATCATGATTAAACATATTATTGCCTTCCACATGATTGAATTTTATCATTCAAGAGTTCTAAAAACAAAATCATATAAAACGCGGTTAATCGAATCAAATATTTTTTTATTTCTCCGAGAATACCTTTTATTTTCAGTTACACTACTACTTTGATCCTAACATAGTATTCTAGTTGATAAATATTTTTAACATTCATAAGTTTCCATATTAATGATACCTTAGAACTGTCCAAGGCAATTGGGCAGTGCCGTCTTAAGTGCAGATGGGGCACTTAAGACGGCACTGCATAATTGCTCCTTAGTCACTTTTGTTCATCGTTTGGGAACTGTTCCGGGCTGTTCTTCAAGTGTTATAACAGCTTCCGAACGATAAACGAAAGCGGCTCTTATATGCTACTTGTGTTTCAGAGGATACAAGAATGTAAAACTTAAGACGGCACTGCCCAATTACACCTTAGTCACTTTCGTTTATCGATTGGGAGCTGTTCTTCAATTGTTAGAACAGCTTCCGAATGATAAACGAATGCAGCTCTTATATGTTACTTGTGTTTCAGAGGATAAAAGAATGTGTTACACAATCCGCGACTTGATCTCCGCTGGCGTTTGGCCTCAACCAAAAGGCATCAAATCGAGGGGTTTCGTCTCGAAAATTAAAGTCAAATCCAACTGCATTGATGCCTGCCTTGTGATCGATGGCGGCGTGAGTTACGATTTTAACGATGGCACGATTGTTTTCTTAGAGATCGATCCATCTGATGCGCTGCGGACGGTCACGTTGACCGAAGATTAAACGATTGTCTCAAGCTCAATACTGATTATGTGATAGAACATGTTTTATGAATATCCCTGAAGATTACTATTACTATTACGTATAAGATATGAATATTTAATCGTGAAAATGTATTTTATAAGCAAAACTTTACACTGCAACACATGTTATAGTGAAGCCATGAAGGATCAAATACTTGGTGGATAATTTTTTTAATGTAATATGATAATATAAATAAATATTATTTGACTGTGGGCGACAGAATCAATATTTTTTTCGAAGAACGGTGTAATGCAGTAGATTGGAATTAAGTCTAGCATGAGTGCTGAACAATTAAACAGTCTAATTCCCACGTCATTCAGGTATTGCCTGACTAATATGGCTACAAACGTCGCTGCCAACAAATTTGCAAATAAAATGCTGACAATACTAAGGTATGCCTGTTGGTTTAAGGATAACCCACTTTCGCACATACAGAAGAAATGATGTAGACGGGAGTGTGTAACATAAAAACAAATTTACTTTTTAAATATGGTTCTCATTATTTAGTTAACAAAATTGTAGACCTGTAGACAAAACATTCATTTGTAAATTATGCAAGTGCTGCTAATCTGGAAACAATAGCGATTGTCAAAATGAAGCAAATTGAATTAAGTTATTAATTACAACACTTCATAATTCGTTGTCTTATTTCTTACATTCTAATATAAATATTTACATTTATAGTCATTTTTCCACCTCCTTATTATGCAAAATTTACATATTGTAACTAATTATTAGAAAAATATAATTAACATCTTCACAATACGTATTATACTAATGGCTGTATTCATTTGGGATTTTTGAACAATTGTCTATACAGCAGACCTCAAACAATATCACAAATATTAGTTTTTGTACCAAGAATACTTGTGAAAGAGATCCATACCGCCTAAGTGAAAGACTACCGCCCTAATACATAAAATATCTCATATTGCACAATTATAACACTAGGCACATACATGGTATGTACGAATAAAAAGTAACCATTAAATATAATTATACATATGATATGGCACATTATAACAACTATCATAGCATAATAGTATATTATATACGAATGTTGTGAAGAATATCATTATAGAGCGCTAGGTTTGTATCTTGAGATTACATGGACACGAAGACGCTTGTATGCGATCCTATATGCTGGAGCTGGTTTTACATTATAGGCAATGAGAGTATTCACATGCAAATACTTTAGTATCCTGCGAAAAATCAGAATACCGGTATCACTTTCTAGCATCTTCGTGTGAAAATAGTCTCAGAAGCAAGGGCTATAATAGTCTTCACAACCGTGGCTTATATATTATTTTTCCACTACTATACAATTATACATTATTCTGTAGAACATTCACGCAATAAAATAAATACAAAGTTTATTTCATCCGCAACTATTTCATGCGGCACCCACAACATGGCCACACCCCTGTCTGCCGCATTGTAGAAATGAACACGTGAATCATTAAAGAAAATCGTCTTACCAATCATAGCACTTTCATTACTGATGATCAAGGTTAATCATGAATCTATTATTGACTGCTCGTCGTGAATTCACTCCTCAAAATGTCAATGATGACGTCATTTTAAGCTAGTAGTGAAAAATATATTGCTAGGTCCTGGTATCCTATAAAAACGGTACCGTAAAGCGGTCGTTTGTAACGTCATATAGAAGTAACATAATACTTTTTACATATTTGTAAATAAGTATGGCTGAATGATTTACTGAGACTATTGATGGATAATACAGGAAATTCTATAAAAAAATTGTAATGTAATATGTACTATTAAAAATGCAATGAATTGAATTTTATCCCGAAACCGCTTTCTGGGAAGCTGAAGTGGGAATATACATTGCTTGATTTATGGTATCATTTACGACAAACAAGTATCAAATTCATAGTGCTCAGGACTAAGATACATTAAATAGGAGACTATTTGTGGATATCCCACCTCCAAAGTGCCTTATTAGATCTCATTTACTTAATGTTATGCTGTATGTAACAGATTGCAAATAAATGGGTAGTGAATTACAAAAACTACGACCGCTCTTACGCCACTGTTTTCTTAAAAATACAGGACTTGCGGAAACCAGCATACGAGTAGTATTTAAATTATTAAAATAGACGTTATAATTCTACTGATGGTTTGCCGACTTCCGTAACAAGTTTTTTATTTGCCAAAATGGCTTCTCATAAAATTATTTACTTAAATTCTATTTTATAAAGCTTTCAGTTATGCAGGATTAAAGTCTAAACCAATAAATCACTATTGCGTATATACACGAGGATATCACGTTGGAAAACATTTGTCATTTGGGAGTTTCCATATGTAAAATGTGTCAAAAAATGGAACTTGACAATTATGTTCCAAATATGCAAAATTGAGTAGAAATACAATATTTCAGTCATCATTTATTAGTATTAATTATGGTGCTTCTCCATCTTGAAATGGTTCTTCCTCTTAAATAAAACAGAGATTTAGGTTAATCTAAATTTGTATAGATTAGATTTCAATGAAGTTTCAACTGATTTTCAACCATGCATTAAAACGTCATTTTATGATCTAAATAGATTGAGTTTTAAAGTAACTGAAAAACTAAATCATGGGAATAATCAAGAGATCTTTTGAGAAAACTCATTTCGAAATAAATAAATAAATAGCCAATACAAATATATCAAATTCTTTCCGGCTTTTACCCTATGAATGGACCTATACAGTAGATCAACACCAAACATACAGGGTGATTCATAACTAGTATACATGAAATTTCATATACACCATTGAAGCTGAAAACACGTTATAACAAACGCGCTTCGTTTAAGAGATATTTAAAATCAATTTATAAATGTAAACAGGATACAGGAACAAACTATTTTGAAGTCCAACCAATCCTCCTTGATTTTCTAAAAATGATACTTCTAATTATCTTTATATGATATATATATATATATATATATATATATATAAAGCTCAAAAATTCACTCTCCATTGGTACTCGAACCCTCGTACCCGGCTATCGTGGCCGTCGCGCTACCAACTTTTTGAGCAATCTGGTGATTTATCACTGAGATAGCCGCACACGGCTAAATTTCTCACACGCTAATAAAATATTAAAAAACTGTTTGTTTATTCTTGACATATTAGAATTTTCACTACCCAGATATGATGAAAGTAATATCTCGTAAATGAAATGCATGTGGAAGAAAGTTATTTCCTGTTTTTGATTAAAAGCTGTATATGAGTTATGAATCAGCTTGTATTATTTGTCCACAGAGTTGAAGATCAGTTGCAAATATTGTTGTAATAAATTTTATATTACCATTAATGGGCAGCAACATGGTGCACTTTTTGAATCAGTATTGCGTGAGCATGTCATCTATTTCATGGCACAGATCCAAAAATGATGGTCGTTTGTGTGGGTCTTGTAACCAGCATGGGTAAATTAGTCGGACGTATATAGATTGTGGGCAGTTTGCTGGACATGGAAATCTGCAAATAAATAGATAATGTTCCCCATAAACTAGAATACATCCACTACAACCACTAGGGATAAAAAAGTCAAATATTCTGAATGAAATATGATGTAAACTATAATTTTAATTATAGATGGTATAAAATCGGTCTTAAGTATATTTAAACAGGCCCGAATTAATTGGTTTGAGTATATTGCGGAAAAGGCAATTTTAAGCATAAAAAACAAACACAATACCTTTCATAATATACTTCATTACCAAATTATCCAGATTCTTTTTAGAATTTATTATGCAAAGAAATGTGCAAAGAAAGACTTGTTAAAGAAATATTAAAACTATTCAATTAGACCTTAATCTTAAGGTTACAATATCTATTGTACAACTAAGAAACGATTAAAAGTTCGTTCATACATGCCTAGATGAATGCGTTAATTTTGATATCGTGAAGACAATTTTCAATTCCATTGCAGAATTGGTAAATAACAACACAAAAATAACCAATAACTGCAATAAATAAATAACTACAATAAATATAATATATAATATAATAATAAATTATTATTTAGAATCATTTTTATTTCCTATAAAATCCTCTTTAATGACATAAAAACTTATTATATCTATATATATATATATATATATATATATATATATATATATATATATATATATATATATATATATATATATATATAAATAATAAGTTTATCGCCATTAACAAAAATAGGTGGTGCTCCTTTCCATTTTTGGTTTCCCGAAGTAGTGGAAGGACTAACCTGGCTCAACTGTCTTATTATATTAACTTGACAGAAAATTGCCCCAATAATTCTAATTATTTATAATTTAAATTACCCTAAATATTCTTTTAACTACGTAAATGAATAAAAGTTTTTGTTTAAATATGCTTTAAAAACTTTGTAATGTTAATGCCATGTGTTTGTTTTTGATTCCTAGATATATTTGATTAGATAAATAAGAACGTAAATCTCAATAACGAAATGTTTTAGATCACATACAGTTGACAGTTCATATGACCCTTTTTGCTTCAAATTGCCTTTTCTATGAGTTTTTTTTCATTTTTGCATACAACTTGTAGAACTATTAATTTTGTATGTCTTTTTATGTGAACTTTATGTAAAAGAATGAGTTGTGAATTTCTCATATATCTAATTATTAATGCAACCTAACAAACATTTTAAAATATAAATACATACCGTACTCCACTTTCTAAAGCATCAAGCAGGATCTGTTGTTCTTGTCCTTCCTTTTCCTTTTCTTTCTCAATTGGTAAATTTGGTTCTTCCCCATGGGAAAACATTTCGAACATAGTCACGCCGTACGACCACACATCTGATTTAGTAGAGAATTTACCATCGCGGAGACTTTCCAAAGCATACCTGCATGTAAATAATGTTAGTGAATATTGTAAAATTATAACCAAGACTTGCAAACCATTTTATAGGTAATTCCCTATCAGTCTTTAAAATGTAGTAGTTATTTGCATCAATAACTCTCGCTAGACCAAAATCAGATATTTTCACATGATTATCGTCCACTACTAGTATATTCCTCGCCGCTAAATCCCTGTGCACAATGTTTTTCTTGCCCAAATATTCCATTCCCTACAAAATATATACATAATAATATCTGGTGTGGACACCACACGACTTCACGAATTACATGACCTATTTAATTTTGTATAACATTTTCGACATTTTTTACTTTTCAGCTGTTTACATTTGTTGACATTTTCAACTTTGTTTGACTTTTATGAACTTTTTACTTTTATTTTGACTTTTTTGACAATTTTTACTTTTTTGACGTTTAGGCATTTTTTGACATATTTAACATTTAAGCACATTTTTACTTTTTTGAATAATTTTTTGGCTTTTTTGATAATTTTGCCGTTTTTGACAATTTTTACTTTTTTGACCTAATTATGTTCGCCGTGTCGTGTTGACTGTGATTCCTTCGCTGTTAGTGAACCGATTGTGCTCAAATTTTCACTATCGTCTCGGATAGTGCCTGCAGATATTTGCCAAATTTGGTCGCAATCTGTTGTGCCGTTTTGCCGAAATTTTGTTCACATACTGACATACATATATACGGACATACCACACACAGATATCGCAAAAATCGGATTTACTTCGTCTATTTTTGGCATAAAACGTAACCAAAATTGATTTTTTTTCTAAATGGTTCACGGCAACAATACCTTCCTTCTGTTTTTTCCCCGAGATGTTATCTCATATTTCCACAATCTTAGTTTGAAAACGTGAAGGCGTTTTCGGTAAAACATTAGCTTCCTTTACATCAGTGATGTATTTGGAAAGCAATAATGTGGAAGCGAATGAAAAGTCCTACATAGTGCAAAGGATAGTATGGAATGTATGCTTTAAGATTTCAGGAGTGTGAATTACATTCTACTAAATTTGCAAAGAAAAGTTTCTAGTTTCTATTTTTCATGTGCAATGTGCTCGTGCTATGACCAATCATGTACTGGGCATGCCTTTCGTTCAAAGCGTGATTGGTCATAGTATGAACTGAACATATCACATGAATAATTAAAACTAGAAACTTGTTCAAGTTTCTAGACGAATCTAGTACGATGTAATTCATGCTTAAACTTTAAAAGTATATTTATGAAAAGGTAACTTATGCTCATACAACATATTGCTATTGTTTTCAGAAATACTTGCCAGTATTTAGTTTTTGTCGTTTGCTTTTTTAATTTCTTATTTTATTATGTATCTAGTAGTTGTATTTGTTCGAACTGTCTAGTTTTTTCCTAATGCATTTGCCCAAAACTAGGATGTACACAGATGTTACGCCACGTACATCTGTGTAGTCAAACCATACTAACCTTCGCAATATTCATTGCATACGTCAATAACTGCTTATTTGACAAAGAATCCTTATAGATTTTTAAATAGCTCTGCAATGAACCGTGATGTACAAATTCCATTACGAGCGAGACTTCTGGTTCCTGAAGAACTCCCAAAATCTCAACAATGTTTGGATGCTTTAAGGTCTAGAAAAATAAAAACATTAAGAATAACATATAACAGGGGTGGCCAAGTCGATCGCATAACTAATTTTGGTCGATCGCTTCTCGCGATGTCTAACTACAACCGTTGGATACGTGTGGTTGAACATATATTTCACATCTCCCCTCCCAACTTACAATACGCCTTGACAAGAAGTCGAGCGCGACATATTTTTAAGATAATAAGTAGATCTTGACCCTGTCCGTTTGGTTACATCTAGTGACTAGTAGTCACACATCCTGATGTCACGCTCATAGTAAAAGCATAGCGTGACGTCAGTATGTGCAACTACTAGTCACTAGTAGTAGCCAAACACACAGGGCCTTTATGTACAAAAAAGTTGGCCAGTTCTGATATATAATATATTTAATACATCTTAGATGGGGTGGAGAAATTATTCACATATCCTTTTGTTTTATTATTATTTTATTTCCACTAGTGAAAATCTAAAGTAACGACATTCCCTATATAATATATTTATTGTTGATATAACAACAAATACTTATGGGTCCAATAGCTATTGATACATTTATGGAACGTTAGTGAATACGGGAGGGAACCTATAAAATATATAGGTCCAATAGTTATTGATAGATTTATGGAACGTTGGTTATAAATATAAGTAACTAATTTAAATACCTCCGTTTTGATTGCTACGGGTAAGTGTTCGTGTTAGATGGAAACACATAAGTCAATGAACAAATGTATCAAGAGACGGTGATCTATTATTTGTTGGACACATTTTTATTGTTATGTCGTATGCATGATGATGTCGTGTAGCGTTGTGGAAATTCTGTCACGTCAACGTCACTGTTCAACAAGCAATATGTTTTAAGATTTTATTATAATTACCTTCATTATTGAAATTTCCCTTTCAAAATCTTGCAGACACGATGATAGAGCAGAAGCTTTAAGCTTTTTAACCGCAACAAGTCTCGGCTCACATTCTTTATCGCCAATATGCTCTAAAGTGCCCCTGTATACTTCACCATAAAAACCCTACAATTACAAAATTAGTTCATATGAAATATTCTGGCGTTTGCCAATTCCTCACTTGTCCTATTCGCCCTTGTAGCACTACATTGCAGTCATCATCTAATTCAAAAATGCTTTGAATGGAGTTGATGCTGTCTAGTGATGTTGTTGCAGTGGAAAAATTGAAATTCGGCAGCATGTTTGAAAAGTCACATGAGAAACCATCTTCACTATTACCCACATTCTAAAAATACAATTAACATAAAGAATAAAATAATTTACGAATCGACGTCAATATCGAAGTCATACTTTGCGCATGCGCGTATCCATCATAGCTGAATCGTTTTTTGTATCTTTATTTCAGGCATGAGTATATTTCAACTAGTATGGATAAAAGTGTGAAAACTTTGGATAGACAGGGTTATAAGTGATCTGCATTTACACAACCCAGCCTCACCATTTCCAACTATAAGGAAATAACTTGACCGCCATGTACTTATCTACCCTATCCCTAAATAATAATACAGTCGCCGCGTGGTTGTGTGTCGCAAATAAGACTACTTTATAATATTTTTTTTTAATTTACATTATATAATAATACCATTGACTAAAGAGTATAATGGTAATACATAATGGTTATTTCTATATTCTCAGACAGTTGGTATGCTGGTATAAGAGATTATAGTTATACAACACATAGTATAAATTTTTATATATAGCGCTTTTGACGCTATAACATTACTTTCAATTGGTTGATACTAGTTTCACATTATAAACAATGAGAGCCATCACACGCAGATCATTTAGGGTACCATGTTAAATCCAGCATACCGGTATCGCATACAAGCGTCTTCGTGTACAAGTAGTCAAAATCTTTGCAGTTGTGTAGCGACTATTCACAGGAAGTAAAAAAGTATCGTTCTGCATAAAACTGGTTATTAATGTTTTACAAATAATAATATGAAATTATTTTATTGAAGGCCGTCAAGCTCTATATGAGGATTTATTTTTAATATACTCGGCGAGAGACTTTTTTTAATTTAATTCATATTGGCCGTTAAAAAAAAATATACATGTATGAGAACAATTTCTAGATATTATTGTGTTCAAAGTTTAAATTGTATTTATTTGAATTACTAAAACGTGTCTGAATATTTCATGAAATTTTATATTTTTCAATTAATGAAATTCAGTATTAATAACAAGGAAATATGATTTGATTATTTTTACATTAGTTAGTTCTTCAGTTATAAGATATAACACAAATCCATGTTTTTCTACTAGGCTTAGAGTTTCAATTTTCTTGATATTGCAATATTTTGTTTATAATACTATGCTAGTTCATACAACAATAGTGTGACGTGGGAACAAATCGATTTTTTTTTCGTTCACGTAGTTGCGTTCATTTATCACCGATTGCTTCTCCATATAATTGTATTCATATTGCAATATTTTGTTTATAACAGTATGCTAGTTCATAAAAAATATATAAATATGTATTCTTATGTTCTATTTGAATTGTGTCGTTATCTCAGAACGTTAATACATTTTATAATTTAGAATAAACCTTATTATTAACTAGCCAAAAATAAGGTTTATTGTAACGAAACAAAACCGGGAATGAAATATATAAGTACATATTGCACTGCCGAGGATTGGAACAACCGTTATCATGCTGAACTAAGTAACGACACACAGTCCAAGGCCATGTCGCTTTTAATTTTTTATTACCAAGGAATAGCGTATAGCCGTACAGTATTCGTTGATTCTCGACTCGTTTCTTTGACTTTGACTCTTAGAAATATATAGTATTTTATAAGATATCTGTAGCAAGCAATAGCAGTAAAAACGTATGGTATCTATATTTACCTGTGGCACCCAAGAATTAACACTCCAGAGGCTCGATTTTCCAGAGAGATCTCCATCCGTTTCCGGCATATCAAACACAGATATTAACTCTTCAGGATTTGTAACATTGGTCATTTCTAGAATTCAATATCAAATGTAAATATCAAAATAATTAAAAATATAAGGGTAAAAATATTTATTATATTATTAGTCGTAACCAGTACCTAGTACCGGTAGCAAGACTGGATTATATAAAAGCGAGATAACTGTACCCGTGAATACAGGTAATTTATTCACTATTAGGTGTTGGATAGGTTGTTGTTAACTAGCATATTATACCACCTTGATCTCTGTTTACATATGGCAGTGTCGCCTAATATGTCAAAGTTATGACAATAATGACTGAATTTCCAATCCGTGATTCAGATTGTTGATCTGAATCACGATTGAAAATTGACTTATGAAATTAATCTGATTTTATACAACCCAGCTTAATTGTAAAATAATGTTCAAAATTACCATGAATTGCACATAATATGATAATACCCAACACTAGTTATTATAACTGCTATTTACTCAAGCTCGTTTTAGACTAAACAATTTCTTGAGTCAAAAGTTGTTCAAGATTGAGTCCATCCAAATTGTGTAGTATAATACAGCAAATTGTATGAAATATTTAATTGGATTGTAGATTGAATGGAAAAATATACCAAACATGTAACCTCAAATATCATGACAAAATGTGAAACATGCATGAATAATAAGACAATTTCTTAGTAAATACAGGGTAGTTTCATTTTTGGAAATGAATTAAATAACATTTCAAAACCTCAAGTTTTAAATTTTTCTCATATAAACGGGAATTTGAAATATATGGTTTTAACAAGTGGATCAGGCAACTTTCATTTACGTCTATACAGTGAAGAAGTCGTTGTCTGAAGTGAAGGGGTCTCTCGCGAAGTTCCCTGGGACCTCCCATTCGTCTCCAACCACCTGGTCCATCACTAAGCACTTCTCAAAAAACCCACCCTGCATATTAATTCACCCCTTTTTTACTTTACGAATGGGCGGCCCGGGTAGTCGTTGTCATTTGTCGCTGGGACACAATTAACGACACTCAGGGACGATATTCTGAAGTCTTAATACTCACATACATTTACAAAAAATGAGCCGAAAGTCAGTTACAGAATTGTAACAAATACAGTAACTACTATATTAATTCATTTGTTGAACAACTTTTGATTCAACAAACTGTCTTGTATAAACGATTATAAATATTTAGTCTCTAGATATAACACATCCATGGTATTTATTTATTTGTATCGTAAATATTTAATTTATTATGATTATATTATATTATTATATGAGCCTGTGAAAATGAAAGTGGCGTAAGTCACATTTAAGTTATTTTGAAAGGGAGAAGAGTTTGCGTTTAGTATTTATGTTTATCGACGTGCGCAGTTACAGACATGAACTCAATTTATTCATATATAAAAATATAACTGCGCACGTCGATTTACAGTAACACTAAACGCAAACCTCGTCTTCTTTCAAAACAACTTAAATGTGACTTGGGCCACTTTCATTGTCACAGGCTCATATGTTAGATTCAAACAATATTTATACAAACCTGTTTGATTACTGAATACGCTCTCTAGACTTCGCGAAGTTTTCACTTTGGCATAAGCGTGTCGTTTTCTTGAATTGTATACTTGGTAAAGCATCTGATTTATATCTCGCATTATAGCTTGCGGCTGCTTTCGTCGATGCGGATCAGGCTCCCAGCACTCCAGCATTAATTTGTAAATGTCCACCGGGCAATTTTGGGGTTGCGGCAGTCGTTTACCACTCATATAAAACTAAAACATTTAAAAACTATATAAAACCTTAATACGCGAGTAGTAGGTGAAATTCTTGTAATTATATCATCCAGCTTTAAAACGAAAAAAATTATGTCGAATAATCGAGAAGAGACCCAAAAATCAGTTCAATTCGGTTCGATTAAATTCGTCATTTTCATCATACTCGTTCGCATCCTCATCTTCATATTCATCCTCATCAATGTACATTTTCATATACATTTAACATACGATCATTTGCGCCAATTACCTGCTCGATTCACGTGTGGTATAGTCACGGCTGGTGACGTAGTTGTTGACTGTGCGCGTTAATTTTTTAGAGCCATATACGCAATAGAAAAGGTTTTTTTTAACTTTTTGTCTTTGTTAGTGAACTGATTTTGGCCAAATTTTCACGCGTGCACTCCAGCTCGCTTTCTCAGTCGATTTCCGTTTAGTACAAATGGACCGTTACAAAGTTATTTATAAAACAAACTTTCTGGTGCAAATAATTGTTTTGTTAGATGTTAGATTTCGCTCAAATTTTCACGCCGATTTCCAAATGTGGTCGAGATCCATTGGGGTGTTTTCCCGGAACATTGTTCATAGACAGACGGAGCGGCGGACACACAGACATTTTCCAAAAATAGTCTATTTCAACTATATTAGTCATAAATGGTAAAGATAAGTCAACATTAGCAATTCTAATTTTTTTGTGACAACAATATTTTATTTATAGCGGTGCTGTATTCGGAAAGTAATAGCAGTTTAGAAGGTAGCGACACTCTAGGGAGAAGTGACTGAAAGATGATCTTTTCCTTGAACAAATATTTGACACCGTGAATATTCTCACTTTCACTTCACTTTGCAGTGTGTGTGTATTTGTTTTACTCTCATTGAATTGACATTTCTTTTTGTCTGAATATTTCTGTAAAAGTAGCCTTTTAGCGATGTATGAGTGTATTTTTTCATTTCCAATTTCAAAGGAAAATATATAAAATTCAAAAATTGTGCCTGGAATGCTGATATTATTAAACTACAATATAGGAGAATTTAACTGTAAAGAATAAACTGATTGTTGCGTCCCTGTCTACATCTAAAAATTAGGTCATGCGCTACATTAAATCATAAAATCTTATACCCTCATTGCTTCTACGTGGTCCGTGTGTTTGATGTTTTCCCCATACATAAATATTTCCCATAGGGTAGTTGCGAATGCCCACACATCTGCTCCGGTCGACCGTCTAGCAAAATCCAAATTTGAGTAACATTCGATTGGTATCCAATGCACTCTAATAAAAAAAAGAAGAAAACATTTTTGTAGCATATTCTATGTGATATTTTTATATTATATGTTCCTGTCATTTTCGACTAAAATACTAACGGTTTTCTTCAAACTAGTAGGTGATCTTTGTTATTATTTCATCTGCTGACTGCATACAAATTGTCGCTTCAACAATAGTGCGTGATTGTTAATAATCATTTAAGGTAGATATGGTAACATTTTGGGCATACAGGGTGAGTGGCAAATGGCGCATTTCATTGCCAGTACGTTGCAGAGAGGAATGTTCATAGTGTGCGAAAAATAGTAAAACAATGTACTGCTAAATATCTAGGGGCAGGCAGTAAATGACCAAAAACAAAATTGCAAATTTGAGAACATCGGTGGCGTGTGTGGATGTCAGAGACGTTCGGTAGATATTCTCAGTATGATACAGAGCTCGTTCAATGATGAAATATCGATTTATTAGTATATTTTAAATTAGTAAACCAAAATAAATTCCATAATTTTAAAAACTCACATCGTGAAATGCCCGTATTTCGTAGAACGACTTTGACAGTTAAACGATATGTTCGGAACGAGTGATGTCAATAATCGCACCCCTACGCCTATGATGCTCGTGAATATTTTCTGTATATTGCGGGGCGAGTTAGGCCCAATTCACACATAAGTGGCGTCGGGCGGAGGCGCGGTGTATGCAAGGAGCAGGCGCGTCGTCGCACAGGCAATTGTGATGTCCATCTGCTGTGAAGGGGTGTACATTGCACCTTATGTTTACATAGAGGCGGCGTGGAAGAGTTATGCCTCTCGCATCGCAGGCACCGTGTCTCAGGCGAAGAGGCGAAGGCGCGGAGCTGGCCCAACGATAGGCACGACGCTTTCACGCCCCCTCTATATAAACATGTGGTGCAATGCCCACTTATGTGATGAGGCGCGGGCATTTGCCTCGTGCCTCTTGCCGCGCGAAGAAGCGAAACTCTTCCACGGCGCCTCTATGTAAACATATGGTGCAATGTCCACCCCTTCACTGCGTATGAACATCACAAACGCCTGTGCAACGTTGCGCCTGCACCTCGCAAACTGTTATAGATATCTGCTTTTTAATGAAACTTTGTTGCTAGTTCAGTTTTCACAAGTTGTTGGAAATAATTAGATTTTCTATATTAAAATAAAAAGGAAATAAAGTAATTGTAAAAGTAATTTTCTATTGGAACTAATAAAAGAAACGTAACTATATAAATGGCGTTGAATCTCTCAGACTCTATCTTTTTCTATGAACGGTTCCCTATAATGTAATTACAATTACATGCGCCATTTTGTACTAACCCTGTAAATGTGTGTGTATATGATAAAAACACAAATATTATGCACACATATCTCTTATTAGTTTGTAGTTCATTTCGCCACCACCTTTAGTTCATATTAAAACCCATTTAAATGCTTAAATAAATTACCAAAAACTAAATGTGCCAACTAAACTTACTCTTTTGATGCATATGTCGTGTGAATTCCAGGATCTGCCAGCTTCACTGTGAACGCATTTTCATCATGACAGCTCACCAGCAATTTTCTGCACCTTATATTGCCATGCACTATTCGGTTTTCTGACTACATAAACAGACATTAAATAAAAAGTTTTAGCAACAATTGCGTGAATTTAATAAGTGTGGTTTACTAACCAAGTGCCACAATGCCGATGCTACATTTGAGCAAGCCTCAAGTAAATCAACAGTCTTGATATCAGCCTTTTTGTTCTGTAAATATTGGTCCAGAGGTCCCAAACGAACGTACTCGAGGACCATGGAGAATTGACTCGTTAGCGTAACGCCGAACATCTTCACAATTACAGTCGATTGTAAAAATGCCCACTGGCCGGACAGTTCGAGAAAGTCCTAAACATAGTTATTGTTAGTTAATGCAGTCCATATAATTTAGTAATTGATTTTACCTTAAGAAATCTCTCTTTGTTCTCTGATTTTAAGATCTTCATGGCCACTTCAATTTTCTTGCCTTTCGTATGCCGCCACATACTTTTGTAGATGATTGTCAGACCCTCGGAACTTTCCTTTTTTTGACCTGAATACAAAATAAAAACATTGATATTAAAATAATTAAATGGCATAGATTTTCCGGCATGAGCACAATATTAATTACAGTTTTACAATGTCTCGTACATATAAACATATAGACATGAACCGGGTTCGAATACAAAATTAATATCTCTTAAAAGTAATGCATAGAACCATTATACTAATCACTAACTCCATCTATTTCGACTAATGTCATAAAACCTGGAGAAATGTCAAAATTAGCCATTCGAATTTTTTACTTTATACATCTATATACATCTTCGAGAACAAAAACCACGATTTATGTTTAAACAATTAAGATCGAATCCTCCCAGGACGATTCGCTTGTATGAGAGCAGACTACAAAGGAAACTAGCATCCAATTTCATCCCCGAGGAAACCAATGCAGAACAAAAGAAGGAGGCCTACCTTAAATACAGAAAGACAAAAACAACAGAAGAATACGAACGCTGCAAAACACACAGGAATAGAATATACGAAGGCATACAAGAGACAAACAAAAATACTAGGAAATCTTATACTTAGAAATGAAAAACGGCCTTTTCGGGAATAAGAAAGCGTGGAACATGCTACTAAATCGGAAAAAGGCAGTGAAGGAAGACTAGATACCATCACACCAATGTTATCAAAAATACGCCTTGTAAAATTTACATCGGTATTTTTTTCCGTAATAGCCAAGCACAAAAACGCACTCTCTCTGGGTAATCTTGGGGCGGTAATGATTAAACAAAAATATAATGTATTTCTGGCATGTACGCCACAATGAAGGGACATTTTCTACCTTGGAAATTTGCTTGATACTAATATTCCGGTCATCCTCAAGAACGTCCAAGATGTGTTCTTCTACCTCTACCGTACAAGCTGCTCTAGATCGACCACCATGTCTTCCTCGCTGTTCTTTTAAATTTCCAGTTTCGCGAGCTCGGCGAACGAGGCGCAGAAAAGTATGGAATATGATCACAAACAGAAAGAAACCGATCAATAAGCTGTATAAGTGTCGGCTACAACATGGACACAGCATTTCGAAAACCTCTATAAGCAAGACACTATAGGCCTAGAGATACAGAACGGCCCAAATCAACCGGGAGAAAAAGATAATGATGAAATTGATATAGACGAATATAAGGTGGAGACGGCTATAAAAAAAAACTGAAGAACCGGAAGTCACTAGGCCCCGACGGAATTACGAATGAGATGATAAAGTATGGAGGAAAAAAACTAACGCAGGAAATAACAACCCTCTTCCAAATAGTAACGAATACTGAAAAGGTCCTTGATCCATTGTTCAAGTATATATATATCCAGTATAACTATACCCATTTAAAAAAAATTACGATCCCAAAAACGAACGAGGAATTAGCTTCCAGATTCTCGTAGATTGCAAAACAAATTGGAATGGCCGAAGAGCAACAAGGATTCCGTAAAAACAGATCAACGATCGATGCAATATTCATCCTAAGGTAGATTTCTGAAAAATCCATTGAATACAATAAACCAGCCTTCGACTGCTTCATGGACCTTAGGCAAGCTTTCGACAGAATAAAACTATCAGATATCATGAGGATTCTAAAAACAAGAGGTACCAACTCCAAAATCATCAACATAATTAAAGGCTTGAACACAGACAATACAACAACACACATGACAGACCGAAGAGCAACTGATGAAATACCCGTAAGAGTTGGTATCAGGCAAGGGGATAGCCCGAGTCCTGCACTGTTTAACGCGATAATGGCTGAGAAATCAAAGACATAAAATCTATGAATATTGGTTACAAAATGGGCAACAAAAAATTCAGTACCATATGCTACGCGGACAATGCAACCATTCTGGCAGAAAATGAGAACGATCTGCAGTGCCTACTTCATAAATTCAAAACAACAGCGGAACAATTTAACATATAGATATCCATAGCGAAAACAAAATCTATGGTGTTGTCAAAGGAGCCGATCAGATGTAAACTAGCCATCGCAGGAGACACAATAGAACAAGTAATGCGATTCAACTATCTTGGCGCTGAGATATCGAGCAATGGAGATCTCTACAATGATGCCCAGACCCAAATAAACAAAGCGTCAAGAATTGCTGGATGTCTCCGAGAAGTAATATGAAGAAACAAATGTATGAAAAAGACCTGCGTCAGACCAGTCATGACATATGCAGTAGAGACCAGAGCAGACACACACAAAAAACAAAAAGATGTATACGCGCAACTGAAATGAAGACGCTCAGGTCTTAGTCTAGGAGACCAAATACAAAGTGAGAGTATTCGACGAGACTGTGGTATCACTGATGTCGTGCGCTGGACAAGGTCACGATGCCGCGAGTGGTACCAGCACGTATTACGAATTGACGATAATAGACTGGCGAAAGAACCCGCAATATCAAAACCGGATACATGAAGACCCACCGGACGTCCACGCAAAAGATGGAAAGACAGCTGGACATCGGGATCAAAAGAGGAAACTAGTTGGAAAATAGCAGGACTCGTCCTAAAACAAGAAGAAGAAGAAGAAACAAGCCTTTGTAGGACCTCTGCTCTTTTGTTACCTTTTCCAGCTGCGAGGTCGACTTTTAAATTTGAGTAATTGATGTTTTGTTTGGAATTCTCTATTCTATTATCATAACATTACGACAATACTACAATAATAACACAGAAAATAGAAACACTTGAGAAAACCAGGGGTTCAAAGCCAATAGATCTTCAGTTCACGCAATACAAGACAACTAGAATACGAGAAGCCGCTATTTCTCTGATTAGTGGATCTCAAAAAGGCATTCGACAGAGTACATTTGTTGGATGTTCTAGAGAAAATGGGAACAAGACATCGATGAAAAATACATCAAAGTGATCGAGCAACTAAACAACAAATCCAGTCAGGGATTAAATTCAGACTCATGCTGCCGCCCTATTTAAAGCCCAACAGGGCGATAGCAAGAGTCTGAATAATGGCAAAAATAATGAGAAATATACAAAAGGCCAAGCGAGGCTACATAATGGGACAAAAGGCAATAAAAAACTTGTGCTTGGTCACTATTATACTGAATAAGTATGGCTTCAAAACGTCGGAAAACAAAAAATAATGGATTACCAACGATATTCTTGACATAATGGAACAGCGATTCATAAGGACGATAAAACAACATATGAGAACATTGTAACAACCTTTAGAAGACAAATTAAGGAAGCAAAAGAAGCATAGGCGAATGAAAAGTGTGATAAGATAGAAGAACTTCAGAACAACCATGATAATTTCGATCTACGTAAAAGAATAAAAGAAGCGACACACACTACGCGGAAACATACAGTCGCAAAGATAGTTGAAAAGGTGAATAAACTCGTCGTGGACAAAGAAAAAGAAGTATGGGAAGATTATATTGCGGAATATTTCAGTGCCAACGGCTCTATACTAGTTAGCGCCACCTCATTTGTTAAAAATAATCAAAACTCGCCTCATGATTTGTTGATCTGTAGAGGTGTTTATATATGACTGTTGGTCATCATTTTTCTGTTAGCTAGATTCATAAAAAAATACATTTTACAAACATTAACAAATAAAACAAAGTTTATTTTGTAAAATATTAATTCAATAATATAAATATAACTATAACAACACTCAGTATCTTCTATTACGCTTCTTATTTTTCCGAGTTTTTCTAGTAGCTTGATCCTCAGGCAATCTTCCCCACTTCAAGTACATCCAAAGCCCTACCGCAACTAATACAATTACAAGTAAAGTAAATGCAATAAGAATGCCTGCTATAACAGCTTCAGATTTTATTTTACCAAAAATCGGTTTTGTTAACGGATCCTCCATTAGATGTGTATAAAAATTAGGAGCTTTTTTAATCAGCACTTTTATAATATTCGTAGTCCACTTAAGTTTTAAATCGTGTTGTTCAACAACGCAGGACCATTCTCCAGTCAACGACTGATTCGTTTTGGCAATAAGTTCATTGCTTACAGCAGCCAACGTTGTAATACCATAGTCCTTAAATATAACTCCGTTTAGCAACCACTTTTGGCTTAAATCGGAGTAAACGTACGCTAAACTAAGCGATTTGCAATCAATAGTCATGGGTAAAGTAGCACGTGTTACAAATGTTTCTTTGATAGTTGTTACAGCTAATGTTATCACGTGATATATAACGCGTTGTTTATTAACATGGTAGAGCATTGCTATATAAACACCAGAATCGGTATATTTAGCATTCTTTATGAATATGTTATCACCTTTAATCTGAACACGATCGGACTCTGATATGGGACGTCCATTTAGAGACCATTCGTAGTAAGTATCCGGCGATTCTGTGTAGATTTTGTTTAAAAGATCCACATTATTATATAAATATATAGATTTATCTTCTTTTACTATTAACGATTTATTAAGTATTTGTAATTGTTCTCTTATTTCATCAAAAGTATCTGGACTTATTTGCCCACATTCGTATTCATTACATTTTCCATTAGTAGTCGGTGCCCCGTGACACAGTTGTCCATAAATATTGGGTTTTGGATTGGAACATGTTCTAGTGCGATAACCTTCTCCACCTCCACATGTTACAGTACATACCCAGGGTGACCAATTAGACCAACCGCCATCTTTAGGAGGCCCATCTATGTCTAATGGCGGGCAATTAGCCACCCATGTTATCCAGCTATGCGCTTCAGCGGCGATTGAAAAATAGTAAAATATTAATGGAGAGCTTGATTACAATACAAACATCTCGTGGGACGTTTGGATCAGTAGTATAGCACCACGTTCCTATTATTAAGGTATTAATGGATTACTACCGTTACTAATTCACATTTTCACCAACCAATATAGTTGTTACTTAGCAGAAGAAATCAAGGAGATTTCAACGCTACTCTCACCTCAGCACCATAAGCGACCTGCCCCAGCTAGCTGATACCAAAACGAACCTAATGGCAAAGAACTAAAACATTCTACAAACCATGGGGATTACTCTATAGGGTCATAATGAAGAAGCTGGCGGCCAGTCCTCCTGGCCAGGAGGCAAGGATGCCAGGGGGGGTTAGGGCTGAAATGGACAGTTTTCCCACCTCCTATGGACAACGACGGCGAGCCACGAGATGAGGAACTTAGCCGACGAGATAAGACTCTGGGAAGAGGAGGTGGAGAACGTCCTGACCAGACTACCATCTAACTAGCAACTTTCCCTCGCGATAGAAATCGGCACGGCTGATCCTCATCCCCAAAGCGGGGGAAACCAGCAGCCGACCCAAAACGGCAGGTCCTCCGGGGATATGACCAAGCAAAGGATACATTAGTGCAACATACAAAAGGCATGTTTCGGGCGACGAAACGTCGTGCCCATCAAAGGAAGATCAGGTTTCATGTAAGAACATCTTCAATCATCATGTCCAAATATAGGAACCACCGGGCGACTGACTGGGCAGGATACTATGGATCCCTCAGTGACGCCTTGGCGCTAGGAAAACTGTTCGGAGAAAACAAAAAGACAGAGGGTCCGCAAAGCTTGTTGGAACGGCTATCTTAAAAAACTAAGGAATACAGAAGTCTAAAGGGAAATCAAGACTGGGCGATTACAAAAGGAAACTAACCGAGTACAACAAAGAATCTGCAAAGTCAAAAAGGATAGCTGGAGGAAATTCTGACGGCAGGTTAACGAAACCCCTGCATGTGCTAGAATCCATAAAGTATAGGCGAAAAAGGGTACAAAAACCCAAATAGGCTTCCTCAAAATAGAGGATGGATCCTATACGGACACAGTGGAGGAAAAGGCCGGAACTGGAAGGAGGTGCCCGCAGGGCGGAGCTCTATCACTGCTACTTCCTCCTGCAGTCCTAGTAGACGATTTCCTGAAGAAGCTATCCTCGGAAGGTATCCACTTTGTGGTATCCACTGTTTAGGATACGCGGACGATATTGCGATCGTCGTGAAACGACAATTCGCAGGAATAATCTCAGAGCGCACACAAAGAGCTCTGAATATATTGATAGACTAAGCAAGCCAACGCGGCCAGGCTCCTGAGCGGTATCCAAAGGCTTTCCTGCCTTTTGTAAGACCTAATCTTAATAAATGAGAATCAAAAATAATGTTTAGTATTTATTGGTTGGGGCTTAGTTATTAATAATAATAATGTAATTCTTCTATTAAAGTCGTAATGTAATTATTTTCACGTACTCTTGTTAAAATAATCATACTCTTTTTATATATACTTGTATTATTTCTAATTCCTCTGATGTAATATTACTGTGTTAACATACCTGTTAGAGACCTAGAAGGATTTCTACAATAATTCTCAGCTCGTTCGGGAGTCATGTCAGCAAAAAGTGTTCCATTTAGAAAAACCTCATCAATCAAATGAACCCTAACACGTTTCAATTCTGGATTATCAGTAGTCTCATTTATATAATCACCAATTTGTAGTGAAATGTTATCAAAACTCGCATCCAGTTTACTGTTTTGAGCAAGCTCCTGACTAATTTGAAGATTATCATGCGATTTTTCTATATACATAGCCTTCAATTTATCGATTTCATTCAATTTATGTCCCTTATCATCTTTAATTTCCGCACTAGTATTAAATACAGGGCTTTTTAACTCCGCGTCCTCATCAATTTCTGGATTGTACTTCTTCTCTTTATCATATATTTCTTTCACTAATTCAATAGGTACATCAGCAGCCCAATACTGACATGTGCGATTCGACCTAGTCGTACTAACTTTTCCGATGTAATCATTGCCTGTTCCAGCCATTCTACACTCTTGTGACTTGCATTTTCTTAATTTACAATAATGTTTTTCAACCCGTGTATTTCCTCCAGATTCTAATAGTACATAACAGTAACTCCCATCCCGGTCTTTCTTAATATTCCTACAGTAATTATGCATTTCAAGTCGCGTTTTCAAATTAAATTTTGTTTTAATACCCTCTGGGATTTGTCTTTTTCCGGACCAAGGAATACATGGTAGTCCACTATGGGTAATACTTTGCGTTCCCGAGTAATGTGTTTCGTGTGAATCCAACGAGCATTCAGGTAGCCAGGCTGGCGGTGGAGAAGCTCCTCGTGGTGGCTCACAATAAAAAGTCCAGTGCGCTAGATTATTTTCAGAACTTGGCGAGAACCACATAAGTGATTTTATGACATCATGCTTGATTTCTATTATCAAAAAAGTTCCTACATTCTGAGTCCAATAGACTTGTAAATTTTCCCCAAATGTAGTTATTGATAATTTCTCCCATTTCCAATAGTTTAAAATACCAGGAAACTTTGATTCATGTAGAGTAATAGTAGAAGATTTTTCATGAGCTTTGTAAGTAATACGGGTGTAATTATCAAGTTTTGCAAACAAAATTTTAATATTAGGGTAATTTAATACGGGACTAGGAACAAACAAAATATATGCTGAATGCACAGCTCGGACATAAAAAACTAATTCATGTCCAGAAGCTGTTTGATGTAATGGCCAAAACTTTTGATTAAAAGATGTGCCGGTTGTATGTACATCGCATTCTTTATCATCAGCACAAAATGGAAAAGACCACAATATATTCGCACCACTTGCTGAATAGTACTTGAAAACGCCTTTAGTGCCCATTAAATTATTTTTTGTTTTATACTCTTGCAGAAAAATTGGCTTTGTTATGTTACCCATGTATAAAGTTATAAACCCATGGTCCCAACTTAATGAGAAAAACGTGTATTCGGTAGACTTTAGAATACCATGAGTTGTTTCAAACTCTGGTTTATCTTTATTCCCAATGGTCAAAGCGGACTTTTTATTAGTTAAAACGATTTCCAATCCAATCCCAAGATCTTCCATTTCTTCGCCATTAACAGGAAGAGGGAGGACTGTCAAAACCAAGCTAGCGCTCGCTTCTAAGTAGCTATCAGGGTCCCTATAAGTTTAATATATATATATATATATATATATATATATATATATATATATATATATATATATATATATATATATATATATATATATATATATATATAAAAAAAACAATACTATACGCGTTTTACATTGGGCAAAAAAACATTGCGAGTGCAATACAAAATATCTGATATGGCTACGTATCACATGAATTATAATAAATCGACTTTGTTTCTAAAGGAAAAAATACGTTAACTTTTCAATGTTTCATAGAATTTAATAATTTTATGGAATTGTTATAAATTATGTACACATTCCTAATTCGTTCTGAATTATAAAGTACATTTATACTTTACTTTTTTTATAAATGAGCAGACAATTGTAATACTAAAATATTAAATCTTATTATTTCTTATATTTATAAAGTGTATATATTTATAACTCCGTCTGCACCTCACTGGGTTATTGAGTAGCTCAGTGACGGTGTTACCGGTCCCAAGCCCGGATTAAAGAAGAGGGTTTGCAGGTGGGGTTAGCAGTCTACCTGCAGTAAAACACAAATCCATTGAACCAGCAACAAGCCTCGGAAACCGACCAATACAACGATGACGAACCAAGTTATAAACACCGATATGAGAAGACAATTTGTGTTGGACCATAGTATAAGAGAGGCAGGGCCAGCAGGGATTGGATAGAGTGAACCGAAAATCTTACCATATGAGAAAATGCTAAAGGATGCCCTATAAGCCCCCGAGTATAATATGGGATGCGTGTGTAAATCCAATATGGTTGTATGAAGTGGGGATTACGAGAGTGAGATATAGTCGAAAGAGAGCAAAGTTGGTATCTGAAGAATTTCCCCTAGGACTCATCAGATCGACGTCTATGGCGATGCTGATGCAGGAAACCAAATAGATGAGCATGTACATTTGTGCTAGGGTACGAGGGTCGAGGAACGATCGAGTTGGAGGATGTGAGACCAGTACGGGAGGTGTCAATGAGATGCCAAAGTAAAACAGGCTGAGAGGAATAGGAAGTATAGGAACTGAAGTTAATGAGAGAATAAGGGTTGAGTTGAGTGTCACAAAAGGCAGATGAGAATGACTTAGAGCCCGTGCAACCATGGTTATATGGAGTGTCAAGTGCGGAACAAAATCCCAAGCCATATAACCAGGAGGACAAAGTATGTATGGCAAGAGCGAGGTGCCGTTTAGAAAGGAGAGGAAGGAAAGTGTGGATGGGGCAAGGATCCACCGCGCGTATACTGTGTTTTAAGGAAAGTAACATGTGGTGGCATCTAAGCAACGAATGTGAGAGCGGGGATTGCAGAAAGGAGAGTGATGAAAGGGATGTGGAAATCTACAAAGAGCTGGCGTGGGAGAGGTAATGGGTGAGGGAAGAGAACGATGAACAAGTAATGAGGGTTATATTTCTAGTTATATTTTAATTTTGGAAGAGTGGATAAACCACTTTAGATAAATGTTCGAAGAAGATGAAACCCAGCCTTCGATGGCGCCTCCTGATGCAGAAACAAAACTAGCCGCATCAACCATAAACTGGCAGAAAATACACCAAGGAATTAAAAAATAGAAAAGCTCGAGGGAACGATGAACTAACCAACGAACTGACTGACTCATCAACCGACTGGAAGAAAATCGTCACTATTCCAATCTTCAAAAAGGCGACAAAATACAATCCGGATAATTCAGAGTAATATTATATGCAGCATCATCTCAAAATGCATATCTGTGCGGGAAGAACATCAGGGGTTCCACGCCATGTGTGTGTATCATACCACAAATAGTCAAGAAATCAATCGACTACTAGACGCCGGCACTATGTGCTTCATAGTTTTAACCTAACCGACCTAGTGAGCCTAATTGAAAAGACAACATATTCACTACACTACCATAGCTGACCATCATGGATGCCTTGCAGAGGAGAACAGTCCCCTATCGCTATATCGTGTTCGACGGCAGCTTAGGAACACTGGAGGCGAACCACAACCACACGTCACAGGTGACAGACACAACACAAAAGGTGACATTGGCGTGCCGGGTAATAAGAAGAGGGAACGCGTCCAACTCTTGTAAGCAGCACCGGCCTGGGTCAATGTTAGAAAGCCCTAGCGCAATGCGGACAAGATAAGGAGGGCGCTTCACACCCGCGTTCTTCGTATTACCGGGGCATGCCGAAGAGTATCGACGGATGAGGTTGAAGTGGTAGCAAAGACAATACCAGGCGACCTAGTCGTGGAGGAGCGAATCGAGGCTTACAGTACAATCAAGAGAGGGAGAGCCCCAAAGATCGCCAAAGAGGGAGCCAGACAGGAAACGATGGACACACGGCAACAACAGTGGGAGGACTTGGAAAATCATCCCCCCACTCGAAGCCAACGATGGTACCAGGAACGCGTCACCTTATGGTTAGAGTTGGGGAAAACGGCCCTAGAGGAACTGGGAGGCAAGATGCTGCAAAACAGCGCAAACTGGGATGCAGTGGTACGACTTGCCAGGACAGTGATGAGACGGAAATAGATCGACGACTTAACAAGGCCGGAGACATAACGACGAAATACATGACCGGCGACCAATTAGACAAGACACGGAACCTGCCAAGAGACAGGACTGACTGACTGACCCAAGACGACGCGAATGCCTCTTAGGCGGACAATTCCCGAAATAAAAAAACATATTCAGACAGAGCAATACTCCGAGAGAAACCATCAGAACTATTGAAAAGATGAACACCAATATAACAAACAGTATACTTGTCAACAACAGCTTGATCAAGAAAGTATTCATGTGAACCGGAGACAGACTCACTAACCCTGATACTCTAACCCTGATACTCAAACTAATTATGGATAAAAAATAGAAGACGTCAAAAATACGGGGGCATGGTAAATAACCATATTTATGATGAAATAGTGAAACAGGTGATTTTGATTAATCAAAACAGGATGTCCGAGGTAAAGAACCAAACCGATAAAGCTTCTAGTATAGAAGATATCTTGAAAACATCATATGGAAACCGGTTTCTAAAACGAGAAGAATGACCCGAATATACAAATCATGCGTTAAGCCAATAATCACATATGCCGCAGAAACTAGGGTAGACACCAGCAGACGCAATACCGTAGCCCGAACTGCAGAGATGACAACCCAACAAAATATCACGGGATACAGACTACATGATAGAATAACCAACTAAGAAATAACACATGTTTTCGACATACAGGGCGTAGCAAGATGGAAGGGCGTAGTGGAAGCAACATATATAACAGAATACAAAACATCAGAATTGCAAACATCGTGAGAAATGGAAAACACTCTACAACGCGACCAGATATGAAATGATGTTTAAATCGCTTAAGGCCGTAAGCCTATTTCAAGAATATCATATTATTTGTGTAAATACTTTAGCATAGAAGTAAATATTATAAATAATATTTATCTGAATCCAATATATATTTTTTATTGATTTTGATATGAGTAAAGTGTTAATTATGTCAGACTTTTCCCATTGTAATAAAATTGTATTAACGCCCTCAAATTGCCCAATGCATTGTTATTCATATTAATACTTATATGTTTACCAAATTTTCACGCCAAAACTAACATTAGTGGATGTGTTAGGAAAGGCAATGTAATGGCTATACTCGGTAACATTTCTACTCAGGAACATGCAATCCGGTTCGTCGCAAAAAGGAATATCACAATATGCCTTTTTTACTTCCGAATGTTCCGTTTCAATAAAACACCAAGGACCTGCAGGATCTCCATCGGGGTTACGACAGAACTTTTTAGCGTAAGAACGACTTTCGTCTGGGAATTTATAATTGTCGTACTTATCAATTCTTATCACAGTATCAGCTATTGCTACTTTCTTCCGATTCTTATCCCATTTCAAACATTTAACATCTGAGGAAAAATAATATTTAAATTACCTCAAAAGTCATCACACATATTCATTTATATACTATTAGTATATTATCACATTAACTGCCGCGGTCATTTTTAGAAAAGGGTTCCTTGAGAATTTTTTAATAAATGTTATTATTGTTTTGTAATTTTTCTTAATATTACTTCCGTGTGGCTATTAGATACATGCGGCGTAACATATGTTATCAATGAAATCAAGAAAATCAGGGTTGTAAATATGCGGAAATCGAAACGTTATTTCTGTGTGTATTCAAAATCATACACATGCCATAATGTGTTATAATTATAAATGGATATAACGGCGTGAGTTTGATAGATCAAGTGATTTAAAGACCAGTTATCCACGCATTCTTTACGCAACATTTGTTTGATACATTTTAATATCATAAATTGGCCAGGAAATTTGAAAATGTCAGCATATTTGATTTGACGTAATTTTTGAAGGTTTGGCTACAAGAAGTTGAAATTAAACAGTCGGTCAATTTGTCATTAGTTTGAATAAAATGCAATCAAATATTGATAATTTGACTCCCTGTCACTTTCGTCAAATCATATAACATCACTACCTGCGAAACGGTGGTTACACAGCACTCCGTAGACGTCAATTTTCTGGTAAAAAAAAGCCAAAAATGCAAAATAGATACAAAAAAATAAAACAAAAAATACAAACGATTTTTTCATTTTCACAAGTGTTTCTGTGTGAGCCGGACGTATGACAAATCCCTGGACGGGTTGGCATTGGCAGAGCCTCCTCCTCTTTATATTTTGACAAAAAGAGTGTGCTGTCTTTTGGTAGATTGATAATCCTGGCACTTTTTTTATGTGTTCTTCTAACAGTTGTTTTGCCAAGGAATTAAAAAAAGTGTCTTTGGGATTTCATATCCATGTTGTTTGTGAAAAACACTTTTTGTCCATTTATGCCCGCAATGTCCAGCAGTTGTAAAATATAACCATTGGCTACCATAGTGATTCTTGAGGTTGAATAAATGGAGCACATATCCACTGTGAAGTGCAACAAGGGCAAATCTGCGTTTTTAACAAAAAGACGAAACTGATTTAAAGGGCTTAATACTAATAGTTAACTTTTAACTATTGTGAAATGAAGAGTTGAGAACCAGCTGCAGATTGGTCATTGTAGATTGGCCCTTTTAGTTTTGTTTATTAAGTCCTTTAAATCAGTGGGTACCTTTTGTTAAAGAAGCAGGTTCGCCCTTCTTGCGCTACACCGTCTAACTAAAGGAGGAATAGATTCAGTAGATTATTGCGTTACGCCGTCGATATGATCTACTGAATCTATTCCTCCTTTAGTTTTATTGTAATCAATAATCATCTCTGGTGTGGCAGTTTTCGGGTCCAAGTTGTCATTTTCGTGCATTGCGGACCACTAACTGCCTTCTACTGTTTATATATTGTCTATAGATGGTACTTGGAATACATAAGTATGAGCCACCATAGTATAAGTTACATAAAGAAATACTAAAAGTGCAGTGTAAACACCACGTTTGTGAGTGACGAAGCGTTAAGGACGAAAGCCGAGAGAGGATTAATTCAGTAGAAGTCGACATTGCATATATCAAGGTACAATTCGAAATTAATGGAAATATAAGAGATTTATGTATCATATTTATTTGAATTCATGTTGTTGTTCCTTAGCAATCTTTAAAGCACGTGTGTTTTATTATTGATTTTAACCACGCTACGGCGTATTTTAAATAGGGATTATAATGCATCAATAAAAAATATATAATGAATTGAGTCTGAAAACAATCTTTAATTGGCCACCATCCAAAATATTTTAATAAATAATGTTGGTTAACATTACAAACCTGACGATGCCCAATAAGAATTTCCAGCATACTCAACACCAGGTCCTGTTAAACGGCACTCACTTAAACTACATATAGGAAGCGCACAGGTTTCATCAATTAGATTAGCGTCCATTGTATAACACCAAGGCCCCTTTTCATCCCTACTTGGATTTCTGCAGTAGTTTTTTGCTTTGACTTTCGAAAAATCTGAGAACTTTTCATCAGTGTAGCTATCGTGCACTATATGTATGGGCGTCTTGGTGGTCCATGATTGACAGCGTACTTTTGATTCGGTTTTCGATACATAGCCGATATAATCAAGCCCCAAATGGCTGACTTTACAAAGATGGAAATTTGTTAGATTACCAGGTAGTTTGTCAGGTTCTGATATTGTTTCGGTTATCAATATGAGTACAAACAGTAACACCATAGTTTTGACACTATACTTGTATTTATTTGGAAATTAAAACGTGGATGGCTTGATTTAAAATAAATTGCAATTGAGGTTTAAAAGCTCGATCATTCGCTATAAAGCGTAGACGTTACATAGCGAGGACTAACATCATTAATTCACAAATTAATACTAAATAAAACTAAGATCAAGTTCTTGAAAAATTGTGATAACTTTTCACGTTTCGATCGCTTATATTGATTGCTCAAAAATCGCACACCTGTACAAATTTCTAAATATTTAATTTGATCTCCAGATTACTCCATCTACGCGGCGGCCGTATATCCGAAATCTTATTTAAACATTAATGGCATAAAATTATCTTTTAAAAAATGTTCCATTCGTGGCCATTAAAATTATTTTTCAGTGTTTTATTTAAATTTAAAGTTCTATACCTCAAAATGAAACACCCCTTTATTAGTCACTATCATTCATACACCAGGAGTTCGAATGAAAAAAACATATTATGCTGGATGAGGTGTTGTAAGTATATTATCGACTATTAAAAAGGATTTTTATTATTATTAAGGGTCAACATCAAGTACAGTTTATGCTCGATATAATGGACAGCATGTCAGCGATCGTAAACGTAAAATGAAAGCGAAAATAGCGAAGAACAAGAATCAATACATCAAAAATAAAGTAAATAATAAGCAACTGCAGAAACATTCATAATCAAATGGATATCAAAGGTCAATGAACACAGCAACATGTAAAAGGATGGACTATTACTGGTTTATTTTGATCTGATGACACCTCTCAACATTCTGAAGCATTCATTATCTCTATTGGAATAATCGTAATTATGTAATTGTAATTGTATGGTTTAGATTTCGGTTCGACTTGTCTAATTACCATGTACTTGTGGGACTCAATATAATAACAACATATATGAAGAACCAACACCGCAGGACAATCAGGGTTGAACACTTAACAGCTCTCGGGCTATGCTGGGAGGAAACGTAATCTTCTGAACATTAGACTCTAGGGTACTAATTCCAAAGTTGTTATATACTGTGAAAGGGCACTTGGTACTGGGGTCCCATAACAAAGTAACCGTGTGCGGTCACTGGGGAATCAGGAAATCAAAGATAATTAAAAATCAGTTAGACTGAGACAAGAAAGGCATTTGAGTTTAAATGTATTGGCTTTGAAGCAACCTGCGACATACCATGCAAGGATTAGCTAGAGAAAGCCCAGCGCCGTAACTGGGAAACACACGACGGAATGAAACATTCAGACATCCAGCAAAGCACTGACAGAAATACATACTAAAAATAGAAGTTTATCTCGAATAGGCGGGTGTCCTACTAATTTGAAATCCTAAATAGCCGGAATCCAGTGTACATTCAAATGAGTATAGTATTATTATTATCTTACCTTTATAAACTTGAAGATCTTTCGTATTGATGCACAGTGGAGTAGTTGGAATGGCAATTGACTCAGAATCTGGTGATAAAGCATCTCCAGGAATGTTGGTAGGCTTACACAATAACAGAGGAGATTTATCTGAAAATTAAACTTGTAAATTACTATTTTTTCAATTAACTATTTCAATCTGTATACCATATTCTGAAGGTGGGAGACATTCAGCCAAGTAGATGTTCCCTTGAGGATCATTGTAGGCTGCCATTAACTTAGACAGGCTCTTGTATCTGGTCAAATCATCATTGAATATGAACTCCTCATTGCTTAATCGTTCTAGTTTGTACGTTTGAGGTTTTAGGCTAAAATGATTAGTTAATATAAAGACGCAGATATGCTAAAACGTTTCTTTGCAATATTCAACATAATATCGACTTGTTGAGGGGAGTTCGTTTAGATTGACAGTGACACTTTGTTATATTGTTAAAATTATTTATACCGGAACGCTTAAGAATTAGCTACAAATATTTAATTACGCTCTTTTAATTTTATTTATAACAAGAGGAGATAAGAAAAGCAAATTCGAAAACTATAAAACAGAAAAATAACGCCAAATAATAGGAAAACATAATTTTAAAACTAAAAATATTCCTAGTTGTTAGATGAAATTTTATAGGCTTAAACCTAAAGTTTTCCGACACCAATACACTACTATGTATTCTCTCATGAGACATAACGCGCGAGAAAACTTCTGCACGTTACAGTTAAGCGAACTCAAACCGCACCAGTGATCATGTTTTAATGGTAATAACTAGTGACGCAAGCACTATAGAACTATCA
This sequence comes from Lordithon lunulatus, assembly GCA_963942505.1. Taxonomy (NCBI): domain Eukaryota; kingdom Metazoa; phylum Arthropoda; class Insecta; order Coleoptera; family Staphylinidae; genus Lordithon; species Lordithon lunulatus. The sequence continues at coordinate 42,360,781 of OZ012668.1, forward strand.
GGTCTACAACTATCTATCTATTGTCGAAAAATTATCGAAAGAAAATGGGAAGCGGGGTTAAAATGGATGTCCAAAATCGCTACAGATTACATGATTTTTTAAGAATGTGGTCTGGCCTGGGTGTGAGTATGAGAAATTTCTAAAATTCAAAATCACTACCATTTATAGATAAATAAAAAATGACCTGTAGTGCCGCGTGTTAACTATACTCTTATACATTATGCTTTATTTATGTTTCTATTCGCTATGCTATGCCGTTTTTAGTGAACAATTATTGATTTCGTATGTACAACTTGAACTTGAACGTGAATTTAACGATGTTTGTTTACCATTGTTCACGGTTAGTTTACATTATCTGTTACCTTCCATCCATTACTTAGGAATACTTCCAGCTTAAACTAAAAAAAACACTACTTTTTTTAACAGCGAGGTAAATTCTATTAATAGAGATGTTCTATTGATAAGTTTTGTTTTTCGATAATTTCGATACATTTTAGTCGATGATTATCAAACTATCAATAGTTTCTATTTGACTAATATGGTTGTTTTCACTCAAGTTATCAATACTATTATCAATGGTACGATTCATTTAAGTGACTATCACTAAAATGACATATGCTTTTGAATTTTTAGTAAACCTTGAACCAACATCCTAACTGGTCACTGTCTGCTAAACAAACACCTACACACGATGGGTCTGGTAGACAGCCCGTTATGTAGAGGGTACAATGAAGAACTAGAAACAGCAGAGCATGTAATATGCCACTGCCCTGCTCTAGGAAACAGTACTAAGAGCTGGCCTAGTATGGTCAGCATTGGCAACTCCTCACCCGCCAGGTTTCTGCAGCTGCACGCAGAATTGACGAGTGAGGTTTCACAATGGGCCCATTTTGAGGCACAAGTGTCTCTAGCTATGATACCCTCTAGCCAATTATCCAGAAACCTTGAATTCCATTGCACTATATTCGTCAAGAAAGAACCGTTTCATGCAGCACTTTCTGCTGAAACTTTAACAGTGTATACAAGAAAACATTTCGTACAAGAAATAGGTCATACTCGTACAAATTTTTATTCAAGACTTACGCAGTAGGGACGTATCAAGTTTCTTGGCGAATATAGTACAATCCAATTCACGAATAATATGTATGACAAATAATCTATTTAGGCATTATAAACTCACCTATCTTTCATGCAGACATCGATAAAACATATGTTGGACTTGGCCTCGCTTTCCCTTAATATGAAACAACCTGGACGGTTGCTTCGTTTCTCTTCAAGCTTGGCATAGGAAAATTCCCCGCTGAAATATAAGCATTAAAATTTAGGATTAAAATTGATCGTGTGACCACCAGATTAATTTCTGAACAAATTAATGAGCGATTAGCAATGTTCTTTTCTTATGGATTTTGGCGTGAAAAGGTGGAGATTTACAAACAGAAAACGCAGAATAAGCAAAACAAGGAAAAGGAAACAACATCGACCCTGAAGTATCTAGATTTGAGACAGAAAAGAACAAGGTAAATTTATCAAGAAAACATAAGAAATCTAGTAAGAGAAAAACAGATGGTGAAGCCTGACGGCGTGCTAGTAAATCATACTAAATACCAAATACTGCACTGGAACGTTTTTATACAAGTCTCTCGAGACGACACCTTACACCTCAACGGAATGGGTTACGCGGCCAATTCACTATGTATAGAATGCAATCTACAGGAGGAGACACCGGTCCATGTTCTCTCCGAAAGGCCGGCTACGGTTGGCACCCCCCATCCTAAACCTATGCACTCTAAAGAACATGCAGCTTTTTCATAGCTCTGGGATGGATGGAGGAGTGGCAGCTAGTACTATAACTGGAATATGCGCAAAGGTTCCACACAAGAGGACTAAGTGCAGTTTTTAGATGAGTCCTCCGCAACTTATTGTTATTTCAAATCAACCAATCAACTTGTCTATAACAAAGGATAGTAGAACTTAAGGAACATAACTGAGTGAGACCTTAGTTATGAAACATTCAACTATAGTAAATCAAGTTTGAAGAAGATTATGTACTCATCTCTCCGAAAGGCAAGCTACGGTTGGCACCCCTATTCTAAACCTACGCACGCAAAACGCTATCACTCTAAAGAACATTCTGCTATTTTTTCATAGCTTTGGGATGGATGGAGGAGTGGCAGCTAGTACTCTACTAGGATATGCACAAAGGTCCCACATGAGTGGACAAGTGCAGTCTTTAGTTGAGATCTCAGCAACTTATTGTTATTTCAAATCAATCAATCAACTTGTCTATAACAAAGGATGAAATAACTTAAGGAACACAACTCAGTGAGACTTTAGTTATGAAACATTCAACTATAGTAAATCAAGTTTGAAGAAGATTACTCATCTCTCCGAAAGGCTAGCTATGGTTAGCACCCCCATCCTAAACCTACGCACGCAAAACGCCATCAATCTAAAAAACATTCTACAATTGCTTCATAGCTTTGGGATGGATGGAGGAGTGGCAGCTAGTACTCTAACTGGGATATGCACAAATGTCCCACACGAGTGGACTAAGTGCAGTCTTTAGATGAGCTCTCAGCAACTTATAGTTATTTCAAATCAATCAATCAACTTCTCTAAACAAAGGATGAAAGAAGTTAAGGAACACAACTGAGTGAGACCTTAGTTATGTGACATTCAACTATAGTAAATAGAACTTCATCAAGTTTGAAGAAGATTACTCATTGATCAGTTAATGGTCAGATTGTATTAGTGATAATACCTCCATATGAGATGTTGATGTACAATTTAAAAACAAAAATAATAATAATTTATAGAAGTATCTATAAATATATATATATATATATATATATATATATATGTATATATCTATATATATATATATATATATATATATATATATATATATATATAAATTAAAATTAAAAATACTAATTTTACGGTTTATTTAAGTTTTATACGTAATTTACTCAATCTTTAAATTCAACCCTCTAATGGAAGTATATCTCCTGAGATATATGAAATAATAATAACAATAGTATGTATCAAATGAGATATATTGTGAATATAAATACAATTATAATTCTGTACCAGGTATATTCGCGGATGATATAGTAATATTTGAAAGATCAGAAAGAGAACATTCTATAGAACGAGCCGCCGGAAAAACAAAATAAAAATAAATAGACAAAAGTCCAAAGTTATGGTAATATCAAAAGAAAAGAAAAGAAAAGAATAAATTGCAAACTAGAAGGTGACAACCTAAGATAAGTCACTGAATACAAGTTCTGGCATCAATAATAGATAGTCAGGGCAAGCACGATAGCGACATAAACAACAGAGTCAAGACAGCAGGAAAATTATATAATGCCTTCAGACCAACAATCATAACAAACGAAAAAAATCTAAACATACTAAAATTGCAGTCTATATACAAAATCATATACGGAAGTGAAGCACGGGTTATGATCGAGCGACAAAAATTGAGAATACAAGCAGTGAAGATGAAGTATCTCAGAAGAGTGGAAATAATAACAATGAGAAACAAAATCAGAAATACAGACATAAGAGAAAGGCTAGGAGTAACAGCAATACAAAAGAAGATAGAAGAAGGGCAACTAAGGTGGTTTGGACATATGAACAGAATGAGCAATAGTAGACAAGTAAAGGAAGCATGTGAAGCAAGAGCCATAGGAAAGATATTAAAAGGAAGACTATAAGGGATCTACAACGACACAATTGGTAAAATGCTGCAACTCAAAGACAAAACCTGGAGAGAAGCAAAGATGTGGAAGACATTAGATAACATTCTACAAGTAATAGAAACTAATAGAAATCAACCTCGTCACCCTAAATGGGTGGGGGAATAGAGACCAATAAAAAAAGATGATTTTGATAAAGAATATATACAAATAACTTTATAATGGAACCCTCATGCATTAAAATGTATGTACAGGGCAATCAATTTTCCAACCAATCACTATTCCTCTTATTTGTCAATTATTGTCCCATGTATTGCCTTTACATCAAAATTAGATACTTAATGCTTAACTCACCCAATTGGCCCATGACACTTCATTGCATACAGTTTCTGCAAGGATGGTGTTGGCACATCCTTACAAATGTTAAAAGTCCACTTTGACGTCAGTCTGTAATACCCATCCAGTAAACTCACAAATGAGTACATAGTTGGCAGAGAGTTAAACTTCAAATAAAATGGAATACCATTTCGTCTACTAATTTCCACTGTACAATCAGTTCGTATTGAGATAAAACCTAATTCATCTATTGAACATATTAAATGCCATGTCTGTAAAATAAAAATAAAAACAATTAACCAGAAAAATATGTAACTAAAAATTTAGAAAGAAAGCAAATTAATTGATTAATGATTGAGGCATTGTATATTTCACATACTAAAATAAAAACACAACTTCTTTATTTTATAATATATGGGTAATTAAATAGTTTAGATTATTTCCAAACTAACTGACAATCATCAAAACTTCAGTCACTATTTAGTAAACAGAGTGTTATAAAATAAAGTGTATTTTTATAATATTCAACAAATAAATATTATTATAAATGAGCATTGTATAGTAATAAAGCACACGTACATTTTCTATTGAATATAATGCCTAAATAGATTAAAATAAACTAACTAAAACATTACATACTGTCGCAAATATATATTACCAAAATTATTCAATATATCTTATGCGGAATAAAAACTGATTTCCAAATATATTGATATTTATTGATGCCTAGAACACATTTTTGTGGATTGTGCCAGAATATCCGAGCTTTATGGGTGTATATAGGGACAGGGAATGTCGCCAATTAGTGCATTTGCCGTATATGGCAACTGCGCTCCCGCTCATCGACATACCCGCTCATCGACATACTGTGCTCGATAAATACCCGGGCTACAGGCAAAACAAAACTCTTGCTTCTTCGTCTGCCTGGCCGAGTATAGTAACTCGATCATGGCGGTGCACGGATAAGTCAAGTTTTACCCCTTAATCTTTATAAATATCGATACCTAACGCTCTTAGAGACTACAACCCCCAAGTGCGACATATTGGTGAATGCGCCGGGTATTTATGCGTAAATCAACCATTGGGGACATTCCCTGCCCATATATACATACAGAGGCCGGATATTCTGACACAATCCACACACATGTGTTTTCTGCATCAGTAAATATCGCATATTTGGAAATGAAAACATATTCCGTATAGGATATATTGGATAATTTTGGTAATAGTAGAAAATGTACATTGAATCAATTTTTGTATGAACTAAATGACAATTTTTGCACAATTTTGTTTTCTATTATCTTTGCCAACGGACATATATTTGATAGAAACCACATAACTAAGACTTATAAACAGGGAGAGAATGGCAGTCCTAAAACGTGAATGCAAGCAGAAAATGTGGTAGAAAGACAATTCTAATCATTTCACTTTTACTTTATCATATGATGTATATAATTAAGTAATTGTATTTAATTAGTAAAAAAAACATTCAAGGTATCCTGAACAATTATGAATAATGCCTTTTATCTGGCATGTTTTTGGAAAAATTAATACTGTTTGTGGGTAATATTAGATATTTTCTGATTACATTACGTTTTTGTATCTTGTACCCATGTAATATTTCACACATAATATATGTTAATACAAGTTTCATAAAAAGTTATCATATATCATTATGGGATATTAAATTATGTGATTTAATAGAAAAAAATGTATTATTACCTCACGCTTGTTCTCATAACAGTATTTTATACCAGATTCTGTTGGATTAAATGGAGTCACCCTCAAATGTATATTATACACTGAACCATTTTGATCAATTAAAGCTTTATACTCCTCAGAGGGATACTCAGGAACCATTGCTTCCAACTGTTTTATATATTCCTCTTTGACATACCTGCATCAAAAAAATATGATATTATTATTATTATTATAGAAAGATTAAAACAGGTGTAACAATTGTTTGAATCTAAATTTTTTGTGCTATAAGAACATATGCACTACAATACAAGAACATGAAATTATATATTGCTGAAATATATCCTAAAAATGCTTGAGAAATAATCATATTGTGTTTAAAATTATATAAACATAACGAAGTAGAGGAAAGAGGAAAACAACATAGTTGTAAAGGGATTAGAAAGTAACTACAAGCCTGAAGAGAACATTTAAAAAAACTCAAAATTCAAAAATGTAGCAAAAATTAAACAAGTTCATGGTATACATGAAGGAAAAGAGAATGATAAATTAATAGCAGAAATGACAAATTGGGAACAGAAACAGAGAGTGAAAAAAAACTAAAGAACACAAAAATCTACATTGAAAATGACTTTATAGGAGAAGAAAGATGAATACAAACGAAGATTAGAAACATAGCAAATGTCAAGAGAGCAAAAATCATGTTAGAGTGGAATATCATAATCAAACAAGTAGACATTTGGGATAAAGAAGAAAATGGAGTTGTAATAAAATACTTCTGACTTCTGCCCAGTATTCTAGACCATGTGCATGTCAATACTCATATATGGAAGCAAAACATGGGTGATGAATGAGCAACAACAATTAAAAATATAAGCTAAGATGCAGTATCTCAGGAGTGGAAGGAAGGACAAAGAGAGACAAAGTCAGAAATACGAAGTAACAGCAATATAAAAGAAGATAGAAGGGCAACTACACTGGTTCAGACATATACATGCCAATACTCATATATGGAAGCAAAACATGGGTGATGAACAAGCAACAAACATTGAGAATACAAGCTGAGATGAAGTATCTCAAGAGTGGAAGGAATGACAAAGAAAGACAAAGTCAGAACTACAGACATAAGGGAAAAGCTGGAAGTAACAGCAATATAAAAGAAGATAGAAGAGCAACTAGAATAGTTCAGAAATATGAAGAGATTGAGCATGGATTAACAAGTAAAGCAAGCACGGGAAGCAAGATCCATAGGAAAGTGATCAAAAGGAAGACCATGAGAGACCTGGAACAACACAATTGTTGAAATGCTTCAACTCAAAGGCAAAACCTGGAGACAAGCAAAGTAAGATGTAGAAGATAGGAAAAAATTGATAAAATTCTATAAACAATAGAAGCTAATAGAAACCAACCTCAACACCCCACAATAAGAGGATAAAGACCAAGAAAGAAAGAAATTATATAATGGTTTGCCAAAATTCAGGTCTACAACAAAAAAGTATATTATATGCTGTTGCAATTAGAGCCATATAATATTGGTACTAATCTAAAGGAATAATCTTTATGTAATGTAAAAATTATGTAATTTTATGGAAATAAATTTCTATCTACAGGAATATGTAATGTATGTTTTGTAATTTTTTTATTTATACATGTAATGTTTGTTAGGTAAATAGCATGATTATTATGATTATTAGGTTTATGGATACCTAATAATAATATAACAATTATACCTAATATACATGTAATGTTTGTTAGAAAAAAAGCATGATTATTATTATTATTAGGTAGGTATCCATAAGGATATCTACAATCCTAGTTTCTCAGGAATATAAAAATTAAATTTTGTATCAATCAACATCTGATACAGATAATCTAAAGCTATGAAAATCTGCAGTCTGTGATTCAGAAACATTTACTAATGTACATGAATAACACAAATCAGCTGTTCACCTACTAGTTGACACTGTATAACTTTTCACTATTTAATAATCTAATACTAACCAAGCATCATGTCCAGACTTCCTAATCTTCCCCAAAGTATCATGAATGGGTTTCTTGATAAAAAATGCATGTCTCTTCAAAACTTCTTTGGGTATATACTTTTTGTAATCACTCTCAACTGACTCCCGAGGTATATCCTTCTCCAGCATAACCCTATACATATCAGTTACACCCAATCCAACCAGCTCCCTCCTATACTTCTCAAAAACTAAATCAGGTATTTTATTTTCCAGCACATCACCTCTAGCTTGATGAAAATAATAGTCATAAGCTTTAGTATCCACATTCTTGAGCCTTAAAATGTTTGCCAGCTTATATCGTATTCTCAACTCATAAGTAGGATTCTTGGTGGTAAATGTGGCTGAGGCCATCAGATAGTTATTCTTGGTGGGCTCACGCAAGCCAAATATATGCCGGGCCACATTCCCAATACCCAGCTGTTTGCATAATGCTGTACACACATCCTCCGCTGTGGTCACCACTGTGCAGGGCACTTGAAAGACCTTATTGTCTATCACAGATTTCACACTAATAATTGTTTCGCCCATTTTCGACCCGTTATTGATTTGCAATAGTCAGCTTCATAGTTGGAATTAGTTTATAATTGATACAATAATATAACCTAATTTGGTTAGTCGTAATAAAAACGAATTAAGTCATGGTTGTGGATTAGAATAGTTCACTGTTTATAAAACGCAGCGTGGAGTCCGCACATACTTTTTTTGTATTAAAAAGCGGAAAATCAAGTTGATTTATTATTATGCACAAGTAAACAAACTTTTGTGGGGATTTTATTGTTTTAGGTTGGTCATACTGAATTTAATAGCTTAATATATAATACAGGACCGTAACGATTTTATTAAACATTCATAACATTAAGATGATCATGCCAACAACAACAGCGGGCAACAAACGGTAAGCATCACACACCACTGCCAGCAAGACCAGGAAAGGAATAGGAAGGAATATATACTGGTCAGAGCCACCGAGGGAGAAACCTACGCGGACTTGGTCCACAGGATCAGGGAGGTAGAATCACAGAGCACTATAAGGTAGAATACGCGGGAAACAATTGACCTATAGAACGACCGATGGGGGCGCCACCCCGCCGGCCCGAAATGGTGTAAAGGTGACACATACTTTTGGCGCCAAGTTTTCGTTATTGAATCATTTAAATTTCCGTTGATTATTTGTTGTAAGAGTATTGTTTTCTAATAGTATGGTCTTAATATGTAAGAATCCACTACCATAAAATCTGATGGTTTATTTATTTCGTTGGTAATTGCCGCCGACACATTTTACATGGAATTTTATTCAATGGTCGTTTTAAACTTTCTCGCAATAATGAATTTGCACAGATGGTACCCAACGTGTTCGTCCCACATTTGGCTATACTGAGACTCTACAATTATTGTCCAATATTGCCTTTACTAATAGAAAAACATTAATTTTCATACAGCACTTTTTGCCAAATTATTGTCAATCTGTCTCATTTTAGGTTATCTTATATGTGGTTGCATACACATTTTGAAGCTATACCAACATTTGAATATATACACTGTTGCCGTATTTAATTATTTTATGTTTCTAGTGTTTACTATTGACCTCTATCCGCCTCTAAAGCGACACCTGGTGTCTAAAAATTGAGGTCCTGAAATGGTGTAAAATTCAAATTTACATTGATTTTGTATGGTGTTTCATATTAGATTACAGTTCACTCGATTAATGATTCTTCACGTGTATGGTCTCGTCGTGTTTGTCTCACTTTCCGCTATCAGATTCTAGTTGGTTTCTGAATCTCACTACTCGTTACAAGCTGCAAATACCTAATTTTCATGGACACATTTTGATGTTTATTCTGTGACGTTGTATCTGAAGTTGCATAAATATAAATCTAAGCTACGGTACTGCCAATCAACCCATCACATGCGAAGTTGCCACTGTTCCTACTATCGCTCCAATAGTCCTGCATTCTTTTTTTAATACGAAGTGCCAATGTTGTGCTACGAAACGTTATTTTCTATTACGGTTGCGCTACAATGTGCAATCGACATTTTATAAAATTGGTTAGACCATTATTTTTAAGAAGTAAGCAACAATTCAGCAAGGAAGAATCTATGTTCAATAGAAATGTTGCACGAGCTCGGGTTCATGTGGAAAGAGTTAATGCAAGATTAAGGATGTTTCATATTCTAAATTCTACAATACCCTGGTCTTTAGTCAAACATATAGATGATATTGTTAGTGTTTGTTGTTCTCTAGTTAATCTTCAAAGTCCAATGATTGGCCTGGATAAGTTTTAATGTGTTGGCTCAATCCCTAAATACAGTTTAAAGTTATTATGTTCATAATCAGTCATCATACAAATGTATATATATATATATATATATATATATATATATATATATATATATATATATATTATTATTATAATATATGTTTGTAATTTTATTAAAGCCAGTTATTAGTTTTTATTTTAAGCAAATAGAATGAATCATATGTTTCATATATTTTGCTGTTAGTGTGATAATCAATTCTTTTGCATATTTTGCATTAAATGGCACCTCTAGTTTTAAAGAACTCTCTGACTTGGAGGAATATATGATAAAATCGCATGAGTGAACATTTAATAGTGCCATTCCTAGTTGAATTTGTGCATAATGTGCATGATTTTGTTTCATGGTATATTCTCCATTACTGCTCTCAGTTAAGTAGTTGCAGTGCAGTAATAGTTCTTCTGCTGGCACCTCCAATCCTAAACAATTATTGTAAATTATTTATGTTTCATATTGTAAGATATAATAAACCTTTATATGGACACTTAATTTCCAGCAACTTTGTTGGTTGTCCATTTTCAAATACTACACCATCAGGTGAAAACCCAAGCCAATACAGTCGTTTTGGAATAAAAAATCCCAAATCACTACAAACTGTATGCCCAGAAACTGTACTATATAACTCTCTTGCTATAGGCTCCTGCCTTCTGCCATATTCAGTATATTTGTTGGAGAATTCTTTAGGGAAAAAACAATTTCGTATTTTCTTCTCCCAGTTTTCCTTCTTGTGTGTGAATATAGAGTATCCAGTAGAACCTTTAAGGAATTATTTGAGTTTTACACAAATTCTATAATAATAACCATTTACTGCAGAAATAATGGTTCCTGAGGTATACCTGTAATCCTGAGTTGCCTGAAATCTTTCCAATCAGTACTGCCTTGCAATGTAATGGCTGCTTTAAATCTATTTTCTGTTTTAAGCCTTAATATTATCTGCGTGCAGCACTCATCTAAACCACTATGCCAACTTTCACATTCTGGCGAGATAAAATTAATAAATTTAGATTTATCTGCATTTTGTAGAATTTTAATAACTTCTTTTCCTATCGGTGTAAGCTCCAAAGTTGCATTATTATTAGTCATCTTTTTTTTAATGTGTTGCCTTAAAGTGAGACTTTTAGTTTAAAAAATAAAGGTATTACAGCACATACTGAAAAATGTTAAAATGTGAATTCTGATTACAAGCAAGTATTTTTGTACGTGAAAATAGGATTTGTTCTTCAGTTAGTTGATTTATACATCGTTTCTTATTTTGTGTTTCCTGCAAGCAATCATACTCACAAACAGGAATTGGCTGGTATGTTTCCTTTATGTTTGTCTTCACTTTCGTCCAATAACATTCTATATCAGTAGATGAAAGTTGCTCTAAGCTATCAAGGTCTCTCCTGCAATGAATAAAAAGAAAAGCAAATAAGCCTATAAATATTTCAACAAAACCTTGAGCAGTAAAGCAATGTCGCTGCAATATGTTTACAGCATCCTGACAATCCTGCCTTACAAGTACACTCAAATTTCTTCACAGAAATTACATTGTCCACATTAGAGTCTAGAACACCTGTTATTCTATGTGGGGCAGTTTGTAAGGCACTTGTCTGAAGACACAAAGAGACCACATGAATCTCTGAATTTAGAGATGTCCTTTGTCCACACAAAATCAGGTGTTGGGCGTTAATAATTTCCTCTCCTTCTCTGACACAACGGCTATCGGCCCCTGCTTTCAAATAGTTGAAAATCATCATCAAACTCAGGAACGTCATCTTCGCTGGAATCCACAAATTTAAATTTCAATGCCCACAATTATAGTAAACACTAGGAACATAAAATAATTAAATTAGACAACAGTGTATAAATTCTGAATGTTGGTATAGCTTCAAAATGTGTATGCAACCACACATACAATAACCTAAAATGAGACAGATTTACAATAAATTGGCAAAAAGTGCTGTACGAAAATTGATGTTTTTCTATTAGTAAAGGCAATATTAGACAAACATTGTAGATTCTTAGTATAGCCAAATGTGGGACGAACACGTTGGGCACCATATGTACAAATTCATTATTGCGAGAAAGTATAAAACGACCATTGAATAAAATTCCATGTAAAATGTGTCGGCGGCAATTACCGACGAAATAAATAAACCATCAGATTTTATGGCAGTGGATTCTTAGATATTAAGTCCATACTATAAGAAAACAATACTCTTACAACAATCAATCAGCGTAAATTTAAATGATTCAATAACGAAAACTTGGCGCCAAAAGTATATGTCACCTTTACACCATTTCGGGCCGGCGCGGTGGCGCCCCCATCGGTCGTTCTATAGGTCAATAATTATGGGCATTGAAATTAAATTTGTGGATTCCAGTGAATATGACGATCCTGAGTTTAATGATGACTTTTACATTTCATCATCTCTTTTTATTTTGATTCAAACTTGGAATTGGAATATATATCGTTTTACTGAACTGATACTAAAACTCTTAGAGCGATAGCAGGAACAGTGGCAACATCGCATGCGATAGGTTGATTGGCAGTACCGTATAAAGTAACGAATAAACATCAAAATGTGTCCATGAAAATGTAGTATTTGCAGCTTGTAACGAGTAGTGAGATTCAGAAACCGACTAGAATCTGATAGCGGAAAGTGAGACAAACACGACAAGACCATACACGTGAAGAATCATTAATCGAGTGAACTGTAATCTAATCTGAAACACCATACAAAATCAATGTAAATTTGAATTTTACACCATTTCAGGACCTCAATTTTTAGACACCAGGTGTCGCTTTAGAGTCGGATAGAGGTCAATATCGGTGGACCCTACGGAGAATAGACAGCTAAAGATTAGGGTCCGTGAGTGAAAGTGTACATACTGCGTGGTGCCATAATGGCGAAAGTACCAAGGACCGAAGCAACGGTGAGCAGAACTGAAGTCACATTGCACATCCGAAAGCTGGACACACTAACGACCAAATTAGAGGTGGAGGAAGCAATAAAGGCCACAACAAGAAACTCCGGTAACACATTAATAATAGCTAAGACCAGCTAGGATCTGTTCAGACCCACTGACGGAGAAACCTACGATGACTTGGCCCGCAGGATCAGGGAGATAGAAGACGCGGGAAGCAATATCGAAAGGGTGGACCGTACGGAGAATGGACAGTTAAGGATCAGGGTCCCAGACAGCGGGGCGAAGGTGAACGCAGTATGTGGCGTCATAATGTCGAAAGCACCAGGGACCGAAACAACGGTAAGGAGAACTGGAGTCATATAAACATCCGAGGGCTGGGCATACTAACGACCAAACTAAAGGCGGAGGAAGCAATTAAGGCCGCAACAAGAGACTCCGGTAACACATAGAGTGTGGGGAAGCCTAGACCAGCTAGGAACTCCACCAAGGTTATAGCGGTGATGACGACGGAGAAGGGTGCAGAAACGCTGACGGCAACCACACTCCGGATTAGCCTTGTACAATGTAAGGCCACCCGGTGGGAGGCAGCGTCCTATAGTTGCAACCGCTGTTGGGAGGACAGTAGGAGGCTGTGTCTTTGGTGCTGGGAGAAGGGACACGTTGGCTAGCCGGAGATGCCCGAGAAGGCGGAGTCAGCCACTAAACCAAAGGAAGACGGGCCTACAAACATGTTTCCTGCAGGCGAACGCCGGGAGGAAACGAGCAGCGTAACAACTGCTGCTCGCTAATGGAGAGGACCCACATAATAGTACTTAGTGAGAGAACTCGAGGAGACCCTAATCGATCACCGCTACGTCTCCTCCATCCAGTCAAATGGAGTGGCCGTCCAGCCGCCGAATTAAAAAGTGGATACTGGAGGTTCACTTTTGTTTACTTATATATTTGAGTCAGGAGAATGAAAGTGGCGTAAGTCACATTTAAGAGTTTGGAATTTATATAAATCGACATGCGCAGTTAATCTTGGAATCAATGTATTCCTAAATACAAATATAACTGCGCACGTTGATTTACAGAAATACCAAACGAAAACCCTTATCCTTCGCAAAACAACTTACATGTAACTTACACCACTTTCATCCTCACAGGCTCATTTATTTATAATGCCTATTACAATTATTAGATGATCTGTTATTAGATAGTCCAAGACTTGACATTTTATTATCATAGCTATACACTTTTATGGGGTTCCAAGCTCCATGATAAGTTATTTATTTGTGATTATTATTATTGCTTCCAAATTGTTCACAGTCCATACTCAAAAATATTTGTTGTCTTTACAAGGCCCAATGTATCATTCATTTATTTGTAGCCCAAACAAATTTGTACAATAACAAAAAAAAATAATAGAAAAAGTTATTCTAAAATGTGAAAAGGCAAAATAAAATTATTTTACAATGAGGCACAAATTGAGTTCAATTCTATAAAAATATTACCTATACACTTACCAGGATATAGTTAAATAAAATGTTTAATTATTTACTACACTATTATAAAAAACCATCCTTGGGTAAATCAACTAAATATTTAATGTATGTACTGTATTTTATGTGAAATTTAAATTAATTAATTTTTCAATGATTTATCTACATATTTATTATATGTATGTCAGAAAGATAAAAAATAACAACATTTTTCAATGGTTGGTTAAACTATTTGTATTCTGAATTAAATAATAAATCAAAAAAAGTTGTGTGATAAAAAGTCTGGACACAGCTAAATATATTATATCAGTATGTATTGTTTTATTAAAAAACTGTAATCCGAACCTAAAACAAAAATCCACATTAAAAAGTAAATTTATATAGTTTTTTTTTCTAGATTCAACCTATAATAATAAATTATACTTTCTAATCGTAGTAATTTGAACTGAGAAAACAAGTGAACAACATTGTAATTATTTACATAATTCATTAATACTGAACATAATCAAATTTGGTATATTAAAAAGTGCGATAAATAGCTCTATCCGTCTCTTTCTCTTGTAGCTCATCAAAATCAATAGATACTACTGATGCTGATTAAATCAACCTTAACATATAGTACTTGTGATTAGTTTTGTTAAATTACACAAATAAACTGTAAACATAAATCAGCATTTATAATAAATGGTTTGAATTTTGAAAATATTTACGACATTACATAAAAGTTGGATTTTCATGGATGATACTAACATCAATGATGAAAACAAAAATAAATAAGTTGGGTTGGGTATACTGAATTCACATTTATAATATATGGTAAGAAAATTATAGCAATCAGTCATCTATTCGCACAACCTCCATTGGTTCTATATTGCCTGCAGCTCGCCTGGAATTACCAGGCATACTATTTGAAGCATTCATATTTTGCATGCGCTGCTGCCACTCTTGCATTACCCTGAAAATAAAACACATTTTAATTAACATAAACAGTTGAATAATTTAAATTTATATAAATATATAAAATAAACAAACCTTGCAGCATCAGGATTTGCACCAATATTACCAAACTGTTGCTTATATTTTTCAAGAAGCATCATTTGCTGTTGCTGCTGATATCTATACAAGTCCTGCATATGGTTATTCTGCGATTGAATTAATCGGATTTCCTTAACTATTTTGTGATACATCTGATAAAAAAAGTTTATTACAATACTTTTATAAAAATGCACAATAATTTAACTTACTGTCATGTCCCCAATTGCTATTTGGCTTTGAAGCTCCTGAACTAACTGTGGCATTACCCCATTGATTTCAGCTGGCGTGAATGTAGGCTGCTCCCGTTTCATTATACTCGTAATCGCATTTATGATAGTAGACATTGGGATATTATTGATGTTATCTACAAAAAAAATAAATTAATAAATACTTTGGTCTAAATAAAATTGGATTAAAATTTACTCATATGGTTTACAGTGTGCCTATTCTTCTTCTCATTTTCAAACTCTTCCCAAGCAGCTTTCCTCTCCGCCTCATCAAGAACTTCATCTTCCTTGTTTTCTAGAAGAGTTTGGTGCTCATGGTATGAGTAAATAAGGTTTTCATGTTTTTGTATAAGTTCACCCAGCAAAATATCTTTAGGAACTAACGGGGTAGGTCGGGCGCCTTCAGGTACAGGTTCAAATCTAATGATTAAACATTAGCAACAATTATATTTCATAGTTACAGCTTTGCAGCATATATGTTCGGTTTTTCCACGCGACATCAGACCTCATATATTATACAAGGTACTATTCACTTGAGGAAATTTCATAAATCACCCAAACATTACATTGTTCATGACTGTTAAATTGTAAAATAAATATACTATTATTAGCATTAAATTATTAATATTAATATTAATAATTATTATTAATTTTATGTTAAATTTTTTACAATAGCGAAATCGCTATTAAAGAACTATTATTATTATTATTTGATGAATTTCTTTTTAATACCATGACTTTATTTAATAACTAATTATTTATGTAAAGCGTTAATGACTGCACTAGATTCGTAGAACAACTGAGCAAAAAAAACGGAAGATTAAGAAAGAAATGAAATTTATTTAAGAGACCACAAGTTTATAGGATGCTGTAATGTTTACACACCCTGCTAGAAAAAGAAAAATGTAACCAGATCGGTAAGGAAACGGAGAATTATAAATTGGGTATACTGGGGCTAAGCGAGACAAGGCGGAAAGAAACAAGGGTGATGGAAACAGAAAGTGATCAATATGCAGGTAAGTAGAAGGAAACTAGCACGAATATGGAGTAGCATTTATAATTAGGTAAAGATCGAAAAAAAACAGAAAATTAGGAAAGAAATGAAATTGATTTAAGAGACATCAAGTTTATATGATGCTGGAGTGTTTACACTCTGCTAGAAAAAGAAAAATGTAACCGGATCGCTAAGGAAACGGGGAATTATAAATTGGATATACTGGGGCCAAGTCTTACAATGTCGAAAGGAACAGGGGTGATGGAAACAGAAAATGGTCAATATGCAGGTAAACAGAAGAAGGAAACTAGCACGAATATGGCGTAGCATCTATGATTAGAAAAATATCGAAAAGGAGTATTATAGAATGGAGCGCAGTGTCCGAAAGGATTATCGTAGTGAATCTACGATAATCCTGTCGAACGAAGCTAAATATTTTAATTTGTGCATAATTATTTATATGCTCCAACGACTAATAAAAAATAGAAGAAAAATAAGACTTTTACTTCAAAAACACACAAAATTTATCCATATACATCCATATACTAATAGGAGATATGAACGCAAAAATAGGGTCAAACAACATCGGCAGAGAGGAACTAATGGGGAAAGAATGATTACGGACAATAAATGAACTACCTCCTCATAGGGGGAAGCATGTTCAAGCATAAGAATGTACATAACGTCACATGGACATCTCCAGATAACAGAAGAAATACACTACATCATAATTGACAAAAAATGGAAAGGCCTGTTACAAGACATTTCTACTACTTACCGGAAAATAATTCGATACACTGCACGAAAAAAGTAAGAGAACTGCGAGCAAAAGTGATGGGAAAACTGAAGTAGCCCACACACCTTCAGTTCAGATACTGCATAGTTTTTTACTCAGATATTTGCATAGTGAAAATGTGCAGTTAAACTGAGCAACTATGTTCTCAGTTCATCGCACGTAATTAACTGCGCAGTTAAAATGAGTATGTAGACCTAAGAGCCCTAAGGAGCAATAAACATGATATCAGCAACAGAGTGGGAAAGCTACTATAAAGGTCCTTTCTGAGAAAAGACAGGAATACCAAGAAGTGTGCTTCTTAATACAAAGATATGAAAGGCAGGGCCAACCTATGGTGACTAGAATTTAGATAGAAGCAGTAAAAAAGTAGCAAAAACCTTTTAAAAATAATAATTGCCGGATTCGGAGGAATAGCGAACGAGCCAATTAAATACCTTATACGAATATCTCACTATCATATTTCAGGAATGCCTTAACGGCCAAGAAATCCCGAATTATTGGAAGGAGGTATATATCACAAGCATACATAAAAAATGGAAATAAAGCAGATAGAAATAACTACCGAGGAACATCTGTAACAAATATGTTCAGCAGAATGTAGTGGCGACTACTGAGAGATAAAACAAAACTTAATACAAAGATATGGAAGCTAAACACCAGGCTGTGTTCCATGCAGGAAGATCAACAAGAAAAAAAGGCACATCCAGGAGAAGCTGAAGAGAAGGAATAGAGACCTACAAGAAAAATACCCGGGACATCGAGACCAGTGGAAATCGGATGACGGCAGAGAATGTTATACATTTGATATGTTTATATATATATATATATATATATATATATATATATATATATATATATATATATATATATATAGAACATCTTGGACAGAAAGAATGGATGAATGCGGACGCTACGAGATCCTGCGTCTAATCATAGAGTGCAAGATCGAGGGTAAAAGCTCGGTAAGCAGACTTGGCTCCTAAAACATGGACACGGGACCTAAGACGTAAGTATGGAAGAACATTGGTCGAAATATTCCGAGTAGCTGTTTTACTTGTAATCAGCAAAAGTTGGACCGCTACCCTCCGATAGGAGACGGCGTCACAAGATATAT
Source organism: Lordithon lunulatus (assembly GCA_963942505.1). Taxonomy (NCBI): domain Eukaryota; kingdom Metazoa; phylum Arthropoda; class Insecta; order Coleoptera; family Staphylinidae; genus Lordithon; species Lordithon lunulatus. The sequence continues at coordinate 42,379,413 of OZ012668.1, forward strand.
AAAATAATTATATACATTTATCTTAACTTTACAGAAAACCTCTGAAAAAATGTGAAAGGTTATTCACAAAATATTGTCCACAGCGGGATTTGAACTCTCGCTCTCCAATGCTGCAATACGAGATGGACGGTGCCTCTAACCACTAGGACACTGAGCTAGGTGTCCATTTATATTATTAGACATAATTTTGATTGGGACAGAGTATACATTATTTAATTTATACCCTGATTAATCACTCAGTTAAGAATGTATTGCGTTATATGTGTTAAAACTAGAGATGGGAAATCCGACTCATTTCTGAGATTCGAATCATCGACTCTGACTCTTTGCCGAGAGTCGCTCACTGATTCGACTCAGTGACTCAATTCACATTACTCCAATTTATGAAACTGGATAAATATTTTAAGTCATATTAAGGAGGAAAGATATTTATCCTTAATTATAAAAAAAATCTATTAGCATAAAACATCAGTCCCATGTGAAATAATTTTCTCAAAAACATAACGAAGAGGAGAAACCGCTTAACAATATTTTTTTTTACATAGCATCGTCTAGTTTTAACATTATTTTTTATTTACAATAACAATATTATAATTAATGATATGCCATATTATTGTTTGTTACGTGTGTTAGTCATTCCGGTATATAATTGTTTTGATTATTGATTATGTATTATATATTATATATTATTCTACATTGTTGTTTTTCATTTAGTCGATAACCATTAGTTTATTTTTTAATTCTTTATTTAGAGGATATAAATATTATGTTAATATCGACTATGTTTTATTTAAATTTGTATCTTAACTGATCTTAGTGAAATAACGAAATAATTTAAATTGAACGCGCGTTGAGATTCAAGCGTTCATATTACGCCTGGAATATATGCTCGGAGCCAAGAGTCATGTCAATCTGTAGCCGTTCATTTCAATCTCGGTACTCAGATTAGTACTCAGTAGAGACGGTCTTCGATATCCGTACATCCCAAATGAGTGAACGGCGCCACTCATTTAGGAGCTATTCAATCAATTTCGTTCGGACCTAGAGTCGCGTAAAGAGTTGCAGGCGCGCGCAAGTGAATGGCTCACTGATCGAAACACGAACCGATGAGTGAATCTCGCAATTTTACTGATTCGAATCACTCACACAGTCCTAAGATTCAACTCACTGAATAGGCTCACTCATGAGTTACACATTTCTAGTTAAAACACATAAATAATAGATAAGATTATTCAATATTTATGGGAAAAATAGGTTACTTAATTATTAGCTTACTTGTATAATTCAGCTAGATCATTCTGGTTGTAATGCCTGTCAATCTGTTGTTCATCAATTACTCGTTTTGATATGGCTTGTTTTGTAACTTGCCTCTCATAGATTTTCATCTCCATTGTACCCTAAAAAAGCAACACACATGTTTATTTTATATATATATATATAAATCTGAGTCTACAAGTTGATATCTTACCAAAGTGACAAATCTATAAATGTAGGATGGTTTAATCTGCCCAAACCTATACACCCTGTAAATACTTTGAATATCATGCGATGGATTCCACGAGACATCGAAAATAATAACGCGATTGGCTGCCACTAAATTTATACCTAAACCACCAGCACGGGTCGAAATTAAAAACACCCTAAAATGAAAATAAATTTTAATTTCACTTTAAAATTTGTTCTGTAAATTACAAACCTAGCTCTAGTATTTGCAGGATCATTAAATGTTTTGCACCATAACGCCCTATTATCACAAGAAGAACTGCCATCCAGGCGGAAGTAATCCAAACCAAGGGCCCAAGATCCACTATATCCTCCAACCATAGATGTATCATCATTCTGAGATGCCTCATCAATTTTACTGAGAAAATATTCTATCACATTTAAAGAGAACAGAGACTGTGAGAACACCAGGCTGCAATTAAATTTGTTTTTTTTTTATTGTGGAATTAATTTTTTTATATGTTTCTTACACTTTATCCCCCATTAGCTCGCATTGGTGCAGGATTTCAAATAACAAATGTAATTTACCACTATGTAGTATATTATCTAGCTCATCTCCAGATGTATATTGAGACCACCACTCAGGTGGGGCAGATGCTACTTCTTCTACTACATCCTCCTCCACTTCAGATCCTATAATCATAACACAGGTGTATAGTAATATAACAAATATAGTGCGGTGCGGCCGAAATAACTCCCACATTTAAAAGGCGGATTGAAAAAGATTGGTACAGGGGCTAGTGGACTTCTGATTTCAAGAAGATAGAGCTACAACCATTCACAACAACACGTCATTCGCGTGGAAATTAATTTAAAGAGATGTTGATCGTTGGGTTGGTCGAGTGATCTACCAGTTCGGTGGCCACCGCGCTTGCCTGATTTAAGGCCAGTGCTTTTTTTCCGTGGGGGTACCTCAGGGATGAGGTCTTCAAACATCATACTCGGTCCTTGGACCAACTAAAGAAAAAAATGTAGGAATTTCGCAGGATATGTTAGTGAAAGTATTGAAATCTTCAAAACACGTCTCGAAATATGAATCGACGGTCAAGGACACCATTTGGACGGTATAATATGTAAGCCTTATGCCCGTATTCACTAACACCCCATAAACTTTATAGGTCCCAAAAGCTATTGAATGGATACATTTAAAATGTCATTGTTACAGAATATGCCAACACAAATGTCAAACACCTTGAATAGCGCTTGTGATTGGAGCTTTGATGGCACCTTTTGTTTAATTATTCAGAATTTCCAATAAAGAGAATCTAAAGTAACTACTTTCCATAGATAATGTATCTATTGTTGCTATAACAACAAATAATTATGCGTTCAATAGCTATTGATAGATTTATGGAACGTTGGTGAATACGGGCGTAAAGTCTTGGTTTCCTAGTAAGCGGTGTCGATAAAAACGGCCGTTTTTGACGTCATTTACACATGACAACATACGTTTTAGGTATATGTAATTGAATAACTCACCAGATTCCAGTGTAATTCATGACATTTTCTCAATACTTTGAAGTATACCGCTTTCTGGATTACGAGATTTATGTAAATATACATAAAAGAAATGACGTGAAATACGGCCGCTTTTGTCGACAGAGCTTCCTAGGAAACCAAGGCTATAGTGTAAAAAAACTTTCCTATATTTACATTTAAGAAGTAAAGTTTTTAGATACCCTTTCCGCACCATTCTGCTTCAACCCACCTTGTGCGAGTTATTTCGGCCGCACCTTGTATATCACTCAGAGGCTAGTCAAAATTAATTTTCTTATGCAGGATTCAGCACGGTTATGTTTTAGAGACAGTTAAATACACTTGTTAGATACCATTTCGGTAGTGATAGGCTGTGTAAAATTGAAATATTCTTTGTTTTACACATTCGCTGCCACTTCTATATTGCTATCTGAAGGCGCCATCATGTTTAGTAATAAAATATTTATTTTGAAACATGATGGCGCCTGAAGTTTTAAACGAATCCTGTTCTCAACATTTTACACATTCGCTGCCACTTCTATATTGCTATCTGAAGGCGCCATTATGTTTAGTAATAAAATATTTATTTCGAAACATGATGGCGCCTGAAGTTTTAAACGAATACTGTTCTCAAAATAATTTTAGTTATAACTTTAAGCAAATTGTGCAAAGTGCAAAGTTTGCTTTGTCTGTAGTAATATGTCCAGTTGCATCTACTTTCTCTAGATTGTGTCATTAGTTCTTTCAGGCAAGTTCAAATGTCCATTGAAAAACCATGGAATCTTCTTTCTTTCCTCCAACTATTATTTAAAAATTAAATATATAGGGTGATTCCACATTTAATTTTTGTAAAAAAAAAAGAATTATATTCAAAACCGTGTTTTGAGAAATGCAATAACACATCCCTGCCGGATCCTGTATAAGACGGACATAATATTATATTATATAAAAATAATGTACCATTTGCTTCTGCCATTGCTCGCGTTCGTCGCCGTGGAGGCTCAGCTTTAGCTGGTTTGTCAGATTCGTCATCATCATCATCACTGCTATCTGCGGGGGTGCTAGCACCATCTGAGCCATCATCAATAAAATCTTTTAGAGAACCTTCAGATTCATCATCTTCATTTTCCCAATCCTACAACAAATTAAAAATTATTTATTTGTAAATTCACTGGTTATTTGTAGACGGATTAAAAATTTTAAAAATCGGTATAGCTCCCTACAGACGATGTGGCGAATGTAAAAGAACATTTGTAAGAAAACTTCTATCTAGCGTGTGTTCCCGGATTCGGTTGCAAAGAGGGAAACATTTTTTATTTGTCTTTTTAGAGAAAACCGCAAGAGGAAATACCTTCTCCGCTTCATTTATAAATATGAACTGTTTGTATTCAGATTTAACTTCGCAAACGGAGACATTTCTAAATTAAAAAAAAAATGAGTGACAAAGTTCAATGCTCTGACCCAAAACTATGATAGCCTTAACTGATATTATAAATTTCAAAATTTGCCAGTACTGCAAAGTTACATTTGAAAACAAACAGGAATCATATTTATAAATGAAATGTAAAATAAATTTGTTTCCCTGTTTGCAACCGAATCCGCGAACACGCGGTATATAGGGCTATCAGCCAAAAAGCTTTTCCGTAGGTAAAGTGAGATGCTCAGAGGAGTTTAATCACCCGGTATTTACCTTTATCCCCACCACTTTGTGGGCGTAGTTTGAGATATTAAAATTACATCTGTATTCTCTTCATTTCATTACTAATACTACACCTTACATAATCAGTAATACTGGAAATATTATAGAATAATGACAGTATTACTGACCATATAAGGTGCCCTTATAATACCACGCGTTACTTGAATGCGTGCCCACCACGAACCTTCTTAATATATCTATCATTCAATAAACATTTAGTTTGATTGGTCTTAAACGGAATTTTGACCTACCCTTTTTTCCTTCGCTAACTTATTTTTTAAACTCTTATCCAGTAGAACTCTCGGATGCGTGCATATTCTTTGCAATTCTTGAAAGTCTATGAACAAGAACGTGTTCTTTCCTCCAGTTGGCTGTCTTGCCAACTCTCGCATATAGTGGCTGTATAGTTTGACTTGCGTTTCTGTCAAACTTATAAATAAAACGTACTCATATTTCGGAGGCAAGAAAGGTGCCAACACACAGTAGTCACGTCGCTGAAAATTAAAATAAATTACTATATGTCTATATAAATCTACTGAAATATACCAAATATAGTGAAGTATGAATTAAAATATTTCATACAGCAATTCAATAATTGATATCAGCCATTAGTTCCTTACATTTATAATAAATACATATCAAATTAAGGAAGGAGGAAAAACAAAAGAGGGAAAATAATGAGCATAAAAAGTAATAATTGCAGCACATATAAAAATTAAATTAAAATAAAAAATTGGATAGAAACATTTTAACTTAGTAATAATTCTATTTAGATTTGTCCAAAATAAATGATAAAGCAATTTAAAATAAATGCTTATCTAAGAAATGTTGATGAGTCCTCAGAAATGTAATGAAAAACAGGACAAAATTGCATTGATGAGATAACTCCTGAAATGGTTTAGAAATATACATGGTGACATACACCAAATAATGGTAGCCACATTGAATAAAGTAACATTTTTTTGTTTGTGGCAAATATGAAGAAGGTTAACAATGGAAATAATTAGTTTGTTTTATATTGAACTGTTTCTGTGAATGGTAGAACAAATTCAAGTCTTTAAAATGCCGCCACTTAATTGATTTTTAACTATTGAATGGTTCAAATTGTATTTTGATGTCGTTGCTTATGCCAACTCATGCGGCCGCACTCTATATCATATCAACAAGCTGTTAAGTCAATAAAATAAAAAATAAATCAAGTATGTTTAGTATTAAGTCTTTAGTCTTATGTTTTTAAAAATATTTTCTGGAGCCTATATATTTATGTATTTTGATTAAGTCTTTCCGCTATATTGGGTATGAACCTAGTGGGCAATAACCATTAATACTATACTATATACAACAATACAACACATACCTGTACAATACCATCCAGCAATTTGTGCAACACATGCGACCGTTTCCTCATAATCCCAATATCATGCTGTGTCGAATCAGTATACTGGCCGTTAGTAATTGGATTCACAAAGCGATTCAAGTACTCCTTGAAAGTACCCAACAGGTTTGGTTTCACAAACTGTACCATGCACCAGTACTCTCTCAAATTATTCTGTAGCGGCGTACCAGTCAACACAATCCTACGAGCTGTTTTCAACCGATTCATTGACTGACTCAACGATGTTTTTTCGTTTTTCAGCAAGTGGCCTTCATCACATACTACCATATCAGGACCTACAAAATTCAATTGAAAAACATGATATAGTAATATTTGTTTTAAATCTTTAAATCTTACAAAATAAATGTTAGAGAGACTACAACATTGTAAAAAGTGTATCCATTGCATAGTTTTTGCTAAAAGCTCGAAAAAACTTCATAATTCATGCCATAAGAAAAATATACACATAAACCCAACCTTAATCCCCGTATTCACCAACGTTCAATAACTCTATCAATAGCTATTGAACCCATAAGTATTCGTTGTTATAGCAACAATAAATAAATTATCTAGGGAATGTAGTTACTTTTGCTCTATTGGAATCAATGAAAAAATTAAAAAAATGTGTTCTCAAAGCTCCAATCACAAGCGCTATTCAAGGTGTTGATATTTATTTTGACCATTGGTGTCATAATGACATTTTCAATTTATATATTCAATAGCTTATTTGACCTATAAAGTGTATAGGATGTTGGTGAATACAGGCATTAGTAAAGAAATAAGAGCCAATCACTAAGAGACTAATTCCATTCAAATGACTACCAGGCATCAAAATTACTTTTCAGTAAATTTCATGACTAGTAGTCATATCAAAGGAATTAGTCTCCTTATTAGTAGAATTAGTAACCTACAGTAATATAGCTGGACACAAAAGAAAGAAGTTCTCCCTAGTGTAGTATATTATTTACTATTTAAACATAAATTACCTGGATCAACGAGACACCTTTGGAAGTCATTCCTCATCTTCTTGGTACACCGCTTACTTTTATCATTGGAAAGGTTTCTGAACATGTCATAGCCTAAAATAAGAACACCACCAACACGGTTCCACTCGAGACACTGGTACGCCCTCACGCGGTTCTGTTTGAACGTAACCAGTTCAAACACTTCAAGATCCTCCTCATCTGGAAGCCACTTCTTAAACTCGCTGACCCAATTTAGTACAGTTGATAGAGGGCACACAACCATCACTCGGTGCACCCCTGTCTTCTCAGAGGCCTTGAGTAATGTGTGCACCAGTGATATCACCTGTAATTATTGTGTTAGGACAATGTAAGAAACACACGCATTTTGTTTTTTGTACCTGAAGAGTCTTTCCCAAGCCCATGCAATGGGCCAAAATGCATCCAGACCCTTCCGTACTTTTAGCTCGGTCTATGGACTCGAAACATGCATCCCACATGAACTGAATTCCCTTGGCCTGATGCGGTTTGAGGTGTTTTACAAGATCTTTGTCGACGCATAACAGTTCTTCTTCTGTTTCTTCATTAAAATCAAGTACAACTTTGCTGACGGAGGATTTTTCCAGTTTGTCAGCTTCGAATATATCGTTGTACTAAAAAATAATCATCTTATATCAAATATGAATTGCCTAAATATTTGATTGCTAGCCTCATTCATCTCATAAAGAGAAAACAATAGTAATTACTATATTAAATTATTATTGTTATTACCTCCAGTACATTCACTACAAATAAATACATAGTAACAAAAAATATAATGAGACGTTATGATATATAGCCACATTTTCAATTGAAAAACGTTTTATATAGTTTTTCGAATAAAAGAAGCCAGGAAATTGCTTGTTAGGTTTTCAAACTTCTACAGGAATTTAACAACTGTGTGGTCCAAACTAAGTTTTCTCTTGTAAATCCATTAATAGCAGTGCACATCAATTAATATACCAAAAAACGAGTCTAATTCTATAATCTTAAAATAAAAATCCAAGCTTTTTGACTGGAAAATGTATGTAATTGGTAACTGTAACAGAAAATTAAAAAAAATAATGTGATGCATATTTCATCTCCAAAAACTATACTAAAACCGCGAAAATCTTGGTTAATTAAAGGAAATAGTATTTCAATAAGAAATAAATGGTATTTACACTATCTCAAAAGGTTTTGAAATTCCTTGAGCGTTAATAAATTTTTGAAAACTGTAGAGAAATATGTAAAAAGCATTTCGGCTGAGCCCTAGAAAGATAAAAGCTTTTTTATGAAAGGGTAGTAATATCTACTGTGTGTTTGAAAATTCTTGTTATTACATGAAATTAATCTCGTTATTGAAGTAAAAGTGTATGTACAAAAAGATAATATTGAGAAAGAGTGAAGATAAAACATAAGAATACATGGAAATAGGTTCTCATAGAGATGTACAAAAAGATAATATTGAGACAGAGTTGAAGATAAAACATAAGAATACATGGAAATTGGTTCTGAGATGTACAAAACGATAATATTGAGAGAAAGTTGAAGATAAAACATAAGAATACATGCAAATTGGTTCTCATCGAGATGTACAAAAAGATAATAATGAGACAGAGTTGAAGATAAAACATAATACATGGAAATTGGTTCTCACGGAGATGTACAAAAAGATAATATTGAGAGAAAGTTGAAGATAAAACATAAGAATACATGGAAATTGGTTCTTATTGAGTGTAAAAATGCAACCAAGAATAAAATAATTGCAGAATTTGAAAAAAAAAGTTTAAATAAAAGTTCAAATATCTGATGAAGAATATTTGCATACAAATTTTGTTCACAAATCGATTCAATTGTATACGGTTCAAACCAAATTTTGATTAGTTTATATTATAAAATCCATACCTTTTTCTGCCTGTCTAAAATACGAGCTTTTCGCTCCGATTCATCTTTTTCAGCCTGCTTCGTCGTTTCCGCTAACGAGTCCCGGTTGAGCACCTAAAATTAAATTAATTACAAACTGTCAACATTTACTACATTTGATTACCTTTCGAATATGTTTCCTAGTACTCTTATCATCGTCCTCATCGCTGCTATCCTTCACTTTTTTAATGCGGCGTCGTGCCTTTTTCCTTTAAAAATATTAGTTAACTTAGTACAAAAATTGAGTTTTATATTTAAAAAAACGAACTTCTCATTCTCTTTTGCTTTTGCATCTGAGTCTGAAGTGGAGCTGCTCGACTCTTTCTCCGACTCCGATTCACTGCTTGATTTTTCCTTTTCCTTGGACGAATCGTCTGAATCAGATATGACGAATTTTGGTTTTTTCTTTCCGCTGGATCTATAAAAGTCATCGATTAAGAAATTTATAGAGGCAATTAATTGTACCAGGATTTCAGAAAGGTAGAAGACTATATATATAGTGCAGTAGGCATAGAATTATTTAGGCGGAAAATTCTACATTTACTTATAAATGTGTAGAGTGGCCAGTTACAAATACAGTAACTATTACTACTGCTAGTGTGTAGAGTGACCTGTATAAAACCAACGTGTATATTCATGCAAAGATTTTGTGTTCACAATATTACAGTATATATTTCCAAGAGAAAATTTACTAATTCGGTCGGTGAATTTTAAAAATAATTTATTGTAGCCAAACGGTCCCTAATTTACTGTAATATTTCAGAACAAACTCAGTATGGCAAACCGGCCGATAGAATATACAACATTGTTTTATTAAAATATACCTTTTGGATTTTGGTTTTGGAGTATATGCTTCTTCTCTGTGTGCAGGAAATAAAACAGAAAACATATTTTATATAAACATATATGTACTTCTTTTCAGATTTATGTTGCTAAAACACTGTCTTAATAGAACCTACATCCCAAATTCCAGTTGTGTCAAACTTATTTTGTATGACCATAATTTGTAGAAGATCATACTATAGTTTCAGAGCCAGTAAAAAACTTATTACATAGCATAAACTGCGCACCATTGCATTTCATGGTTTTTACAAAAAGCTTAATCTAATTTCATTAACTACTGCAGTTAATGTTGGTTTCACTTCTATAATTTTCGTAGAGCCCCAAATTAGATTAAGCTTTTTGTAAAAACCAAGAAATGCAATGGCGTGCAGTTTACGCAATTTAATAAATTTGTTACTGGCTCTATAGTGAGATAATCCAACGAGGAAGGGGATCATCATACCAGCACAACAGAGCAGCTGATTTGATCCCCATAAGCTGAAGTCCCCATATTACAATAGTATGACCTTCTACATTCTATAACTACAAATTATGGTCACTAATTCATACAAAATAATTTTCAGAGCTAACAACAAAGTGTTTTTATCAAATTGTATGCCATGGTTATATGCCATAGTTGCATAGTTTCTCTTAAAAGCTCTACAGTTTCACAATTCGCGTAATAAGAAAAATAGATTCAATCCGCCCCTAACTAAATGTCAATAATAGGACACTAGGAACTTGGGTTGTATTCATAGTGGTTCAGACACCATTTTGGTAAAAAGAACACAATATTTTTTCTCTAAGTGTGACTTTGTTGGCTAGATTAGGAATAAAGAAATATTAGACCACATCGAGAAAAGAGTTTTCTTAGATAGAAATCAATTTATATTGAACTTGTAAGTAAAACTGCGTTACATTCCTTCAATATACTCCCCAGTAGAGTATATTACCTTTAAAACAGTTGATTCAGTTAGATAGTTGTTGCAGTGTGGCTTTGAAATGGAGAATGACGTTATGACCGCTCTAAAGCATGTATACAAAGTTAAAATTAATGATGAAAAATATAAAAAAATGTTAAAATCGAGGTAGGCCGTGGCAAAAAGGCATCTAAATGTTATCGAGGATTGTGTGAATCATATAGCTAGAATGCTCTAGGGGAAAAGGGGTGCCAACCTCGCCTGTACGAATGGTAAGAAATTACCTGGTACAGCCTGCTGGGAAAAACGAGGCTCTGGCGACCGAACTGTAACACACTTCTTTCCTCGGGAAGAAAGAGCACCCTTTTACCCTGGGACGAGAAAAACACCCCCAAAGCGGATGAACCAAATGGCATGGTCAACGACATAAGATTTAGAAGGCAACGGGAAACCATTACATTAATGGGCCATTTACAATAAACGCGATAGTGGTAAGGTAGACTTCGAATTTAATTTAGATTCAATTTATGAACATTTTACCAATCTCCAAGTATAATTGTTGAAACTATAGCTGTTTTTCGCGATCAATAAATAAAATCGGAAAAGTTGAATTTATACAATTGTCCATTTTCAAGAGCAATAGATCTAGAATTGGTCGCTTAAATTTAATTTAAACAACTGCATTAGCTTTCGAATTTAATTTAGATTCAATTTATGAACATTTTATCAATTTCCGAGTATAATTGTTGAAACTACAGCTGTTTTTCGCGAGCAATAAATAAAATCGGAAAATATAGATATAACTGTCCAATATCAAGAGCTATAGATCTCGAATTGGTCACTTAAATTTAATTTAAACAACTGCGTTAGATTTCGAATTTAATTTAGAATCAATTTCTAAAAAAAATATTTTAATGTCCGAGTATAATTATTGACAGTACAGCTGTTTTTCGCGAGCAATAAATAAAATCGGAGAAGCTGAACTTTTTTATCGGTCCACTTTCGAGAGCTATAGATCTCGAATTGATCACTTAAATTTAATTTAAAAACTGCGTTAGATTTCGAATTTCTGAAAAAAATTAATGTCTGAGTATAATTATTGACAGTACAGCTGTTTTTCGCGAGCAATAAATAAAATCGGAAAAGTTGAACTTTTTTATCGGTCCACTTTCAAGAGCTACAGATCTCGAATTGATCACTTAAATTTAATTTAAACAGCTGCGTTAGATTTCGAATTTAGTTTAGAATCAATTTATGAAAAAATTTAATTCAGGTTCCGAGCATAATTATTGAAAGTACAGTTATTTTTCGCGAGCAATAAATAAAATCGGAAACATTGAATTTATATAACTATCCACTTTTAAGAACTATAGATCTCGAATTGGTCACTTAAATTTAATTTAAACAACTACATTATTACCAGGGACCATTAATAACAGCCGAAGAAATAATATTCGCTATCAAGATAGAAAGACAGTAGGACCAGGTGAGATACCAGTAGACATTCTTAAACTAATTGAGGAAGACAAAAGTAACATAATGGTAAATCTATATAATACAAGATTAAAAGAAAAATATCATTAAAAAGCTAGAGTCGTTTGAGAAGTGTATTTACCGCCGCATAATCAAGATACCCTGGACGGATCTAGTAAACAACGAAGAAGTTAAGAAGAAACAGAATTGATCCTCTAGATTAAAAAACGAAACCTCAAGTATTTGAGACATATTACCCGGGGAGAGAGATATTCGATTCTCCAACTAATTATGTAGGGAAAACACAAGGAACAAGAGCCGTAGGGCGTCCAAGAACTTGATGGTTAAAGAACCTACGATAATGGTATGGACAAACAACAATCCAACATCTTAGAGCAGTAGCGTCAAACGTTCAAATCGCCGTGATACCCGCAATAGTTGGCGGCACCACAAGAAGAAGATAGAACGTTTGCAGGATGGGTCAAATCGTTTCGTGAGGGGTGGAATGTGGACTGTGGATTTGCAACGTACAGGTCAGTCATCCAGTTCCATGGACGGGAATACAAATTAATATTTTTTATTTTTTATAATTTTAATATTATATATTATTCAGTTGCATTTTTTTCCACTGGCAACCTCGATTTTAGTAATTCTTTTAATTTTTCTTCATTCATTTTAATATGGTAAGCATGCTATAGAGTAGTCATAATGACTCTCCTTTTCAATGCACTGCAACAACCCCATCTAACTGAATCAACTGTTTTAAAGGTAATAAACTTTGTTGGAGAGTATATTGAAGGAATCTAATGCTGTTTTACTTGTAGGATCAATTTAAATTTATTTCTATCTGTGCGCTCACTACTTTCTTTACAACCCTTGTATATCAAAATTTAAGTAATAAAAGAAATTTGCAATTGTTGGTAAACTATAACTCTGATAATGGCAATACTATTAGTTTAAGATTTTACCGTGCAATCTGATTAAAAAGAAACTCACTTTTCTTCTTTTGCTTTTAATTTTTCGAGTTTCTTCTTGAAACTTTCCTGATCTTCGGAATCACTGTCAGATAACTTCTGTGTTAGAAGTTTATCCCTCTTCCAAGCAGATTGTTTTTTCTTGGGTTTATCTTCCTGTAACCATATTTTATTAGACACAGAATTTCACCAATTATATACCACTTACATCACTTCCGCTCTCCTCACTGCTGGTTTTATCCCCGTTTGCTAATTTATCTTTTCCGCCCTGCAACAGAAATATTCTTACATTTCACATATAAAGCATATACAAGTTTGTGTTCGTGTGAATAAGTGATTGTTGAAGAGACTTGACCACTTTAAAAAATGAAATTATACGTTAAGAGGGCGTACTAACAACTGCACTATGTCGATTTTTATACTTATATAATAATTTGAATATCCTTGCAAGCGCAATTAGATATTTTGACAGATTTTTCATTTCTGGGCTCTATTAACAGTACACTGCACTATGCTGGACAGCATTTCCACTATTGTTCAGCCACCCTTCTATTCTGTTGCAATAAAATAACTCACCTCTTTCTTCTTGTCATCATTATCATCTTCTGTATCATTTGATTTTGAATCATCATTCTGTAAAATAAAAGAGCTACATTAATTTACCGTGTATTTTGTCTCAGTATCATGCGAAGTATAAATTAAAATATTGCATTTGTGCAAGAAGTACTGCACAAACCCTATTTATTTGTATCCTCCTTCCATTTTATACTCTCGAAAAAGTCCTTCCGCCCGTCGTCACATCAACCAAATATTTTTGCCACGTTTTAGAAAAAAAATTTTTTAAACCAAATTTTGCACGAGCTAACGTTATTTAGTTATTATTTGATTTTGGTGAAAATTGTTCCATGTTTACCATCTGCGATTTAAAAAAAAATTAAAAAAGCTAACACGATATTTACGAAATTTTGTATACAATTTTAAAATATTACGAGTACTTTAAATAATAAGGGAAAATATGTATAGTCAGAGGACAGAAGTGACGCTTTACCAGTGTCAAATTTCAAAAATATACATTTGGTTAAAGTAAAGTGCATTTTATGTTAAACAAAATATTAAGCATGCTTAATAAAATTTTAAAAAAACTAATGTTGGCAGTGGACAATAATAATTAAAATAGATTTTTTTGTTAATATAACTTTTTAATTTTCCATATTTTTTTTCGCAATTGTTATGCAAACCTGTAACATTATAATTCAATTTTTTTAAACTATATTTCATAATACCCCAATTGTATTATATTTTTGAAAAATTGGCACAGGCGTAATTTCTGTTAGTAGTAAAATTGTTTTCATTTCAACTAAAATAAAAATTAAGAATTTTGTAGAAAATTTCGGAAAATCGTAGTTGGTAATTATGGACTTTCACCTGGTCGATTTCCACCAAAATCTAATCAAAACGGAGTTACGTGAGATAATAGTCACATGCAAATTTTGGTTTGAAAATATACAGATATTTCCGAAAACATCGAGGAAAAATGTATGATAGACAACAGACAGACATTCTCCAGAGGGATCTATACCAAAATTCCTACAGTATCGAAATTCCGACAATATCAAAATATTGAAAACTGGACATTCAGAATTGCGACATTCAAATTTGGCCTTGAAAATCCCGATATTGAAAATCTAGTCTCTGCAAGTTATTGCGTCCATTAAATAAAAGATCTTCATTAAAGAATAAATTCTCCATCCAACTCAAGTAGGGACAATGGCACGGGGCGACGCCACGCCTAATAGCGTGCGACTTAATCGCATAAAACAATGAACCCCCGATAATAATACATTCTGTATACAGCAGTGCTGTATTCGGAAAGTAAAACGGCCACTTATACAGCACCACTTACTAGGAAACTAAGGTTTAAAGGCCATTCACAATAAGCGTGGTAGTAGTAACGTAGTGGTAAGCGAAATTTTACACATGTATTAAAATTCAAGCATTTACAGTAGCGCTTTAAAACTATGAAAGAACATGGGAAATTACCTCTACCTTGATTATCTCACACTAGTACTACCTAATTCTGAACGTCTTGATTTTGGACATGGAAAACATTGCATACCACAAGACCGGTACTAGGTAGTCGGCCGCCCGTGTGCGAACATAATTTGGCCGCCCACACGCTGTACTAAATTTATAATTACCATTATATAGGATATACACGAATTATTAATTTCTCCACATATACTGACATATGTGGAGAAATTAATAATTCGTGTATAAATCATTTATAAACTTTAATTTGTGAAAATACTAAGTAGGATATTTTATAACCGAGACTTATAATTGTGTTCTTCATACATTTTTAGACATGAATTAAATAAAAAAATTAAAATTGCATCAGGATGAATATGTATTTGTGCAGGAAAATGTGACAATACAAATTTCAACTTATAGAAGCCATATCTTTGAAGGCAATGAAGATATCTCATTAACGTTTTTGAAATTGAGTTCCTATTACATCTTTGGACCAGTGTACCAAAAAAATCCTAAATTTACATAATGAGACACAGATACATTTTTGAACAACTGTAACAACAACAAAAATTCTAAAATTAGATAATGAGGAACCGTTTGCCAGAAAAGACTGATAATACAAATTTCAAATTTAATAAGCCATTTCTTTGAAGATAATGAAGATATATCATTAGGGTCTTTGAACAAATCTTAAAATGCAGCATGATGAATCCTATTATTAGCAGGAATGTGTGATAATACAAACTTCAACTTTTACAAGCCATATCATTGAAGATAATGAAGATATCTGATATGAATTTTTAAAATTTGAGTTCCTAATACATCTTTGGATCAGTGTTCCAAAATTTTTTTAAATTTATATAATGCATAATGAGAATCCGTTTTCCTTAGCAGAAAAGACTGATCCTACAAATTTGAAATTTAATAAGTGATTTTTTTTAAGACAAAGAAGATATATCACTAAGGTCTTAAGTCCTGGTTTCCTTACAAGTGGTGTCGATAAAAACGGCTGGTTTTGACATCATTTACACATTACAAGATACGTTTTAAGTACATGTAATTGAATAACTCACCAGATTCCAGAGTAATTCATGACATTTTCCCCATACTTTGAAGTATACCGCTCTCTGGATTACCAGATTTATTTAAATATACGTAAAAGAAATGTGTGACTTTAAATACGGCCGCTTTTGACGACACTGCTTTCTAGGAAACCAAGGCTTTAGAGTTTTTAAAATTGAGTTCTTAATACATTTCTTGACTAGTGTAATAAATAAAAACCGCGAATTGCATGATGAAGAATAAATTTCATTACCAGAACACAGTGATAATACAAATTTCAAATTAAACAAAGTCATATCTTTGAAGATAATAAAGATATCTCATTGGGGTCTTTATAATTGAGTTTTTCATACATTTCTAAAAAAGAATAACACAAAAAATCTTAAAATTACATCATGATGAATAGGTATTTAGGCAGAAATGCGTGATAAAACAAAATTCAAATTTCACAAGCCATATCTTTGAAGACAATGAAGATATGTCATTGTGGTCTATATAATTGAGTTTTTCATTCAAATTCAAACAACAATAACATAAAAAATCTTAAAATTGCTTTATGATGAGTAGTTATTTTGGGAGGAATGTGTGATCATACAAATTTCAACTTTTACATGCCATATATTTGAAGATAACTCATTGGAGTCTTTATAAATAAGTTGTTCATACAATTTTAGATACGAATAACACAAAAATTATTAAAATTGCATCATGATGAATAAATATTTTTGCAGGAATGTGTGATAATACAAATTTCAACTTTTACAAGCCATATCTTTGAGCACAATGAAGATATCTCATTGGAGTCTTTATAATTGAGTTTTTCATCAATTTGTAGATAAAAATAACACACAAAAATCTTAAAATTGCATTATGATGAATAAGTATTTTTGCAGGGATGAGTGATACAAGCCATATATTTGGAGATAATGAAGATATCATTGGAGTCCTTATAATTGAGTTTTTCATACAAATTATATATATATATATATTAAGACTTTTTGTGTTATTCTAGTCTATAAATGCATGGAAAACTAAATTATAGAGATTCCAATGAAGTATCTTCATTGTCTTAAAAGATATGGCGTGTAAAAGTGAAAATTTAAATTTTCACATTCCTGCAAAAATACCGATATATATATATATATATATATATATATATATATATATATCTTTGAAGATAATGAAGATAACTCATTGGACTCTTTATAATCGATTTTTTCATACATAATTTGGTTATGAATAACACACAAAAATCTTAAAATTGCATCATGATGCATAGGTATCTTTGCAGAAATGTGTGATAATACAAATTTAAACTTTTACAAGTCATGTCTTTGAAAATAATGAAGATATCTCATTGGAGTCTTTATAATTGAGTTTTCATGCATTTTTAGATAAGAATCACACAAAAAATCTTGAAATTACATCATGATGAATAGGTATTTTTGCAGGAATGTGCGATAATACTAATTTTAACTTTTACAAGCTATATCTTTGAAGATAATCAAGATACCTCATTGGAATCTTTATGATTAAGATTTTCATAGATTTGTAGACAAAAATAACACACACAAAATGTCAAAATTGCATCATGATTAATAGATATTTTTGGAATCGGAATGGGTGATAAAACAAATATCAAATTTCACAAGCCATATCTTGAAATACAATGAAAATATCTCATTGGAGTCTTTATAATTTAGTTTTTCATACATTTTTAGATAAGAATAACACAAAAAATCTTAAAATTGAATCATGATGAATCGGTATTTTTGCAGGAATGTGAAAATATAAATTTTCACTTTTACACGCCATATCTTTTAAGACAATGAACATACTTCATTGGAATCTCTATAATTTAGTTTTCCATGCAATTATAGACTAGAATAACACAAAAAGTCTTAAAGGTGCATCATGATGAATAGGCACATTTACAGAATTGTGTGATAAAACAAATTGAAACTTTTACAAGCCAAATATTTGAAGATAATGAAGATATTGCAGTCTTTATAATTGAGTTTTTCATACATATTTAAACAAGAATAACATAAAAAATCTTAAAATTGCTTATGACGAACAGGTATTTTTGCAGGAATGTGTGATAATACAAATTTTAACTTTTATAAGCCATATCTTTCAAGATAATGAAGATATCTCAATGGACTTCAAATTGTATGTTTAGAACTCCTTCGATAGCTCATGCCCCCGACCGAAGTTGGCCGCCCGCGTGCGGCGCGCACCTTGCACGCCCGCTAGGACCGGACCTGCCGCTACAGTACCACTACTGCGCTTATTGTGAATGGCTCTTTAAACAATTCCTTTTCCTCGGCTCTATTAGCAGTCCAGGACAATATGCGGGAGAGCATTTTCACAATTTGTTCATGCAGTGTTTGTTACAATAAAATAACTTACCTTCTCCTTTTTGTCATCGTTATCACTACCATCTTCCGTATCATTTGATTTTTCTTTCTGAAACATAAAAGGGCATCATTAAGTTACTCTGTATCATATAAAGTATACATCAAGTATTGTTGTTGTACAAAAAAAAAATTGCGGAAATCCTATTTGTCCTTTATCCTCTTGATAATTTTAATGTCTGGTGGCAGAAAATGAACTAAAATCTCAGCTGTTTACCCACTAGTTCGAGGAAAACCGTTGACATTTGTATCGCGAATAGCGTTTAGTAAAAACTAGTGCATCCAACTTAAGTAGGGACTATGGCACGGGGCGACGCCATTCCGAGGGGCTGGCGCCTAATACCGTGGGATTGTTTCGCATTAAAACAATTAACCCCTGATAATAATACTTTCTATATACAGCAATGCTGTATTCGGAAAGCAAAACGGCCACTTTTACGGCACCGCTTCCTAGGAAAGTAAGCCTTAAACAGTTTCTATTCCTCGGCTCTGTTAACAGTCCAGTACAATATACGAGAGAGGTTTTTCACAATTTGTTCAGGTATGTGTACCGTTTTTATTACAATAAAATAACTCACCTTCTTTTTCTCTTCGTTTTCACTGTCATCTCCCGTATCATTTGATTTTTCTTTCTGAAAAATAAAAGAGCCTCATTAATTTACTCTGTATCATATGAAGTATAGATAATAAAGTATTGTATATGTATAAAAAAGATTGCGGAAATCCTCTTTGCCCTTTATCCTACTGATAATTTTAAGAAAAAAAGTTCATATATCCGTTGTCCGTCTGAACCAAATTCAACTTCCAAGTTGTCTAAGGTGTCACTAATTATATCCCTAGGACAAAGAAGTATATAACCTCTTTGCCCTTTATCCTCCTGATAATTTAAAGAAAAAAAAAATCATATATCCGTTGTCGGTCTGAACCAAATTCAAGTTTTCCAAAGTGTTATTAATTATATCCCTAGGACAAAGAAGTATATAACCTCTTTGCCCTTTATCCTCCTAATAATTATAAGAAAAAAAGTTCATATATCCGTTGTCCGTCTGAACCAAATTCAACTTCTAAGTTTTCCAAAGTGTTATTAATTATATCCCTAGGACAAAGAAGTATATGCTTATATATGTTACAACTTACATTTTTATTGGCTTTCTTCTTTTTAACTTGCTGCAAAAAAACAAAATATTTTTAGTACTTAAAAAAATTTCCATTTACAATTACTTACTTTATCACTGTCTTCTGAGCTCTCTTCATCCTGAAAAAGGTAATTTGTTTAATTATGCATTTGGTAGTTGCATGTAGTTAAGGTATGTACATGGTGCAAAAATAATAATAAATATATATATAAATAATAAAATAGTATAAAAATAGTAAATTACCTTATCACTTTTATCCTCTGCTTCATTATCTGATGGTTGAATGCAATCCTAGAAAATAAATTGATTATTTATTAGGTCTTTTAATTTCAAAGAAAATCCAGAAAAATATTGTTATAATATGAAACGTACCGGTGCGCGGGTAATGCCGAATAAGTAAAATAAGAAAATAAAATGTATAAAACACAATCAAAAGAAACTACGAGCCAGGTGGATAAGACAATTTAATACCAATTACAAACATGTATGATGTTAGATTGTTTGGTACTATTAAATTCGGATTTGGCTAGAAAAGGTCCAATAAATAAAATACAATGTATCAACAAAATAAACTAGGAAGTATGCAGTCTTTATATTTTATTATAGTAATAAATTTTATTTCTCTATTGCATTCCTTATATTATATTATATTAAATAGCCAAAACCGTTAGAGTTAGTTAACTCTTTGTCCAATTATCAGGAAAAGTCGTTGAAAGCGCTAGAATCGTGTTATAGATCGAATTGATATAGGAATGCGGTATTTATTTAATAGATTCATCTTAACAGATAAATGATCTCGACATAATACCGAGATACCATAATTTCGATTTATTTTTTCCGAGGAAAATGCAGCTTATGCTCAAACGGCCACTAGTACTATTAATATTCGTTAATTCTATAACGGTGAATAAAATTATACTAGATTCCACAAGAAACTTGGACATGTTCCTAGTTTAAATTATCATACAAGTTTAGTTCAGGAAAATAAAAATAGAAGTGGGTATGTACTATGTTCAGCTCGTTCTATGACCAATCACATAATACGCATGTGTTGAAATAAAATCTTGAGTGAAACTTGAACGAATACGATTTACACGATTCAAGTTTCAATTGCACCACTCTTCAATGTAAATTATTCAAGTTTCTTGATAATATCAATGTAATTCGCGCATTAATAAAGTTGTAGACAGTGCCACAGATAATAATTATACTTACTAAAGTTAATTTGTCAAAGTCTTCCTCTTCTGGTAGATTGGAGGTATCTGCAGGTGCCAAAGCGTCATTATCATTACCCTCACTATCTGAAACTACTTTGTTCTCGTCAGACTTTTTCTTTGAGGCCTCCTTATCAAATGAATCACTCATATCAAATGATTGGTCATCTTTGTCATTCTTTGAAATCTCCTCATCGTCTATCTTCTTTTTCTCTTTCTCTTCCTCTTTCTATATACCATAAAAAGTATTTAACATGAGGATCTTCACAATATGTAAAATAATTATAAATATAAAACTTACGTTCTCTGTGTGATCCTTTGGTTCTTCATCCTGTAAAAGATAGTTTTATAAAATACTTTATATCATCATGTTTTATACCATAAAAACGGGGTACGTATTACTACTATAGTACTACTACATAAGCTGCTTTCGTTCATCGTTTCTAGCTGCCCCGAACGGTTTGTACCGCAGCTACTCGTCACGGAAAGATAAAATAACGCACGGTCGTCACAACTGTCAATTTTCTTAGAAAATTGTCTCATATACAATCTCCATAATGTAATATTATATACAAATTGAGAATGGGTTTTAAAATAATGGAAAATAACTGCAAACGTGGCAAAACCGTGCGTTTCAGAAGAGGCTCGCACGAATAATCGAACAACCCGAAACAGCTCCTGAACAATAAACGAAAGCGGCTATAAATATCATTTATTCTACAACCCGACAAAGTTCGACATGTAATCTTAGGAAGAAATATTGAAATGTTTTCTTCCTTAAATATAGAAATTTAATTAATTTTGTAATAACACACTTTTTATACTTGTGGAAAGAAGGTCATTTTAATCTCCATATGCAAAACAGTCTGAAAAAGTGAAACCTCGATATCACGGACAATGGACTTCGGATATAACGGCCAGCATGTAAGCGATCGCTTGGAAAAATGTAACTGAAACTTTATGAAATTATTTATGAATTTGTTTGATGACCAAGATGCAGCAAATGCAAGTTTCTCATTTCTGTAGGGTTATACAAAATAATGTTGCACAAGAAGTAGCCAAGGAAGATGTGTTTGAATGGTTGGAAACAGATGAAGGGGACCCTGGGTATCACATTATGATAAGTGAAATAGCAAATGAAGTGTTGATCAAAGAAAGTGAAGATAGAGAAGAGGAGGAATCAATACTACCAAAAATTAAATTATCAATGGTCAGATTGCATCGTGACGATATCATCGATAATGATATGATTCAGCAGATAGCGAAATTATTTTACCCGCACGTTCGCAATTTTAGAGACTTAGTAATTAAGAAACAAGAAACTTCAACAATCCAACAAAAATTGATACATTTTTCAAACCAGTGTCACCGAAACCAGGAAGTTCAAAAAACAAACTTTGACAACTCTCCTCAACGGGCGTATAGTGACATGTCATCTGAAGACGAATAAAGTGTAATTAGAATATAAACTTTCGTTTATAATATATTCTATTTGATAATTAATGGGGCTTGGAAATTATATGTGTAAAAAGTTTGAGAAACACTCATTATGCCATGTGAATCATCTTTATAGCAAAAATCAAGTATAAGAATGTACGTATTTTCTTTAAATAACTGTCTGATTTTGCAGAAAACGGTAATAGCTAACAAAAAACGTCCAACCATGAATTTGTTTGAATGAAATTATTTACATTTTGCTATGTAAATCACGTCTATAGCATTTAGACTGAAAAAGTAATGCTCGAAAAATCGTACAAAAACGTAAGTTTCAATGCTGGTACAATTTTAACCATCAACGGTAAATATCTAGTTTGTTAGAAAGTCTTGCCGTAAAAACGGTCATTTACACATAAAAAAAAAATTAATTAAAGTATATTTAGTAGAATATCTCCATATTTCATTCGTTATTCATTGCCTTTTTGTATTACGTTAATTACTGCTACAAAAACATATTCATTTATATGACGAAAAATTTTTTTTGTAAAAATTACGTCAAAAGCGGCCGCTTTTAAGGGAAAGGTTAATAGCTAACCAAAATTATGTGAACTTCAATTTATAGGCCTCAAAATTCTTACACTTAAAATTAAGAATAGTACGTTTATACATCAACTAAGATAATCTCCTTCTAAAAGTAACTAATATGAAAGACACATGTGAATTCAGTTGATTAACTCGATATTCAAGTCCAATTTTACTACCACCAAATCTACTTAAATAATACTTACCAAACTTGGATTTTCAGCCTCTCCCACTGTTGGGGCGTTACTGGCATCTAAAACATCTGTAGAATCAGTTGGAGGCGTTTTATCATCTGAATCATCAGATTTTGTAGCCTTTTCACTGCCTTCTCTACCAATACCACTATCCAAATCAGCAACCTTTTTCTTGGCTGGCTTGGAGGAATCGCTCAAATCAGAGGAGGAATCCACATCATGCTTCCTTGAACGCTTCAAAGTCTTCATATTCAATAACCTAAACACACACAAAAGATTGTATAACCCAGACCATCAATTATTTTCAATTCGCATTTTAACCTAAATGTTCTGCAAGAATTATCACTATATTTAAGCAAAACCTTTATCAGAATATGTTAAGGGTACACAGCGTTCAGAATTACCAGAAAATCATGTACTAAATTATTTTCAAATAAATAAATTTGTCAGTAATGAAAAGACACTTGTTCGATTTAGTTATACACGATTTAGAATAAAAATTAATTCAAATATTGGATTGTTAAGGTATCTACTTTGTGATAATTAATTTTAAAGAGTAAATAAAACGATTTCTACTTCTTTAGTAACACTTTAGTTACTCATTGCAACTGGTTTCGTCTCCGATAACTTCGGAGGAGCTCGAAAATGGTTAAAACTTAGATGAGACTCGTTGCTAACTGTAACTAAAGAGGGCTCGTAAAAAAGAAAAATTGATTACAGATCATGCGGTATGATTTTCTACACATACCCATTTTTCAGGTGGTGCTTTACAATTTTTAAGTACAAAATAGGGTCGCGGGCCAAAACGTTTAGGAAACACTGGTATAGAAGTTACTTAAGTACATGATTATGATTGTAATTAGTTTGATTGAACTATGATTATAATAAAAATTCTCAATCAACATTTGATTTGACTTTACACAATCCAGGCTAAAGTTGCAACTGCCAATTGAAGGGATTAGTCTAAAAAGTCTACTTATTTAAATATGAAATTGGTATTCCATGAATGATATTCATAGCAAATTATTGAAGTTATCATCAAATCTAG
Organism: Lordithon lunulatus; assembly: GCA_963942505.1. NCBI lineage: Eukaryota > Metazoa > Arthropoda > Insecta > Coleoptera > Staphylinidae > Lordithon > Lordithon lunulatus. Next base: position 42,403,682 of record OZ012668.1, read on the forward strand.
GTAATGAAATCTTTGTTACTGCTCATACTAGTAACGTATTTATTTTTTGATGAAGTTCTTAAAACAATTTACTCTAGAATTTGACAAACATTCCTTAATCTTTAAATAACATAATTTTAACAAATAGCATGTTTAAAACTTGTATTTTCGTCAATTTGATTCAATACAATATATGGAATCCCAACATTTGATATACATTTTTTGGAAAATGTTGAGGGGCTTCCAGTTTAAATAATGTTCTATTTTCAATTGTTGTTAAATTTTATGAAGCTTATTAAATGCCTGATTAGTATAATCTCAAAAATATGAGAACTTCTAGAACTATCAAAATTGTTGTGTGTGAATGTACGCGTTTTGAACGAATGTTGTGTTAAATATTTTCAATTTAATAGTTTGTTAATCTAGCAAATACATATTTAGCTAACGCTTAATGTATGCAAGTATATTACTTGGACATCCACAAAAAAAATGATAACTTTTAGACCTGACCCCTTCAATTACTTTGCAGCCTGGATGACAATAATAGTAGTAAATAATATTTTGCTAACAAACAGGTTAATGTGCTTAAAAAGACTACAGCTAAATAGTTTTAGAATCACTCATTATTTAGCATAAATTTTGTTGATCCAATTTCCTTTTAGTGAGAGGGGATCAAAGGTGGATCAAAGTTGTAAGCTAGCCTAACCTTTTAATTTCAGCTTGCTCCATTTTACGCATGTAATCTGCTTTTAATCGTTCAGCAGGCACACGATTCACTTTGATAAAACATTTTCGGCCGAATTTTGCATCATCAAACTTCCCAAGCGTTGCTTCAACATTAAACTTGGATTTCGCTTTGCGGCTCTTTTTGTGCGAAATCATCGCTTCATCACTATCGGATGAATTACTGCTTGGAGAACTCTCCGAGTCTGTAATTTGTGACAGTATGTTCCCGTCTTTATCAGCAAACTGAACTTTCTTTGGGGTTAATGGTTTGTCTTTGTTGCTGGGGCTGTTTGTAGTGCTGCTGTCTGTTCCATTAAGCCTGTTTTTCAGTATTGATCTTGATGCTCGGTCATCTTCTTTGTTATTATTTAAAAGTCGTTTTTTCTTGGGTGTTTTTGGCTCCGGGGTATCTGAATCAGAGTCAGATAATATTACAATGTCGTTGTTTGATGCAGACGATTGCAAACGGTGATCAATTAACTTTGATAAATCAACCAGTTTAATCGCACCTATTGTAGGCTTTACATCAATTTCTTCTACCGGTGTTTTAAAGTTTTCATCTAGATAACCACTTATCTGATCCACTGATTTCTTAAGCGACACAACTATCCGTTTAGTATCCTCCAACACCTCATCACTTGCCACGCCGTCTGCTGCTTCCAGTAATTTGCTGACACATTTCGTCTCATCGATGATCTCTTGCAAGTTTGTTATGTCATTGAATATCTTTTTGATAACCGTCGACCGATTATCCTCTTGCATAATTACTGTAAAAGTAGAACAGTGTTAAAATTATATACTTACAGCGCTACTCCATCCATTTCTTCCAAATGTGAAGATCTTTACCTAAAGGAGGAGTAGCCACTTTAATAATCTATTTTGTTGGTGTTTTACAGCAATACTGTTTTCCATGCAAAACGAATGAATAGATCCACAACTAGTAACTAATCAAATGTCTAGTTTATGTTGGAAAACAAGAGACCCCTCATCATTTTGCCACACGACATGCATTTATTAATTTAAGCTTAACCCTATTGTATCAAATTAACTGTTGTTAGTTATTTTTCATTTTCTTATTTTATCTTAATAGTTGTCAAATGTTACTGATGTTTTGCAGCAATAAGTAAAAGTTGCATATCAAATGTTATATTCAATCAGTTGGAAATATTTTGTAACTGTATTATTATTGTATTTTATGACAATTTATTAATGAAATCATTTACGAAATTTTCATAAAAAGCAATAACAAATCATAATAATACAGTATAAAAAAACCTTTGAAATTGATTGAACATAAGATGTAATAGGCAACTTTTATATTTTGTTGCAAAACATCACTTGTATTTTAGAAATAGAAGGTGAAAATAAATTCGCGCATTTCCTTTCCAGTCATATAGAGCCAAGGAAAAATAGCGAACAAATGTATCTGTCCTAAACATTGTATATATTACAAAAAACAAAATCCTAAAATTTAGTCGGCGATATGGCCAGTTTACATACTGCTCAAATTTATTATCCACCTATGTTAACATTTTTTTCATCATAGATTGTTAAGGGCATCTGCATCCAAGTCGACACATATGCTGAGAGAAGACGGTTCACAGAGAAAAAGAATAGACCATATATAACCGAGAGAAGACAAGTAAAATATCCAACTCGAACGAAATCTAGGACCAACTAAACATCTGCAAGATATAGACCTGAACGAACTACCAATTAAAGTTACGGGTAGCATCCGAAAACTATAATCACTTCAGAAACATGAAAACCCGAAACTCAGTTTAAATGCAAAGAGACGTATTGGGTATACAAGAAAAACAGAAAAGGATTCAATAAAATATACAAAACTGAACAAGACTATGAAGAAAGCTATCAGAAGAGATGTAGAGCGTTCAATACACAAGTAATAAAGGAACCCATTGAGAACAACATAAACATGAATGTACTAGCTTCAAAATTGTCAAGGGAAAATCCATAAAATGAAGAACGATGTCGGGGAAGTCGTTGTAGAAAAAGGTAAGATTGTAGACTTCTACCGAAAACTGCAGTTAAGTTCAAACCCAAGGCCAGCCAGGAGAACCAAGAAATGTCATACCAAACATGGGATTCGAAGATTTGCTAGACATAAATAAATCAGAACTGAGAGCCACACTCGAACACTCACTTTAGAAACATGAAAACCCGAAACTCGAATACTCAGAATACAAAGAGATAAACTGGTGAAAGAAGAAAGACAGACAGGGATTCACCAAGATATTCAAAACTTAACAAGACTGTGCAGAAAGCTATCAGAAGAGACGTAGAGCCTTCAATGGACAAGTAATGAAGGGACCCATTAAAAACAACATAAACATAAAATTGCAACGTTCAAATTTTCAAGGGGAATACCATCCGATCACGAAGGTCATCGAAGACTTCTACCGAAAACTTTTTGTAGTTGGTCAGTATAGCGCGTTCAAACCTAAGGCCAGCAAGGAGAACCAAGAAGGCTCATACGGAACAGATTTAATAGATATAAACAAATCACAAAAACAACTAAGAAACTATAAGACAAGATCAAATTACGGCCGAAATGGGGAAGAAGCAATATTGATACTACTGAATAGATGCCTAGAAGAGATTAAAATCCGGACGCATGAAATGACGCAGAGACTGTCCTACTGTTAGAGGCCTAACTCTTCTCTCTCAATCCTCTACAAGCTACGGACAGAAGTACAAGTTCTACCAACCTATCGAATAAGTGGGTTATAGAAAAGGGTATGCACAACAAATGATGCACACCCTCATCGAGAAATGCTTCGAGCACAACATACCACTACATATAGCTTCGTACATTACTAAAAATAGACAACGACACAATAAAAGATAAGGTCTCCATTTGAAGAGGGGCAAGACAAGGCGAAACCATCTCAAAGACGCTGTTCACGCTGGCTATGGAGGATGTCTTTTAAAGACTAGACTGGAAGAAAAGGGGAATCAGCATAGATGGAAAACATATAAACCATTTTTGCTTCGCAGACGATATTATACTACCAAGTTCAGATATCAGCGAACTAAAAACCATGCTTTTCAACTTGACGCAGCATCCAAGGACGTCGGTCTAAAAACGTCAAAACGACCAAAATCATGAGCCAGAATGCTATACGTGTAGAAGGTCCTGTCATAGAAAATGTAACTGAGTACATATATCTAGGCCATGTCATTAGACTTCGGAAGGATATCCAGACTGCGGAAAAAACAAATTAGCAACCTTTGCAAGACAAGAATATATTCCCAAAAACCGAATCATATCATATGGTCTAAAACGAGAAGTCTACCAGAAATGTATTCTTCCCCTAAAGACGTACGGTCTCGAACTACTACCCTTACAATAAGATCAGCTGAGAAACTAAGAACCTATCAAAGAGCAATTATGCTAGGCATAAGCTTAAGAGACCACATCAGAACCGACGAAAACCACATACGAACTAGCGTTGAAGATGTTACACTACATTTCGCAAACCTTAAATGGAGCTGGGCGGGACACGTTGCCAGGCGGGTCCTGCCTGGGACAGAATAGATTCAGGGACGATATCTGCGAAGTTGCCAGACAGAAATAGCAACAACTAGCCAAGAATAGGACTACGTGGAAGAGTTTAAAGAAGGCTTATGTCTAGAAGTGGGCAACAACAGGCTGAAGAAGATATAAAGCTTGAAAGAGAAAACCAGGCAGCCAAGACCACCATAAGCATATGCCTAATATGGGCAGCATTCGGTAAACTCAGCCATATAATCCGAGAACCGACAAACCATATCAATCTCAAGCGACAAGTATACGATGCCTGGCAACGTACGGACTTGAAACCACAAAGCTCGCAATAAATATCATAAATCGACTTCGAATCAGCCAAAGGGCGACGGAGAGAGCGATGTTAAAAAAGAGCATGTGATCAAATTCGCAAAGAGGAGATATGGAGAAGAACAGGAGTCGCCGATATGCCGGAAGGAGTGGCTAGACTAGTGGCAGTAGGCGGGACATGTCACGAGAAGCGACCTGAAATGGACAAAAACCCTAATCCTGTGGAGACCTAGAGAATTCAGAAGAAACTACAGGCAAGATGGAAAGATGATACCCGGCGCCACGTAGGTCGAAACTGTATACAGATGGTACATAACAGGGCGATATGGAAAGACATGGAAGAGTCCAGGAGTGGACATGTACAAGCTAAAGATGTTATCATTTACGTTATCATAAATATCTTTTCATAGTGTATTTAATTATTGATGAGAAACTCATGGATATTTTTGTCAGATTTAAAATGAAAATAAAAGAATCACCAGATTCTTAAATTTCAAAATGAAAATAAATGAATCACCAGATTCATAAATTTCAAAATGAAAATAAAAGAATCACCAGATTCCTAAATTTCAAAATAAAATAATAAATAATTTAGTGAATAGCAAAATGTTGTTGTCAGAAAAAAAATTGTTAGGATTAGATATGGCTCCAAGGAAAGAGGAAACAAAGTATGGATGGGTAATAATTATGTATAATATATGTTTTGTGAGGAAGGAGAGGATACATGGGAACATTGGTTACATGAAAGTGGAAGGAGAGGACACATGGCTGCATGAATTCTGAAGGAAATGATATATTGAAAATGGAAACATTGGTTGCATGAATCTAGAATGAGTGGTTTAAGGATAGCATTGTAGAAAATGGAAAGAATGTTGACATTAGAGGCCTTGAGATCTACATATGGCTAAAGGGATAAAGTGAATCATTCAGCAGAATTTTGATTTGGTTTTATTAGTTTAGAAAATGTTGTACTTTTTGTGAATTATAGGGGATTATTCACATTTAGTGAAAAATAATTTGTATTTTCTTGTATATTGTTCTTTTAGAACTATATTTTATAAGGGCACACCAATAAACAGCAAACAACGCAAAGGAAATAAGAACTGAAGGAAATTATGAGAGATGAAGAACAGTATGGTGTTATAAAGTGAAATTAAAGGAAGAAATACAAAATATGAGAAAAGAAATAGAAAGAGGAAGAATGGAAAATACAACAATTCCAATTAAATACAAGATAGAAACACTATAAGAGATATTCGAATGACGGGACAAAGAAAAGAGAAGAAATATAAGAATAAAGGGAATGCAAGTTAACAATAACAACATGACCACTATGGTAGAAGAGATATTATGTAAAGAATTAGAAGATTTAGAAGGAAACATAAAAAAAACTTCTATCAACCGTGAGGCTTTTCCGCCGGAGAAGCGAGAAGCTCAGAGGAGATTACCTGGTATTAAACAAACTGTAAAAGGTGATTCCCAAAAAATCCCCCGATGGGGTTAGAACTCAGGTTTTCAGTATGAGACGGACGACGACTCTAACGCTGGGGAGGAAAATGCAAAAACATACAAAATAAATTAAATTATTATTTCGGAATTAGAAGAGGAGACAAATAAGAAGGCGATAAAGGGAGTAACATATACATAGACAATGATCTAACAATAGCAGAGAGAGAAATACAAAGAAATATTTCAAAAGAAAAAAGTACAACAAGGAAACATGGTAATGATTGGTTATCAGAAACATTTGATAAATAATCAAGAATTCCATTGGGACAAAAGCCTAACAAGGCAGATACCAAAAATTAAAAAGTAGTAAACCAATCAACAGACTCAAACCATATGACAGAAACAGCAACGACAAAGGATATTAAAGGAAAGAATAATATTTGGAAAAAATAACATGGAATGTGAGAGGAATAGCAGGGAAATAGAAAGAACTAGAAAAGGAATTTGAGAACATGCAATTGGAAATACTGGCAGTAATAGAAAAAATAAAGGAAAAGGAACATACACAACCGAAAAAGGACATGCACAGGCATACAAGGTAATGATATACAGCAGGGTAAAACAAAAACAAAAGTGCAGCTGTTTAGTACACAGAGACATAGCAAGCACAGGAATGGGAACCAAGAATGGAAAGGATACTAAAAGTAGGGTTAAAATGAAAAGAAGAGAACAAGAATAGAACAATAATGTGATGTATGGACCAAATGGGGATGACAGATCAAACAAAGCTAGATTTTAGGAGGTGCTTACAAAGACACTAGAAGCAGCAAAACGAGTAGTATATATAGCAGAAGACTTTAACAGTAGTAGAGGAGTAAAGAACAAGGAATACAAGCAATAAAAATATTTCTTACTGCTTGTTTTATTTCTTATTTTATTTAAATAAATAAAATGTTCTTAATTTTGTTCTTGACATAAAAATTATGGAATTAGTTATATAAACACATTTTTATTGCTGCAAGTTAGTTCAGAATTAAAGAAAATCCATCACCAAGTAAAAGGTATTGATATATACATTGGCATATTGAACACATAATTAAGGTGTGATTACTATTGAAAACATAATTAATAAAGCTTTAAATATTGTAAACACATAACCCAAACAAATTACTGAATCAAGCAGTAATGTTACACCAAACAAATAATTCAAAGTAAAAAAAAAATGGTGATTTCAAGCTAATTAATACTAGTTACCAAATGAACATCAATTTCAGCACAATAAAGAATCACACTAACAACACTACAAAATGCATCAACTACTGCATTTCTTAATCACGGCTTCACTAAATTATAACAATTAATATTAATGTAAACATTTTTTTCCCGCGTCGATAATGCAATTCGGCTTGCATAGTGCCGGAAGAAACGCGGCGCGAGCGACAACATGCAGTGCACACAGTTGGAATAACAAGCGTAAGATTACCTTCAGTATGTGTAAACCGACATTAATTATATAAATTTGTTTTATATTTCTGAGATCACCAACAACTAAAGCTCACTCCGCTATACGTCAATCGAGCTCATTTGACACCCGTCATGCCAATGTTTAGCGCGAAAATCACCAGATAGACAATGATCGATGGTGTTGTCATTTGGTTGATTTAGTGGGCCGATGTTGGTATTGCGGCGACGCCCCAGTGGCGTGCGGATAATTAAAATCCAGAAAAATGTGACAAAATAATTTTATTAAAATTATATTTGTGGACACTACATGATTTTCCGAATTAATTAAATAATATTAAATGCAAATGCAAACTCGAGTGGGGGCTTTCGAACCGGGGCATAGGCGGTGAACGTTATTTACTTCAATCTTGCACAATCTAATGGGTTTTTTTCCAATCATAGGTGGTGAACTAGATGAAACTAGAAGCTTATGTGGTATGGTTGTATATCTAAAGACCTTCCAGTGTATTTTCTGAGTGTGGATGCTTCTATTCCGTAGAGTAGGATTAAGAAAATATAACAGCATAGCATTCATATTTTGATGTAGTTATTGAGGTCGTAATGATGGGATTCCTTATTATTGATTGATTGCGTCTGAATAGATATTAAAAATAGCGGTGATAAAATACATCCCTGTCGTGAGGGAGAACCATCACAAGTGGAATATGGGGGCACAATTATTAGTGTAAGCCATAGACTGACTCATATTACCCGACTATCGCTTTGAAACCGATACTTGAGTTTAACTTTTCCCCTTTTTGTTAAATCGATCCTCCCTCACCAAGACTCAGATGATCCATTTATTTCCTTGCAGCTATCAGCTTACACTGATAATTGTGGCACCATATTCCACTTGTGATGGTTCTCCCTCACCACGACTCAGAGAACCGTTTCAAGAACATCCTCGTCGCCGAGCGTTGATCCTATCTTCCCCGTAAGGCGGCCTGACGGTTTTTAACCCTCCCCGTACCTGTCTTACGAAGAGCTGACCCCGACAACGGACTGCAGCTTCCTTCACCAACCCCGTCGACGCCGAGCATCGATAACAATTGGCGCTCAACTGTCGCACCCCTCTCCTAATCACCAAGAATTCTCCTTCTAATTCCAGTTACCTTATGTAGTAGTTGATTGTTGAAAATATAAGTATTCTATTATTCGTCTGTCGCAATCGTCTATGCCTTTGATCTTTTGGAACATCTAAAGATTAATTTGCGGTAGCTTACTTTGTCAAGGCCTTGTCGTATGTGATGAAACATGTATACATTCATTCAGCGTGTTGTTATGACTTGAAACTAAATAAGGCTACTCTCGTACATATCGAGTCAAAATTGCGTTTCGCTTATTATATCGTCATCTAGTTTAACATCGATTCTTGAGCGAAGCAGTTTTAGAGTATCGCTCTTGAGACTGATGGATCTATGATCTTTGCACATTTTTTCCTAAATTATGTTGAATAGTTCTTGTAGACAATATTGTTGTCATTGATTAGATTTGGTAGTACAATAGACATTTCGTTAGGTCCTGTAGCCCATTCAGTTTTTAGCCAATCTACTTTTACTTTTCGTATTATCTGATTGTGCTTTGTAACTGTTTATGTTTCTGCATCTTTAGTTTACAAATTCTACTATTTTCCATTAGTTATATATGTGGTCTGTTATATACTCATTTATCTTTACATTCTTGTAAGGTTTTAGGTGTGATTCTCATGAAACAATAGTTTGTGACTATACCTTTCAATTATTCTCTCTGTTTTCGTTTATTTGTCTGCCTTTTTAATGCAGTTTGCCATTTACCTCATCTGTTACTTCATGTTTCTTTACAGGGTAGCTTAGTTTCTTTAGATCTAACTTCTTTTTAGGTATTTAGTTTATTACTTTGTTCAGTTCAACTTTAAGTGTGGTGACCACGGTGTTGCAGTCTGAGTGTACGTCAGCTCCAGGATTTTTTGTTATGCTGGTTTTGTATGATTTGATTTTGATTTCTAATAATGCGGTTAATGAAGTATAGGGTGGATTTGGCCGTCGAATCATATGCCTGAATAACGTTTATTTTTCCAAAATTGCAACGTAGTTATAGGAGCATATTACGGGTTCGAGAGCATTCGAGAGTGATATAAAATTACTGATCTTTCAATTTCTGAGTCTAGCGCACTACGTGGAGATTTTTAGAATCATCACGGTTGGCATCTAGTTTCACTCATTCCTAATTTTTCTGTCTCTAATTTATGCATGTCTAAGGTCACGTCCATTTTCCCGGCTTTGAACTTTCAAAGTTATCATTTTACAGGTTTTCTTGGAATCCGAGTATGTTTCTTTAGATGCTTTCCTGGGTGTTAGATTTTTCATCATTTTCCTTGGCACAGGGATTTCGTAAGGAGACGATCGAGGAGTGCCTTGTATTTCCTTTCCTGCCAGCTACTGCCATTCGAGGTCCATGATCAGTAGTGTTATAAGTTTGTTTTTTGGTATTCGATTTACCATCCATCTGAGGGGGAGCGCTTATACCGGCGCTCATTCGGTCGCCAGAGCCTCTTTAGTTATCTAGCAGGATGCACCACGTGCAGGCGAGGTTGACATTTGGGTTGTAATTGTATTGTCTAGTTTTTCAACCCCTTGCATCCCATGGAGAGCGTATTAAACTTACCGTGAAAATAGACTGATTAAAATTCTTGGAACTGTCCAATGCAAACACGAATATAGTACGAATATGCAACATAAAATGTACAGAACACAAAACATACTTATAGTAGATGAAATCTTGAAGTATCTCATAAGCAAAACGTTGATGGGAACACCGAGCGCAAAGGTTAAGACAAGAAAACGATACGGGTGGGACCTAGAAGGAATAAAAATAAAAGGCGCTGGGTTGGTCATCTAGGCTCTTAATCTCCATATTTTTGGGTGTGAGAAAGTCAATGGAAAGGAAAAGAAGTATTACATCTCACCAATAGTTTGATAACGATTATGAGAAGGTAAAGAGAGAGAACTAATACAAACACATTTGAAAGAGTAACGAATTAACATCAGGAAAAGAAACTAATATGGAAATACATCAAAGAAACTACAAAAAAACATCTGAGCCTTACCAATACAATGTTGGAGTGATCACTTTCGAGTACTACGACAGGGAAAACAAGAAGCCATAACCGAGCACAGAGTGAAGAACGAAGAGAGAACCACTGAAATTAAGCAGAAAATAACTTGAGTTAGAATTCAGGCTGCAATCGAAAGCTTGGACCTGCGAGGAGTGGACATGGGTTACGGAGGACAAGTGGGTTACAGAACGAAGGCACCTGGCTGGGGACAGAGTACACGACATTGACACTTTCACCAGCCATATTTCTAAGATTCTCATCAGGGAACAAGGAGAAGCGGGGCCTAATCAGAAATATTAATGTGACCTAATCAAGAACAAACAGCTGCAGGGGGGTTAAGTCTTTGAACTTAACAAGCTAAAGTACAGGTCGGCGGGTGGTTACCAGACCCGAACACTGATGTGGCCATCAATATTCTCGGTAATAAGGCATTCATCAAGGACTACGGCAAGCAGAAGGGTTTCGTTTTACCACAGCAGAATAGCTATATTATATATGAATGCTGCATATCCCCCCATGTCGCTATGGCGTGTACGAGAAGTTCCTCATCGAACTGAGCCGAAGCCTCAGCAGGCACAATAAGTAAATAGTTATCTTTGGCGACTTTTATGCCAAGTCCGCGGTCTAGAATTCGTCCACTGAGGACGCGAGGGGGTGCCTGCTTGCCGAATAGCTTGCTGCGATGAACCTCGTTGCGTCGAGGAGACATACTGGTAGGAGCAGATAAACTCGATACAGTAGTTAGAAATGGTGATGGTGGCAGCGTGGTTAAGAGAGTAGCCTGAGATGGAACAACTTGCAAATGACTCAAGGTGAAGAACGAGAGGTCAAAAAACACCAGGGAGGCATCTGTAGAATATGATTATAAAATAAAATGTAAAATTTCATAAATATATAAAAATAATATATAAATATAGTACATAAATAAAGTCTTTAAAAAAAATAAAGGCTATAGACAGGCGTGATCTGAATCCTTTATAGGCCTCACCTTTAGCGCATCAAGAGCTGCGGGATTCATGAAGGGTTCCATGACCAGAACGAGAACTTAAGCGACTATAGGAACATCGTTTTCCATCGGGAAACTCAACATCAGATCAATTAGTTCGAATGGACTCTTGAGTTTAGAGTCCGAAAGGAGAAACCGACCACCGTTCTAGAGCAAGCGCTCCATCACTAAGAAGACCAGTAATGGCAGACACTCATATTCGAGCAGAATAACAATACAATGATACCTGGGGAAAAGTTAAGAGCGAAATAATGATGGTCAAAGGAAGTTTATGGGAGAGACTACTGGGCGAGGTAGGGACAAATCCCTGGTGTATGCCGGCTAGTCAACGGCAATCTCCAAATATATACCCTCATCCCTGAGTGTCAAACCACGAGAGGCAGCGAAGTTATTCCCAGCCCACAGGACTGGATATCGACGGGATAAACAAACTTGCTGTCCCACAATATTTAGACACGGAACCAAATCAGGCAATAACTCTTATTAAAGCTGCAGGATGTTTTCCTCAAAATCATTAACTGTGTACTTCTAAAGGACACATTTCCAAAAATATGAAAGGAGGCCAAGCTTGCCCTTATTCAGAAGGAGAAGAAGCCATAATAGCCAATCGGATGCATCTGTATCCTCAACATAATGGCGAAAATATTGGAATACCTTCTCTTCTGGTTTCCCCCGAAACCATGAAAGAATTGCTGAGAAATGAAAATAATTGGAACAAGGTGATCCAGTGGATTAGTGACCCGGGTGCTGACCAGTAAAGAAATATATGAAAGGGATCTTCTGGAGCAAATTAGGATTATCACAGTGGCGAGTTTTGCTTGAGTGATTGAGTATAAAGCGTGGGTGGCCAACAAGTCAATCGCGATGTTTCAGGCGATGGCGAAACCAATTTTGGTCTATCTCTCGTGATGTCTTTCTGTTAGAAGACTACTTGATAAATAGAGCACTAATGGCAACAAGTCGATCGCAGCACATTTTCAAGAGAAAAAGTCGATCTTATGTAAAAAAAAGTTGGCCACACCTGATATAGGGCCTGATGAAATGATCTTTGTAATTACGTGGTGCCGGAAGAAGACGTAGATTCAGTGGAATTCTCACAATAACTCTCTGCCTAGACAAAAAGGTGACACCAGGCCGGTGTACACGTAAGATCGTAATAAACCACTCGTAAACTCTCGTTAGAAAATATATTATATATGCGATAATTTTGCTGAACATGTTAGAAGAGATGACAAATAAACAGTTACGAGCAGAGAACCAAAAACACAAAAACCACCATACTAAAAATATATCAAATATAAATACATACTAAAAATATACTCACTTTCAACATTCCTCTGAACAATGAGTGGGAGCCCAGACCAGTTCAATCCCTTATGTTCTTTAACCAGGAGCATTTCCTTCGTCCTGGCCCACGGCGACCCTCTATCTTGCCCTCCATTATTAATTTTAGTAGGCTATATTTTGTACTTCTGAAGATATGTCCTAGGTACGCTGTCTTACGTTTCTTCACAGTAGCCAATAATTCTGTCTCTCTCCATGCGCCTAAGAACCTCATTATTCGTGATATGCTCCACCCAAGATATTCTCTGAATTCTTCGAAAGATCCACATCTCAAATGCTTCTATTCTGTTCATAGTATTGATCTTCAACGTCCAAGCCTCACCACCATACAACAGCACCGAGTGAATGTAGCACTTAACGAACCGGTATCTTAGTTTCAGGTTTAGGCTTCTCCCCCAAAATACTTTTCTCATCTTAAAGAATGTTGTTCTGGCTATTTCGATACGTGTTCTTACTTCCAGATCTGGATCCAGGTTTTCGGTGATCCAGCCCAAGTATTTAAATTTAGCGACCTGCTCTATTTGCTTATTGTGTACTTGCAAATTGGCTTGGATATCTGGTGTTCTACTGATAACCATTATTTTCGTTTTGGCCGTATTTAATTTTAGGTCAAGCGCATCACCTTCTGCTATTATTTGGTTCATCAAACGTTGTAGGCCAGCTGCGCTGTCTGCAATTGTAGCCGTATCGTCCGCGTACCTAATTTTCAATAATTCACCATTGATCTTGATTTCATCTGTAGAGCTTTCTAAGGATTTCAGGAATATTTGCTCCGAGTAGATATTGAACAGCAATGGTGATAGTACACAGCCCTAACGTACTCCACGTTTAATAGGAATATCGCTGGTCGTATCGTCCTCGAGTCTTACTGCAGCAGTCTGGTGTTCGTACACATTTTTTATGAAGGAGATATGTTTTTGGTCGAGGCCTTTGGTCATCAGAATGTTAATTAGGACGTCGTGTTTTAAACAGTCAAATGCCTTTACATAATCAATAAAACTGATGTACACGTCCTGCATGAGAACTGACAGCCCAAACAACGCTTTTCTTGTTCCCAGTCCATCCCTAAAACCGAACTGTGTCTTCTTCGCATTTCTTACGTATTCTATTATGTAGGATTTTTAGGAATACTTTGTTACCACGTAACGCACGGTATAATTAAAACATGCATCATTGATGTTGTAGAACTTTAGAACATTTAAAAAAAAGTCCTAGAAATGAAGAAAGGCCTGCAGGAATCGAAAAACAAGAAGGCTGCCGGACCAGAAAACATCTCAGTTGAACTAGTGAAGTAATTTTTACTAACACTTCACAAATATGATAAAATTGTTAATGCAGTTTTTATTAATATATTACATAAAAATACATATTTATCATATGTATATTATATTCACAGAATGTTAAAAATACACACAATCGTACTGACGTTACGTGTTTAAAATCTTTAGAAGGCAACATTGTTTCTAAAATATATAAGTAACACTTTCTTGTAATGCAACAATTCAATAAAATGCTCTCTTTCTCTAAAAAAAAACTGTCTGCATCATTTCTTTCCGTAACAGATAATGTTAAAATATTATCCGATAAGCGCATTATACAATATATTACAAAAAAATTAAAATAAATACATTAACATATATATCTTGTCTAACCAAGTAAGTATTTAATATCATTAATATGTTTAAATTAATGTTGTAAATACTGAATTATATATAGATTTTTTTATATACAATATAGACTCTAAAAATATTTCTATATAACAAGAAAATTGGAAGAACATAATTTGCTGTAAAATAAATCATTTAAATTGTGTGCGTTATAAGTGTGAAGAAGGCACAGGAATTGGTTTGACGAATGTAATTTACGTCCAGCCTCCAGTCAATTTGTGGAAGAGCTCTTCATTTAACGTTTGATTAGCTTCTTTGGATCGCATTGATAAAAATATATAACCACCGATGAACTCGTGCACCACTTTGCAGTCAGCAGAGAGGCAGCTGAAAATTATGTTCTCCTCTTCAAATTGTGTCATCATGTGTTTTACTTCCCAGTTGACGTTCCATGCCTGAGTGGAAAATAAATGGTAATTTATAACAGGTTTTGATTTAAACCCTATGATAGTATAGCCAACAAGTCGATCGCAATCGAGCGGTCGATTGCACAACCTATAGAAGACTACTTGAGAACTAGAGCACTAATGACAACAAGTTGATCGCGACACATTTTAAGATAAAAAGTAGATATATACACTAAAGTTGGCCACCCCTGATATAGACAATAGTTTCTCAAACTTTATTGGCCTAAACCCCCTTTTGAAATTTAAAAAAATCAAAGGACCTCCTGAAACATGGATATGTGTAGACAAACATCCCAAATGCTCTGATAATTTTTTTCTGCAACCTCCACTTGTAAGAGTTATTGTCTATATAAGTGATTCTTCACTGATATAGACAATAACTCATTTTGCATAATATTAACCAGCTTGCTTTTTTTCATTAACGGTGAGTATAGCCCCCGCCCCTACGCTGTGTGCACTGAGGCCCCTCACGGACCTATTATGCCTCATACCAGCTTGCATAGCTTGCATTGGCAAGTTAACTATTCACTAAAGTAGGAGATTTACTCACCTTTAGTGTATTGTACCGCCATGTTTTCAAATGGTATCCATTGTTTATATCCATCTTCATTATTCGGTTATGTGCAACGCCCAGTAACTCTTCTTTTTTGTGACCCATGAATTTCACCACAAATAATGATATACCAAATTCTGGTAGACATTGCCACGCTTTAATGTAGTTCATTTTTGCATCCACTAATGACAATTCCTTTACATTTGAGTTAGCTTCCAAGATTCTTTGGACCAACTAAAAACACAGATTGTATTGAAAAATTGGCTACAGTAAGAACTTTATGACATGACTTGTATTTAATAATTACCTTTCCCTTCAGTTTCCTAGCATAACGTGGAGCAACATAATCATCAGGATTAATATCAACAGAATTTGGAGTGACTGCTGCCGTTTCTGAAGGTTTCTGCAACTGTAACAGTTTTGAAATTGTTTGCACCTCGTGCTCGTAAGAACTGTCCGCCAGTGATCGACCCTTCGCCGCAAGCCTGCATGCAGCCATCCACGTTGCATATTGGCTTTCCTGTAAATACAAAATATTTCATATTAATTTAGGTCGACGGTGGTAGGTATAACCAGACTCTCATGAAGTACTCATAAAAAATAGAGTCCTCATTAAAAGTCCGTAGATAACACAGTGCTTAATGTACACTTAAACAGTACTTGCAGAACTCCTCAAAAGTACTATAAGTTCTGATTTAATAGTGGTTGAAGTACTTATTTAGAAGTACCAAGCTAGTAATAAAAAGTTCGTGAAGTGTTCATAAAGTACTCGTTACAAGTTCTGCTATTGCGTATAAAAGATACCTAAAGTGCTTATAAGTAAGTTGTCGAAGTACACATAAAAGGACTTGTAGTATTTATAAATATTATGGATATATTCATGAAATGTTCTTTAAATGTCCATGTGAAGTGCTTGATGTACTCGTTCTGATTTAATAGTGGTCTAAGTACTTGTTATACTTATAAAAAGTGCCAAGCTAGTCATAAAAAGTTCATAAAGTACTTGTTACAAGTTATGTGAGTGCGTATAAAAGTTACCTAAAGTACTCATATATTAAGTAGTTGAAGAACACATACAAAAGTCTTTTTGTATGTGTTCTTCAATACATATTACGGGAATATTCATAAAAAGACCTTAAAATGTATATGTGAAGTGCTGGAGTATGCATGAAAACTGTCTGTAGTTAGTACTTAGGGAGAGTGCTTTAAGTATTCCTGAAAGTTATTGAAATATTCATGAAAAGTTGTTGAAACATAAATACTCACAAATTAATTACCATTACCAATTTAGAATCTGACATTTTGAAAATAGAAATGTTCTGCTTATGAAAAGTACTTATAAAAAACTACTAGAGTAGCCATGAAAAGTTCTTCTGGTACACATAACGTGTTGGAAGTATTCATGAAAAGCTCTTAAAGCACCCATATTAAGTTTGTGAAATATAAAGCACATTCACAAAGTTATTCAATTACCAAGGTAAACTTAAAAAGTATATGAAAAATGCTTCAAATACTTCTGAAAACTTCGGGGTACAAGTACTCGGGATATGATTGCTTGAAATGATTATGAACATTTCTAGATGAACTTATGAAAAGTTCTTACTGTATTCATAATAATTGCTGAAAGTATTCATAAACAGTTCATAAAACATAAAAATACTGACAGTAATTTAATCGCTGAGATAGCGGCCTTACAATTTACAAAGTACTTATACTTTATATTATATTATACTTTATAGAAATGTTCTTGTAGTGCATATGAAAAGTACTCATGAAAGGTGCTTTCTTGATTTTACTTTTGTAGTACTCTAGAAAAGTGTTTGTATTACTTATGAAACATTGCATGTAGTATTCATGTGCTTGAAATACTCATGAAAAGTGCTTGAGGTACTTATTTCCGGCTGAAATTGATGTAAATATTATCTCTAGTAGTAGTAATTAATAGTAAATACCTTTAGTTTAATATACATTTGTGTGAGAAATAAAAACGTAGATAATAATACCTCCCGATTGTAACTGAAAACTATAACTAAACATTGTATTTTAATAATTAAATAGTGGTATTAATACCGGTATCCAGATTTTGTGAGACATAAATACCAAAATACCGGTATTCCCGGTATACCTACTCAAAACCCTTCACTTCAGTTATTATTAATCTCCAACTTACATTATCGCATCGAATGTACATTTCAGTCATCCCCTCCGAACTGGGTACCTCTAACTTGATTCCATACTTTTTCTGGCTGATATTTACATCGGGAGTGACCTCGCAACCCTTAAGGTTGACGGCGTGGGCTGGCGGCGAGTGATGAATCATTTCCTCGCGACTCTTGTACAAATAGAGGTGCAAGTCGCGGTATGAGAACCAGTACTTTTTGAAAGCTTTCAGCGCGAACCTCTTTGGCCTGAAATATAATTTAGCAATAAATATGTTGTTATATTACAAATTCTATCAAAAATATATTTAATTTTTCATTTTTATTGGCGTTATTGACTAAAACCATAATTAATATATATATATATATATATATATATATATATATATATATATATATATATATATATATATTTATATTATAGAAGACAGTGTAAATAAAGGTTAACGTTTAGGTGGGCCGCAAAAAAAAACTTCCATATTTATAGTCGATTCAGGCCTCTACCTGGTGTCAGAAAATCACGTAGAAAATGTCGTAGTCCTTTATTGACTTGATATTTTTCTGATGTTTCTTGTCCTACTTTTACTACACTGTTCATGGTCCTATAGAACTGTTTCACCGCATTTAAATACTCTATGGGTACTTCTTTCGCTTTCATGGCTTGCCATAACTTTTTCACTGGAACAGTGTCGTAAGCCTTTTTGAGATCGATGAATACAAGGTGCAATTCTCTTATACATGCTATTGTTTCTCGGCTAGTTGTTTAGACAGAACATTCTATATTATGTGTATTGAGGATCGACCGGAGTGAAAACCGCGTTGTGCTTCTTCTTCCATAACTGTTTGCTCTATCCGATGTTTTAAGACACGTCTGTATACTCTACCAATACAGGAGGTCACGCTTATTCCTCTGTAATTTTCACAAACATTCTTGTTTCCTTTCCTATGAATTGAACTTATGTGAGCTATCTTCCACTCCTCTGGAATTTTTCCACCCTTTAAGCAGTCCTGAAATATTCCAGTTAATACTTCTAAAGCGTCGGATACATTATAAGCTCTATTTGTATACATCTAGGACTTCCGGCTTTGTTTTTCTTCATGCCTTTCAGGGCTTCTTGAATTTCTGAATGTGAGACCTCCGGTTCCTGTATATTTGTGGGTTCTTTCGCTTAATCAATTTTCTTAAGCTCTGTCAACAGCTTCTGGTAATACTCTTTCCATCGTCTGATTCCAATGGGATCTATTACTTTTGCTTCATTAGTATTGATATTGGTATTCCATGCCTGTCGTGATTCGGACCCTCCTATATTTCTGTCACATTTCCTGCCCATGTCTTTCGCTTGCTTGACTCTCTTAGTTACATTGTATTTAATACTATTATATTACCTTTTATCTTCTAGATTTTTTGTTGATAATCATTTCAAGTATGCCTTTTTTCTACTCCATAAGTTTTTCTAAATCCACTGACCACCAAATATCCTTCAGTTCGTCCTTATTTTTATACCTACAGCTTCAATTGTGGCGTCATGAATGGATCTTGCCAATTTTTTATATCAATGTTCTGTATTTTCTATCTTGGTATTACTAATTTCCCCTGCTATGCGTAGTTTTTATAAGAAGGCCATAGATTTATTATTTAGGGTTTCAATGTTATACTTAGTACTTTGATATACAGAATTTGCAGCACACTCTAGATAAACTTAATAAAGAATGTTCCCTTTAAAAGAAAGTGATCTGATCTACCTAGTACAAATGAAATTTAGATGGCGAATATCTAGGAAAAATAAATGGCAGAAAAAATGGACATGGAGAAACAAGTCACCGAAAATAAAAAAAGCTTTGAGCAAAAATGTACTCAGAAACTAGCGGAAGGAAATCAACCAGCTCAATCAGTAGAAAGTCACGGGAACACACTTATGGGAAATAGAAAACAAAAGACACTAGCAACATGGTTC